>CM030362.1:169765754-170453254 GCA_017893485.1 Hemerocallis citrina | reverse complement strand
GAGAAGAGGAACTTGAAGATTGAAACTTGTTCTCATTCTCGACTCTAGGAAGGTTGGTGTTCTCTCAGCTCTAAAATTAGATATTTTTGTGATATGGTTTATAAGAGTAGATATAATAGGCTTAAAAATCATGCTTGAGTATTGATATGTGGTGAAACTTGAGCTTGTATGTTTAAAACAATTTTTATACCATGGTTCATGAAAGAACACATATGTTATATGGTAGACTTAGGAATTTCTACTGTGCAAATGTTTTAGAATATGGATCTAAAATTGTTGTGTCATGTTCTAGGATTAGTTTAGAGCATCCTCAACTTTTGTCATATTTTTCTGGGTCCATTTAGTAGCCCAAAAAAATGGTTCTTTTCGGAACAGAGAATAGTGCAAAAACTGTGTTTTTTCTTGTTATGAAGTGAAGTTTGAAAATTCATATTATGGAAATGGTGAGGTATTTTGAGATAAAATATTTACTGGAGTTATTTGGATTTCTTAAAAATAATCTTTCCAAATTTCATATTTTTCTGAATTTATTTGATATATTTAAGAATTATGTTTTGTCAACTGGTCCAGAGCCAAGAACTGGCTCTGTTCTGTTTCAAAGATGAGTTTTAATAAATCATAACTAATTTATGGCATATAATCTTGCAGTTAAATTTTTATTGTAGCATCTACTATGTACATAGATCATGTATCTAAAACTTTAGATAATTTGGACAACATTTGATGGGGTTTCAAAATTAGTTTGTAACCAGAGGTTTTACACACTGCTGAGAACAGAAGAAAATTTTCTACTATATTCAAAAGGCTATATCTCTCTGTAAATTTTGAATCTTGATGCAAATTTTGGATATTTTATACTTGTATATGTCTAGTTACTGATTTCCAAATTTTATAAGTATTGGACTTATGTTTGAATTGATATTCAATTTTGAATAGACTATGATCAGATTCAGCTCAAAATTAGTAGGTTTGTACATATGAGCTTTTCTGGAATTGTGGGTTTAGAATATGAAGAACTTACCACCTAGAGACTTGTAGTAGAGAGTCTTAGATTTGCAGATCATCTTGAATCATGAAATTTCAGTTTGTGGTTTGAAAGATATGATTTTCCTAAGTTCTAGACATAACTAGTCTTAGTAGAAGACCCTGTTTTATTAAGTAAGTTAATTTTCCTGTATGTACACTGATGAAAATAGGAGTTTTAGAGTGCTTTAATGGATGATTTAATGATGTGGATAACTAGAGAATTGCAGTAGACCCTCTTAGTTTTCCAAAGAGTGTTCATTCATGGAATTCCAGTGTGTGGATTAGAAGTTATGGATGTTTCAATAACTGTGTAGATTCATGTTAGTAGTAGTTGTGTTTTTTCTCTACACCTAAGTCTTGGACTTGTGTGTTAGTAGCATTTATATGTTGAAATACTTGATTCTATCAGAGTTTGAGTTTTTCTAAATGTGTGTGATGATTTGCTTGATTTGTGTAGTCTGGGGGATCGTCTAGGGTAAGGTATTACCCTACGACTAACAACCCTTAGGCTAAATTGATTTCTTCCGCCTTGAGAACTGGATAGTCATCCCTCGTGCGCCGATGAGTTCTTACCCAATGGGTAATTGATCATGAGCTGAGATACTGGATGTGATCCGAGTCTGAGGTGGTGGCGAACGATTGTAGATCGGGTTGCCGGTGTTTGGGATTGGTAGAATGGGTCTAATATGACTGGATGTTTGACCTACTTGTAGTCAGTGAATGATCTGATCTATTATCTACCTCGTCTAGGATGTGTTGATGCCCTAGGTCTGTCAACAATTGGATATTATTAAATTGTGTGTGTTTCACCTCATCTGTCGGGTATGAGATACCATTCCTTTTGCCTGCCGTGTACTGCTCGCTAAGAGTCACAAGCCAGGGACATTGGTCAAGGACCTACGGAGGTGTTGGCAATCGATGAATTTCGATTCGCCATTATTAGTTACTATTTTGACAAACCAGTTAGGTTCAATTATTGTTTTAAAACACTGTGCATAATTTGAATATACATCATTTTTCAGTAACACTAATAATTAAGTATTTTCCTTTCTACTTGAGAATCGAGTTGGTATTAGGGGTGATACCCTATAATCTAATTTTGTCACGTCCCGCTTCTCAAAAGAGAATACGGAATACGGATACGCGTCAAAAGCTCAGCGAATGATTTTCATCATCGACAAGCTGTTCAAGAATCTTTACAACATTCACAAGATTAATCAGAGTCGGAACCAAAAGAATCAACGAACATGCACATATAAACCAAAATACTAACAAGAATACTTGAAACCAATTACATTAATCTCAAATAGTCATGATCTGAATAAGTTAAAATCCTAAGTCACATTGCCCAAATACAAGAATAAAACCAAGTTTCAAAATACAATATTGTTCAAGCATGCTACAAAAATAATAATAATAAAATCCAGCAATAATACTTCATGTCACCAATACCATCTGGAACCTATTCTCTATAATCTGCAATTCAACAATTGTAGGGAAGAGGAAAAGAGAAAACAAGTACCTGTCAATTTCAAGTTACGGGCTGCTTGTAATGCAGGATACAAGTACACGGGGAAAACTAAATAGTAACATGGAATATGCATGATAACATAATGGAATACTAGCATGGCAAATGAATAAGTATAAGTAGCATGTATCAAGTGTCAAGTGAACAAGTATCATGTAATAAATATCAAGTATCAAGTGTTATGTATCACGAAATTAAGTAACAAGTAACAAGTGTCAAGTAGTCAAGTACATTTGTCAAGTATCATGTTCAAGTATCAAGTCTCATGTATCTATAATCGAGTATCGAGTAAGCATGTATCAAATATCTTGTATTATTACTATCTAGGTAACACTTCATGTGCCATCCTTTTATCACATGGTTGTTGCAGTTAATGCAATTTCATTTCAGATTTCATAGTGGACCATATAGGTCAGTGTACTCAGAGACAAGCCTCAAGAATCAAGTATCAATTATCAAGCCTCAAGTATCAAGTAAACAAGCCTCAAGAATCAAGTATCAAGCCTCAAGTATCAAGTATCAAGCCAAGTGAAATATCAAGTCTCAAGTAGTGAAATATGAAGCCTCAAGTAATCAAGTATCAAGCCATGTCTCAAGTATCAAGCCAAGTATCACATAGAATCAATAGATTCTCTTCCGAGTACACGTTTCTGAATTATCCACTATTAGATATGTCCCTTTAAACCCCGACTTGGTTAATTTTATTATTAATGTCAACAAGCATGTAATGTGTCATGAAATAAGGCAAGCATATCATGGTATGAGCAAGTAACAAGTTCAAGTTGCAAGATAAACATGTATGGTGAAAGGTAACACACAAAAGAATAAAATAACCAAATGTCTAATTCAGGACAGCAAGATCATACTGTAGCAAAACTGAAATTCCCGGTGTTACAAAAATACAAATCTGAATTCGTCGAAAGTTCTAGAAAATAGACTCCCAACTGAATCCAGCGAGTATAAATAAGTCATATAGTATTTCACAAAATCATAAACCAAAACTGATTTAAATCTAGAAAATGCTTTCAGCCAGAAACTAGAAAAGCAAATTCACAGTCAAGAAAACAGCATCAAAGCATCTCAAATAAATCCAGGAAAAATCTGGGGTATTCCCCTATCTGTCTAGTATCAAAATATAAAGTTTTATAATTTTCCAATTAGATTAGTTTAGTCAACAAAAATCAGAAGACACCAAGAAACGATAGTTTGGCAAATTTGGAATTCCCAACACTGCTGTACGAAAACTGTAATATCTCGCAAACCGTGAAACGAAATCCAAATCTGCCAAAGGGAGATGAAAATAGACAAAATAAGCTAACTTTCATATTTCACAAATATTTTTCATACAGTAAAAGGAATCAGGGTGAAAATACAATTCTTTACAGAATAGTGAGCAAAATCCAACAAGTATAGTCTTTATAAACAAGTATGAAATGGCATATAAAACCCTAGATAGATTTACAAGTATTGACCAAAGTTTCAGATCAAAATAATATTTGTAGCACAAGTATCAAAATAGTTTAGTCATCAAAATCATCAAGAAACAAAATCTAGAAATGATCTACACCTCTGTAGTAAAACAGTCATATCTCACACATACGAAAACGAAATCGAGCAAGGTCAGAGGAGTTGAAAGAAGACAAATTCCTCTAAAAATCATGTTTTATATTGAAAATAAGATTCTGACCTTGATATGGTCTAAATTACTGATCAAGACAGATTATCGGCAAAATACAAAATTTACTTTAGGAACAAAACCAACATGAATCACACGAAACTTGGTCGAAACATAACTAAACATGAATTAGAGTCTACTAAGTATCCAAACAACATGGAATAGGGTATACGATATGTCCACAACAAGTATATCACATGGATCTCACAAGCACACAAGTTCTCATAATTGTTCCACATATACATCACATCAAGAAACGGTTACGCCTAGGTTAATTCATGTCATATGTATCGTGAGGCAACTATGATCAATAGCACTATAGAGACAATACTCATCAAGAATAACACACATACGAGTTGTCTCTAGAACCCAACTACACTATAAGCGGTATTTATGACTTGTATCATACAAAGAAAGTTGAGTACACGTTACTTGTCTTAACCGAAGACGAAGAACGAACACCAAGAATAACGGGAACGGATTCCCGGGCAATGAACAAAATCCCCGAACAAGAAATCGATGAATCAATGAACAAGTCGCACGATCCCACGTGCGAATTCTCAAGCAAGAGAGAGAGACCAAAAGAAGGAGATGACGGCAGCTCGCGACATCTTGGATGGCTGTTGTCGACGGTGCCAGAGGACACCGGAGGGAGAGAGAGATGGATATATGGGAGATTAAGTGCTCGGGGTGGTGGTGCGGAGTGTGGTTGCGACAGGTTGAGGGGATTGGGATCGGGGCGTTGGGCGACGGGGTAGGCCGCAAGGGGTGGTCGGCCTGGGGCATCGGGGTTTGCTGGGCATCGGGTGCGACACAATAGCGGGAGAGAGAGAGAAGGGGAGGCCGGGGGTTTAGATGAAGTACGGTTAGGGTTTAGGGTGAGATATGAGAGATATATATGTGGGGATATGAGATGGGTTTTGGGTTAATGGGTTGTGGGTATTTAGGAGTAGCAATAAGTTTAGACTAATAGGATTTGATTAGGATCAATTAGTATAGGATATCAAATAGGATTGTGGATTTTAATTTGGCTTTTGTAGTCAATTTGAGATCAACAATAAGATTGGGAATAAGATGAGCAACCACATCACCATGAGCACCCAAAGACAAGAATAGAGGAACAAGACACAAATGAAGAACGAAAATAACAACAATGATCAAGACAAATCAAGGAATTGAAAATAAATCACAAAAGACCAAGAATGAGCCAAAAATGAATATATGTTGAAAACAACTCCAATATACAGTCCAAAAGAAATACAAGAGGAATACAAAGAGGAAAAAATACACTAAAATGGAAAATACACTCAAATATGTCCAAAATGAAAAACAGGGGTTACAAATTTGTTCTAAGGCCTAGCACTAGGCGGTAATAACCAGGGTTGTCTCTTCCTGTCGTAGGGATATGTGATGAGTTTGCATACCTCGCTCTGTTAATTCCCAAGATACCAGTGGTAAGAATGGGATGTTTCCTGTTCTTTGTTGGTGACGGACGAATCATGGGTAAGGTCCCCCAGGAGTCTCGGTGCCAACTTGGTACGTGGTGTACCTTGTAGTTCGTCACGACTTTTAGTGAGATGTTCACTACTACTTATTCGTAGTAATGGGACTGGACCCAAACTGTATGCCTCACCAGCCATGTTATGACGGGAACGGGAAGTGTAAAATAGTAGAATGCAATGCAATGCGAGGGTTCAAAACTCTAAAACTGGAGAAGAAGGCTTGATTTGGAGCGTATGTAGTATGGGATGCATGCGTGTCCAAAGTATCGCTGACATTAGACTAAGTTCATCTATTCATTGTGTACTGTGCATTAGACTTAAGGTCATGGCATACACTAAAACTAGGAAATTAGGATGCACCTATCTATTTTCATTAAAGGCCGGTTATGATTGCTAGTTGGAGATCGTTGTTTTATTATCAGCATTGTGTTAGTATATGTACTGACATGCCCACTCAATTAGGTGCTGGATACCAGTTCGCTAGTGCAGGAGGGTTCAAGACAAGCAGGGCATCCAAGTGGTGTAGTTATGTACCTATCTACTATTCAAGCAGGCACGGGAATATCAGAGTAGCGCAGTAGAAGATTCAAGCTACAAGGTGCATCTTAGGGAAGCAGATTGACCACTCAGTGGAGTTCCAATGGAAGATCAGTTGACTACCGATCTGAAGGGCAGGCGAATGTTTGAGTAGATTTGTAATACTTTAATGTAATTTTTATTCTTTGTTCAAGAACAAGATAATAATTGTAATTGATGATATAATGATTTTATTTTGGCAATAAAAGTTTTTAAATTTTTCGTGTTATTACTGTGTTGAGATGCATTTGAAGGAAAAGATTCTGGTTGTGTCACGGATTTCCGGTAGTGGGATCCGGTGCGCTACATCCAGCCCCCAAGATTTCCTGTCCGGGCCGTGTGAACACTTCACCCCATGTTGTACGATGTAGAATTGGAAGGCTCCCAGCCTCACGTGGGATTCCGAACCAAGCTGAGTTCTAAAAGATGGTTTCCATGCTCCTTTCCTCCATGTCTTAGCAACAGAGGTGTGAGGTTGGGACGCTTGCTCGTATAGGTCCGGGAACCTTTCTCTAAGAATGTCATGCACCTGCTTTCCAAAAAGGAGATACGGAATACGGATACGTGACTAAGTCTAGCGAATGATTGTCATCATCCATAACCTGTCAGAATCTTTACAACATTTCACAGGAATAACAAGAAGTAAATAAGGAGAAATCAACCACGCATGCATGAATGAATCAATATACCAACAAAATTTACTTGTAAACAAAGTTTAATAATCTCAAATAAACCAGTTCTGGAACAAGTTATAAATTCTGGGTCACATTGTCCAATACAAAATTCATGTAGCAAATTACATTTATTCAAGAATAGCAGAAAAGTAAATTATAGCAAGAACTCCAACAACTAGAATCTCAGATCACCTACTCCATCGGGCAACTGATCACCATAATATGCAATTTAATAAATTGCAAGAAAAGGAAAGAGAAACAAAATACCCGTCAATACAAGTTACGGACCGCCTGTAGTGCAAGCATAAGTACAGGATAAGAATAAACAGCATAGAGTAACAGCGGAAGCAAGCATAGAAAGGAATAGACATGGCAACAAAATAGATCAACTAGCATGAATCATGAACAAAATCAAGTAACATAATGTGCTAACAGGGTACGAGTAACATGTAACAGATGTCAAGTATCATGCAAGTAGGTATACAGGTAACAGGCATGTACAGGTAATCATGTAACAGGTATTATTTCATGTCAAGTCTTGTATTTCTTACTATCTAGGTAGCACTTCATGCGCCCCAGGTTTTTACCACATGATTGCTACTTACATGCAGATTTGGTTTAGATCTAGTGGTGGGTATCTATAGGGCCGTGTACTTAGGCGTCATGTAACAGGTAACATGCACGAATCACGTAGTCGTGAAATTGCGGCGACAGGAACATTCATGAATCATGTAGTCATAAAATATGGCAATATATAATAATAACAGGCATGAATCATGAAATCATGAAACATGACAACATATAGTAATAACAGGCATGAATCATGTAATCATCAAACATGTCAACATATAGTAATAACAGGCATGAATCATGTAATCATGAAATATGGAAAACAGGTAATGGGAAATACGGGCCCCCTTCTGAGTACACATATCTATATTATCCACTACTAAGGTCTTTCCCTTAACCCCGACTTGGTTATTTGTTATTATTATCAAACAGGCATACACGTGTCATAAAACAGAGCAAGAATAACATGGAATGAACAGGTAACAGGTTCAGGTCGGAAGATAAACATGCACAGGTGAAAGGCAACTCATAAAAGATTAGGACAACGAGAATTCTAGTTTAGGATAGCAAGATAGTACTACACCAAATCTGGGATTTCCGTTGCCACAAATATGCGAATCTAGATCCGTCAGCAAAACTAGAAAATTGACTCTCGGCCGAATCCAGCACATATATATATAAGTCATATGGTACTTCACAAAAACAGGACTCAAAACAGAATTGTATTCAGAAAACGTGTTCAGCCAAAAATCAGAAGTTTGTATTCATAAACAGGAAAACGACATAAAAACTCACTGATTAAATCTAAGAAAAGTCTGGGGTATTCCCTAGTATGTTTAGTATCAGATTTTTTTATTATAATTTTCCAACATAGATAGTTTAGTCAAATAAAATCAGAAGGCAACAAGATACCGAAATTTTGTAAATCTGAAATCATAAACACAATTGTACTAAAACAATAATATCTTACAAAATATAAATCGGAATCCCGATCCATCAAAAGGGTGATAAAATAGATACATCAGGCTACAATTCATGTTCATAAAGTTTTTATAAATAGCAAATAGAATCAGGTCGAAATTATGTTTCTTTAATGAACAGTACAAAAATTCTACCAGCACAGTAGTTGTTTGGCAGCATAGAATAGTTTATAAAAGTCATCAATTAAATCCACAAAAATTAGCGGTTAATCACAATGAAGTCTAATTGTACTCAGCAATATATTGGATCAAAATATTATCTTTAACATTAGTATAAAAATAAATTACCATACAGAATTCATATAAAACAGAATCTGGAATTTTCTACACATCGGTAGTAAAATAGTCATAACTTGCAACTCACAAATCGAAAATGAGGTCTGTCAGAAATTCTGAAAAGTATACAAAATTCTCTATAATTCGTATTCACAAATAATTTTTATATACTGACCTTAATGGGATCTAAAATACTGAACAAAAATGGGTAACAATAAGGACATAATTATTCTTCATGCATAAAATCAACTAGATCGTATGAAACACATCCAAATCATAACAAAATATGAAATAGGGTATACTAGATGTCCAAACAATATGGTATAAGGTGTTTTGCAAGTCTACTACGAGTTGTACTACTCCTAACACAATTAAGCATACATGATCACACAACACTTCCTAATTCACAAACAACATGCATGCATACATCAAGAATTGGTTAGATCTACGTCTAAATTCATGTCATGTGTGCAATGAGATAACTATGGTGGATCAACACATAGAGATAAGATATAACAAGATTTTTGCACAAAAATTGTCTCTAGAACACAACTACACTACAAGCGGTATTTTGTACTTGTATATGCAACAAAAAATTATACAAGTTACTTGCCTTATTATAGACGACGAAAACGATGAAGCAAGAGCAAGAATAATGGGAACGGATTCCCGACACGAACTCAACGAACAAACGAACAACGACCATGAACACAACTCACGAACAACGTGTAATATCCCGGACGGATATTACCGTATATAAATTATTGTTTTATTATTATTTTATTATTATTTTGTTTTAATTCCAAAATTAGAACATTTTGGTGATTTTTACCCGGTTTGCTCCTAGACATTATCTGTATCCAGATATCGGTCAGTATGTATCCGTATTGTATCAAATTGATACCGTGATCTTTCGAACTAATAATAAAATTTATTTTATTATTATTTCCAAGAGTTAATTATTTTTATGCGGATTATGCGAAAATTTTCCGGTATACGGACATATACGCGCACATACGAGTAGTATGTCGATTAGTGCATTATACAAATTATGTGTTGTGTATTTTGGACAACACTTATTTTGCTATGACAAAACCTAGTAGGGATGATTAGGGTTTGATTAGTGGTTAATCCTAGGGTTACAAAGACATAAAGGATTAAGATTTCTTCTAGAAAAATCCTCCTCCATATCAATTTTCCCTCACATAACACCTCCCCCCAATCCCACCTCCCACATAAGCATGGCCGGCCCCCAATTTATGGGGGGGTTTTGTGCAAAAGTGTGTGTGTGCTTTTACACTCTCCACCCTTCTCTCCACCTATAAATACCCCTTCATTCTCCTCCTTCTCTCATTTTAGAAAACAAAAGGAAAGAAAGAAAGGAAAGGAAAAGAAAGAGAGAACAAGAAATAACTTGAGAGTTTTGTTTTGTAGGGTCTTAGAAGAGTTCTAAAAAGCTTAGGGGAAGGAGAAGGTAGCTAGCAAGTTCTTCCAACAAGTTAGATAAGGTGGGGGTTTCTTCATGCTTTCTTTGTTTGATTGTTTGTTTGTTTGTTTGTTTGGTTGTTTGACTTCTTCTTCTCATCCTCTTGTTTTGTTTTCTTTGAGTTTTGTTGAGTGTATTGTTGTGTGAGAATGTAGTAAGAAGTAAAAGAGAAAAAGAGTAGTAGTATCTACTAAAATACATAAAGATCACACCTTTAAATTTGTAGTTGTTGTTTTGTATGTTATTGGACTAAGAACTCACATATTGCATAATGTTGGACATACAACCATTATTGGTTGTAGGACTTAAAACACATAGCATATGAACATTCTTTTACAACCATTGTGGGTTGTAGGACTTGATTAAACATTGGACTAATAATAAAAGCATATGTTCTAATAAAAAGATCTTTTCTTTTTAACCACTAGTTGTAGAATAAAAAGTTCTTCTCTTTTATTTTGATCACTAGTTGTAGTTAATTAAAAAGATCTTCTCTTTTTATTTTGATCACTAGTTGTAGTTAATTAAAAAGATCTTTTCTTTTATTTTAATCACTAGTTGTAGTTAATTAAAAAAGAGCTTCTCTTTTATTTTTGATCACTAGTTATAGCTATATACAAAAAAAGGGGATCTTTTCTTTTTACTAGTTGTAAAGTAAAATAAAATAAAAATGATCTTTTCTCTATCACTAGTAATAACAAAGATTAGTAAGCAACTAAGTAGTAGTAAGCTAAAATAATAAGTAGTAGTATGTAATAAAAATGAAGTAGTAGTAGCATGTATGTTGATTAATGAAGTAGTAGTAATAGTAGTAAGTTGTATGTTGTGATTCTTTTTAGCATGTGCCTCTGCCTCTGCTTCCGATAGAGCAATAGGGACCAGAGCACTTTTGTGGAAGTTAACCCTTAAACCAAACCATGCCTCAAACTAGTAGATGGCTTCTTTAAAAAAGATCATTTCCGCCCCGTTACCAAACATAATTGTATCATCTGCATATTGTAAAATCATACATCCCTGCCGAGTGCTATTGCTAGCCAGTAGGGAGATCCAACTTTCTTGCTTGTAGTTGTCCAACATTGCCTTAAGCACATCGTAAAAAGAGTAAAAAGAAGGGATGAGAGTGGATCCCCTTATCTTAGTCCTCTCCTACAAGAGAAGGGGTCACCTGTTCGTCTGTTAATCGAGATGGACGTTTTACTCATAAACAGGCAGTGATAGATCCATCTGATCCATCTGATCCATCTTTCACCAAATCCTCTGCCTTTGAGAATTTCCAGCAGGCATTCCCACCCCATTGAATCATACATTTTCTCAAAGTCTAACTTCAGAAGGTACCTCTTCTCATTTGCAATATGGCACTGATGAACTGCCTCTTCGACTGTAGCCACACAGTCCAAAATACATCCCCCCTAATGAAACTAGATTGTTCACCATTGATTAATCAATCCATTATTTCCCCAACCGACTGGCCAGGACCTTGGTGATAATCTTAACCGAGCAGTTAAGGAGGCTAATGAGTGAAATCACCCACCCTATGAGATTCCTCTGTTTGGGGATGAGGACGACTCCAACAAAGTTGAACATGCCCAATTTTAAACTATGGTCGAAGAATTAATCCGTAAGGGCCATAATATTCCCTTTGATTTCATCACAAAAGGTTTGGTATAAGATCATAGGGAAGCCATTTGGCCCTAGCACCTTGTTTGATCCCATCTGAGTAATTGCCTTTCTCACTTCCTCCTCCGTGAATTGGGCCTCCATCTCTCACAGGAACTGAGCAGCATCATGATGACTATTATGCCAGAAGTTCTCCCTTTGAGGGACTGTGAAACCATTCCTTTTCTCGAATAAGTCCTTATAATGAGCTTGGAAGATTTGTGTAATTTCTGTCTCATTATGAGATATCCCAGAGTCCGTTTGGATAGATAGGATAAGGTTAGATATTCGTCGTGTACTAGCCACCCGATGAAAGAAGGCAGTGTTCGTGCCTCATTCTTTGAGCCACAAAATCTTGGATCTCTGTTGCCACTTGATCCCCTATAGTTTTTATAAGTTTGCAATGTTATTCCTATGATCGAGTAGTCTGTTCCGCTCCTTCTGAAACAAGTCACGAGACTCCTCCAATCATTCTAATTCGTCGATGCCGTTTAGGATAAGTCTTTTGCACACCAAATGGTCGAGAATCTAGTGTGGTTCCATATTCGCAATGTATTGCGTAACTGCCGAACCTTTTCACACCAGCATGATACAACATCCATACCTCGGGTTGGTAAAGCCCAACTTTCCATAACCATGTGGTGAAATCCCCGATCTCCTGCCAGGCCTTCTCGAATTGTAATTTCCTCAGTTTTCGGGAACACTACTCTCTGTGGAGAGAATGATGGGAACGTGATCTGAGGCTAGTCTTGGAAGTGATTTTACAGATGTCATCGGGAAAGTCGTTACCTAGTCCACAGAGACTAGGATTCTATCTAGTTTAGCCGTAATGGGGGCCGCTTGCATGTTCAAGCAAATGAAGAGCCTGTCGTTAATTGGAATGTCAATCAGCTCCAGGTCAGTGATCACCCTATTAAACTCTTCCTTATCCATATCATTCGACCATCTACGACAGTGCTCAAAGGCAAACCTTGTGATATTGAAATCACCCCCAACAACTCAGGCATTCTGCTACCGTGCTTGGATTGAAAACAGTTCATTCCAAAACACGCCTCTAGTAGTCAACTGATTCGACCCATAAACAACTGTAACCATTTGGGACCAGGTGTCCGTTCGACATAGCAGTCAGATCGACAATGAATAATTATCTCAAAATTCGTCTAGACATGTGAAGATATCCGGATTAAAGTCGATGGCAATACCTTTTAAGGCTCCAATCGAGGGACGTACTTTCCACTCCTTAATTCTAATCCCTCCTAGCCTTCTGAGTTTAAACCCCTGCGTGAGCTTGGACTCCTGCAAGTCCACAACATCTACTTTGGAAGTACTAATAATGTTCCTGACCATTTCTCTTTTACCCCGCCCCCAGCCCCCCAACCCCTAATGTTCCAAAAGAGGATACTTATTGGGAACCGTTTTGGGGGTTGCAGGTATGGTTGGTGGAGTGCCCTTCCACCTCGCCCTCCTCTGAGGGACACGTCAAAATGGGGTTTATGGTCGTATCAAGTGTGCTCTATCCCTTTATCATCCTCTATTTTTGTTAAGTAAAAAAGCATTACGTTCTAAATTGCTCACCGCTAGGCCACAAGTTTCGGCTAAATAAAAAACATTAGTATCTGACATAAACTTGAAAATATAAGCTAGAAAACAAAGCCTACCTCCATCATCATTTTTGGCCGCCTTGGCTACTGCGGCAATCTCAAGGTAGTCGTCCAAGAACTCCTCATGAGCCCTCTTAGCCACTCTCTGAACTCTAAAACCCATAGGCATTCTCGATGCACCGAAACTAACTGTGAAGCAGTCTCTAGGTTTGTAGAAGCTACCTTTTTTAGGGGTATAGGATGTGACCACTCTCTATGTATCTGCTACAAACTGTGAGTCATCTGAGTCATCGTCTGTGTATGTAAATTCCTCATCCAGGTTTAGTCATGCATTTATATCATCATCACTAATAGAAGAATTCATTATATGTGCTTGCTCCACGCCTACTTTGGGTCCCATCATAGAACCAATGTGAGCTAGCTTCAAAACAGACCCGTCATAAGCCCCTCTTCTCGAAGTACTTCAAATTCAACATTTGCACTTATATTGAGGAAAATGGACCACTCTATGGGCCCATCCATTGCTAGTGGGCCAACATCCATGGCAATGATCAAATTAGCATTAATAACACATTGCAAGAGACACATGCCCAAGCCTAGGCCCGTTAACTTTAGCTGAAATAGGAGGTTGATTTTTTCATCTTGACTCTTTGTCAGGCCCAGTTAGATCCAAAAGACCAACACTTTCTTTGTTAAAAATAACCGAGCTTCCTTTCCCCATCGAATTCGAGGCGTTGCGCTTCGAGAAGACTGCCTATGAATCCACGTGCTTGACAACATTCTTGCCTTCTTTCTTCTTATCTTCCTCTTCTCCTCCTTTTTGAGCACCAACTTTGTTTTTGCCATTCTTAGGATCCAATTTCTTTCGATCCGTGCCTTTGCCATTCTGGGTTTCCTTCACCTTTGATTTCCCCCCATTTTCAACCTGCCCTGCCATTTTTGTATGGTCCATTTTGAACCCTTCTTCCCCATGTAGCCCTCTGATCGAAACCGCCCTCTCTGAATCGCTTTTGCGGCCCTCTTCACCCTAGGATCCACTGTGCAAAAGTATGTATCAGTTCTTTTCAGCAAAGATTCCATTGTTGTGTACTATTTCGGAATGAGGTTGGTGTTGACCGTTGCTAGACTTGGGATGATCTCGACCCTTAATCTTCGATCTATATCTTAGATCTGGACCATTGTATGCCCCTGTTGAGATGTTGGTTGATGACGGTGGTTCTCGCTGTGCCTCCCTTTCCCTGGCCACCCTGAGGAGCTCTCGATTAGGTCTCAAGGAAAAATATGTACATATGTATGCAAAAATGTCTGTACAAGCCAAAGTACCTCGGCCATTATTTACCAATTACTTGCTCCATCCTTTACAAAAGAAAACATAGCATTTCTGCATTGCTAAAAATGCCATTATTTAATCCAATTATTTCACTCCTTTTCTAGTGTTTATTATTACGAAACTTTTTGTTGATGAGCGGTTGTACGAATTAGGCAGTACAACTTAAAAGTTTTGCCTTGTATGACAACAGTTCACATCCCTATCAAAATCTTATTATGCAGTCCTTTTTGAACCATGGCAAATTATTTCAGAATTAATTAGTGCTCACTAATTACTGTATATGTAGTAGCAATTAATTAGTGCTAACTATACCTGAATGTTAAATTTCAGAAAACCCTAACTATACCTGAATGTTAAATTTCAAAAAACCCTCCTGAAATATACAGTCAAAGCAATAAATCTCCATCATATCAATATATATCTCTACTATTATAATGGGAGAAGGGGTTAGTGTCATTTGTCATTGACTGTCATTTTGTCAACACGTGCAGCGCACATGTTGGCTTTTTTTTTTAATCCTTTTCATTCCCCTCCCCATTTTTCCACGTGCAACGCACGTGTATAATACTAGATTTTTTGGGGGCCCTTTTCATTCCCCTCCCCATTTTCCACACGTGCGAAAAAAAACACGTACAGCGCACGTGTTGGTAGGTTTTTTTTGGTCTTTTTCCTTTTTCCTTCACGTGCATCGCACGTGCATGATACTAGTACTATTATAATGGGAGAAGGCCTTAGTGGTATTTGTCATTAATTTTTTTTTTTTTTTTTTTTTGGTCATTTTGTCATTTTGAAGCCAACACGTGCAGCTGCATGTGTTGACAAAATGACTCACTTTGGTAAATATTTACGAAAGTGGACCAGTTTGGTAAATATTTTTGAAAGTGGATCGGTTTGGAAATTATTTTTCTTTTTTTTTTTTTTTTTTTGTCTTTTTTCTTCTTCCTCCACAAGTATCACACGTGCATATTTTCGAAATGGACCAGTTTGGTAAATATTTTCGAAAGTGGATCAGTTTGGAAATTATTTTTCTTTTTTTTTTTTGCCTTTTTCCTTCTTCATCCACGTGCATCGCACGTGCATGATACTAGTTTATAGTTTATGATAATGTAATAAACCCCATGATGTATGAATGATGTATGAATTGAAGTTAATTTTCTAAAAAAGAAAACTAAAATTGATGTAAAAGACCAAAATACCCCTATTAAAAAATTAAAAAAAGATTGGGTTTGAATGGAGACAGTGATTTGTGTTGGTGTTAGTGACGCCGGCCACACCCTCTTCTTCTCCACCGGCCTTCCAAGCCACCCTTCGCCTCCTCATTCTCCACCTTCTTTTGCTCCTTCCCCAAGCTCCCAAATCTCCTGCTCCTTCCGAAAATTCCTAAAGACCTTGACCACCAGCATCCTCACCCTCACCTGCTCCCTCTCCCACACCTTCCCCCTCTTCACCTCCCACAACCTTTTACAAAACACATCCAAATCCCCTTTCCCCCTCCTCTCAACACCACTGTCAGAACCTCCGACCTCGACCCTACCATCACTGTATCCGAAACCGAGGCAAAGCCAACATCGCCTTGGTCAATTTCTTGGGGGGAAACACATGGATGACGAAAGAGAGGCAAATCTCGGAGGCGATGGAGGAGGTGATGAAGATGAGGTGGTGGGTGGCGGGGTGGAGGAGGCAAACTTTGGATAAGATCATTGGTCGATGTCAAGGAGGGTTAAGGTGGGTCTAGAGACGTTGGAGGAGTTGATGAGAGAGGGAGGATTCCTGGTTGAGAACATGGAGGGGGAAGGGCAGGTTTGGGGTGAGGAGGAGGCGGTGGACGGGGCAGGATACGAGGATCCCCCACTCCCCCTCTTCTACTTTTTTTAATGAGGGTATTTATATACGAGTATTTTGGTCTTTTCACATAAAATTCTAGGGTTTTTTGGAGAAAGTTAATTGCAATTCATACATAGGAGGTTTACTACTTTGATCGTATAGATCAGGGGGTTCTGCAATTTACTCATACCTAAATCAAGAGCAGTGGGCAGTGTAGGACACCAGCAGAGCCCACAACATCATAGTGGAGTTAGTCGAGGCCCGGGAAAGGTCGTTGCAGCTCTCCAAACTCATCGATACTTTCCATCTGTATCAGCCTCAACCAACAACACCCCTTCGCCCGTGCACTCCACCATCAGCTTGCGCCCGCGCCCTTTCGTCATCTTACTAGTAAAAGGGTAGTAAAACACAAGAGCCTTCAAAAGGGCATCCCTGATGACCCGGGCAGGATCATCCGTGACATATTTGTTACTACGATAGAACTGGATAATGAGATTTGGAACCGGAGACCTTCTTGGTCATCAATGTCTGCCAATTTCTTGAACTCGTAGGGAGTGGGTTTCGCAGGAGAAACCAACATGGCCTCCTTCCTGCGGACTGTGAAGGAAAGCGCTTCGACGACCATACCAAAAATGTAGAACTAAGAAGGATGAATACAAAGAACTCAAGATCTTTTTCTTAAGCTTGCGATTGAGTCTGGAACTCTAGGTTGAAGGGGCATGAGTACTTATAGTTGGGAAGGGAGTTGAAGGGTGATGCTAGTGTGGGACCCACAGTCTTAATATTTGATTTTAGAGAAGTTTAAAGTGCGTTTGGTTTGTTGTTTTGAAAATAGTTTTGTGAAAATATTTTGTGAAAACTGTTTTCTGAAAATGAGAGTGTAAAAACTGTCTGGTATAGTTTTCTGAAAACTGTTTTCTGAAAATGAAATTGTATAACCTGTTTGAGTAAAAAAATAAATCTGAATGCTGTTTTCTTAAAACTAGACTGTAAAATGCTGTTTTGTAATAATTTATTTTGAAATCCTTTTTTTTCTTCCATTTTTTTCTAGTTTGGCAACAATTTTTTTTTTTCAATTTAAAAAATATCCATTACAAATTTTTGTACAAAATATCCATTACAAATTTTTGTTTGGTTACATTTATTTCACAAACTGGAATAGCCCAACCATCAATTTCGCATTACACTTAACCTTAATTACTCCAACCATAATCACACTTAACCTTAATTACTCCTCAAACCAAAATTATTATTTTTAATTAAACCCATCAAGATTACAATTTTTCACATACATTTGCACCAGCGTGTAAGAGCTTCTCCACACAAGCAATCTTCCCATGCATTGCAGCAAGCATCAATGGAGTCTAACAAACCAATTAATCAACAATTATCAACACTAAAAATAAACATTAAAAATATTCTTAAAATCCATAAAATAATTTAAAAAAAAAAAATTGACGGCGAGCAGCGAGCAAGGTGAGGGTCGACGGCGAGCAAGGATTCGACGGAGGCTCGGCATCTGGAGCTCGGCAGCGTGGCGTCGAGCAGCTCGACGAGGACGAAGCTCGGCGAAGGTGGAGCTCGGCCATGGCGGAGCTTGATCGTGAGTGGGCGACGACACGGTGGTGTCGAGTTCGGGGGCTCGACGACGGAGGAGGGAGCTCGACATCTGAGCGGCGAGGGAGCTCGACGGAGGAGGAAGGGTGGCGAAGAGGGTGAAGAGAGAGGTGATGACCTGGCTCCAACGAGAGAGGAGAAGATGGTGATAGGGTTTTTTTTTTCGACAGTAAGATGGGGATGGAAGAAGGGGATAGTAACAAAAGGGGAAAATAGCTCAAAGCATCTTTTGAGAAAAGATGCCGTTTGGAAAGTATAACCAAACGCGTTTTGAGAAAATATTTCTCAAAATATTTCCAAAAAACGTTACCAAACGCACCATGACTCAGACCAGTCTTACCCCTTGCTAGAATTTAGACAACTCCTTGGCGACTATCAAGAACTTTACTGTTAACAATTTGCGACTATCAAGAACTTTACTGTTAACAATTTTCTTCTAGGAAGTTGTAAAAGTTTTCAAATGACCAATTGGTTTGCTGTTTCCATTGAAGGGTCTTTGTCATTGACTTAAAACTACTTAAAAATAGTGCATGTTGCTACTTTTTCCTGGTGTTAGGCAATCTGATAATGAGTTCTTTTTAAGAGGAATCTTATAATTTGGACCGTCGATCAGATCTGAATTTGTGAAGTCTTCTTGAACTGTGTCTGAACCATCGAGAGCACTTGAATCTGGATCGGACGGCTGACATATTGTAAGCGAATATGCACAAAGTCTGAACACCAGGGTTGGCCCCGGCAAAAGATTCTCCGACGCTCAAGTCAGTAACTCAGGAAAAGACTAGAGTTTTGGTGGCTAAAGATTGATTACCCTTTACTGAGTTAGGAGGGAGGTATTTATAGGTTGGAAATCAGTTATGGAAGATAGACCTGGAAATTTATCTCTGAACTAGATTTGCCTGTGGGCATGTGCCTACGACACGTCTTCAGAACGATACCGCATATGAAAAGCCTTGTAAAAAGTAAATCAACAATTATGTTGCTCAAGTTTGAATAGTATGACAATAATTAGTCGTAAATAAAAGTCCATGTTTCCATAAGTGTGTATATATATATATATACACACACACACACACACACACACACACACACACACACACACACACACACAGAGAGAGAGAGAGAGAGAGAGAGAATTAAATAAATAAAGGAGTTGTTTTGGGGGGGATTTGAATTTGAGTTTTGGGGGAAAAATGTGTTTTGTGAGATTATATCTGGGCCTTTGATTTTGGGGGGATTGAAGGAGAGTCACTTGATAGCTTTCTTTGTGTTTTATTATATAGATATTCCCTTTGCTAAAGGATAAAATTAATTATTTAATTCCTGATTTGGGGGGATTTGTCTAACAGCTGTAATTACTTGGAAATCCCTCTTTTAAAGGTTGTAAGTAAGCCTTAGTTGTGGATCTGGTTAAGCTTATTGTAGCGCCCCGAATTTCTAATAAGATATCTTAGAAAATACATGGCACATTCCCAGCGATCCACTTCAATACAATATTAAACATAACCAACACCACTAAAATTTCAACATTTATTACAACAAACTTTTACAAAACACAGCGGAATTCAAAAACAACTCAACTCATAATTTCTTTTATTTACAACCCAAATTTATCTCAAAACTGCTATTACAATTCTACACAAATTCTTATGAATCAATCTATCTCAAAAACCAACTCAAGCATCCAATCTCCAACTCTAAGCAACAACCTGCAACATGTGAGGCTAGAGATGATCCCTAACCCCCAAACTAAAGGGGTCAGCCATAAATGGTGTGAGAGATATAAAAACAAACAAACAACATAAAGATTATACCTCATAAATTCTTAAACAACAAGTACTAAAAGAATATGGGAAGTACGAAATGACAGGTAACTTAAAACATCAAGTGGCACTAAGCTAAGTGTCAGGTGTAGAAAACAGGAAAACCAAGCGCATAAAACCAAGCCAAGAAACAAATACTCTATATGCAGACTCTCTAATGCGTACTTGTCGAAGTCTATGCATTCCATTCTACATAGGATCGGTGCAAGCCCTTAACGTCTCCACTTCATAGGGTTCAATCCCCCGCTATGCAACTAATCCTAACACGATGACTACTACGAGATAAAGATAAACTATGGATAGTGTCTCATGCCCGATAATTCCGGACATGGATCCCACACCCAAGATATTTTACTTGAATAATTCCGGAGATCATCCCACACCGAAACATTGACACGTCACCATACGAATACCACATGTGCTGCACCTCGACTCCGATAATTCCGGAGATCAATCCCACACCACAAGTAGTTACCGTGATAATTCCGGAGATTGTCCCACACCACAAGACTGTGATAATTCCGGAGACATATCCCACACCACTAATAATCTACTGTGATAATTCCGGAGATTAAATCCCACACCGAAAGCCATACTGAGGTTCTTGACTCCTGTTCCCGTTCGTCATATCAGCACTAGTGCCTGTCCTTATCATTTTGGGTTATTTAATTACTTAACGAATCTCCTAGAGTGGCATACCCTATCGGCCTAAATTCAATTCTAAATAACTGAAATGCCTCCATTGGCCTCAACAAATAACTCAACACCGGTATACTAGGGTCACACACATCTAGAGACTCAAACTCAAAAGTCTAAACCAAAGTCCCACTAAACAAAGTGGCTCAACTGAAAGTCTTAAATCAAATACTTAACTGAATATCTCAAAGTCAAATACTTAATCAAATACTGAACTGGATGTCAAGTATAGACTGAATTATCTGAAAACCAATCATTCGAAATAGCACTAAAGTTTACAAAGATCCTTCAGTACCAGTCGACTTATACTGTAGTAAGTCGACTGTCCAGAGGACAATTTCTAAAATTTTACAAAAATAAACTAAGTCATATAAGTTGACTTAAGAAAAGAAATCAGTCGACTTACCCGAGAAAAATTCCAATAATCTTCTCAAAATTATTCTAAGTATATAAGTCGACTTAAAGGATTATAGGTCGTCTGTCCAGAAAGGACTAATAATTTTTTACAAAAATAATCTCCTCAGCAAACCAGTCGACTGCCTATGAGCTAGGTCGACTGTCCAGAACGACTTTTTCAAGGAAACTAAAGATACAGTATCAGACTCGTACCAATCGACTGTACAGTAGGCCAGTCGACTATCGGCCTATAGTTCTCAAAATTTAGGTCTGATTACAAAATCAAATCTGGAGTTTTCTAATGATTCAATGTTTATGAAAATAGTTCGTATTCAGGAAAAATGATAAATCTCAACAAATCCTCATCATGTATATGTATATATTACTCAAACATCAAATATGTCAAAATTCAAGTTCTCATGTTCTAAATCACAAATTCTTTCATTAGGGTTTTACAAGATCTAACTTTCTTTCACAAATCTAAATCAAAATCTGATTTATAAATCTAATGTCTAGATGTTCATACTCAAATCTCAACATGCTTTTAGCAACACAATTTTAATAATAAAGATCTACTATTTCATCCACAATTTTTCACATGATTCACACCACAATACAAGATCTAAATCGTTCACAACATCAAATCAATACATCATTGATACTTGCACACATAGATCAACAACAAGACAAATTTCTATCATTCACAACATCAAAACAAACAACAAAACAAATTTTTATATCACTCACATTGAATTGAAAAAAGTCCACGAAAAAGTCCTCCTCTTTGCTAGATCCAAAACTCCTTTCTCCACCAAAATAAATCTCCACAAAATTCTGTATATTCTCACCATGACGGCTGGGAAAAATTCTCTTAAATATCCGGGATGAATATTAGGGTTTTACCCCACTTTTGCAAAACAATCCTTTCCAAAATACAACTTACATATATAGTTCTATCCTTAGAAATTCCATCAAAACTCATTTAAATTAGGATTTAAAAGAAAATATAAATTCTAAATCTCAATCAATATTGTTCAAAACGTTCAGAATGTACATTTTGCACTTTAACCCCTAAAAATGTCGATTTTGCAAAAAGGTCATTCTTTTCTCAAAAATTGCAAATAGTTCCAATTAATTTCAGAAAAATCTCGAAAAATACTAAATAAATCCCAAATATTAAATAATCATTTTTCATAAAAAAATTAAATTTTCAAACTTCTCATAAAAGTATTTGCACGTGTGCAAAAGATAAATTTTTCTGAAAACATTCATTAAATCTCCAAAAAATCAATTTAAATTCATTTTCAAATATAAAAATAATATTTGAAAATACGGGGTTCTACATCACTCCCTCCTTAGAAGAGTTCTGTCCTCAGAACTACTACTAATGAGTCCAAACAATATATCAACAAAGAAATCAACATCTCATAATGGAAACATAGTTCAAACAATTGCATATGATAATTCAATCAAAATAAAAGAAATACAACTCAACTCAAAGTACTATCATTCAAAGAATTACAATCACATAACAGAAATACACTCATGCAAAAAGCTCGGGAAAATCCTTCTGCATGCGATCCTCTGGCTCCCAAGTAGCCTCCTCGAACTGCTGATTCCTCCACAACACCTTGACCATAGGTATTACCTTGCGCCTAAGAATTTTCTCTCTACGGTCAACGATCTCAACAGACCGTTCCTTGTAACTCAAGTTCACCTGTAGATCTTCAGGAATCTCTACCAACTGATGATTCTGATCTGGTACATACTTCCTCAACAATGACACATGAAATACGTCATGCACTTGTGCCAACTCCTCTGGAAGCTTCAATCTATATGCTGTCTTGCCAATCCGCTCCACGATCCTGTATGGACCAATATACCTTGACGCCAACTTGCCTCCCTTACCAAACCTGATCACTCTTTTGGTCGGAGAAACCTTGAGGAAAACTGCATCCCCAACCTCAAACTCCAAGTCTCTTCGTCGAGTATCAGCATAACTCTTCTGCCGACTTTGAGCCTCAACCAACCTCTTGCGAATCAGCTCAATCTGCTCTGACGTCTGCTGTACGATCTCAGGACCATACATCGGCCTCTCGCCAACCTCATACCAACAAACAGGTGTCCTGTACCTCCTCCCGTACAAAGCCTCATACGGTGTCATCCCAATACTTGCATGGTAACTGTTGTTATAAGCAAACTCAACCAATGCCAAGTATCTCTCCCAACTACCACCGAAATCCATAACACAAGCCCTCAACATATCTTCCAGCACTTGATTCACCCTCTCAGTCTGACCATCGGTCTGTGGATGAAAAGCAGTACTGAAATCAGTTCTGGTGCCTAAAGCTGCTTGTAGGCTCTTCCAAAACCTTGAAGTAAACCTTGCATCTCTGTCGGATACAATCGATACAGGAACTCTGTGATGTCTCACAATTTCCCCAATGTACAACTCAGCCAATTTCTCCATCGACCAAGTAATCTTCATGGCTAGAAAGTGAGCCGACTTAGTCAAACGGTCCACGACAACCCAAATCGAGTCATTGCCCTTCGAACTCCTCGGCAAACCCGTGATGAAATCCATACTGATATTCTCCCACTTCCACTCCGGAATGGGTAACGGCTGTAACAAACCTTCAGGTCTCTGATTTTCTGCTTTGATCTGCTGACAAGTCAGACACCTTGCCACAAAATCTGCTACATCCTGCTTCATACCAGACCACCAAAAATGCTGTTTGATGTCCCTGTACATCTTCGTGCCTCCTGGATGAACTGAAAACAATGTACTGTGTGCTTCCTGTAAGATACTCTCTTTCAAATCTGCATTATCTGGAACACACAACCTCTCACCCAACCAAAGAATTCCATCTTGGACACGAAACTCTGATAGCTTGCCCTCTGAAACCTGACGCAACATCTTCTGAATCTCTGAATCTGATCTCTGACCTTCCACAATCCTCTATCTCAAGGACGGCTGCAGCCTCAACTGAGCCAAAAATGTCCCTAAACCTTGCAGTACCACCTCGATACCTGCCTGATCGATCTCTGCTGCCAACTCACTGCGAGTAGTGATCAAACTTGATAAACTACTCTTCCTGCTAAGTCCATCAGCCACCACATTCGCCTTGCCCGGATGATACTTGATCTCGGGACGAATGTCTTCCAATACCTCCAACCACCTTCTCTGCCGAAGATTAAGATCCTTCTGCTGATAAATGTACTTCAGGCTCTTGTGGTCGGTGTACATATTAACCTTCTCACCATAAACATAATGCCTCCATAGCTTCAAGGCATAAATGATAGCTGCTAGCTCCAAATCATGCGTCGGATAATTCTTCTCATGCGGACGCAATTGCCTCGAACCATAAGCAATAACCTTGCCTTCTTGCATCAAGACACAACCCAAATCTCTGAGAGATGTATCACTGTAGATATCATAATCCTTCCCAGCTTGTGGCAAAGCTAAGATAGGTGCAGTAGTCAACCTTTTCTTTAACTCAAGGAAACTCTCCTCGCACTTATTTGTCCACACAAATGCCACATTCTTCCAGGTCAAACCTGTCAAAGGAACTGCAATCTGAGAATAACCCTGGATAAATCTCCTGTAGTAACCAGCTAAACCCAAGAAACTTCTGACTTCCTTCACAGACGTTGGCCTGGGCCAATCCTTCACTGCTTCAACTTTCTGAAGATCAGTAGCTACTCCCTCCTTAGAAAGAATATGCCCAAGGAAAGCTACCTCAGACTTCCAAAACTCACACTTCGACAACTTGGCATACAAGCTATGCTCCTGCAATTTCTGTAACACCGCTGTCAAGTGCGTAGAATGCTCCTCCTCCGACTTCGAATACACCAAGATATCATCGATGAAAACCACCACGAAGGAGTCAATAAATGACCTCAAAACCCGATTCATCATATCCATGAACACTGCTGGCACATTCATCAACCCGAATGGCATTACCAAAAACTCATAGAGTCTATGACGAGTCCTGAAAGCTGTCTTACTCACATCTTCCTCCTTGACTCGAACCTGATGATACCCTGACCTCAAATCAATCTTCGAAAATACAGCTGCTCCTCGAAGTCTGTCGAACAAATCATCAATCCGCGGCAGTGGATACTTATTCTGAATAGTCACCCTATTCAACTGCCGATAGTCAATGCACATCCTCATTGACCCATCCTTCTTCTTGACCAACAACACTGGCGCTCCCCACGGAGAAGAACTCGGCCTAATAAGCCCTTTGCTCAACAGCTCCTCAATCTGCTTCTTCACTTCATCTTGCTCTACAGGTGCCATCCTGTACGGAGCCTTAGAAATTGGCACACTTCCTGGCTGAATATTAATGCAAAACTCCACATCTCTCTGCGGCGGTAATCTTGAAAAATCATCCAAGAACACCTGAGGAAAATCTCTGACAACCGGAATGCCCTTGACTTCATCTGAAATAGCCATCTTGGATACTATTGCAGCCACCTTCGGAATCTTCTTCTTCCCTTGGAAAGTCACTGCAGGTCCACCTGGTGCTTTCACCAACACCTCTTTCTGCTTGGATTCAATTGTGGCATCATATATTGCCATCCAATCAATGCCCACGATGACATCCACTCCCAAGACTTTCAGCTCGATCAAATCAATGCCGAACAACCTCCCACCAATCTCGATATCACAGTCCTCGTAATATCGATCCGCAATCAACTCTTCACCTGACGGCGTTGCCACCGACAAAATCCTGCCTGGAAATAACTTAGGTTCCACACCTAAGATCTTTGCAAAATTTGGCGATACAAAAGTTTGCGATGAACCAGTGTCAAATAAAACCTTTGCCTTTATTCCATTAATTAAAACAACTCCTGTTACAATAAGAATGATACTCAATCTTAAATTGTTCTCAAATAAAGGTTTTACTTATTATATTGATTCAAAATAAAAATCAGAATTCTTGCATATCCTGTATTACATCTTCCGAGTTACCAGCGTCTTCCTCGGTTAATGCAAATACTCGCCATTGCCTCTTCTGAAATTTGCTTCCACCAGAACCATCCTTCCTCAATTGTGGACAATGAGACTGAGAATGTCCAGCCTGCCCACACTGGGAACAAACCTGCTTCGCCAACTTCGGACATGCTAACCTGTAATGTCCTGCCTTCTTGCAGTAATAACAAATCACCCCTTGAGCTGCAGGTGCCTTCTGTACCGGATCACTGAACTTGATCTGCTTCGCGGGGAATCCCTTCCCACTCTGGCCTGATGCGGGCCTCTTGTTCCGGTTCCATGTATCTTGCTTCTTCTGGAACTGGTCCATATCCTCCTCAGTCATAGTTGCTCTCCTGACCAGCTTGTCGAACCTTCTGATGCCCAACAGAATCATCCTCGACCTCAAGCTTGGCCTCAAGCCCTGCTCAAACTTTTTGGCCTTCTTTGCTTCGTCAACAACCAACTCTGGTGCACACCTCGAAAGTTGAGTAAACTTGGTCTCATACTCCCGCACGGTCATGCTGCCCTGCTGAAGGTTCAAGAACTCGGTCGCCTTCTTCTCCTGAACATCTAGGGGAAAGAAGCGATCTCTGAACTCCTCCAGAAAAGCTTTCCAAGTCAACTGCTGATCTCCCAAAGTCCTTTTCAGCGACTCCCACCAGACACCAGCGTCCTTCTCAAGCTGCATCGACGCTAACTTCACCTTGCTGGCTACTGGAGTCTCCGATACCTCGAAGATCGTCTCCATCTTCCGAATCCAATCATCGGCTGCGGTTGGATCGGCTTGCCCCTCAAAGACTGGCGGCCTCATCCTCTTAAAGGATTCAATCTGCTTAATAGGGTCGGCGTTAACCAATCCCTGTCCAGCTCCATGATTTGGCTGCTGATTCTGCTGCTGTGCTTGCTGCTGCGCCACGTTGAATGCCATCAGCGTATTCAGCGTCTGGTACACCTTGGCGAATTCAGCCTCATGGTCAATTCCCGTTCCTCGAGAACTACCGGACCCATCCTCATTGTTGCCACCATTCCTGCCCCTGGGTGCAACCATTCTGAATACTGCAAAACGAGGGAAAAGTTAGAGCATCACATTCACAATTCAAACTCACATCAATTTCCTTTGGCAAAACTTCACTTGTATCCCAAAGGTAAAACATCATATTTCAGTTCTATGTGATACTCACTCTTTAATGTCCACACCTAGGTACTCACACTCTAGTGTCCACACCTAGGTTATTTTTATGTCATGTTTAGTATTACTATTGAAGCACGCTCTGATACCAATCTCTGTAGCGCCCCGAATTTCTAATAAGATATCTTAGAAAATACGTGGCACATTCCCAGCGATCCACTTCAATACAATATTAAACATAACCAACACCACTAAAATTTTTAACATTTATTACAACAAACTTTTACAAAACAGAGCGGAATTCAAAAACAACTCAACTCATAATTTCTTTTATTTACAACCCAAATTTATCTCAAAACTGCTATTACAATTCTACACAAATTCTTATGAATCAATCTATCTCAAAAACCAACTCAAGCATCCAATCTCCAACTCTAAGCAACAACCTGCAACATGTGAGGCTAGAGATGATCCCTAACCCCCAAACTAAAGGGGTCAGCCATAAATGGTGTGAGAGATATAAAAACAAACAAACAACATAAAGATTATACCTCATAAATTCTTAAACAACAAGTACTAAAAGAATATGGGAAGTACGAAATGACAGGTAACTTAAAACATCAAGTGGCACTAAGCTAAGTGTCAGGTGTAGAAAACAGGAAAACTAAGCGCATAAAACCAAGCCAAGAAACAAATACTCTATATGCAGACTCTCTAATGCGTACTTGTCGAAGTCTATGCATTCTATTCTACATAGGATCGGTGCAAGCCCTTAACGTCTCCACTTCATAGGGTTCAATCCCCCGCTATGCAACTAATCCTAACACGATGACTACTACGAGATAAAGATAAACCATGGATAGTATCTCATGCCCGATAATTCCGGACATGGATCCCACACCCAAGATATTTTACTTGAATAATTCCGGAGATCATCCCACACCGAAACATTGACACGTCACCACACGAATACCACATGTGCTTCACCTCGACTCCGATAATTCCGGAGATCAATCCCACACCACAAGTAGTTACCGTGATAATTCCGGAGATTGTCCCACACCACAAGACTGTGATAATTCCGGAGACATATCCCACACCACTAATAATCTACTGTGATAATTTCGGAGATTAAATCCCACACCGAAAGCCATACTGAGGTTCTTGACTCATGTTCCCGTTCGTCATATCACCACTAGTGCCTGTCCTTATCATTTTGGGTTATTTAATTACTTAACGAATCTCCTAGAGTGGCATACCCTATCGGCCTAAATTCAATTCTAAATAACTGAAATGCCTCCATTGGCCTCAAAAAATAACTCAACACCGGTATACTAGGGTCACACACATCTAGAGACTCAAACTCAAAAGTCTAAACCAAAGTCCCACTAAACAAAGTGGCTCAACTGAAAGTCTTAAATCAAATACTTAACTGAATATCTCAAAGTCAAATGCTTAATCAAATACTGAACTGGATGTCAAGTATAGACTGAATTATCTGAAAACCAATCATTCGAAATAGCACTAAAGTTTACAAAGATCCTTCAGTACCAGTCGACTTATACTGTAGTAAGTCGACTGTCCAGAGGACAATTTCCAAAATTTTACAAAAATAAACTAAGTCATATAAGTCGACTTAAGAAAAGAAATCAGTCGACTTACCCAAGGAAAATTTCAATAATCTTCTCAAAATTATTCTAAGTATATAAGTTGACTTAGAGGATTATAGGTCGACTATCCAGAAAGGACTAATAATTTTTTACAAAAATAATCTCCTCAGCAAACCAGTCGACTGCCTATGAGCTAGGTCGACTGTCCAGAATGACTTTTTCAAGAAAACTAAAGATACAGTATCAGACTCGTACCAATCGACTGTACAGTAGGCCAGTCGGCTGTCGGCCTACAGTTCTCAAAATTTAGGTCTGATTACAAAATCAAATCTGGAGTTTTCTAATGATTCAATGTTTATGAAAATAGTTCGTATTCAGGAAAAATGATAAATCTCAACAAATCCTCAACATGTATCTATATTATAAAACACAAAGAAAGCTATCAAGTGGCTCTCCTTCAATCCCCCAAAAATCAAAGGCTTAGATCTAACCTCACAAAACATATTTCTCCCTCAAAAGCTTTCCCCCCAAAACTCAAATTCAAATCCCCTACCCAAAACAACTCCTACATTTATTTAATTTTTTTGTCCTCTCTCTCTCCCCCCCTCTTCTATTCAAAAAATTAAGAAAATTAAAAATTATAAAAACTAAAAAAATAAAAATTTAAAAACTTTTAAAATAATTCAAAAAAATCATATAATATGTTTGTTGCTCTATGTTTGCTACTTCAATTAATTTGCTGGACCTCCAAAACTATTTTATATGATCAAATAAGGTGCATCGTTCCGAAGACGTGCCGTAGGCACGTGTCAACGGACAAACCTAGTATGTATATATTACTCAAACATCAAATATGTCAAAATTCAAGTTCTCATGTTCTAAATCACAAATTCTTTCATTAGGGCTTTACAAGATCTAACTTTCTTTCACAAATCTAAATCAAAATCTGATTTATAAATCTAATGTCCAGATGTTCATACTCAAATCTCAACATGCGTTTAGCAACACAATTTTAATAATAAAGATCTACTATTTCATCCACTATTTTTCACATGATTCATACCACAATACAAGATCTAAATCGTTCACAACATCAAATCAATACATCATTGATACTTGCACACATAGATCAACAACAAGACAAATTTATATCATTCACAACATCAAAACAAACAACAAAATAAATTTTTATATCACTCACATTGAATTGAGAAAAGTCCACGAAAAAGTCCTCCTCTTTGCTAGATCCAAAACTCCTTTCTCCAAAAAAATAAATCTCCACAAAATTCTGTATATTCTCACCATGATGGCTGGGAAAAATTCTCTTAAATATCTGGGATGAATATTAGGGTTTTACCCCACTTTTGCAAAACAATCCTTTCCAAAATACAACTTACATATATAGTTCTATCCTTGGAAATTCCATCAAAACTCATTTAAATTAGGATTTAAAAGAAAATATAAATTCTAAATCTCAATCAATACTGTTCAAAACGTTCAGAATGTACATTTTGCACTTTAACCCCTAAAAATGTCGATTTTGCAAAAAGGTCCTTCTTTTCTCAAAAATTGCAAATAGTTCCAATTAATTTCAGAAAAATCTGAAAAAATACTAAATAAATCCCAAATATTAAATAATAATTTTTCATAAAGAAAACTAAATTTTCAAACTTCTCATAAAAGTATTTGCACGTGTTTTGCACGTGTGCAAAAGATAAATTTTTCTGAAAACATTCATTAAATCTCCAAAAAAATAATTTAAATTCATTTTCAAATATAAAAATAATATTTGAAAATACGGGGTTCTACACTTATGGACCAAGAAACGGCCCATATTCTTCAACTGGACCTGCCATCATTGGAAAATTACTGTTATGCAATTGAGAAGTTTTGAGATGTGTGTCGTTATCTAGTGGATCCAATTTTGCCCTCATCATAACCCTCGCTCCCCTCCTAAAGGTTGGCTATCGCAGCATCGAGGAATAGTTTACTCCAATTTGTACAAATAGGCAAGCATATAGAATTTTTGGGGAGGCCTGCAATCTTGTATGGAGCTTCTCTAAGTAGTTGCAATTTTGTAGAAATTCCAAAAAAAAATCAAGAGTTTTCTACTTTTAAATTAAAATTTTCCAATTTATAATTATTTATCAAAATTTTTAATTAAATTTGTAGAATTTTAATTTTTTTTGGAATTTTAATCAAAAATCATAGGAGGGCACAAACGAGGAGATCTGAAGGCCCATATTGTGCATTTTTGCTAGGATGCTCGAATGAAATGAGGTTTCGGTGTGCGAGGAGCATAGGGTCCAACAGAGCCGACGTTGAGTTTCATATTTTAGCGCTTTTTTTGTGAAAGGCTTAAACGACACGTCGAGCAACGAGCCTATGAATTTATGTGCTTTTTTTAGTGAGGGGTTGAACGGAACGTTCAGCTCTGAGCCTATAAAGATAGACACTTTTTGGTGAGGGGCTCGAACGACATGTCAAGCTCCGAGCCTATGAAGATAGGCATTTTTTGGTGAAGCCTCGAATGAAACGTCGAGCATTGAGCCTCTGATGATATGTGATTTTTTTGGTTAGGGGCTCGAATGACACGTCGAGGACTGAGCCTATGAAGGTAGGTGCTATCTTGGTGAGGTGCTCGAACGACATGTCGAGCTCCGAGCCTATGAAGATAGGTATTTTTTGGTAAGAGGCTCTCACCGAGTCTATGAAGATAGGTGCTTTTTGGTTAGGTGCTCTAACGACACGTCGATCATCGAGCCTATGAAAAATAAGATCTTTTTGGTGAGGGGCTCGAACGACAAGTTGAGCTCAGAGCCTATGAAAATATGCAGTTTTTTGGTGAGGGGCTTGAATGACACATTAAGCACTGATCCTATGAAGATAGACGCTTTAGAGTGTTGAGGGATCAGTTGGGTGAGTCTTCATACATAGGGAAAGTTCTCTGATAATGATTTTTCGGATGGTGGGAATCGTGCATTGTCATTGATGTAGTCATTGAGGTGTGTTACGTCATCGATGTAGTTATTGAGGTATGACACATCACTGATGTAATTATCGAAGGGTTTCCCACCTTTTAGTGTCTATTGTTGTATAGAAGATGAGTGGATGATGGAGATAGTGCCACGTCATCACTTGTGGTCATCGAGACGTCTATCCAGATTCTTCTCTCCTTTGTTTTAAATACCCCCCCCCCCCACTCCATCTCAATTTTCTTTTTACTTTTTTGCTTTCTTCCTCAGAGTCTCTCTCTCCTCATTGTTCGTTCTCTCTAACTTTCTAATTCGTCTAGGTTTTTTGCTTCCTTCGTCATTTGTTTCGCAGTCTTCTTTCCCAAGTAATTTATTCTTCCCAAATAATATCTAGGGTTCGGTCTGGTGAATCTGCCTCCATGTCTACCCGGGAAGAGAGTGAGACTGAGTCACCTCACTTCGAGTAGATGGAGGAGGTGGAGTTTTGCATGATGTCATCAAGGGAGGGCGATGAGGTCGAGGGGTCCTCTTCCAAAGAGGAAGACTTAGTCTTTAGTCGAAGCTGATTGCACACTAAACATCTACACATGGACGGTTCTCTTGACTATCTTGAATGTCTTCTTCATCCTGAGGGAGTTCGAGCTATTTCTTCCTGGCCATGACATTTGTCCTACCACCCGCTTTGCCTCGGGGTGCTGCATGTTCCCTTTCGACGCTTTCTTGTCAGGTTGGCTACTGCCAAGCCACCCCTTCATCAAGGTGGTGCTAAAATGGTTCAAGGTGAGCCTGATGCAGCTGGGTCTTAACTCATGGAAGCATATGATTTGCTTCCTTCTATTGTGCGGGAGAAGGAATGTGGCCCTGAGCTTGATGCTTTTTCGTCGGTGCTTTAGTCTCTGCTCCCTCTATGTTGGCTCGGGTTGGTACTACCTATCCCCTCGGACTAAAAAACATGCGGTTAAGGTTCAACCCAACTCAATAAAGGATTGGAGGTCGTGGTTCTTGGTGTCGAACCAAAGGGTATCCCACTGTAGTGGGAGTTTAATGCCCCGAGAGTTAAGGCGCTTAAGGAGGAGTATACTAAAGAGGAGTTAGCGGCGTTAGATCATTTGTTTGCTCAAGGGGTGGTCGTTTAGATGAAGCTGAAGGAGAAAGATATAGTGAAGTAGGGGGCAGAGTTTGGCGGACCTAGTATGTTTTTCTTGTTGTAGTTTTTTAATTCATGTTCAAATTTTTTTTTTTTCTAACTTGTGTTTTTCCTTGCATAAATGAGTGCCTCGGCACTAGGTAGGCCATTGATGCCTCCGAGAAGAAGAAGGCCCTAGCGGTGGAGGTTGCCTCGTTCAAGACTTGTAAGGGAGAGGGAGGAGTTGATGTGAAGGTGCAAAGTAGGTGAAGGTGGTAATGACAGCGGAGATGGAGTCCATTCGAAAGAAGGCCCTCGACATGATTATCACGACCAAGGATTGGGGCTACAAGAAGGCCATCAAAGTCGTCAAGGAGCGGGTGTCTGGTTTATGTGGTGCTGGGTACAATTACCTCCTCGAGGAGGGGAAGGAGCTTGAGGAGAACTTGGATGAATCGTTGAAGGAGACGCCCAAGGTCAGTAGGGAGAACCTTAGGGGGTAGGGAGCACTTCTTTGCACACCATGAGGGATTTTTGCCGAACAGCAGACTGGCCATGGCTGTGCACTCCATTTTTTTTTTGATGAAAGATTTCTTTTTGTCAAACCGCTTCGTGTTCAGCCAACTTGTGTCTCAGTTATTTTTATTTGTCTCGACGGGTATCTCAAAGTTTTGAAGTTGAAGCTGATAGTCTTTATACTGTCATAACTCCTTTGCCTATGTTGTAGATCGTTGTGTACACCGAGGGGGGCCCTCAGGGTGCCGAGGTGGCTTTTCTTCGAAACAAGTTGCATGTGACAAGGTTGGGGCTGGCCCGCTTGCGCAACGTGCAACATGAGATAGAGTTGGAGCTTGCTTGCTTGAAGGCAGCGTTAGTGGAGTGGGACGTTAAAATTTTTCGTCTTTGCGCCGGGTTTCACGAGGCCACAATCGAAAGGGAAAATATGAAGGAGGAGTTACTCGAGAAAGACGAGGAGCTTGCTCTCCTGCATTGGGACCATCCCATTGGTTTGTTGTTGTAACACCCTGCAAAATAGTAAAGAATTATTTTGCATATTAATCCGTGCACATATAAGAATTGCACGCGATTATGTATTTTTCTAATAATAATTGGTTTTAATTGAGAAATTTCAGATATATTAGTTATTCTGAAGCCGATGAAATAGATTCGGGATATCTTCTCAATTATAATTGTATGTTCTCCCCGATCATTTTGATAAAACAGTCTTCGGGAAAATAATAAATTTGTTTAAACATATATATTTTTATAAACTCAAATTATCTTATTTTTAAGTATATAAGATAAATATACTTTTATATACATATATTGTCTGTTAAATGAACTATATATATATACTTGAATTGATTAGGTCTATGGTTGAATCGATTAAATATACGATTGAAGTAAACATTGCCTAATAATATGCATTCGGGTTATATATATATATACACTTGAATTGATTAGGTCTATGGTTGAATCGATTAAATATATGATCGAAGTAAACATTGCCTAATAATATGCATTCGGGTTAATGTTAGGGTTGCCTAACCTAGGGTTAGAACCCTCACCTAGGTTTAGGAACCCTACCTCATGATTTTTGATAGGATGAATCTTGATGAGATCCAATGGTTGGAATTATGCCATGTTTGATTTACATGAAAGATTGAGAAACAACAAGACGCTTCTTGTAAAATTTTTGTGTTGGCTTCATATCCACCCTCCATCCCTCCACCTCACCCCCTCACCCTCATCCCCACCCTCAATCAATCCCCCCCCCCCCCCCCCCCCCCCACACACACACACACATCTCCATTCACGCAATTTCTATACCCCCATCTCCATTCACGCCATTTCTATTAAAAGAATCCTAACACTTTATTCTTTCTCCATTTTGTTTTCCTTCAGTCCTAGTTCAAAAGAAAAAAATAAATAAAATAAAGTGAGAGTGTTAGCCTCCATTTTATCTTCCACTCTTTTGTAGGTTGTTCAAGGAAGGAGAAAGCCAAGGAGGACGAGGAGCTCTTAACTCAAGGAGTTGTTCTAATCATATCAATTTCTAAGGGTTGGTGTTTTCCAACTCTAAATTTGTAATTTTTTGTGTGAAAATTGGTGTGTAATAGTAGCTAAGAGAGCTTGATTACCATGTATAAGTGTTTGATTTGCTAGATAAATTGAACTTGTATGATAGTGAAGTTCACACCATGTTTCATGTTAAAGAACACGTATGTATTATGCTGACTTAGGATTTTCTACTGAGCAAACGACTTAGAATCTGGTCATCAAATTTTAATGACATGTTCTAGGATGAGTTTAGAGCATCCTCATTTATTTTGTATTTTTCTGGGCTCATTTAGTAGCTCAACAAAGTGTTTCTTTTTGAAACAGTGAGCAACACAAAAACTGGCTATATCCTGTTTTTAGAATGATGTTTGAAAATTTGTATCTTGGAATTGGTTTAGTACCTTGAGCTTAAAATTTTTGTAGAGATTCTTAAATATTTTAACAACCTTAGTTTCAAATATCATATTTGTTAGAATTTTTTGATATTTGTACAAAAATTCATTTGGTCGACTGGTTGAGATGGCAAGCTGGCTCTGTCCAGGTTTCAAGTTGAAGTTCAACCAATTTTAATTATTTTTGGGTGTAGAATTTGACAATGGGAATTTTTGTATAGCACCTTCCATGTATCTAGATCATGTTTCTAAAGTTTCAAAATTGTTAGACATCCCTTGATGCTCTCTAAAAATTGTATTGCAAGAGAGTGTTTGCACACTTCATGGAAAACAGAACTTATTTTCTACTAATTTCAAAAGGGTATAACTCTTTGAGTATTTTGAATCTTGATGATATTTTTGGGAATAATGAACTTTTACATGTGTAGTTTATGTATCTTATGTTTCATAATAATTGAAGGTATGGTTGCAATGATATTAATTTTTGAAGTTGTATTTTGAAAGTTATGAATTTTTCAAGGTGTAATAACTGCATTTCTTTGATCTGCTTATTATTAGTAAATTGCTAAGGGGTTTTCTCACTTTAGTTGGCATAATTTGGAATAGATGTCAATTAGAGGAGTGAAGTTGAGGATTATACCTTGCTATAGGATCCGAAATCATCAAATTTGGGTTAATAGATGAATTGATATGGAATTTTATACATGCTACAGGATTATGACTATGAGTTGATTTGAGTTTTAAGATGTTGAATAATTATCCCTATTAAGCACTTCATTTGGAACTTAGATAAGATTCTTTTGCCTAGTACTCATGGTGGACAAATAAGTAAGTTTAGGAGAATAGCTATATGATAGATTTGTTGTATTGTGGTGTACGTAGCTAGTATAGCTTGGAGCTAGTTTAGGGTTGTTGATACCCTAGGACTATCAACCTAGTCGGCAAGTATTGTAATTGATGTCCTGCCCTGCTTCCCAAAAATACGGAATACGAGCGCGTGACAAAGCCCAGCGAATAATTTTCATCATTCATGAGTTGTAGGAATGACTCAACATCATAACAAGAATATAACAAAATGTACACAACCCGCATGCATGAATAATTTATTAATCAACAGAAAACACTTGAAACAAAATAATAATATCCCAAATAGTTTTCAAATCTGGATCAAAAGATAAAACTCGAGACTATAAGCCCGTTACAAGGTTCGAGTAGCAACAATTATATATAACTCAAATACAAAAAAATAATTAAAGCAGTTTCCCCAAGCGAAGCCTAGAACGTTTGCTCACCAATTCCAGCATGCAACTCGTCTCCAAAGTCTGTATATATAAATATAAAAAGGAAAAAAAATAGGAAAAACAAGATAAACGCCCTTTGTGCAAGTTAGGGCCGCAAATAGTACAAGTAAGGGTATGAAAACTAGTGCAAGAAATATGGAACAAGATTTGGAATCAAGAATGTATGACATAATATAATAGGGATGCAACAAGTAGTGGGATTCAAGAACTAGCTAGCAAGAAAGACAACTCGAGTGACAAGATTGGGTAACAAATACTAGTAGTAGAACAAGTGGCTAGTGAACATATAATGGTATCAAGGATCAAGTAACAAGTATCACGTACAAGTATCGAGTAACAAGTAACAAGTCTCAAGTATCAAGTTATAAAGTACAAGTATCAAGTAGCAAGTGTCAAGTATTATGCTCAAGTATCAAGTCTCATGTATCATGTAATCAAGTATCAAGTAAGCATGTATCATGTTCAAGTATCATGTATTAAGTCTTGTAGTTAATACTATCTAGGTAGCACTTCATGTGCCATCATTTTATCACATAGTTGCTACAGTCAATGCAATTTCCTTTAGGCCTAGTGCTAGAGTTTATAGGGCGGTGTACTCAGGCTTCAAGTATCAAGCAAGCATGGTTCATGAATCGAAAAATAAAATAATACGTACACGAAACAAGTTCGTGAATCCACTAACAAGTTCAAGAACCACACACTGGGTTCATGAATCCAACAAGTTCATGAGCCAAGTAATGGCTCCATGAATCCATCAAGATACAACAAGTTCATGAACCAAGTATTGGAAAACACGGGCCCCCTTTCGAGTACACTTACCTATATTGTCCACTACTATGGTCTTTCCCTTAAACCCCGCCTTATTATTTATTGTTACCGCTAAATCTGGTGTGGGGGCGAATAGATAGAATTTGTGGATTCTTTGGGATATCGAATAGCCAAACCTAAAACCTTTCCGCCAGAGTTCGACCGTTATCTCCCACCGTTAACCTGCAAAAATTGCGAAACACCGGGGTTGATCCCGGCAACGCACCCTCCGACGCTCAAGTCAGTAATCAGAAATGATTATGAATGAGCTTTTACTGGCAAAAGATTGATTACCTCTTAATGGTGGGGATGGGGTGTATTTATAGCCACCTTATGGACCAGTTTCGGGATAAGATCAAATCCCTACTTCCCAGTGAATGGATAGAAGTGAATCAGGGCCGTTGATTAGGTATAATCATAAACCCTAATTCTACCCAGCTGGACCGGATTTTTTGCAGGTTGAATCCCGCACCCAGTTGAGATGAATCCGTTCACGGGTTATTGGGCTTTTGGAAAAATGACCTAGTACCCGCTTCAGACCCATTTGTAGGTAAAATTACCATTTCACCCCTGATCTTTAAGATTCGCGTCCGATTTGGACGATTCCGATTTAACCCTATTTTTATCCATATCACGAGCCCCCCCACTTCTGAAGACTGAGTTTAATCAGCCTTTGAGGAATAGTTTTACTGTTTTAATGGCTTACGGAGTTGTATCGGAGTCCAAATAAGGGGTGTCGAATCTTTGTATGAGGTATTATGGTGATTTTCAGAGCTAGTTGCATGCTCAAGGTCATTCTTGAGCTCTCCTGGACCTTTGGTGATTTTTCTCAATTTTGATCTATTTTTCGAAAAATTTATTTAATTTGGCAAAGTGGTGATTCGTTGTTCGGGGTCTTAATTAACTATTCTAAGCAATAATTATTTACCCAGGGGCTCAAAATTATTTTCCCAAATTTGTAATTATTTTTTAGAATTTTTAATTAATTTTTCTGAATTTTTAATCATTTTTTCGCAATTTTTAGATAAATAATTCGATTTTAATAAATAAAAATTAATTTCAATCCGATTTATGACGTGGCGCGATCTGAGCCCTCCATTAGCATTGGGCGCAAATTTCAGGACAATTGGACGGCTGAAGTAGCTCGGCAGGTTTTTTCTCCGCATGCGGAGGTCGGTGCCTCAGCACCTCGGCACCCCGTCCTCAGTAACTCGGTGGCTCGGTACGTAATGATCTGCCGAGCTACGTGGCAAGATCTGGAGTGTTCATCATGGCACGGATCATGAGGAGGGCAGCTCAGATCACGAAAAAATGCTATCTTGTCGTTTTGTGGGTATGGCGTGATCTGAGCCATCCATCATGTTCTGACACGCTTTTTGAAACGATCCAACGGCTGGGATAGCTCGGCATCATTTTTCTCCATATGTGGAGGTCGGTACCTCGGCCATAGCTGTTCGGCTGCTCGGCAGGTCGGTCTTCTCCTTTGGTAGCTCGGTGGTTCGGCTAAGCTGTTCGGTAGCTCAGTGGCTCGGCTAAGCTATTCGGTAGCTCAGGCGAGCACTCCGGTGGCTCGGCAGATCGGATCGGGTCGAGTTGTTGGGCCACGTGGCTTGATCTGGAACGTTCATCATGGCGCGAATCACGAGGATGGGGTTCAGATCACGAGAAAACGTTATCTTGTCATTTTGTGGGCGTGGCGTGATCTGAACCGTTCATCAGATTTTGGCACGAATTTTGAGACAATCTGACGGTGAAAGTGGCTCGGCGGTATTTTTCTCCATATGTGGAGGTCGGTGCCTCGGTAGCTCGGCAGAGTGCCTCGGTGGCTCGGCCTAGTACGAGCGGTTGAGCCACGTGGCTAGATCGGGAGCGTCCATCATAGCACAGATCTCAAGGACGGGGTTCAGATCATGAAAAAATGTTATCTTGTCGTTTTGTGGGCATAGCGTGATCTGAATCGTCCATCATATTTGGACACAAATTTTGAGACAATCTGACGGTGAAAGTGGCTCGGCGGCATTTTTCTCCATATGTGGAGGTCGGTGCCCCGGTAGCTCGGCAGAGTGTCTTTGTGGCTCGGCTCAATATGAGCCATTGAGCCACGTGGTTGGATCCGGTGCGTTTATCATGGCGCGGATCTCAAAGTTGGAGGTTCAGATCACGAGAAAATGTTATCTTGTCGTTTTGTGGGCGTGACGTGATCTAAACTGTTCATCAGATTTGGGCACGAACTTTGAGGCAATCTGACGGTGAAAGTGGCTCGGCGGCAATTTTCTCCATATGTGGAGGTCGGTGCCCCGGTAGCTCAGTAGAGTACCTCGGTGGCTCGGCTCAGTACGATCCGTTGAGCCACGTGGCTGGATCGGGAGCGTCCATCATAGTGCGGATCTCGAAATTAGAGGTTCAGATCACGAAAAAACGTTATCTTGTCATTTTGTGGGCATGGCGTGATCTGAGCCGTTCATCAGATTTGGACACGAACTTTGAGGCAATCTGACTGTGAAAGTGGCTCGGCGGCATTTTTCTTCATATGTGGAGGTCGGTGCCCCGGTAGCTCGGTAGAGTGCCTCGGTGGCTCGGCCTAGTACGAGCTGTTGAACCTCGTGGCTGGATCCGGTGCGTTTATCTTGGCGCGGATCTCGAAGTTGGAGGTTCAGATCACGAGAAAACGTTATATTGTCGTTTTGTGGGCGTGGCATGATCTGAACCGTCCATCAGATTTGGACACGAACTTTAAGGCAATCTGACGGTGAAAGTGGCTCGGCGGCATTTTTCTCCATTTGTGGAGGTCGGTGCCTCGGTAGCTCGGCAGAGTGCCTCGGTGGCTCGGCAAGTCACTGGTCATCAGACTGCGATGTGTAAACCGCCGCGACCTTCCTTTGAACCGTCGCAGCTTTCTCTATTCTGTCATTTTATCTCCCTTAATGGGCCCCCAAACGTTACAAAAGCCCAACCGTCGCCTCTCTTTAGCTATAAGTTCTCACCCCCACCCCTTAAAGCTCATTCTTTCACTTTTACTCTCAAGTTTTTACTTTTGCTCTCGAGTTGCTCTGCTAGCGGAGATTTGAGCTCAAGGGCAGGTTGTGCTAGCTGTCGCGAAGGCCAGACAATTTCCGACTGTAGATGTCAAATCAAAGGTCAGTTTATTTAACTTCAGTTGCTTATTAGATTTGTCACGAGTGTCCTCGGGTAGTGAGGCATCATCCTTTGGAGGTCGGAATGCCAAGGAGGGGAGAGAAGTGGCGAGCCGAAGGAAGGAGAAGGGGAAGGAAGTGGTTCGGTCCTCGGTTGTCGAGGAGGTGGTGGAGACCGTGAGAGGAGCGGGCGAGTCAGGTCGGATGCCGACCGTGCTGTCTGGACACGCCGGGATAAGGCAGTATAGCGACGAGCTGCTGACTAAGGCTGTCATTGGTCGCACGGAGACTTACGAGGAGAACGATCTGAGGGAGGTCACCGAGGTGGAAGACCTCCCCTCGGTGCTAACCGAGCAGGATCTACTTCGGATCAGGAAGGGTTTTGCCATCCCCAATGAGTACACACTAGTTCTTCCCAGTCCCAGGGTGCGAGCGAACACCATCTTCCCCCCGGACACATGCGTCTTCATCTATGATGCCCTGAAGGCCGAGCTGCGCTTCCCCCTTCATCCCTTCGTGACGGTAGTCCTTCGGTGGTACGGTCTGTCCCCCATACAGTTTATGCCGAACACCTGACATCACGTGCTCGGCTTTCTACTTCAATGCCGAACTGCCGAAGTGGAGCTGGAGCTCGTCATCCTCCGAAGTCTATACCGAATCAACTAGATGAGCAAGCTCGAGCCTCGCTACTACCTGTCGCCTCGAAAAGGAGTTAAGCTGATAGAGAATCCCGACTCGATAAAGTCGTGGAAGGGGAAGTTTTTCCTGATAAAGCGGCCCTCGGCATGGGACTTCCCGACCCGGTGGAAGGAGGATGTGCCGGAGTACGCAAAGGCCGAGCCGGTGTTGACCCCGGTCAAGGCGGAGGTGGCGGCCAAGCTGATCGGTCTCCCAATGTTGAGTTGGAGGGAGATGACCGAAGAGGAATTGCATGGGTCGGGCCTTAGTCCGATCGACCCGAGTACACTCCTGACATTTTACCTTGTGATTTTCTTTTCTTTAATGCCTTGCATACTTTTTTCTAACTTATTTTCCTTTTCACTTGGACAGAGGCGCCGAATATGGACTTCAAGGGCATGATGGCTGAAAGAAGCAAAGCCGCCGACGACAAGAAGAGAAAGAGGACGAGCACGGGTCCCTCATCTGGCCGACCCACCAAGGCACCTTCGGTGGTCGCCGCCACTTCTCCTCAGGAACCGTCTTCGGCGGTAGTTGTCCAGCCGACCCCATATGCTCCTGAAGGTGAGGATTTTTTCGTCATGACGGTGCTGGCACTTGAGGCCCTGCCAGTGACCGAAGAGGCTGTGGTTATCCTCACCGAGGCTCATAAGAAGCTGTTCGTCCCTAACTGGCGGGTGAAGAATCACGACGGCTTCTTGGGAGACTTAGGTATGAGCATGCAAGCTGTCCGACACCTACCGACCCCGAAGGACCGAGCCACGCTGAAGGCGGGGATGACTGGCGACAATGCCCTTGAGGTTGCTCGGTCACTTATGTCGGTAAGTCTTTTGGCTGTTTCCGAATTTTTATTCAAAAATTTTCTAAGTCTTTAGCTCGGCTTTTGTCGTGTTTCTAACTACTTCTTTGTGCAGGCTACTTGCCACTTCAGCCATCTTCTCGAGGAGTATTCCGAGCAAGAGAGAGAGTTGAAGGCCCTCAGCGACAAAGACCAAGCAGAGAGGGCGAGGGCTGTGAAGCAGCTCGAAGCTGAGCAGCATCGCTCGGACTCTCTGGCGGCCCAGGTCACCGACCTTGAGGTGGCTTTGGTGCAAGTGAAGGAATAGCTTGCTTCGGAGGTCACAAAGGCAGCCTAGGAGAAGGTTGCAGCGGCAAAGGCTTTGGAGGCGGTGAAGCTGCAGCAGGCCGAGGCCGTGGAGAAGGCGAGGACGGAGATAGAGGCAGAGGCCAAGATGCACATGGCGGCAAACATGGAGCTGTCTTATGCCAGAGCGCTCGATCATGTTGAGGCTCGAATCCCCGACTTCGAAAGGCTGGGGTACAGGTTATGGCCTGGTGGCGAGGAAGAAGACGAAGGGGAAGAGAAGGAAGAGGAGGGAGAGGAATGGGATGAGCCACAAGGCAATGATGTTCCTGCCGACCTCGAGGATGTGGTGGCGAAAGTAGGGGGTGACCAGGTCATAGCCGACCCCCAAGGAACAATGGAGGAGGACGAGGGGCCATCCACCGAGGTGCCTGTTTCCGAACTACCGCCTAAGGTGGCCCCTTGATCTTCTTGATCTTGTAGTAGAAACCCTTTTTTTTTCTTGTACTGCCTTGTAGCGGACTGGCCATCGCTTTTTTGATATGAATGAAATTTTTGTTTGAAATCTATCTGAAGTTTCTTCGAAATTTGGCTAAGTGTTGGGCATCGCCTTTTGTGCTTCGTGTTGATATGCTCTCATTTTTCAGGTAGTCGAGTCGAGTTCAGTAGCCGAAGTCGCTCGTCTTCATGCTAACTTGAAAGCAGTGAAGCAGGCCCTCTCTCGTAGCCGAGAGTGTTTCCTCAAGAGTGAGTTGGACCTCGAGGATCTTAAGGCAACGGCAAGAGGGTATTTCTCCGAGCTGAAACAACTATGGAAGCGATCTCGCGAGGTTCGTCTTGAAGGCAAGGTGGAATTGCTCCGAAAGGCGCTGTTCGATGTTGAGACAGAGAAAGGCAAACTACGGGTGGATGAGCACCACCTGAGGATAGTAGAATAAGAGCTTTTGGCGGAAGAGGAAAAATTAACGGTGATCGTGGGTAAGTTGTTGGTCGAGCGCGACGATCTGACGGGAGAGGTCGACAGGTTGAAAAGGGTTACAGTTGACAAGAGTATCGAAGTCGCCCATCTTCGTCGAATCAACGCCGATAGCTCTTATGAGGCAGGCTCTGCTCGGCTTCCTTGCTTCAAGATATCCGTGACAGACAACTCTTTGAAGGATCGGATCGTCGAACTCGAGGAGGAAGTTGCTCGACTTAAACCCCAACCCGTGCAGCCTAATGTCAGAAGTACATCATGTACTCGTGCAGAGAGCAAGAGGGGGATCTCATTTTATGAGCTCGCGACTCGTGAGCCTGCCGTTAGGTGAAGTCCGGCTGACGCTCAGAGTGGGGTGGCTGCTTCGTCTAGTGGCGCTCCGGTTGGGGCCACAGTCAGAGGCAGTGTTGAAGAGGCGTCCCAGTTTGTTGGTCTAGAGACAAGCTCAGAGGTTAGGCGACGCCATTCGCGGGTGTCCCTGAACCGAAACGTCCCCATTCCGAAGAAGCATTGAATAAGTTGTTGTAATTATGTTTCTTCGAGTTTTTGTAGCACCTTGTAGTAACAACTTGGTCTTGTAACTCGAACGCTTTTGTGCGCTAAAATTTCATATAAGTGAAAGCTTGTTTCTCTTCTGTGTTTGTGTGCTTTGTTGGTAGGCATCTATTCAAGTACAACTCCTCCAACTCTTAACAACTACTCAAAATTAGAAGCAAATCTTTCTTCTTATAGGCACGGAATGTCTAACTTCAACTTTAAACGAACCACAGGAACCAAAGGTTTAGCACCTCCAAGTACTCTTCTCCCATGTCTAGTATAGTTGTAGACACTTCGTGCGCATCATTTAAGCTTCAACGGTCGTGGGAGCAATTCCGAATGGCAAACCACTTCTAGCTCGCTTAAGAGTGAGCTTGCGAAGCAGAAACGAGCCAAGTGTTGGACTCCGAACTCGTCGTTTGAGTGAATTTCAACGGTTGTGGGAGCAATTCCGAATGGCGAACCACTTCTAGCTCGCTTAAGAGCGAGCTTGCGAAGCAGAATCGAGCAAAGTTTTGGACTTCAAACACGTCGTTTGAGTAAGTTTCAACAGTTGTGGGAGCAGTTCCGAATGGCGAACCACTTCTAGCTCGCTTAAGGGCGAGCTTGCAAAGCGGAATCGAGCCAAGTTTTGGACTCCGAACACGTCGTTTGAGTAAGTTTGATTAAAGGCCTTAGACAGAAAGATAAAAATAATTTACAAGGAAAATATGGGGAAAAGAAGATCTTTATTGATAACTGCTAATCGGCTGCTTCTAAGTTGTAAGCCGTTATTACAATGATAAAAATAAAGAAGCAAAATACAAGTGAAAAGATGGGAATGGCTCGACACTTGAAGTTACTCAGAGAGGCGTTAAGGCGCTCTCTTGGTACTTCAGCAGGTGGTCGGCATTCCAAGTCCTGGGTATCTCTCTGCCTTCAAGGTCTTCAAGACCGTACGTCCCGGGCCAAACTACCTTGGTGATCTTGTAGGGTCCTTCCCAATTGGGGGATAGCTTACTCTTTTGGCTGGGGAAGGAGATAGCTTGTTTTTTGAGGACCAAGTTCCCTTCCTTGAGATTTGTGGGACGGACCCTTTTGTTGTAGGCCTGCTCAATTCTTCTTTGGTAGTTTTGCTGGCGGATTGATGCTCTTTCACGGAGCTTATCAACTAAGTCCAAATTTGTCCGAAGCTCTCTGGCATTCTGCTCTTCTTCATAGGCCATAAGGTGAGGAGATGGTAGACCGACTTCCAAGGGGATCACAGCTTCGGACCCACAGGTGAGATTGAATGACGACTCACCTGTGGGGGTCCATTTCGTAGTGCGGTAGTTCCACAGTACGTTGGGAAGCTGTTCTGCCTAAAAGCCTTTGGCCGCCTTATCTAGCCTCTTCTTGATACCGGAGAGGATCTGCCAGTTAGCATTTTCCACTTGGCCATTTAATTAAGGATGGGAGACAGAGGAGAAGCATTGCTGAATGGCGAGGTGTTCACACAGAGATCGGAATGCGGTCCCCGTAAACTGTGTTCCATTATCTGTTATTAGGACCCAAGGCACGTCGAACCTACAGATAATGCTTTTCCAAAAGAACTGTAGCACCTTGTTCTCAGTGATCGTAGCCAATGGCTCAGCCTCTATCCACTTAGAGAAGTAGTCGATCGCCACGACTAGAAACTTGAGTTGACCGGGAGCTAGTGGAAACGGGCCTAGTAAATCTATCCCCCATATTGCGAAGGGAATCGGGCTTGAGAGAGACGTGAGTTGAGCTTGGGGTAGGCAACGAATGTTGGAGTACTGCTGACAGGAGCTGCATTGCCGGACATGTCGTTCAGCATCCTGTAGGAGAGTAGGCCAGAAGTACCCATATTTTAACACTTTCCTGGTAAGGGACCTTGACCCTGAATGGGCTCCACCTATACCTTCGTGGAGTTCTTGCAAGACATATGAGGCTTCTTCCGGAGAGAGGCATCTCAAGTAGGGTCTGCCATCTACTTGGGTGTAGGAGCATTTGTACAAGACTCCTTCAACAACGGTGTACCGCTCCGCTCTCGTTCGGACTCGACGGGCTTCTTTAGGGTCTTTGGGGAGGAGCCCATCCTTGAGGAATTCTATCAAAGGTTTCATCCAGTTATCCTGAAGTTGGACGAGCAGCGACTCCATTGAGTCGGGGGTTTCTTCTTCTATACTCTGTCGTAGGAGCACTTCAATCCGGACGGTCTGCTCAAGACCTTGAATGGAGGAGGAGGCCAATTTGGAGAGGGTATCTGCTTGGGAATTTTCTTCTCTGGGGATCCGCTGGATTTGGGCCTCTTCGAATGAAGCCATGAGACTTAGGACCTTGGCTAGGTACTTAGCCATTCGGTCGTCTCGTGCCTCGTACTCCCCTAAGACTTGGTTCACAACCAGCTGCGCGTCACTGAATATCTGGAGACGTTGTGCCCCTGCCTTGCGAGCCATGCCGAGGCCAGCTATAAGGGCTTCATACTCTGCTTCGTTGTTGGAGGCCTTAAAATTGATGTGGAGGGAGTATTAAAGAACGAAGTCATCTGGGCCTGCTAGAATGACCCCGGCTCCGCTCCCTTCGGTGCAAGAGGACCCGTCTACGTACACTGTCCAGATAGGAGGCCCGTTTGCTGCTTGACTGACCTCTGGTAGGGTGCTCTCAACAATAAATTTAGCTAAGTCTTGAGCCTTGATTGCAGTCCGAGGCTGGTATGATATGTAATGCTGACTCAGCTCGATCAACCACTTCATCAGACGGCCAGAGGTCACGGATTTGTGTAGAACTTGCTTAAGCGGCTAGTCGGTAAGAACGGCCACAGAGTGGGACTGAAAATAAGGGCGGAGCTTCCTACCTGCCATAACCAAGGCGTACGCCATCTTCTCCAATCTTGGGTACCGGAGCTCGGCATCCCGAAGTACCTTGCTCACGTAATAGATGGGCTTCTGGGCCTTGTCTTCTTCCCTCACTAGGACAGTACTGAGGGTTTGCTCGGAGGCAGCTAAGTAGAGGTAGAGTGTTTCTCCGGGGATAGGCTTGCTGAGAAGAGAGGGATTGACTAGATAGGCCTTTAGCTGAACGAACGATTCTTGCTGTTGCCGACCCCACTCGAAGCCCTTAGCCCCCCTGAGGGCTTTGAAAAAAGGAAGACACTTCTCCCCTGACTTAGACAGGAAGCGCCCTATGGCTGCGAGGTGACCAGTGAGCTTCTGAACCTCTTTCACACTTTTGGGAGGGGCCATGTCCAGTATGACTTTGATCTTCTCGGGGTTGGCTTCGATTCCTCTTTGGCTGACCATGAAGCTTAGGAACTTTCCCGATGAGACTCCGAACGCACACTTGTTCGGGTTGAGCCTCATATCGCGCTTCCTCAACACATCAAATGCTTCCTGAAGATCGGCAACATGGTCGGCCCCATGGATGCTTTTAACGAGCATATCACCAACATACACTTCCATGTTTCGGCCGATCTTATTTTGGAAGACTTTATTCACTAGGCACTGGTAGGTGGCACCTGCATTCTTCAGCCTGAAGGGCATTACCCTGTAGTAATAGAGCCCTGGATCGGTGACGAAGGAGGTCTTCGGGATATCCGGGGGGAACATTCAGATTTGGTTATACCCGGAGAAGGCATCCATGAAGCTGAGCAGCTCATGGCCCGAAGTAGCGTTGATCAAGGTGTCGATGCTTGGAAGAGGGAATGGATCTTTAGGGCATGCTTTGTTCAGGTTCATGAAGTCAATACAAATTCTCCAAGTTCCGTTGGCCTTCTTAACCATCACAACATTAGAGAGCCATTCGGGATAGTTAACCTCTTGTATGAATCGGGCCTTCAGGAGTTTGTCCACTTCTTCCTTTATGGCTTGTTGGCGCTCAGGAGAAAATTTGCGCCTTTTCTGTTGGACCGGTTTGGACCCCGGATCAACGCTTTGGTGGTGGACAAAGAGCTCCTCGGAGATTCCTGGCATGTCGACAGCCGACCATGCGAAGAGGTCATGGTTCTTTCTGATGCATTGGACTATGTCGGAACGTAAGGCAGATGGGAGGGTCTTGCTGATAAGAAACTTGCGGTTCGGATCTTGCTCGAAAAAGAGCACTTCCTCCAGCTCATCTACCGGTTCGGACATCGGTTGGGCATTCCCTTGGGGAATCTCTAGGGTCTTAAGGGAGAGGACATGACCCTTGGTGGAGGTCATGTAACACTTGAGGGCCATCTCTTGACTACCTCTTACTTCCCCTACACCTGACTTGGTGGGGAACTTCGTCTTGAGATGATAAGCCGACGGGACGACTTCTAAAGCAGCTAGGCCAGGTTGGCCTAGAATTACATTGTAAGCAGCTGGGACATTGACGACCATGAAGTCCATCGGCTTTGTCCGGATAGTAGGAGTTTTGCCAGCGGTTACGTCGAGGGTGATCACCCCTTCGATAGTCACTGGCACTCCCATGAACCCATGGAGTGTGTAGCTGGTGGGCTTGAGCCTGTCCCGCGATAACTTGAGCCCTCAAAAAGCCGCCAAGAAGAGGATGTTAACGGAGCTACCATTGTCCACCAGAATCCTCTCCACTTTAAAATTTGCCATATGAAGGTTGATGACTAGTGCGTCACAATGGGGGGTTCGGACTCCCTCCAGGTCTTTCTCTGAGAAAGTGACCGGAACTCCGAGCCCTTTGGGAGGTGGTAGGCCATGAACTGAATTGACTTCTCGTATGAAAGCCTTCCGGGAAGAGTTGGAGGTTCCTTCCATGGGACCTCCATGAATGAGATGCAAGATGCGCTCTTCTTCAAACTCGAAAGTCTCGTCGCGCCTTTCGGGATGCTTTTTAGCCCCCTCTGGGGGGTGGAGGAAGATCAATTCGGTCCTTTATCAAAAATTTAGACAGCTGCACTCTTTGGATGAGGGTCTCAATTTCATTCTTCAGGGCCCGACAGTCGTTGGTGTTGTGGCCGTGGTTTTGATGATATCGGTGCCACTTTTCCTTGTCCCTCTTCTTGCCAGGGGTATTCAACTTCGGGGCAGGAGGCAGAACTCCTTCCTTCTCGACCTCCATGAGAATGGTAGAAATGTTGGCATTAAGAGGGGTAAACTTCTCAAATCTGGGAGGTGGGCGGCGCTGGCCCCCATTGTCCTTTTGGAGCTTCTTAGCTCCCTCTTCTTCGGCTACCTTCCTCTTGGTCCCAGAGGAAAGACCCCTCAAATGTGGGGCGATGCTCAGCTTTCTCAGCCCAGATATACTTTTCGCTTCTGCGAAAGAGGTCGGAGAAGTTTTGCGGGGGCTTCTTGGCTAGGGAGGACCGAAGGCTTGAGTTAAGGACATTTTACTGGAAGGCTGCTGCAGCGACCGACTGGTCGAGGGAGGCAATGGACCTAGCTTCCGCGGTAAACCGCTTCATATAATCTCTCAGCTTCTCACTCTTCTTCTGACTGAGATAGAGTAGCGAAATGCTAGTCTTCTCGGTGCGAATGCTACTTACGAAGTGGGTGACGAAGAGGGTCTCGAATTGTTCAAAGGAGAATATGGAGGATGGGGCAAGGCGAGAGTACCATTCCCGGGCCGGACCTTTTAGAGTAGCTGGGAAGGTCTTGCACAGTAGAGCATCGGAAGCTTGGTGGATCAACATGAGGGTCTTGAAGCTTTCTATGTGGTCTACAGGGTCTGACTCCCCAGAGTAGGTCTCGAACTGCGGGGGCTTGAAGCCTATTGGAACGGGTGCCTCCATGATTGTTCGAGAGAAGGGAGGTCGGCTTGGACGGAGGGTCCTTCCTCTCAGCTCCTCTTCTTTATCCAGTTGGCCGAGATGCCTCTCCATCTCGTGGAGACGGCGGTAGACCGCATCGTACCTTCGACGGTAGCCAAACGAGCCTTTGGACTCGTCTTCGTAGGAAGGGGAACGCGGAGTTCGGCGATGGTAGCTAGGGGAATGGCGAGGACTGTGATGGCGGTGACTCGGAGCTTGAGGAGGGGTTAAGGACCGATGATGAGGGCTTTGGACCGGAGGAGGAGTGGGGACCCTCTGAGCATTGTTGTTGTTCGGCCGGAGGTTGAGGGCCTGCAGGATTGTAACCTGAAACTCTTAGAATTCGGCTCGGGTGATAGGTCCGTTATCACCCCTCAGGGGCTACCGACCAGCGGGAGAACGGTGTCTTCTTCGATGGTACTCAGGGGACTCTCTCCGCCCCCTACGAGGAGGGGACCTCCTGTGGTCGTGGCGACGAGGAGATCGCTCATTTGGACGTTCCGGGCAGGAGGCTCCCTTACGGGTCCACCTTTCATCTAAACGGTGGTGAAGGTCCTCTTCTTTCTGCCGGTTGAGTCGGGTATTGCGGAGGTCTTCGGAAGGCCGGGGGTTGTGAGATGCCATTGAATCGGTAGAAGGATTGTGTACGGAAGATGCGGTCTCAATGAGGAGGTTGCTTCTGAGGGTTGGGACGAGAGGCCCCTGCACCAGCATTCTGGGGCCCGAGCGGAACCCTTTGGGATTGAAGGTTCTGAAGAGGAGCTTGGTCCTGCTACGGGGGCTGATCAGGTTGTGGTGGGAGTTTCCCCTGTGGCTGGACGGTTTGGAGGGGGATCTCCTGTTGTGGTTGAAGAGGAGTGGGTCCACAGTTGGACCCTTTGAATCTCAGTTTTTGGGGAGGCATGGCTGGAGGTGATCTTAACCAAGGGAAGAGGAAGGATTGCTATTCGTGGGTTCCCACAGACGGCGCCAATCTGTTACCGCTAAATCTGGTGTGGGGGCAAACAGATAGAATTTGTGGATTCTTTGGGATATCGAATAGCCAAACCTGAAACCTTTCCACTAGAGTTCGACCGTTATCTCCTACCGTTAACCTGCAAAAAGTGCGAAACACCAGGGGTTGATCCCGGCGACCCACCCTCCAATGCTCAAGTCAGTAATCAGAAATGATTATGAATGAGCTTTTACTGGCAAAAGATTGATTACCTCTTAATGGTAAGGGATGGGGGTATTTTTAGCCGCCTTATGGACCAGTTTCGGGATAAGATCAAATCCCTACTTCCCAGTGAATGGATAGAAATGAATCAGGGCCGTTGATTAGGTATAATCATAAACCCTAATTCTACCTAGCTGGACCGAGTTCTTTGCGGGTTGAAACATGCACCCAGTTTAGATGGATCCGTTCGCAGGTTATTGGGCTTTTGGAAAAAAGACCTAGTACCCGCTTTAGACTCGTTTGTAGGTGAAATTACCATTTTACCCCTGATCTTTAAGATTCGCGTCCGATTTGGACGGTTCCGATTTAACCCTATTTTAGTCATATCATTTATTATTATCATCAAGCAAGCATGAAAGTGTACGAAACAAGTCAAGTAAACATAATCAAGAACATGGAACAAGTCTAGGCTAGGTAGGATACATGTTCGAGGGTCAAAACAAATCAAAGTATCAAGAACAACGAGAATCTCAAATCTGGACAGCATGACGTTGCTGCACCAAAACTGCGATTCCCGTTGCTACAAGATAGCAAATATAGATCCATCAGAAGGTCTAGAAACTAGACTCCAGCCCAGTTCCAATGCATATAATTAAGACAAATAAAAGTTGTAGCAATTGATGTCAAAACAGCAAACTATACAGCATTTGTGTTCAGCCAGAATTTGTAAAACTAAGTTTATACATATGAAACAGGGTTTGAAACTTTATTAATTAATTCTGAGAAAATTAGGGAATGTTCTCTTGGGTGTCCAGTATCAGAATACAAAATTTCAAGTCATTTACTTACTGGTAGCATAGTTAAAATAATTATAAAATAAAGTGGTGCAGCAGTTTTTATGAATATGCAATTTCCGACACAGTAGCAGTAAAACTGTGATATCTCCTAGACCATAACTCGGAATTTTAAAATTCTGGATGTTATTGGAAACTAGACACATAGGGCTACATTTCATATTCAGGAGTCAAGTTCAAATTTTGGTTTTATCGGGGTCAAAATAGCAAGCCAAGACAGGACAGAAACCAAATAAAACATTTTTGTATGAAATGGATCAAAATTTTACTAGTTGTGAACAAGTGTATCAACGAAGGGTTGTGACTCTTAGATTATATGAAAGATAAGGCGAAACATGAGATCATCAACGATAAACAAAGAGGAGTCACATTTACAATCTACTTGCAGTATTTTCAAGGAAAAGCTTGTACTAGAAAATGAAATGTACACGAAGATACTTGCCTTCAGGACGACGTTAGATCCGATATATTTAGAATAACGGGATCAGAATCCCAACAACACGGTGACGAGCAAACGATCACGATAATCACGATCGGGCATGGATCTCGATGATCAAGATGGTGATCTAGGTGAAAATCACGCGAATCCGACGACCGAGATCGAACATAAAACATATAAGAATTAGAAGAGTACCAAAAGAGTAAATTTACCATGATTGATAATTTGATGAATGAGAAAAAAAGTGGATCAAATGTTTAACTCACCAAGTAGAAGACGAACGAGATGATCGAGACGATTAAGGGTCGAGATCAAGTGTGATCGATCGATCGGACGGCTGAGATCGAAGATCAAGATCAAGATCAAGATCAAGATCAAGATCGAATTCAAGATCAAGATGATGATCACGATCACGATGATAAAAAAAGATCCGACGGTCGAGGTTAAGATCTTGATGATGATGATGTTGATGGTGATGCGATCAACAGCTGAGATTAACGGATCAAGAAGATGATGATCGTCATTGTGACGAACGATAATCGGACGGCTGAGATGCGATTGGATGGTGATGATCTTGATGATCAAATCAATGGCTAAAATTCAATCAATCAAGATGATCATGATCGCGATGAAACGGATGGACCACATCCATCATGATCAAACCCATGATCAACAACACCGGCTTCGGAAACTGCGAGCGGCGAGACTGGCAGCAAGGCGGAGGATGGCAGCCGGCATCAGGAGGACAGGTCGGGGGCTATTGCGGCTGTGGCAGGGCAGAGGAACACCGTGCGAGGGTGGGGCTGCACTGGGCTGAGGCGATTGTTGTCGGCGCTATGGAGTTGCGACAAGGCCTCGCGACTGGGTAGCAGCTCTGCAGGGGCGGACGAGATGCAGATGAGGTGGAGGTGTAATGCCCCGAATTCCAAATAAGACCGAATTCGAGATTTCACAGGATCTTTACTTCACTTCGTACAATTTTATAAGGAATTTAAAACTTTTAAACAACATCAGAGTTCAGATACATCTTTGATTTACACAGCGGAAGTTTGAAAGATTACAACATTGAAAACAATAATATAACTTGTACAATTTCATCAAATAATTCATCGATTTCATCATAACATCTTCATAGCAAAGTCCATTACCTGCATATCAACCCGTGGGCACGTCAGTCACTTAACTGAAGAAAGTGTTATACTCGGCTATTCTCTCTATGCCGTACATATAACGATCTCATTATTTTAACAAAAAAATCACAAGAGATTTAATGAATAAATAAAGTGTTAAATCATGACTACACTAAACATGAAGTGTATGCCATGACTTAATACCTAATGCACACATTTTATACTTGGATGACACTAACGCACACTTGTTCGGATTCTATGCATCCCATACTACATAGGTCCGAGGGCAAGCGCCTTCGTACTCCACAATAAAGGGCTCGATCCCTCGCCATGATAATTACCCAGTAATAATACAAGGTTTAGATCATTCCACGAATTTGAATCCCAGCTCCGGAGTCCACCGCTAACTGTTATAACAGATCCCACATCGTGCGAATCATCCCGCAAGTGACCTTCTAGCCCCGGTATACGTATATACATGGGAGTATGGCAAACTATCCGCCCGACTATTCAAGATCTCGGAGTCCACCGCTGACCCGTCCTCATAGTCCCGAATTTAAATATAAAAGTCTGTTTCCCACGGAGCAACCTCAGTCCACCAACTGGGTCTATAGCCTCGGAGTCCATCGCCGACTATATAGAGCACCCCACTTATGTTTGCCCAGGTTTACTACATCTTCACTTATGTGCTACTTAATTAAGTGCAAGACATGAATAGATTGTCATTTCCTAGAATTAGTCTTACACCATACCGATCTTAATCACAATTCCCGAGATAGATCTACGACCATATCTCAACATTATATCTCAGTTTTTATTTCAACATTGACGGTAACGAGGTCTTACTAATTCTAAATCATAATATTTTCATGTACAAGAATCATGGGTACACATACCCTTTAATAATCATGTCTTAAACCTAGATGATTTCATCTTTCAACATAGTCACAAAATAAATTACAATCTCAACACTATTCATGATCTAGTTGTTTATTCATATTCTTTTCAACAAACAATACTTTTCGAGTGCATAAATTCCACCACATGAATTGTTTATGACAATGCTAAGTTATCACAATGTTTCAATTCACAAATATTTCTTAAACATGATACGAGTGCAATTATTCTTAAAAGATCAATTTATAAAAGATACTAATTTTCTCCACAAAATTATATTCTCAAAATTTCATTTCTTTTCATACTTCAAAAGAATATAAGAAAGCTATCTCTTAATAGTCCCATTTCATTTTATATTAATACTAAGGCTTCCTTCTATTTTTAAAAGGCCAAATCATGAAAAAAATCAAAAGGAAAATAAAATGAGGAGCCTGGGTTTCGAACCCATGCCCTTAGGTCAGACCCGGTCAACACCCAAACCCGGCCCGGCTAGCCATTTGGTCCCAAGTGGACTTTTGTCATATTTACAGTTCGAAATACCCTTAAGTTCAGTTTCGTTTTTTCGGAAATTTATAAAAGAAAACAAAATGAATGTGACTATCAAGTTTTGAACCCAAGATCTTTTATAAACAAGGCTCTGTGTTGCACTGGCTAACCAGTAAATCTATGTGTATTTTCTATTTAGAAAAATACTAATGTTCTTTTGTTCGACTATCCATAAAGTGTTTCTTTTTCCATGAAACTTGTTTATTCAAAAGATCAAAATCTTTCAAAAAAAATTTAGAAATAAACTTTTCCTTGATATTAGATCTTAAAAATAGTAAACAATAAATTTTCAATCCATTAAAACACTCTTTTCACTTATTTAGATAGTTCTCTTTCTCATTTTTCACATAAACTTAGATTTTTCTTTAAGAAACTAAAACTTACAAAAGAAAAGAGACTAGCGTCCATGACAATTGGTTATATTCACTTTGACACAAATTTCACTTTATAACAAATATTAGTCTATTCACTTGAACAAAGAATATTCTTTCACGCAATAGTTTATGTTCTTTTAAATTAGAACATACATATGTCGATACATTACAAAACTAGCAAAAAATTTCTTTCTTTCTTCTTTCCTAATTATCAAGCATAATGTGGTCAACAATATCATAAGCACAAAATATTGCAACTTACTAGCATGGTTTATACATAAAAGAATTCTTTTCTTTAATTATCATGGTATTTATCATAACAAAACTACTTTCGTATCCTATTATACTAGCATGAATTTCATTCATAATTTCCACATCAAAATTCCTCTTATATGTCAACAATATCAAAAACACAAAGTTTTCTAAACATACTAACATGGTTCATAACATCAAATAATTTTTCTCTTTAATTAGCATGGTATCTTTTCTTTTTCTACTTAATCACAACAACGACGTATCATTTTATACTAACATGAATTTTATCTATTCACATCAAAATTCTTCTTATATTACTTATTTTTAGCATGCATATCCTACATTAGAAAATGATGAAATCACCCACCTTATGTGAAGCTTGAACAATGAAAGAAAGAGAACACCACTTCTAGCTCCAAAGACTCCTAGCTCTAAGCAAGGCTGCTCCTCCTAGCAAGAGCTCCCTCTCCTAGCAATGGACTTCTTCTCTCTTGCAAGAATTTCCTCCAAGTACTAGAACTCTCTTACTCTCTTTCTTTTCTTTCTTTCTTTTCTTTTCTTTCGATTATGTTTTTGGTGCAAGAGAAAGGAAGGAAATGGGGGCTCTATTTATAGGGTTTTGGAAGGGTCTATTATGCATAATTTTACACCTAATAACTCTCCAATTTAATTCTTACAACTCTCCACTTTCCTAACTTCTAAAACCTCCATCTCTTCACCTCCCCACTCTTCACAAACTCAACCTCCAACCCTTCTTCTCCCCTTCTCCAAACCAGCCTCCCCCTTGCCCAAAAACCAGTCCAAGTTCACTTGTGTGTGCATGCACACATGCACATACAAATATGAACACATTTTTATAACTCTAAATGTATACAAAAAGTTGTAACTTGTCATGTAATAGTCCAAGTTCAACTTAATTTGTGTTTTTATAAGTGGGCTTGCTACATGGGCTCAATTCTAATTAATTAATTTAATTATCTAGCGGGCTCTTCTCCTAATGGGCTAGATTTTATTCTATAGGTTCATGGATCAAAGGAAGGTTAATTAAAACTTATGCATGCTAAAAATTTGTAAATGAGAACAACAAAATGAGAATAAAAATTTGCAAATGCATTATACGTGCAAAAATAAAAAATACATTTTTAAATTAAAAATAAATTGTGGGGTGTTACAGGAGGAGAAGGCGGAAGAGCACAAGGTGCGGCGACACCGGCTGTCGCGACGGAGGAGAAGAGGTGGGGGAGAACACGGGGAGAGAGAGTGGCGCCGGTTGTCGGGGTTGCGAGGGTAGGAGGGAGAGAGATATAGGTTCAGGAGAGATGGAAGAGGAAACGGCGGAGTAGGTTGATGGGGATATTAAGGTTAAACAGTTGATAAGGTAATATATAGGGAGAGAGGATTGCAGGTATGGGTTAGGGTGTAACGGGTTATAGGGTTAAATGAACAGGGTTAGGGTGGTTATAATGGGTATTAGGGTGTATAGGTGCCTGGGTGTTTTAAATGGGTTTTTAAAAAAACGGGTTTTGGGTTTAATAGAATTAAGAAAAATCCAATAAGGAAAAATGGGTATTGGGTAAAATCCAATGGGGAAAGTAGGGTTTATAAACAAAATATAATTTGCATTAAAATATAGAATTTATTTGAAATAAGTACAAATATAATTAATACATAGAACTAGGTTTTTAATAACCAATCAAAGTAATAATAATAATAATAATCATAATAAAAATGATAATAAAAATAACAACAATAATAATAATAATATTTTCCTTAATAATCAAAGCAATAATAATAAAAATAAAAGGATTTGTAATACAATATAAGAATCATTGGAAACTAGTTACAATTATTGAAAAAAAAGTAGACTTTAAAAGAAGATCCAAGAATACATTTTATCAAAAAAAAAAAGAAAAAAAAAAGAATTTGAAAACAGAAAAATAATACATAAATTTTAAATACATAAAATACACAGAAAATACGGATTTGAGGAAACAGGACTTACAATTGAATTCTTCCGCCTCGAGAACTGGATAGTCATCCCTCGTCTACCGAAGAACTCTTACCCAATGGGTAATTAATCTCGGGCTGGGATACTGGATGCAATCCAAGTCAGAGGTGGTGGTGAACGATGGAGATCGGGTCGCCATTGTTTGAGTTAATTGACCAGGCCATATCCATTTCTAACCTAGGTATTACTGAAACTATTTCATGATCGGTGTATTAGTACCGTAGGTCTGTCAATAAGTCAGATGTTGATGTTTATGTATGTTACCTCTATTGCCGTGTGTAAGGCTTCCCTAGGGTCACGGGCCGGGGATTTGGTCGAGGACCAACAGGGGTATGGCAACTGATGAATATCGACTCTCCGAGTTATTAATTTGACAGACCAGTCAGGGATCAATTGTTTGATAAAACTTCGTGCATGATTTTGGGTGACAAATGTATTTTTAGTAAACTGTTATTTAATTAAGTTTCTTTACTTTTCGCTTAAAAACCGAGTTGATGTTAGCGGTGATTCTCTATGATTCGACTTGGTCTAAATGCCAGCACTAGGCGGTGATAACTAGGGTTATCTCTTCCTGTCAACGGGATTCGGGACCCGTATCTTGCTTTGTTAAATCTTGAAGTGCCGAGGTAAGAACAGGAGAGTTCTTGTCGGATATGGGGATTAGACCCTCGAGGCCGTCATGTTCTTATGTTGAGTGGACACGAACGGACCATGGAGTTGCTGTCCCATGGATCTTTGGTGCCATAGATATGCTGTTGTGTATCTGTAAGATCGTCACAGCTTTTGGTGTGATCCAGACCGGATTGGGGCACTAGTGGCAAACTAGGAAACCACTATGTTGAGCAGTAATAACTGTAGGATTCACCAGCCACGTTGTATCTATTAGGAACAAGTTCAGTACAATAGTAGAATGTACTGCATGGCGAGGGTTCGAAACTCTGAAACTGGAGAAGATGGCTTGATTTGGAGCGTATATAGTATGCGATGCGTGCATGCCCAAAGTCTTGCTGACATTAGACTAAGTACATCTGTTTTTCCATACATTGCGTACTATGCATTAGACTTCATGCCATGGCATACACTGACACTAGGAAATTAGGATGCTCGTTTCTATTTTCATCAAAGGCTGGTTGTGATTGCTAGTTGGAGATCGCTATTTTCATATCAGCATTGCGTCAGTATATGTACTGATGTGCTCATTCAATTAGGTGCTGGATACCGGGTCACGAGTGCAGGAGGACTCAAGACAAGCAGGGCATCCAAGTGGAATAGATATGTACCTATCTACCATTCGAGCATGTGCAAGAATATCAAAGTAGCGCAACAAAAGATTCGAGCTACAAGGCGCAACTCAGGGAAGCAGATTGACCACTCAGTGGAGTTCCAGTGGAAGATCAGTGGACTACCGATCTAAAGGGCAGGCGAATGTTTGAATAGTATTTGTAATACTTTAATGTAATTTGTATTCCTTGTTCAAGAACAAGATAATGATTGTAATTGATGATGTAATGATTTTATTTGGCAATAAAAAGTATTTAAATTTCCGTGTTATTACTGTGTTGAGATGCATTTGAAGGAAAATATTCTAGTTTGTGTCACGGATTTCCGATAGTGGGATCCGGGGCACTACAGAAGTGGTATCAGAGCGGACTTCAAATTGCAGTCTAATACAGTAGGAAATTAAAACTTAAAATGCCTGATAGAGGTAGGTTTATGTTCGGACCGTTCGAGTAATCAATATATGTCTCTGATTCCTCTCTAACCAGAACTAAACCTATTTATGTTTTTTAGGATGGTGTTCGAAGATATCTTCATGAATGATGTGTCAGTAGCAGCAGATGAACCAATACCTACAAAGGGACCGATGACAGTGGAGGAGGAAATGAGGGAAGTTCCACAGCAGGCCGAAAATGAAAAGGACTCGCCTCCACCATCATCAAACCCAACCACGGAGCAGTAGATAACAGCTGACATGTATCCAAGAATGAAAAGGCTGAAGGAGTGCAAGGACAAGGAGATCTACCAATCCAAGCAGCAGGTTGCACACCTAAAGAAGGAGCGAGAGCAATTTCAATCTCATATGACACGCTTACAAAATCATTGGTGGAAACTCCAAGAAGACATCAACCTAAGAATTGCTGGGAAGACCACCAAACTAAGGGGAGCTGGGAAAATTACCAAACGTTCTAGGGGAAAACGCTCCAAGGAAACAATTATAGCCAAGAATTGGTACAACTGTGGGAAATTCGGGCACATCAAGTTGACATGCCCACAACTACAAGTTTGATGCTCGTCGAACAAGTAGCAGGATATCAGTAACATGGTATTGATATTATGTGAACCGATTATGTTTTGGAATTGTTTGGAAGTTTAAGTAAGATGTAATCTACCTTGTATCCCAAATGTTCAACTTAGCTATGAATGATATTATGTTTTGAGGAACTTTCGATGTGCTACTTCCTGGATGATTGATTTTTTTTATAATTGTGTTACCACTGGATATTAAAAAGGCGAGTTTGCAACCGAATATCTAGAAAATGACCTGCATCCAGATATCGAGGAGAAGGTCGGTAACCTAATGTTAATCTAGCAAGTCTGCAGCCAACAACAAATAAGGGTGAGTCACAGCACAGGAGTTAAGGAGGAACAACAAAGCTGCACCAACGACTCAATATCGAGACTAAAATTTGCGATGTACCAAGGAAGGCACTGGTGGAAATCAGCAAAAACTAGACACCATCACCAGGAACTAATCAAGACTAGGCTCAAGGAAGGATCTATCGATGACCAACTCAATTATTTTTTGGAAGCTGTGGAGTTTTTCAAGATCAGCTTATGATAAAGCAACCACCAGGGGCACGCCGAGGAGAAAATCTCACCTAGATAGGGGACTACCAAGTCAAACATTCGGCAAAATCATCAAGGAACCGCTAAATGGCTAAAGCGGCGATTCGTGACTTCGAGATTTTCTAAGGAGGGAGTGGTTATCAACTAGCAAAAGTTGCAATCAAGACATGAATCGATATCACTGGTGGACAAGAACAAAGCAAAATAATGCGGCCGTTGTCTACTCCAGAGCAGAAATAGGAGGATGTCAACATCAACTTCACGATGGACCTGTCCAGAAGACTAAAGAACAACAAATTCTACTTGGCAGAAGACCAGTTTGTCAAGAATCTCACTCGAGAAACTGGAGATGGTTTAGGGAAACATCTCATGAACCATTGATAATTGTGTTCTGTTTTTCCTCTCCACTAGCATCGTTCTGAGGACAGAACGACTCTAAGGAGGGAGTAATGTAACACCCCGCAAAATAGTAAATAATTATTTTGCATATTAATTCGTGCACATCTGAGAATTGTTCGCAATTATGTATTTGTCTAATAATAATAGTTTTTAATAGAAATTTCAGATATATTAGTTATTCTGAACCCGATGAGATAGATTCGGGATATCTTCTCAATTAAAATTGTATGTTTGCCCCGATCATTTTGATAAAACAATCTTCGGGAAAATAATATTTTTTTTAAACATATATCTATATAATAAATTACAAAGAAAGCTATCAAGTGGCTCTCATTCAATCTCTCCTAAAACCAATGGCCTAGATTGATTCTCCCAAAACATATTTTCCTGCCCAAAATTTCAAACTCCAAAATTAAAATTTTCCCCCCAAAACTAAAGAACTCATTACTTTATTACTATCTCTCTCTTCTCTCTTCACTTTTTCATATTTCTCTCTTTCTCTCTTTCTCCCTCTCTCTCTCCCATTCTTTCTTTATTACTTAGAAATTTAGATTTTAAGATTTCAGGTTTGTAAAGTTTTCAGAATTTTTATGTTTTTTTTTTATTGCACATGTTATATTGAAAATAGCAAATATCTCTTTAACAGTTAAATTTCATCATTTTCCACACTTAAAATTCTAAGAAGTTGGATTTTACACCCTCATTTATAATTATTTTTCAACATGTACTAATAGAAACATGGACTTTTAATTACAACTAATTATTATCAAACTATTCAAACTTGAACTACATAATTGTTGTTTTACTGTTTACAAGGCTTTTCGTGTGTTGTATCGTCCCGAAGACGTGTCGTAGACACGTGCCCACGGGAAAATCTAGTATTTTTATAAACTCAAATTATCTTATTTTTAACTATATAAGATAGATATACTTTTTATATACATATATTATTTATTAAATGAACTATATATATATATATATATATATATATATATATATATATATATATATATATATATATATATACTTGAATTGATTAGGTATATGGTTGAATCGATTAAATATACGATTGAAGTACACATTGCCTAATAATATGCATTAGGGTTAGGGTTGCCTAACCTAGGGTTAGGAACCCTACCTCATGATTTTCGATTGGATGAATCTTGATGAGATCCAATGGTTGGAATTATGCCATGTATGATTTTCATGAAAGATTGAGAACAACAAGAAGCTTCTAGTAAAATTTTTGTGTTGGCTTCATATCCACCCTCCATCCCTCCACGTCCCCCCCTCACCCTCATCCCCACCTTCCATCAATTCCCCCCCCTCCCCCATTCACCCCATTTCTATAAAAAACCCTAACACTTCATTCTTTCTTCATTTTGTTTTCCTTCACTCTTAGTTCAAAAGAAAAAGAAAATAAAAGAAAGTGAGAGAGTGTTAGCCTCCATTTCATCTTCCAGTCTGTTGTAGGTTGTTCAAGGAAGGAAAAAGCCAAGGAGGAGGAGGAACTCTTAAGTCAAGGAGTTGTTTTAATCATCTCAATTTCTGAGGCTGGGTGTTTTCCAACTGTAAATTAGAAATTTTTTTTGTGAAAATTGATGTGTAGTAGTAGCTAAAAGGGCATGATTACCATGTATAAGTGTTTGATATGCTAGATAAATTTAACTTGTATTATAGTGAAATTCACACGATGTTTCATGTTAAAGAACACTTATGTAGTATGCTAACTTAGGATTTTCTACTGGGCAAACGACTTAGAATCTGGTTATAAAATTTTAATGCCATCTTCTTGGATGAGTTTAGAGCATCCTCAATTTTTTTCAGATTTTTCTGGGTTCATTTAGTAGCTCAACAAAGTGTTTCATTTCGACACAATGAGCAACACAAAAATTGGCTATATCCTGTTTTTAGAATGATGTTTGAAAATTCATATCTTGGAATTGGTGTAGTATCTAGAGCTCAAAATTTTTGTAGAAATACTTAAATGTGTTAAAAACCTTAGTTTCAAATATCATATTTGTCAGAATTTATTTGATATTCCTTCAAAAATTCATTTGGTCGACTGATTGAGATGGCAAGCTGGCTCTGTCCTAGTTTCAAGTTGATGTTCAAACAATTTTAATTATTTTTGGATGTAGAATTTGTCAATGAGAATTTATGTATAACACCTTATATGTGTCTAGATCCAGTTTCTAAAGTTTCAGAATTGTTAGACATCCCTTGATGCTCTTTAAAATTATATTGTAAGATAGTGTTTGCACACTGCTTGGAAAATAGAACTGATTTTCTACTAATTTCAAAAGGTGATAACTCCTTGAGTATTTTGAATCTTGATGAGATTTTTGGGAATAATGAACGTTTATATGTTTAGTTCATGAATCTTAAGTTTCATAATAATTGGAGGTATGATTGCATTGATATTAATTTTTGAACACAACATGTTCAGTTCAGTTCAGATTTTAACTAGTCAGTGAATTTGTGGAATTCTGAATTTGTGTGTGGAGAATCTAGAAGAATGATTAACTAGAGGTTTTTAGTAGAGAGTCTTAGCTTTCCAAAAAATCTTGAATCATACGATTTTAGTTTTTTGTTTGAAATATATGATTTTTCTAGGTTTGGGACAGAACCAGTCGTATTAAAAAGACCTTGTTTTTTAGAGTAACTCATATTCTGTGTACACCTGATGAGTAATAAGGGTTTTTCAGTGTTTTAATGAATGAGTTTGAGGATGTGATCAATTGGAAAGTTGTAGTAGACACTCTCAGCTTTCTATAGAATCTATGATCGCGTAATTCTGATAAGTGAGCAAGTTTTTATGTCATTAGCAAAATGCAGCATTTACATTGAAGAAGTGTACATTTGAGAACATATATAGATTTTATAGAATCTAGATGGCTAAATCTGAAGAAATGGTTAACTAGATACTTGTAGTATAGAGTCATAGCTTTCCAGAATGGGTAAGCTCATGCAATTCCAAGTTATATTTTGAAAGTTATGAATTTTTCAAGGTGCAGCAACTGCATTTCTTTGAACTGGTTATTATTAGTAGATTGCTAAGGGGTTTTCTTACTTTAGTTGGCATAATTTGGGATAGTTGTCAACTAGAGGAGTAAAGTAAAGGATTATACCTTACTATAAGATCTGGAATCATCAAATTTGGGTTATACCTTTCCGTTTAGCGCCCTTGATTAACTTCATCAGGTGTTCGTCATTCCAAGTCATGGATATCTCCTAGCCCCCAGGTTTCCAAGTCGGTAAGCACCTGGGCGGACAACTTCGAAGACCTTGTATGGTCCTTCCCTCTTTGGAGCTAGCTTTCCCTTCTTGTGTGGGTTGGAGAGTTTCTGTAGAATGAGGTTCCCTTTCTTAAGGTTTGTAGTGCAAACCTTCTTATTGTAGAACTTTTCCACCCTCTACTGATAGTTGTCTCTTCGTACTACAAAGTTTTCTCAGTGAGATCAAGGTTGCCTCGGAGGTCATTTGAGTTCTGTTCTTCATTGGAGGAGATGAGGCAAGGGGAAGGTAGTCCAAATTTTAGGGGGATCAGTGCTTTAGAGCAGAAGGTGAGTTGAACGATGATTTTCCTGTTGGGGTTCTCTTCGTGATCTTGTGGTACCAGAGTACACTCTAGAGCTCTTCGACCCATAGTCCCTTGGGAGCTTCTTCGATCCTCTTGTTGAGGCCATCAAGGAACGTTCAGTTAACATTCTCGACTTGGCCATTGGTTTGTGGGTGTGATATAGAAGAGAAAAATTATTCGGTGAAGAGGTTTTTGTAACACCCAGAAAAATTAAGTTATGATGATTTTGCCCACGGGTGTTACGCACATGTATTTTATACAGTTATGAGTAATATTCGTAACATATTTTAATATAAATGTCCTACATATTTCTGCATTTCAACTATTTATATATTTTCGGTCTACTCAAAATTAATTTTATCCTATTTTGAGCCAACTCAAATATAAATTTTAATCTTTGTGTTTTTACGTGTATTGCACGTGTTTTCAATACACTTGTCGATTACGTATACTTACTGTTACATGAAATATTCGTAACATTATTAATACAAATGTTCTACGTATTTTGTATTTTGATTGTTTATGAATATTTTTCGTTCTCTCAAATTTATTTTTTGTATTGATACGTGCGATGCACATGTTTGTAGTGCACGTGTTGGTTGTATTCTTTTCAAAAAATAAAATTTAAGAAGTGTGTGTGTTTATTTCCATTTTTGCATAAAAACTTTAATTATAATTAATTTAAACTAGTTTTTATTGATTTGAGTAACATATGCAAATTTTAATTAGTAAAGTTCCTAAAATTTGGTGTGCATTTTACATGTACACGAAAACACATAGAAAACCCAGGTTTTGCTCACACTTTATTTGGACCGGCCATTTTGAGTAGGAGGGAAAAAGTATTTTTTTGAATAAGTTAGTGGGTGGTAAATTAATGTAGTGGGTAGTTGATAAATCCCCCCCCCCCCCCCCCCCCCCAACACACACACACACACACACACACACAAACACACACTCACACATTCTCCCTTTATAATATCCCCCACCCCCATCTGGATATCCCAAAAAAAAAGAAAAGAAATATTTCTTTGCTTCTCTTTTGGAGCATAGATTTTGGAGAGGGGATTAGAGCTTCTTGAAGTTCATTTGCTAGGGAGTAATTAAATTCTTCAAATAGGTGGGTGTTCTCATTGTCTTCTAAATTTAAATAGATTTTGTTTGCCTAGCCATGACATGTGCAGATGCTAATTTAATTGGTGTGTATAAGGGTAGAAGTTTTCTAGAAATTTTAATTGTGCACTCTTAGTCATAGTTAGTATGTGAATGTGTGAGGTTTTCGTTGTTTTCTAAAATGTTAGTAATTGTGCATGTTAGAAATATGTAGATGAATAATGAAATTGACATGTGTGTGTAAAGTAATATATCTAGCAAAATTTATTAGTACATGCATTATTATAATCATGTAGTAGATAATTGAATTAATGTATGTGAAAGAGTTTTATAGAATTTATAAAATAAACCCATGGAGTTAAATTTCCTTATGTACAATGTAGTAATGTAAATAAAAAACTCTCCAAAAATGTAGTTGTATAGGAAACAATAATTTATATAGTTTAAGTTGTAGAACTATAGCTAGACAAATCATGCAAGTTGGGCAATAATTTCCTTATAATTTTGGGAATAGATTGTTATAAGATTTATTTCGGGCTAATACACTAATGGTGAAGGAACTTATTTTATGGAAATGATTAGAAATAATAATGCATAACGAATACGAAATCGAAGTTTTAAAGTAATTTAGAAATAGAGAGTTGCAATAAAAGAATTGCAATAGTATTGTAATCAGTTGTGGAGGCTTGACAGTCTAGTCTTGGTGCTTGGGTTGGGATGCTTTGTACAGCGACATGCGGTCGCGGGTTCGAGGCCGAAAGGGGAGTTTTTTTTTTTTTATTTTATTTTATTTTTTTTTTAATTTTTTTTTGAAATTCAGAGAAACTATCAAACAGTAAATGAATGTATATAAGGAAATATGAGTAGAGTTGTACACCGAGAGCAATTTGACTCTCTGGCTGGTGGGGGCGACTGAGTTTACTGCTGTTGCTTTCGGGAAATCCAAGGGAGGAGAGCACGGATTTTGGGGAGGAGTGGAAGGCTTTAAAGAGTTTTATTTGCTTGGAAAATTCTTCAAAGAGGTGGGTGTTTTCATTGCCTTTTAATATGTTAGTAATTGTGCATGTTAGAAATATGTGGATGGATAATGAAATTGGTATGTGTTTGTGAAGTAGCTTTTCTAGAAATTTTATTAGTGCATGCTTAATCATAATTGTGTGGTAGATAATTGAATTGATGTGTGTATGTGTAGGAGTTTTTGTAGAAATTTTATCTAGTGGAATTTCATACAATGAACTCATGAGATTGATTTCTTGTATGCATCTTAATAATATAAAAATAAACACTCAAGAATTCTAGTTGTATGAGGAACAATCATTCATTTCAAAGTATAAGACTATGAGTGGTTTACACAATTTTAAAATAAAATTTTCTATGCTCTACCAGAGTAAATTGTCATAAATTTTTATTTTATAAAGATACACAAATCTTAGAAGTATTTTATTCTAAAATTGTAAAGAAATGCCTAACAATTTAGTTATCGAAAATTTTAAGTTAATATAATTACTGGGGTTCAAGTAAATAAGAAATGTTATAACCCTTTAACTCACAACAGTGAGTTGGCTCACTGGCTCTGGGTTGCGGTCTGGTTCGTTGCTGTGCCTGGGTTCGACTTTGGGTATACACAGTTTTTTGGAATTTTGTTTTTAAATGGCCTTTCATGTTTTTAAATTGGGAGAAAAGTTGTATAATTATTCTAGTTACTGTTAGAATAATTTGAAATAATCCTATACAAATTTTAAGATTTATTTTAGAGATATAATCTACATTACACATTAGATGATGTGATAGATTGATTATTTTGGGTTAATTTCAATAAAGATTTCTTTGCTTTAAAGTGAGCAAATTTGGAGTAATTGAGAGGATTAAATACAAATTTAGAAAGTTTCTTTTAGTTAAAATTACTTTTTAAATTTAATTATCTTGAGAAACACATTTTGAGCTACTTTTTCTTTAGATTCGACGTGTTTTTAAAGGTTAAAATATGTTGGATTTTGTCTATTTTTATTCTAAGATTTTATATCTTATGAAAACGAGAGTAAATTTGAGGTTTATGTAAGGTGGGGTTATGTGAGGAATCAAGAGATAAATAGAAGATGCATTTGAGATTATTAAACATGTGATGTCTATAAGGGTTTAAACCCATCAAAATGTTATGGAATGTTGCTATATGAAGTTGGTTACTTCATGATTGATAAAAGTAAATGAATAAGAGAATTTGAATGATTCTTTTAATGACTGAGAAAATTGTGTAATTAAGGTTAAGATAACCTATAAGGTCTTAGTGTTGAGATGGTTGGAATATAGAGGTTGAGCAAGACCCGTAGTGTAACACCTCGAAAAAATGAGTTATGACAATAATGCCCACGGGTGTTACGGACATGTATTTTGTACTGTTACGAGTAATATTCGTAAAAAATTTTTATATAAATGACATACATAATTTTATATTCTGATTATTTATATGTTTTTCATTCTCTCAAAATTCAGCTTTATCATATTTTGAGTCAACTCAAATATTAATTTTAATCTTTGTGTTTTTATGTGTAATGCACGTGTTTTCAATAAACGTGTCGATTACGTATATTTTTCCATTACGTGAAATATCTGTAACATTATTAATATACATGTTCTACGTATTTTATATTTCGACTGTATTTCGTTCTCTCGAATTTATTTTATATTGATACGTGCAACGCACGTGTTTGCAGTGCACATGTTGGTTCCTAAAATTTTCTTGAGTCATGAATATTTTTCTTCTCATTTTTCTAGTCATAATTGTGTGATTTATTTTTAATTAAAATCCATTAGACCTAAATCTATTTTGTAGCCTACTAAAATTAATTTAAAGCCCATGAGTAATTTTGTGTGCACTAAAGTTGTAACCCCTATTGCTCATATTTGTATTTTTAATTATATTTAATAAAATTCTTGATTGTTTATTTTTATTTCTGGATGTATTCAATTTCTTTTCATTGTATGGTGTATTGTTCTTCGCTCTCTTGTGATTTATTTTGCATTGATTCAGCTTTTAGTTCTCATGTATTTGGCCTACAATTTGTTCTTGATCTTGTCTATTGTTTAAACCTATTTATTGGCCTAGTTATCTTTTATTGGATTCTTTTTACCCTATTGGATACTACTCAGTTCACCCAAAACTCATACTGTCCCTATATAAACACCCTAATTGTACTCTAACCCTAATTATCAAACCCTAATACAATATCTCTCTCTCTCTCTTTAGCCGTCACCCCCCTCTCTCTCTCCTACCCCCGACCTACTCCCGACCCTACCTATTCACTATCGTCGTTCTTCTCCGACGCTGGTGACACCCCCAGACCACCCATCTCTCGATCACCCCTCTCCTCCCATCTCCGCTACACCCTAGTGCACCCCAACCCACAGGCAGACCCCGATCCCCCGTGCGCCTATCCCCGTCGAGCAGCAGTAGCGCCTCGCCTTCATCATCATCTTCTTCTCAGTGGTCGAGCAGCTTCGCCCGGGCTGCCGCCCCTACGACTGTTGCTGCCATCCGCTCTTGCTGTCGTCGATTGCTGTCCCCTGTGTGTGCGTGTGCTTTTGTGTGCACGTGTTTCGGTTGGGTATTTTCAGTTCTTGTTCGTGTTCGTTGTGTTTGTTGTTTGGGATCCGTTCCTGTTTTCTGTTCTTCATCTTCGTCGTTGTAATCAGGCAAGTAGCTTGTATGCGTTCTTTTTGTCATACAAGTTAATACCGTAAGTAATCTAGAATGAAAATATTTGTACTCTCATGATGATCCATATTTGTTAGTAATCTCTTGATCATGAGTAGTTACAATAGTTGACATCCGTTGCATGAAAACAGTTAGATTAGTGGACATCTTGACTGTATGTTGTTTGTAGCACACAGTACGTTGTAGATGACTATTGCATAGATGTGTGTTGGATGTATTATCTCATTATAGACCGTTTATTCACATGCCATGCTGATTTGAGTAACCCACATATACCATTCTTTGTATGACATCTAGGTTGGACCGGTTGTAATTAAGTTGTTTGATAAAATGTCGAAGAGAACTTTTGTTTTGCTGCTGCCCTATTTTGTACAGTAATTTAGACCCTGTTAGCATTAGTAAAATAAATAAGTTTGTGAACATTATTTGTAGCCTTTGATGTCTAGTTTCCAGAACATTTGACAAATTTGAATTCCGAGTTTTGATGCATGAGTTATTGCAATTTTACTGCAGACATATCATATTTTTCAGATTCTGAACTATATGTATTTTGTATGAAATATTATTTTAAAACTGATATTAAAAGTAGAATTTGAACGTAATTTTGCTAAGTATGTTTAGATATGACTGGGGGAAATCCCTAATTTTTTTTGAATTAATTAATGACTTTTGTATCTCATTTTATGCTTTTGGAGCCAATGGAAATATCCCAAACTGCATGCTCTTCAATAAAGAATTATGTTTTCAACCTGATTCTATTCGCTTTTGATGAAAACTTTGTGAATATGAGCTGTAACCTTATTTGTCTATTTTATCACCCCTTTTACGGGATCTGGATTTCAAATTATATTTTATCACTTATCCATATTTTGGTACTTGTTGCCGCTAAATTCGGTGTGGGGGCAAACAGATGATTTTGTGGATTCTCAGGGAAACTGAATAGTAAACCTGAATACCTGTTCCGTCGGTCTTCGATCCTCGATCCCGCCGCGGACCTGCAAAAAGTGCGAGACACCGGGATTGTTCCCGGTGACGCACCCTCCAACGCTCAAGTCAGGAATCTGAAAAGACTATGAAAGAGCGCCAAAACTGGTGAAAGATTGATTACCTCTTAATGGAGATGGGTGGGGGGTATTTATAGGCGTCTTAGGGAACGGATTAGGAATGTAATCCTCGTGATCTGATATGGAATATTCCCCCCGTAAACAGATTAGGAATGTAATCTGATGAGGTATATTCCCTGTAATCAGATAAGGAATTTAATCCCCAAATCCCAGTGAAGAGATAGACGTACATCAGGGCCGTTGATCAAGATTAATCAGGGACCCTAATCTTATCTTGTTGGGTTGGGTGTGCGGCGATTAAGGACCCGCACCCTCTTGTTGGCGGACCTATTCGCGGGTTATTGGGTCCTTGGGGAAAAGACCCAATACCCATTTTGGACCCTTTTGTAGGGGAAATTACCGTTTTACCCCTGGGTTTCAAGATTCGTATCTGATTTGGACGGTTCCGATTAAACCCTGTTTTTAGCCATATCACGAGCCCCCCACTCCTAAAGGCTAAATTTGGTCGGCCTTTGAGGAGTAGTTTAGCTGTTTTTGATGGCTGGCGGAGTTGCATCGGAGTTCAAATGAAGGGTTTGCGAATCTTGAGGGAGGTAGTGTGGTAATTCCTTATGATCGGGCGGTGTTCTTGTGTGAATATCTTCTTAGCTTCGTAATCTCTCGGTGAACAGTTCTGTCGTTTCCCTCTGTCGGGAGTTGCGTTTACCGGCGCCACAACTCCGACCCTTCCCAGAGCTCGATGACCAGGATGCCGAGGTCGGAGATCGGTTCGGCGATTCTTTCCGATGGGGAGAGGGACCTCGGCATGGTCGAGAGCCTGGAGAGGGGGCTCGCCGAAGTCCGAAGGCCAGATTTCCCATGTACAGGGGGTCGGAACCAAGGGCGTTTGGCGGTCAATGTCGACCTTAGGCTTATAATACGGTCGGTGGCAAAAACGCTCAGTAGCTGGTGCCGAGCTCAAGCCCGTAATACGGTCGGTGTCAAGAACGCTCGGCAGCTGGTGCCGAGGCTCGAGACTTGGAAATTTTTTGGAGATCTTGACTGCTGAACTCAAGCCCGTAATACGGTCGGTGGCAAGAACGCTCGGAGCGGGCACCGAACTCAAGCCCGTAACACGGCCGGTGTCAAGAACGCTCGGCAGCTGGCGCCGAGGCTTGAGACTTGGAAATTTTTTGGAGATCTTGACTGCCGAACTCAAGCCCGTAATACGGTCGGTGGCAAGAACGCTCGGAGCAGGTACCGAACTCAAGCCCGTAATACGGTCGGTGTCAAGAATGCTCGGCAGCTGGTGCCGAGGCTTGAGACTTGGAAATTTTTTGGAGATCTTGACTGCCGAACTTAAGCCCGTAATACGGTCGGTGGCAAGAACGCTCGGAGCGGGCATCGAACTCAAGCCCGTAATACGGTCGGTGTCAAGAACGCTCGGCAGCTGGTGCCGAGGCTTGAGACTTGGAAATTTTTTGGAGATCTTGACTGCCAAACTCAAGCCCGTAATACGGTCGGTGGCAAGAACGCTCGGAGCGGGTGCCGAACTCAAGCCCGTAATACGGTCGGTGTCAAGAACGCTCGGCAGCTGGTGCCGAGGCTTGAGACTTGGAAATTTTTTGGAGATCTTGACTGCCGAACTCAAGCCCGTAATACGGTCGGTGGCAAGAACGCTCGGAGCGGGCGCCGAACTCAAGCCCGTAATACGGCCGGTGTCAAGAACGCTCGGCAGCTGGCGCCGAGGCTTGAGACTTGGAAATTCTTTTGGAGATCTTGACTGTCGAACTCAAGCCCGTAATACGGTCGGTGGCAAGAACGCTCAGAGCGGGTGCCGAACTCAAGCCCGTAATACGGTCGGTGTTAAGAACGCTCGGCAGCTGGCGCCGAGGCTTGAGACTTGGAAATTTTTTGGAGATCTTGACTGTCGAACTCAAGCCCGTAATACGGTCGGTGGCAAGAACGCTCGGAGCGGGCGCCGAACTCAAGCCCGTAATATGGTCGGTGTCAAGAACGCTCGGCAGCTGGTGCCGAGGCTTGAGACTTGTTGATTTCGACAAAGCAGAGGAAGTTGAAAGAGTTTTTGCTCTCTTCGAAAAAGTTTTGGGAATCTGCCGAACCCACGCCCGTAACGCGGTCAGTGTCAAGAACGCTTGGCAGTTGGTGCCGAGGCTTGAGATTAAACGGTTCTGACGGGTGTGATGGCCCCTGGGTTTCTGACAGATGTGAGGGCCCCTGGGTTTCTGACAGATGTGACGTCCATTAATGCTGCGTCCCCTGGGCTTCTGCTGACGTGACTGTCATTAATGAGCCGTTTGGGCAGGCGTGGCAAACAAGGCGACGGTTGGGGTCGCCTTTTGTCGTTTTGTGGAGGTGGGCCTGTAGTAAAAGCCCATTAGCCTCGATTGACGTGCTGGCTCTATATAAAACCCCCACCCCCTCTTCATTTTTCACTTTTCCACTCTTCTCTCTGTTGTTTTCGTTTGAAATTGCTAGAGCTCCAGGTGATCACTGACCTTTTTCCGGCGAGCTTTCCGACGATATCTCCGTTCAAGGTAACTTATATTTTAGTTTCTAATCATGTCTGTCTCCGTCTCCTCTTCTTCGTCCGAGCCCTCCCTTGAAGTCGCCGAAGCTCCGATTTCTAGCCAACCTCACAAAAGCAAGGAGGTGTTCGGCAAAGATTCTGTCGTGGTGGAGCCGAAGCGCATGCCGGAGTTCGGCAGATTACCGGGGCCGCTGACGGGGCTTCATAGGGTTCGGGAACTTTCGGAGGAGGACGCCGAACGCATTGTGTATGGGAGGGCCCGGTCGTTCGAGGAGAATGCAGCGAGGGAGACGACAGAGGCCGACGAGACGGTGTCGATCCTCAGTGAAGATGACTTGGGAGTGATCCGGGGTTGCTTTCAGATCCCGGAGGAGTACGAGCTTATGTTGCCGGGTCCCGGGATTAGGGCCAACTCGCCGCTGCCGTTGACTGTGTGTTGCTGGCCGGTCGATGCCTTTATCACCGGGACTCGGCTGCCTCTCCATCCGTTCGCGGTTGCGGTATTAAGGTGGGTTGGGGTCAGCCCCATCCAACTTATGCCGAACGCATGGAGAGTAATAAACGGCTTCGTACTTCACTGCAAAGCCGCTGGGATTCAGCCGGAGCTGAACGTGCTTCGGACCATCTACCAGCCACACCAGGGGAACAGGTCAGCGTACCGGTACTATTTGACTCCGAGGCACGGAGGCAGGCTCGTCGTGTGCCCTGATTCCATCAAGTACTGGCGCGAGAAGTTTCTTCTGGTGCGTAGCCCGGAGGCCTGGCCCATCCCTGTTAGTTGGGTGGAAGGTGTGCCGAAGAAGGTGAAGGCGCTGCCGACCCTTCGGCCCGAAGAGGAGGAGGCTGTACGGGTACTCCTGGGTCGGCCAAAGCTTGACTGGAGGGATCTGACTGAGGACGTCCTGTTTAAGGGAGGGCTCGTTCATGCCGATCCCAGTACGCGGCTTCCTTTATTTATTATCGTTGTTTTACTTCTTGCGCTTCATTCTTCACGGTTTGTTCCGAACTAATCAACTTGTCTTATGGTGCAGAGTCTATGGATTATCAGGCAGTGTTGGCGCTGAGGGCAGGCCTCGCCAACAAGGCCCCGAAGAAGAGGAAGAGGGTGGTCTCCAAGCTGTCCGCGGCAAAGGCTCCGAAGGTTACCGAGGTGGCTGAGGAGATAGAGATCCTGGAGAGGCCCGCTCCTGAGGGCGGGGTTGCTTCGTCGTCGACCAGGGTCAGCGAATTTCCCATCGCCGTGGCCCTCACTATGGCGACGCCGCCGCTGACGAAGGCGGCCGAGGAGCTTCTGACCGAGGCTCACAAAAGGATCCACGTCCCGGACTGGCAGGTTCAGAAGCACGACGGGTTCCTTGGCAATTCTTTGGCGAGCATGGAGGCCATCAAGCACCTCGCCACGCCGAAGGATCGGGCGGCCATGGAGGCCGGACGGGAGGGAGACGACGTTATCGAGATAGCGCGCTCGGCGGTGTCAGTGAGTGTTGGATCTATTCCCCCCTTTTTATGCCAAACTTCTTAAGTTATAATTTTTATGAATTCCTTGCCTTCTAATCGCAGATCGTCGTTCACTTCGGGCACCTTACCGAGAGGCTGGCGGCCCAGGAGAAGGAGATGAAGAAGGAGAATGACCAAGCTCGGAAGGAGAAGGCCCAGATAAGGAACGAGCTCGACAAGCTCGAATTGAATTTCGAGGCGAAGTCGGCGAGGGTTGCCTACCTCGAGGACAGGGTTGCGACGCTGGAGGACAACCTTCGTCAGCAAAAGGAGGAGGCGGCCAGGTAGTTGGCGGAGGCTGCCGAGGACAAAGTGGCGGCGGTGAAGCAGGCGGAGGATGCGACCTTGGAGAAGGCGCAAGGCTTCCTAGCCCAGAATATGGCCAAGGCCTTCGCCGACGCTATCGCCCGGGTGACGGAGGCCTACCCCCATGTGGACTGCTCGGGCTGGAGGCTGTTCCCGGGGCACGTTGAAGGCTTCGACCCCGAATCTGAGGGAGAGGAAGAAGAAGAAGAGGAGAGGGGTGACGACGATCTTGTGGCGGATCCCCCCGTCGGAGTTCAGGGGTCGGTGGTTTCCCCCTTGGCGACGGTGGCCCCTTCGGAAGTGTCGTCCCCGACCCCCGCTCGCCGCCCCGGGAAAGAGGTCGAGCCCTGACTCCGTTTGTTGTTTTCCTCTTTTTTTTGTTTTTGACGTGTAATGCCTAATAGCGGACTGGCCACCGCTACCCCTTTTTCCTTTTGAAATGAATGAAAAACACAACTTTTTGGGCTCGATCTCGTGTCTTTGTCTGTTGACTGTTGAACGCTCGAGCATTTGTTTGAAAGAACTCCCGGGGCCTGGGACTTAGACGACGTCTGAATTTTTGTTGCTTGTTTGCGTTTCTTTTCAGCTCGCGGTGGTAACTCGTGACGTCGAGTGCCCTCGCTCGGATAGTAAGGTCGGGACCGAGGTTGGTTTGAAGGCGACGAGGCTGTGCTTGGCGAAGTGTTGAGAGCGGCTTTTCGAAGTCGAGCTCGGATTGCGCCGAGCCGAGGAAGAGCGGAGCCAGCTTCAGCTCATACTTGGTCAGCGAGATCTCGATATCCAGTGCTTGGAGGGCAGGATTGCCGAGATGACCACCTCAGGAGGGGAAGATGGTTCGTCAGTTGCCTTTACCAAAGGGCTTCGGGCCAAGTGTTTTCGCCATACTTTGTCGAAGGTGACGGCGGAGAGGGATGGCTTGCTCTCGGAGATCCATCATCTACGAACCGTGGAGGCGGGGCTTCGGACTGAGGGGGAAGCGTTAGCCTCGACGGTGGCCAAGTTGACTACCGAGCAGGATGAGCTAACTGCCGAGGTCGATGTGTTGAAGAGGGCCACGGTGGACAGGGGCATCGAGGTTACCCACCTTCGGCACCTCGTGGCGAATCGTTCCGATGCCCGGAGTTCCGTAATGCCGCCTCGCTTCGGGGTTGACGTCGGGGATGGCTCGTTGCGAGACCGGATCTCAGAACTGGAGGCGGAGGTAGCCCGGCTCAAACCACGTTCAGGGCCAATCAATGTCAGGAGCACTTCATGTACCCGTGCGGAGAGCGACCGCGGCATTTCATTTTACAAGATGGCGACCCGTCCGCCCTCGGCCATCCAAGCCCGGGAGATGCGCAAAGTTCTGTGGCCATTTCGTCGAGCGGCGCATCCATCAGCGTGGCTGCCAGAAGCAGTGCCGAGGACACGTCCCAACTTGCTGGCCTGGGATCGGGTTCCGGAGGCAAACGTCGCCGACCTCAAGTGTCCTTGAAGAGGAGCATCCCTGCGCCTCGGAAGCGTTGATGGCTCCGAGTTCGGTGTCTTGTAATCTTCGCTTTTCAGCTCCTTGTAATCTTTAGTACCTTGTAATATTGATGTATGTAAGGGTTGCTTTTAATAAAATTGAAATCGATTTAATTGTCGTCGTATCGTAGTTGCCCAATTTTTGCTCTAGTCGTGGAGTTGTGGAACCGAGGTTTGAGACTTGGCATTTTTTGACTGGTCTTGACTGCCGAACTCAAGCCCGTAATACGATCGGTGTCAAGAACGCTCGGCAGCTGGTGCCGAGGCTTGAGACTTAGAAATTTTTTGGAGATCTTGACTGCCGAACTCAAGCGCGTAATACGGTCGGTGGCAAGAATGTTCGGCGCGGGTGCTGAACTCACGCCCGTGATGCGGTCGGTGTCAAGAATGTTCGGCAACCAAGTGTTGGAGTGCGAACCATTCAACGGCTGTGGGAGCAATCCCGAATGGCGAACTACTTCTAGTTCGCTTAGGAGCGAACTTGCAAAGTAGAATCGAGCCAAGTGTTGGACTCCGGAACCATTGTTAATTCAGGAGGCGTAGGAGCAATTTCTAATGGTGAATCACTTCTAGCTCGCTTAGTAGCGAACTTGCGAAGTGGAATCAAACCAAGTGTTGGACTCCGTACCATTCAACGGCTGTGGGAGCAATTCTGAATGGCGAACTACTTCTAGTTCGCTTAGGAGCGAACTTGGAAAGTAGAATCGAGCCAAGTGTTGGACTCCGGAACAATTGTCAATTCAGGAGGCGTAGGAGCAATTCCGAATGGTGAATCACTTCTAGCTCGCTTGGTAGCGAACTTGCGAAGTGGAATCGAACCAAGTGTTGGACTCCGTACCATTCAATGGCTGTGGGAGCAATTCCGAATGGCAAACTACTTCTAGTTCGCTTAGGAGTGAACTTGGAAAGTAGAATCGAGCCAAGTGTTGGACTCCGGAACCATTGTCAATTCAGGAGGCGTAGGAGCAATTCCGAATGGTGAATCACTCCTAGCTCGCTTAGTAGCGAACTTACGAAGTGGAATCGAACCAAGTGTTGGACTCCGTACCATTCAACGGCTGTGGGAGCAATTCCGAATGGCGAACTACTTCTAGTTCGCTTAGGAGCAAACTTGGGAAGTAGAATCGTGCCAAGTGTTGGACTCCGGAACCATTGTTAGATTAAAGAGTTAAAAGCAGAGAGATGTAGTAGTAGTGAAAATATGAAAAAACTTTATTTATTAATATCTAATGGTCGGCCGCTTCTAAAGTTGTTAGCCGTTATTACAATGGAAAAAATGAACGAAGAAATCACTACTAGCAAAAGGACGGGAATGGTTCGACATCTCGAGTTACTTAGGGAGGCGTAGGTGCCTTCTCTTGGTATTTCAAAAGATGGTCGGCATTCCAGGTCCTGGGAATTTCTCTGCCTTCGAGATCTTCTAGCTTGTATGCACCAGGGCGGATTACTTTTGAGATTTTATACGGTCCCTCCCAATTCGGGGCCAGTTTACTTTTCTGTCCGGGGAACGAGATGGCCAATTTTCGGAGGACTAGATCCCCTTCTTTGAGGTCCGTCGGGCGGACCCTTTTGTTGTATGCTAGCTCGATCCTCCTTCGGTAAGCTTGTTGGCATATGGCCGCTCTCTCTCGGATTTCATCTATCAGATCTAAGCTTGCTCTGAGCTCTCTGGCATTCTATTCTTCTTCATAAGCTATCAGACGAGGAGAGGGTATCCCGACTTCTAGGGGGATGATGGCCTTGGCCCCATAGGTGAGATTAAATGGGCTCTCGCCTGTTGGGGTCCGCTTGGTGGTGCGGTGATTCCAGAGCACATTTGGTAGCTGATCGACCCACAGTCCTTTGGAACACTTGTCTAATCTCTTCTTGATGCCCGAAAGAATCTGTCGGTTGGCGTTCTCAGCCTGGCCATTCGACTGGGGATGGGAGACTGAGGAGAATCGATGTTGTATGGAGAGGTCCTCACATAAAGCTCGGAAGGCGGGTCCAGTAAACTGTGTTCCATTATCCGTGACTATGACTCGGGGAACGCCGAACCGGCAAATCACATTTTTCCAGAAGAATTGAACGACCCTATGCTCGGTGATTGTAGCCAGGGGCTCGGCTTCTATCCATTTAGAGAAGTAGTCGACCGCAACGACTAGGAACTTTAGCTGTCCGGGAGCTGGTGGAAACGGCCCTAGTAAATCCATCCCCCACATAGCGAAGGGGATCGGACTTGATAGGGAGGCGAGCAGTGTTTGTGGGAGGCGTCGGATGTCGGAATACTTTTGACAGGAGCTGCATTGCCGAACGTGTCGTTCGGCGTCCCGTAGGAGAGTGGGCCAGTAATACCCGTAGTTCAACACTTTGCGCGCCAGGGCTCTGGAGCCAGAATGGGCCCGCCGATGCCCTCGTGGAGCTCTTGCAGGGCATAGTCGGCTTGCCCGGGGGAAAGACACTTTAGGTAAGGGCGACCGTCCACCTGTGTGAAGGAGCATTTATATAGGATACCTTCGATTAATGTATAACGTTCGGCTCGGGTCCTGATCCTTCTTGCTTCCCTCGGATCTTCGGGGAGGAGTCCGTCTTTTAAGAACTCGACGAGGGGTTTCATCCAGTTGTCTTCGAGGAGGACGGGCAATGTTTCGACGGAGTCAGGCGACTCGTCCTCTATGCTCGGCTTCAGGAGGACTTCTATCAATACGGTCTGTTCCAGACCTTGTAGGGAAGAGGAGGCTAACTTGGATAAGGCATCGGCCTGGGCATTTTCTTCTCAGGGGATCCTTTGGATGAGGGTTTCTTCGAACAGTGCCATGAGGCTCTTTACTTTGGCCAAGTATTTAACCATTCTATCATCGCGGGCTTCATACTCGCCGAGGACTTGATTGACGATCAACTGAGAGTCACTGAAGATCCGTAGTCGTTATGCCCCTGCATTTCGGGCCATTCGAAGTCCAGCTATTAGTGCCTCGTATTCGGCCTCGTTGTTCGAGGCTTTGAAGTTTATACGGAGGGAATATTGGAGGACAAAGTCATCTGGGCCTGCCAGAATGACCCCTGCTCCGCTTCCTTCGTTGCAAGAGGATCCGTCGACATAGACCGTCCAGACGGGTGGTCCCTTCATCGCTTGCTCGGAGTCAGGGATAGTTGTTTCCACTATGAATTCGGCCAGTTCCTGAGCCTTGATTGCGGTCCGAGGCTGATAAGTTATATCATGTTGGCTCAGCTCGATCGACCACTTCATGAGGCGGTCGGAAGTCTCAGGCTTGTGAAGGACTTGTTTCAGCGGCTGGTCGGTAAGGACGACCACCGAATGGGACTGGAAGTAGGGTCGAAGCTTTCTCGCGGCCATTACCAGGGCATAGGCTATTTTCTCAATCTTCGGGTACCGGAGCTCGGCGTCCCGGAGCACTTTGCTGACATAGTAAATGGGCCTCTGAGCCCTTTCTTCTTCTCTGACTAAGACCGCACTGAGCGTCTGTTCGGAAGCTGCCAGGTAGAGGTAGAGTGGTTCGCCGGGTATTGGTTTGCTAAGGAGAGGTGGATTGACGAGGTAAGCTTTAAGCTGGTCGAAGGAGTCTTGTTGCTGCTGCCCCCACTCGAATCCTTTAGCCCCCCTGAGGGCTTTGAAGAACGGGAGGCACTTCTCCCCGGACTTCGACAGGAAGCGCCCTATGGCGGCTATGCAACCAGTCAATCTCTGAACTTCTTTAACATTTCTGGGAGGGGCCATGTCCAATATGGCCTTGATCTTCTCCGGATTTGCTTCAATCCCTTGTTGGCTAACCATAAAGCCAAGGAATTTCCCTGATGAGATGCTGAACGCACACTTGTTCGGGTTGAGTCTCATATTGTGCTTTCTTAGGACGTCGAAGGCCTCCTGAAGGTCGGCCACATGGTCAACACCTCGGACGCTTTTTACAAGCATATCGTCGACGTACACTTCCATGTTCCGGCCGATCTGGGCCTGGAAAACCTTGTTGACGAGGCGTTGGTATGTTGCCCCTGCGTTCTTTAGGCCGAATGACATGACTCTGTAGCAATAAAGGCCTTGGTCGGTCACAAAAGACGTCTTCGGGATATCCGGGGGGAACATTCTTATCTGATTGTAACCCGAGAAAGCATCCATGAAGCTGAGGAGCTCATGTCCCGAGGTTGCGTCAATCAGAGTGTCAATGCTCGGTAGAGGGAAAGGATCTTTGGGACAGGCCTTGTTGAGGTCGGTGAAATCGATGCAAATTCTCTAAGTCCCATTGGACTTCTTCACCATTACTACGTTTGACAACCATTCAGGGTAGTTTACTTCCTGTATGAATCGGGCCTTTAACAACTTGTCTACCTCTTCTTTGATAGCGAGCTGACGCTCGGGGGCGAACTTGCGCCTCTTCTGTTGAACCGGTTTGGACCCCGGATCGACGCTCAGGCGGTGGACTAAGAGTTCTTCGGAGATACCAGGCATATCTGCTGCGGACCATGCGAAGAGGTCTTGATTGGTTCGGATACATTTCACAATATCTGAGTATAGGGCGGACGGGAGGGTCTTGCTTACGAAGAATTTGCGGGTCGGCTCTTGTTCGGAGAAGAGCACCTCCTCCAGTTCATCCACCGGCTCGGAGGTCAGTCTTGCAGTGTCTAGGGGAATTTCCAGAGTTTCCAAGGAGAGGACGGGCCCAAGGGTTGAGGTCATGTAGCACTTTCGGGCCTGCTCCTGATTGCCCCTTACTTCTCCGACCCCCGACCGGGTGGGAAACTTCATCTTAAGATGGCATGCTGAGGGGACAGCTTCCAGAGCTGCAAGGCCAGGTCGACCCAAGATGACGTTGTAGGCGGCGGGAACATCCACCACCATGAAGTCCATTGGCTCTGTCCGGGTGGTAGGAGTTTGTCTGGCAGTTACATCGAGGGTGATCACCCCTTCAATAGTTACCGGAACCCCCGTGAACCCATGGAGAGTGTAGCCGGCGGGCTTGAGTTTGTCTCTGGAGAGTTTTAGGCCTTTAAAAGCGGAGAGGAAGAGGATGTTGACGGAGCTGCCGTTGTCTACTAAGATCCTTTCCATCTTGAAATTTGCCATGTGGAGGCTAATGACGAGTGCGTCACAATGTGGGGTGCGGATCCCTTCTAGATCTTCGTCTGAGAACGTGACAGGCACCCCGAGGCCTTTGGGAGGAGGTGTGGCTCGGACTGAATTGACTTCCCTGATAAATGCTTTCCGAGAGGAGTTCGAGGAGCCCCCCATTGGACCCCCATGGATGAGGTAGAGGACTCGCTCTTCCTCAAAGTCTGGCGTCTCTTCTCGTTCCGGACGCTTGTTAGCCCCCCGAGGCGGGGGAGGAAGTTCGGCTCGGTCCTTTCGTACAAACTTCGCCAGTTACCCCCTCTGGATAAGGGCTTCGATCTCGTTTTTCAGAGCGCGGCAATCGTTGGTGTCATGCCCATGGTCCCGGTGATAGCGGCACCATTTCTCTCTGTCTCTTCTCTTGGCAGGGGTGTTCATCCTCGGAGCTGGGGTAAGACCCCTTCTTTTTCGACTTCCATGAAAATGGCTGAGACGTTAGTGTTGAGGGGAGTGAACTTCTCAAATCTAGGGGGAGGTCGGCGCTGGCCGGCATTGTCCTTCTGGAGCTTCTTAGCTCCTTCTTCTTCCGTTCCCTTCCTCTTAAACCCGGAGGTAGACCCCTCCCAGTTGGGTTGTTGTTCGGCCTCTTCTGCCTGGATATACTTTTCACTGCGAAGGAGTAGGTTGGAAAAGTCATGTGGTGGCTTCTTGGCGAGGGAGGAGCGGAGGTTGGAATTGAGGACATTGGATTGGAATGCAGCGGTAGCAACGGACTGGTCGAGGGATGCAATGGACCTGGCTTCAGCTGTGAACCTCTTCACATAATCTCTCAATTTCTCCCCCTTCTTCTGGTGGAGGTGCAATAGCGAGATGCTGGTCTTCTCAGTTCTTCGGCTGCTTATGAAATGGGTGACGAAGAGGGTCTCGAACTGCTCGAAGGAGAATATCGAGGCTGGGGCAAGGCGAGAGTACCATTCTCGAGCTGGGCCCTTGAGAGTTGCGAGAAAGGTTTTGCAGAGGAGGGCATCTGAAGCTTGGTGGAGGAGCATCAAAGTTTTAAAACTTTCGATGTGATCGACTGGGTCGGTCTCTCCGGTATAGTTCTCAAATTGGGGAGGTTTGAAGCCGAACGGGACGGGTGTATCCACTATGGTTCGGGAGAAAGGGGGTCGGCCAGGACGTAGGGTCCTTCCTCTAAACTCTTCCGCTCGGTTCATCCGACCCAAGAGCCTTTCTACTTCATTAAGACGGCGGTTCATGGTGTCATCTCTCCGACGGTAATCCGCCGAGCCTCGAGACTCGTCTTCATATGAGGGGGAGCGAGGGCTACGGCGATGATAGCTCCGGGAGCAACGAGGACTTGGGGTACGCCGGGAGTTGGTAGGAGCAGGACGAGGAGAGGGAGACCGTCGTCGAGGGCTTCGGACCGGAGGAGGGGACGGGACCTTCGGTTCATTGGGATTTTAACGAAGGTTGAGAGCCTGCAGGACGGTCGCTTGGAACTGCTAGAACTCGGCACGGGTGATTGGTGCCTCATTGTTCCTGGGCTGTTGCCGACTTGCGGGAGAGTGCCTTCTTCGGTAGTAATCGGGGGACTCCTTCCTCCCTCTTCGGATGGGGGACCTGTGGTACCGGTGGCGAGGAGACCGCTCACCCGGATGGTGCTGGCGGGAGGCTCCCTCTCGAGCCCGCTTTTCTTCCAGATGGCGGCGGAGATCATCCTCTTTCTGGCGGTTAAGGGTGGCATTGTGGCGATCAGAGGCTCGGGGTGATGGGAGGCCATAGAGTCTGTAGAGGCGTTGTGGACGGAGACTTGTTGGTGAAGAGGCTGTTTCTGAGGGTTTGGACCCTTTGGATCATGAGGGGGAAGGTTCTGTTGGAGCAGGTCTTCCGTTGTAGGGGGAAACTACGCTTGTTGTTGAGCAGGATTGTTAGGAACTTCTTGTTGGTCAGGGTTGGGCGCTCGGTTAGACCCCCTTGATCTGACTTTGAGAGGGGGCATGGCTGAAGAAGACCTTTTTTCGGGGAAGATGAGAGGTTTCTATTCGTTAGTTTCCCACAGACAGCGCCAATCTGTTGCCGCTAAATTCGGTGTGGGGGCAAACAGATAATTTTGTGGATTCTCAGGGAAACTGAATAGTAAACCTGAATACCTGTTCCGTCGGTCTTCGATCCTCGATCCCACCGCGGACCTGCAAAAAGTGCGAGACACCGGGGTTGTTCCCGGTGACGCACCCTCCGACGCTCAAGTCAGGAATCTGAAAAGACTATGAAAGAGCGCCAAAACTGGTGAAAGATTGATTACCTCTTAATGGAGATGGGTGGGGGATATTTATAGGCGTCTTAGGGAACAGATTAGGAATGTAATCCTCGTGATCTGATATGGAATATTCCCCCCGTAAACAGATTAGGAATGTAATCTGATGAGGTATATTCCCTGTAATCAGATAAGGAATTTAATCCCCAAATCCCAGTGAAGAGATAGACGTACATCAGGGCCGTTGATCAAGATTAATCAGGGACCCTAATCTTATCTTGTTGGGTCGGGTGTGCGGCGATTAAGGACCCGCACCCTCTTGTTAGCGGACCTATTCGCGGGTTATTGGGTTCTTGGGGAAAAGACCCAATACCCATTTTGGACCCTTTTGTAGGGGAAATTACCGTTTTACCCCTGGGTTTCAAGATTCGTATCTGATTTGGACGGTTCCGATTAAACCCTGTTTTTAGCCATATCAGTACTGCTGTGTCTGAACTTTCATAATCGAAATTTTGTTGCATTACTCTGTTTTCCCAATTTTGTTGACTATATTATATGTAATATAATTTCATGATACTTATTATTTTGAAACTAGATATGTTAGGGAATCTTCCAAATTTTTTTAGATTTAATTATGATTATTTTAAACTCTTTCATGCTTATAAACATGATTTTGCATTTTCTGGCTGAACATAACTTCTGTATTAAATGTTGTTTTCGGCCCTATTTCTGTGGCTGATATATATATATATATATATATATATATATATATATATATATATATATATATATATATGTGTGTGTGCTGGAATCGGCAGAGAGTCTAGTTTCTATATTTTCTGACGGATCTGGAATTTCTATTATGTAGCAATGAGAATCTCAAATTTGGCACAGTAGTGTCTTACTGTCCAGAACTGAAAATTTCGTTGTTTTTACCATTATGAGTTGATTTTATCAATCGTTGCAATCTCTATTTCATCTTAGACTTATTTGCTGTTCTTTCCATGTCTTTATCCTGTTTGTATTCGTTCACACATGTTTAGTAATAATAAAAGAAATCAAGCCGGGGTTTTTAAGGAAAAAGATCGAGTAGTGGACAATATAGAAATACATATTCAGAAGGGACTCCTTTCCCCACTGTTTACTGTGGTACCTACTGTTTATCTCTGGATGAATGAGGGCCTGATCCATGACACCGTTTCTCAATACTGTTATTGTTATTGTTTGTCTGAATATATTACCCCATAGAAGTTCCACTACAAAATCTTAAAATGAAACTATTTGCTGTAGCAACCATGTTGTAAAATCTAGGACGCATGTAGTGCGACATAGTTAGTAATGAACATTAGACATAAGAATAACTATTTACACTGTCACATCCTGTTACGGTTACTGTGGACTTTACTGTTGCTGTTGCTTACTATTACCGTTGACACACTGTTACTGTTAATCCTTACTGTTACTGTTATGTTTTCTCCTGTTATCACTACACTGCTTACTGTCATCTGTAGACTGTTATATTTACTGCTTTCTCCATGTTAGTATAACCTGTTTAGCTTAGTTTCCCCCCCCATTTTCCTACTTGTATTGCTTGCAGCCCGGACTTGCATCTAACGGACAATATGTTTTCTTGTTTTCCCTATTTTCCTTGTAATTTCTATATTAGCAGGTTTTGCTGATCAATTGCCTACTGGAGTTGGTGAGCAAAAGTTTTGAGCTGCACAATTGGAAATAATTTGCTTAAAATATTTTGATGAAATATTTTATTTCATGAACTTTATTGAGACTTGTATTTGGGCTTATTGTCCCATGATTATTGTTTTGTTTCGGATCTAGTATTTGTTGGAACATTTATTATTGATGCAATAAATATTGTTGAGTTATGATTGTTTTTGCATGCCTGGTCGGAGTATACTGTTATATTTACTGTTATGATGAGTCAAGCAGATTCGTACAATTTATGGATGGTGAAAATTATCCACTGGGCTTGGTCGCGTACCGTATTCCGTATTCATTTTGGGAAGCAGGGCCTGACAAAAGTGTACATTTAAAATATAGTTAGTTTGGTACACTTGCCATGTGAAACACACACATATAACCTAATAAAAATTAATAATAAATATTGTATGAAGAGTGTGCACTACACGTGCACGTGTTTCTTCCCATGGTTGAGAATGAGAGAGAGCGGTGTGAGTTAGTAGGAAGTGGGGAGCTATTTTGACCACACAAGTTTTCCTATAAATGGCCCCTACTTTGTCATGAACAACACAACTCAAAATAAAAATAAAAGAGAGAAAGAGGGAAAAGAGCTTGCGGGTTATGCTAGGAAGAGGCTGACCATTTTTGAGGGAGCTTGGAGCTTTGGAGCATTACTTTCTAGGAGTTCTACTACTATGAATTCTACATTGGAGGTGGGTATTTTTTTCAACTTTCTAATATAGTTTTTTAGTAGAATGCTTGATATGTGTGAATTGTTAGATGCATGGTAACTTATATAGATTGAGTATTCATGTTTAGATTATTTGTTGCTAGTTGAATATGTGAAATTATGATGTGTTTGATTTGGGGGCATTTTCTTAAGGTTCTGTTTTGAGTTTTAATTGCTATTCGAAAAATCATAACTGTTAAACTAGATGGAATCTAGAGCTGAAATTTTTATAGGAGTATCTCGTATATGTCAAGAACATCTCCTCAAAATTTCATAATATTTGGATATTTTTGTTCACTATTTTAATAAAATCCAAACTTAGGACTGGTTGATAGTTGGCAAGTTGTTGAAAATTTGTACACATTTTGGATTTTGATCTTTTCAGCATTATATGAAGTATTTTGAGAAAGGTCAAAACTAAGAACTTGAAGTAGACTCATTAGCATTTCTGTGACGTCTAAGAAATCAATTTTTCATAAAAAGTTGAATTTATAATGAATTTTTCAAGATCAAACAGTGGCAGTATTTGAACTGTAGTATAACATTTCGACCCTACTGCATATTTTGAAGAATCCAGAGTTATAGACAAAATATTTTGGGGAAACTTATAACTATAAAGTTATAGTAGACTTGTATACCTTTAATTTGATCTAAAGAACACAAATTTTCATGAAGTAGAGATTTTTCTATGATTTTTATAAGTAGCATGAGCTGCAATTTTGGATGTTGAACCTACTGTTTTGCAAATGAATTTAAACGAAGTATTTGAGAATGAAAGTGTATGATCTTAACTTCAAAGTTGTAGTAGACTCATTTATGATTCCTACGAAACTATTAAATCTATTTTTTAGTAGTACTGGATTTTTATATGATTTTTTCAATACCATTGGGTTGATGCATTTTATCTAGTTCTCCTAAAACTTTTACAACATATAAAATTGGATTTAAATTTGGAATGTTAGTAAGATGTACCCTATGAGGAATTAAGAGGTAAATAAAGGATGAAGTTGGAATATTAAACATATGATGATTATAAGGATTTTAACTCATCAAGTGTTATTAAATGTTGTTTTATGAAGTTGGTAACTTCATGATTAATACTGGTACAGATAATGAATGAAAGAATTGAATAAAGAATAATGAATGTGATGTTTATGATGATATTAGATTTAACCTATGTGATCTCTTTTTGAGATGGTTGTTTGTTCTAGAGTGAGCGGGACCCAGAATACCGGTAGTTGTGATAAATAGATTTTTGAGAAGTAACTAGTGTGAGTTGACTTTCTCTTTGAGAAGTAGCCAGTGTGGGCTAACTTTCTCAGTCTTTGGTTTAAGCTCGGTGGGTAAGCGAACTCTAGGTCTTAATAATTATAATTAAACCTAATGCAAAGCACTAGAAAAGGAGATGTGATGAAGCTTGAGCAAATGTGAGTGGGACGGCTCTATATAGTCGGGCGGATGTATTCCGGGACTATAGTTACAGTCGGGCGGATGTATTCTAGGACTAAGCTCAACATGGTCAGGCGGATGTATTCCGGGACTATGGTTATAGTCGGGCGGATGTATTCCGGGACTGGGCTCAACATGGCCGGGCGGATGCATTCCGGGACTATGGTTACAGTCGGGCGGATGTATTGGGACTGCGAGTTTTATGCGAGATGAGTCTCAAATACTTCCGAGACTGTGAATAATCGGGCGGATGTACTCCGGGATTATGTATAGTCGGGCGGAAGGGGGATGAGTCTCCAGTTTCTGAGCTAGAGCGATGCTTACGGGTTGTTTGCACGATGAGGGTTCTGTATGGTCGGGTGGATGTACTCCGGGATTGGAACCTATACTTGTGGATTGACTAAATCTTGTTTTTGTCACCGTAGTAGGATTTCATAATGAGGAATTGAACCCTATATTGTGGTGTACGTTAACCTCTGACCTATGTAGTATGGGATGTATAGAATCCGAACAAGTGTGCATTAGTTGCATCGAAATATATTTGTTTGCATTAGGCATTAGGTCATATCATACACTGACATGTTTGGGATAGTCACTTTTCACACTTTGTTTTGCATTCAAGTTTGTGATGGCTAAAGTAGAAGAATCTCTATATTATAGCATTACGTCAGTTGTATGCAACTGACGTGCCCATAGTTTCCTAGTTACAGGATTGGACTTGAAGATACTATGATGAGTTGATTACAAGAGTGAAGAATTTTCATTATTGTAGATTGTATTGTATTAATTTAATTCTGCTATGCTGTTGTAAAGAACATATTGTAAATATAAGTTTAAGATTCCTTGTAAATTTGTGCGAATTTGAAGTAAAAGATCCTGTATTTGCTACGAATTATCTGTGTTTGGAATTCGGGACGTTACACGTAGTGACCGACAAGTTATGATAAATGAAATTGAGAAGTAGCCAGTGTCGGCTAACAATTTTCCTAGTGTCGATTTAAGTTCAGTGGGGTACGCTAGCTCTAGGTCATAATGATTATAATTAAACCTAAGGACATGCACTAGATTGAGGATGTGATGAAGTAAGGGCAAACATGAGTATGAGGGCCTCAGTTGGTCTACGGTGTGAGATTGTCTCCCCAAAATTATTGAGATGTGATTGAGAGTGTCCCCAGATCATCTGAGGAGAGGGATTCATCTCCGGAAATATAGGGATCGAGGCAACCCTCATGGGGTGTTTGGTGACTATTGAGGCACCATAGTTTACGGTGTGAGATTGGATCTCCGAAATTATCGAGATGCGATTGAGAGTGTCCCCAGATCATCTGCGGTGTGGTATTCATCTCCGGAATTATCGGGGCGTTAGATTAATACTCACAAAATATCTAAATCTTATGCTAGTCACGGGTGAAAATTTACATAACGAGGACTGAACACTATAATGAGGAGTACGATAAGGGCTTGCCCTCGGACCTATGTAGTATGGGATACATAGAATCAGAACAAGTATGCATTAGTGTCATCGTGGTTTGAATGTCTACATTTGGCATTAAGTCATATCATACACTGACATGTTTAGGATAGTCACTTTTCACATCTTCTATTTCTGCATTCAAGTTTGTGATTGTTAAGATGGGGAAATTGCTGTATTATAGCATTTCGTCAGTTGTATGCAACCGACGTGCCCACAGTTTTCTAGTTGCAGGATTGGATTCGGTATGGACTTGAAGTCGCTGTGATGGGTTGTCACAAGATTGAAGAGCTTTCATTAACATATGTTGTATTGTACTTATTTATTTCCGTTGTGCTATTGTAAAGATCAATGTTGTAAATGAATAAGTTTTAAATTCCTTATAAATTTCTACGAAGTTGAAGTAAAAGATCCTGTTTGTGCTACGAATCACATGTGTTTTGAATTTGGGGCATGACAGATGTTATCAGATCCGGCTTCAACCAGTAGTACTGTGACACCCCGCTTCCCACTATACAGATGTACGAGCACGGAAATGAGGCACAACGAATGATACGTCATCATCCATAAGCTGTACAGTTATAAGCTCAAATTTTTTTGATAACACAATCACGCAGGCAAATATAATGATCACATAAGTTGGAAATAGAATAATCATCATCTGGGAAATACATAAACATCGGGTCAAGATGCCCAGGAATACAACGTACCAAAATTAAAATAGTACGATAAACAATTTGCTATAACAACTAGATAAAATAGCGACTGAAAGGAAAACAACAGGAAGTGGTAATAATGCAACAACGATCGTCTAGAAAGCCTGTTTTTTGGGTCCATCAGTACCTGTACAATTATTAACTAAAAAAAAAGTGGGGAAAATTTCCGTTAGAGCAAGCTTCGAACAGCAAGTAGCAACAAACAGTAAAATGGTATGATAACAAGATAGAACAAGTAGTAGTGCAATTACTGGAAATGAGTACAATATAATATGGAAAGAAGTAAGGAACTGGAATAATAAGATCATGTAAGTAACAACTGTAAACAAGTGTGTTCAAGATTTCAAAGTATAATCAATTGGTAACCCAACACCAATTAATCAATAATCATGCAATCAAGAATCATGTAATCATGTAATCAAGAATTAAGAATTATGTAATCAAGAATTATGCTTAGTGTCAATCTCGAGTTTATTGGTTTTATTAACTTATCTAATGCACACAATCATGTGTCTTATACCACAAGTTCGGGTGCATATCAATCATGTGACGTTTAGACTTAAGTAGTGAATTCTATAGGATTATATACTTGGGTCTTTCAGTGATAGTATCAAGACATGTAATCAAAAATCATGTAATCAAGAATCGTGTAATCAAGAATCAAGAATCAAGAATTACTATTTCGAGAAACACGGGCCCCCTTCCGAGTATACTCTCATATATTGTCCACTACTAAGTCATACTCTTATAATCCCGCCTTGTTATTTTTTTACAATAATTAATCATGAATATACAATAGGTATGACTAGTGGAACTGTAGTATCAATACAATATCAAGAATATATCAAGGCTATGCAATGCATGATATATATACAGTTCAATTCATTAAATATAGAAAATAATGGGTTTTTTTACAAAAACGTAGAGATGAATTTCTAGACAGCAGCACCTATCTACGTTTAAATTTACTTTACCGTTACTGCAAGAAAGCAAATCTGATTCCGTCAGAGATTCTAGAAAGTAGACTCCTTTTCGGTTCCAACGCATAATCACACGATACATTCTAGGGACAGTAGTTATGCGTAAAAATTTATTTTTTACTAGTTTCGATGTTTCGTGCACATTTCCGTTCTGGAAATCCAGGAGTTTCAGTACTAAAATAGCGATATCTCAGAAACTATAAATTAGATTGAGAAACCATAAGATGTTCTGGATTCTAGACTCGATAGGATACGATTTTCATGCATAAAGTTCTTGGATCAAGTATTGGGAATATGGTCTAATTCTCAGTACAAGAGACAGGACAGTAGGTTTTGTGCACAGTTTCGGTGTTCTGGAATTTACAACATGACAGTACTAAAATCATTATATCTCATAATCTATGAATCGGAATGTAAAAACGTAAGAGGTTCTGGATTCTAGACTCGATGGGCTACAATTTTCATGTATAAAGTTCTTGGATCCAGTATCGGGAACATGGTCTGATTCTCTGTTCCTTACGGGTTTGTGTACAGTTTCGGTTCTGGAATTTACAATATGATAGTACTAAAATCGTGATATCTCACAATCTATAAATTGGATTGTGAAACCATAAAATCTTATGGATTCTACACTTGAAGGCTACAAGATTCATGTATAGAGTTCTTCGATTCAGTATCAGGAACTCGGTCCAAATATGCAGTGCAAATTTGGGCAATTGACAGGACAGAATACTAGATGTTCGATAAAATGATGAATTAACGACTCTAAACTTAAATCAATAACATTGCATGATTCAGAAGCTATGATTCAAATTCGCCAAGGAACAAAGAGATACGATGATCAATTCAATAACTACTTGCCGGAGTTCAATAAATTTTTCTTGAGCCAGAAACAACAAATGGAGTTCAAGATACGCTTGCCTTTATTGGATGATTACGAATGCGAACAAACCGGGCGGAGATGAAGCGTCGGTGGCAATGACGGCGAACGATAACACTTCAACTGCAAGCACGGTGACGATAGTGAGTACGAGTGATGATAGAAGTGGGCAACAACGACCACGATCCTAGCAACGAGATGACGGGTTCGGGATTGAAGGGCTGGCAATGGTGTTCGGGAGTGCGGGCAGCAATGGCGGAGACGTCGGGGCAGCAGACGAGGAGGTGTAGTCGGAGGGAGAGCTCAGTCGGTGGTGGAGAGGAGCTTGAGTGGTTGATGGCCGGTCGGGGATGCATGCGGGGTGGAGCTCGGTTTCAATGGTGGTCGGGATGGAGAATGGCAGCGGTGGAGCCAGCTTGATGGAGCTCAGAGTTGGCGATGGTGGGGCTTGGTGTGTATGCAGCAAGAGGAAGGAGCTTTGGGTGTAGTTGATGGTGAGGTTCGGTTTGCGGTGGTCGGAGCAGCAGCGAGGAGGTGGCACAGTGATGGTCAACGATGGTGTGGGGTAAGGCATCGGCAAGGTGGAGTTGCAGGTTGGTCGATGATGGAAAGCAACAAGAGTGGTCGGGGGTGGTGGTGAAGCTCGGGTGAGTTTGGCAGTGGGTTGTTTGGAAATGAGAAAAAGTGGACAAGGAGAGGGGCTCGGGATTTAAACAGAGAAGAAGAAACAAGAGAGAAGAGATAAGTGAGGGTGGGGTGAGAGCTGCATGTGTGTGTGTGAGATAAGTGAGGGTGGGGTGAGAGCTGCATGTGTGTGTGTGTGTGTGTGTGTGTGTGTGTGTGTGTGTGTGTGTGTGTGTGTGTGTGTGTGTGTATATATATAATATAGATTTTTGGTCAGGGTGAAGGGGGGGTGGAGTATTTTAACATTGGGGGAGGTGGAGTATTTTAACATTGTAAAAGGAGTTGAGAGGGTTGATTACGACTGTAAAAGATGTTAGGAGTTGAGGGGTTGGCTGTTGGATTAGGATTATGATTAATCAGGGTTTAAATTTAAACTCCAATGGAAAAGGTCACAAAAATTTAGAATAGATCAGAAAAATATTTAAGTTCTAATAAGAATGAAATAATGCCCAGTAAAGATTCCGAAGAGAAAAAAGAAATAAACATTGAATGATAATACAAAATTTTTACCTAATAAAATCTGACAACTGGAACATGGGGTTACACGTACAAAACTATTAGGAAAACACAATTAGGGTGGACATTAGAGTGTGAGTGTCAGTTTGGAGTCATGATTAATGTAGTTATTGAACTTGCTTTCATGTTACTCTCCTCGTATACATAGATGTGATATTGTATGCAAGCATGTTTTCCTTTGTATCAAGTGTGCTATGGTTGGTTTGAACCTACATTCATGATACCTTACACGTAGACAAAATGATGAGGACATCGGTTCAAGACGATTCGGGAGTTTCTATCAGCGCAGGCGTCGTCTAGGACAGCTGCTTATTTAGTTTAGGATTTTATATCAGTACCATATTTGTTTTTGGCAATTATAGCCATATGTAATTTTTTTTGTATTTTTTAGATTTTGAGAATATTTTGAGATTTGAATCAAGATGTATTTTGAGCCTATTATAGGCCTTGAGATTAATGAGAAAATATGTTATTCTTAATTTAAAAAATTGTGTTAGAGTTTGTTTGCTCTTCCTCTCGATCTTTGTGTGATACAACTGAGATCCAAATTATTAGGGTTTATGATAAATCCTAATACAATTTTAGGGTTTGTGATAAACTCTAAAATCTAGCCCAAATTAAAACAATCTCCAAATCCAACTCAAATCAATCCCTAATCCCAAATATAATTAACCAAACCCTAATTACTCAACCCCTTCTTCTTCTTCCTCCAAATCCCGCTCAAACCCAACCCATCCCTACACCCTAGACCACCTGCTGCCATCATCCCGCCCTCGTCACCTGCAACCCTGCACCACCACCATCGCCCCTCTACCTTCTCTCCGTCAACCCACCACCGCAGCCCTCCTTTCTTCCTGTCGACACCCAAGCATCCTCGTCGCCTCCCGGCCGTCACGACGCCCTCACACCAAGTGCGACACCCCCGGTGCTGGCCTGCGTCGCCCCAGTCGACGCCGCACCCAGGCACGTCGGCCAGATCCATGGCTCCCATCTTTGCAGTTGCCGCCTGTGCTCTTGAGAGTCTTTCTGCCATGGCTGTTCTTGGAGTGCTGTGTTCTTAGTTGTTGTCCAACTCAGAGAATTACCCTGAGTTCTTCGAATCCTCGGTATACTCTTTCACTTTTAGCATTTGTGTTCTACTGCTCTGTTATCTTTTATATCATCTGATTTGCCTATCCTCCACAAAAAAACACATGAGATTGAGTGTTCCACATGCTTGTTTAGAGTACGAATCAATATTGGATCTATTACTTGCCAAGAGCATTTATGGATTTAATTATTGATTGTAGAGTGAATTATTAATTGGGATTGTTAACGTGATTCAGTTCTTGAAAATCCATCCAACCAATTAATTGTTTAAAATTTCCAATTTTGATCCGCACCTACGTGTTGGTAAAATTAATCCATTAAGACTCTTGAAAATTCTCTATTTTAGGGTTAGTTTTACATCATTTTGGTATCAGAGCCAGGTTCTTAAAACCCTAGTTCTTGCATCGTAGGCATCAATTTTGCATTCATTTAGGATTGTGTAGTCTTTTTTTTTCTTTTATTTTAGGTCATTTCAGATTCAAAAAAAAATAAAAAATAAAATTAGGACACACGACCCCTAGTTTCCACTTTGGTGAATGCGTCTTCGCAGCACCATCACAGATTTGGAAGAGCCTTTCTTATCCCTTCCAAATCACCCAATTAGGAACCCTAGACTTCCCCAACCTGAAATGGACAACCCTGATATCTCCGTTACCTTGGCTGCCATCCAAGCAACTCTTGCCAATATCAATCAGAGGCTTGAGAAAGTGGAGTTAAATCAAACCATTGTCCCTGAGCTTCATGCCAATCGTCACGAACAATATAAGAAAAACGTTAAGGCTGACGTTCCCCAGTTTGAAGGCCACATGGAACCCCAAGCTTACCCCGATTGGATCCATGCCATGGACCACTACTTTATGTGGTTTGACATGAGCGAAGCCCTTAAAGTTAAGTTTGCCACTATGAAATTAACGGGTAAAGCTCAACAACACTAGACAAATCTTGAAAATGCCCGCAGAGGCCGAGGCCTGGCACCTATAGCCACTTGGGAAGCCATGAAAGAGAAGCTCAATGAGAGATATGTACCGTTATCGTTTCATAACCCGATTGCTAGATTCGTGAAACCAACTTTGTCAAGGAAGTTAATCCACACAAGAATATGTTGTTAAGTTTGATGACTTCCTTATTCGGTGCAATGCTTTAGGTAAAAAGAGTGAAGAACAAAATCTCTCTAGGTTCAAAGCTGGACTACGAGCTGACCTTAGGAACGAGCTAATCCATAGAAATGTCGACTCAATAGCGGTAGCCTATGCCCTAGTCCTCGATATGGATTCCCTTAAAGCTAGTTCTCATTCCAGGTCCAGCGACTCGAGAGATCATTCCTCTAGAATGACCTCTACTGACCCATCTAGACCTAAGCCTCCCTCTCAGCACCCCAAAAAATCTTACTCCAGCAAACCTAACTCAAATTTCAATTCACATAGAGATGAACATAAAGGTAAGAACAGCGAAAGAGATTACACTAAGATTGACCCTATCACTAAGTGCTATAAATATAAGGGTTATGGTCATGTTGCTAGCAACTGTCCCAACCCCAATAGGATCAATATAGTGAGGGTACTGTTGTCATTGCTAACGACTCTGACAATGAGTTCTCTTATGAGTCTATTGAAGGCGATGACTTCGGTGAAGAAGAGGATGACCAGTATCTCTACTGTATTCGGTCTATCCAATCGCCTCACTTCAATTTAGTCAGATGTGCTTTGTCCCAACCAAAAGAAGAAGATGATTGGAAGCGCACTGCTATATTTCACACCTTTACGACTATAGGTGGCAAAAGCTGCAAGGTGATTGTTGATAGTGGGAGCTACGTCAATGCTGTCTCTTTTGTGGTCTTAAAGGTTGAACCACATCCACGTCCATACAAAGTATCTTGGATTGATGCAACAATACTCCAAGTAACACATCGATGCTTAGTCCCTGTGGACTTCAAAGCTTACAAAGAGGAAATTTGGTGTGATGTGCTCAAAATGGATGTGGGTCAAGTCATTTTAGGGAGACCTTGGTTATACGATCACGATGTGACCGTATATTTTCTATCCAACCAATGTGTATTCCAGCACGATGGACTAAAAATAAAGCTCATACCCGTGAGACAACGAACTAGTCCAGCTGAAACAACACCGGCTCCCTTAAGAAAGGGCAAGGAGGTAACGTATATGGGTGAAAAGGAACTTACGAAAGAAATTGACAAAGGGGCTACCATTCTTTTACTCACAGTAAGAGAAGTCCCTAAAGATCCTAAATCACTCATCCCGCCCCAAGTACTCCTGTCCTACAGGAATTTGCAGATGTGTTTTCCTGCTGACCTCCCCAATCAGTTGTCCCTGTTGCGTGACATCCAACACGCTATTAAGTCTTCCTAACTTGCCACATTATCAGATGAATCCAACAGAGCATGCTGAGTTGAAAAGGCAAGTTAATGAGTTATTGGCAAAGGGCTTCATCAGAGTATGCTTAAGTCCTTGCGCTGTTCCTGCTCTATTGATGCCAAAGAAAGATGGTACCTGGCATATGTGTGTGGACAGCCGTGCCATAAACAAGATCACGGTGAAATACCGTTTTTCCATTCCTCTTTTGGATGACTTGTTGGACATGATGTTTGGTGCCACAATCTTTTCCAAGCTTGATCTTAAAAGTGCATACCACCAAATACTTGTTTGTCCTAGTGATGAGTGGATGGTCTGTACGAATGGATGGTCATGTCATTTGGAATAACAAATGCCTCGAGCATGTTTGACGCAAGTAATCCATCCCTTTATGGGCAAGTTCCTTGTGGTGTACTTTGATGATATTCTTATTTACAGCCGATCCATTGGGCAACATCTTGACCATTTGAGACAGTTCTGCAGTATTTTGAGGAAGGAACAGCTTTATGCTAATCCTACCAAATGTACCTTCCTCTCCGATCAGACTATCTTTCTGGAATTTATTGTGTCTGCCAGAGGAGTATCTACTGACCCAGAAAAGATATGAGCTATTACAGAGTGGCCTGAGCCCCACAATATTCGTGATGTGCGGAGTTTCCATGGCCTTGCCACCTTTTATCGTCGGTTTGTGCAAGGATTTAGCACGATCATGGCTCCGATAACCGACTGTTTGAAGAAAGGTGAGTTTGTCTGGTCGAAAGAAGCCACGAAAGCCTTCGAAGAGATCAAGATGAGAATGACTCAGACACCTGTCATGAGGTTGCCTGATTCCACTAAAGTTTGTGTGATGCTTTTGGTATTGGTATAGGTGGAGTCCTCAGTCAAGAGAGTCATCCTGTTGCTTATTTCAGTGAAAAGCTGAACGAAGCAAAAAAAATACTCCACCTATGACAAAGAGTTCTATGCGGTCATTCAGTCACTTCGCTATTGGCGACATTATCTCCTGCCGCAAGAATTTGTTATCTTCTCAGACCATGAGGCCTTAAGATTCCTTAATTCTCAACAAAAGTTGAATCCGAGACATGCTAGATGGGTAGAGTTCCTACAAGAATTTTCATATACCATTAGGTACACAAGGGATTGATAATAAGGTCGCGGATGCGTTAAGTCGTTGTCACATGATCTTATCTACACTGCGCACCGAAATTATTGGTTTTGAGAGATTGAGAGATGAGTATGCCTTCTGTCCAGAATTTCACGAGATCTACACTTCTTTGAAGGATGTCATAACTTGAGTGATAGATGATTATTTCTTGAAAGATGATTATCTTTTCTATCGCTCCAAACTGTGCGTTCCTAGTACATCTTTACGAGAGTATCTTGTTTGAAAATTTCATGCTGGTGGCCTTGCTGAAATTTTAGGCATAACAAGACCATTGATGTTGTGGAACATAGGTTTTACTGGCCGAAGTTAAAGAGAGACGTTGTGAGACTTGTTAACAGATGTCACACCTGTCAACTTGCCAAGCAACAAAATCAGAACACAGGCCTGTATACTCCATTACCTATTTCTAGTCGCCCTTGAGACGACGTGAGTATGGATTTCGTGTTAGGCTTACCGAAAACATAAAAGAAACACGACTCCATTCTTGTCGTCGTGGACCGTTTTTCCTAAATATCCCACTTCCTCTCGTGCTCAAAAACTTTCGACGCATCCCGTGTTGCTCAGATCTTCTTTGATAATATTGTGAAGCTACATGGGTTGCCAAAAACCATTGTGTCTGATAGGGATGTGAAATTCACGAATTATTTTTAGAAGACCCTATGGCACAAGTTGAGTACAAAATTGAAGTTTTCGTCAGCCTTCCACCCACAGACAGATGGACAGATTGAGGTTGTCAAATGGAGTCTTGGCAATCTCTTGCGTACTCTTGTGGGAGAGAACTTAGGAACATGGAATTTAAAATTAATGGTTGCTGAATTTGCTTATAATACATCTAGGAATAGAACCACTGGCATGAGTCCACACGAAGTTGTACATAGTTATCGTCCTAGGCAGCCCATAGATCTTGTCCCCATGTTAGAACATCACCGAGTCTGCATCTGTATTTGCATCCCGCATTCATGACTTATATAGAGAAATTTCCAAGAAAATTAATGAAAATAATTTTAACTACAAGTTAAGAGCTGATATTAGAAGGAAGTTTAAAACTTTTAATGGGGGTGACGAAGTGATGGTTCGGATTCGTCCGGAACGGTTTCCAGTGGGATCCGTTAAGAAATTGAATGCACGTGCTGCAGGCCCATTTAAAATTCTTCATAAAATCAATGATAATGCCTATGTTGTTGACCTCCCCGAAGGCTTTGGCATCAGTAAAACTTTCAATGTTGAGGATCTAGTACCCTATGAAGGCCCAGAATTTAACCCTAGAAATCTTCTTATAGATGAGCCTACCCTGCAGCCTAATGGTGAGATTCCCCCATTACCTCCACTACCAGATACTACTTACCCATCGACAGAAAAATTGGATAATATTTTAGATGATCAGATAATCTCCACTAGAGATGGTGGTACTCATAGATATTTGGTAAGTTGGAAAAACAAGCCGGGGTCGGAAAAACAATTAGATAGATCGTGGAGAGCTCCAGCACTTGGATCCAGACCTTTTGGAGCACTATGACAGGAGGACTGGTTTTAACTCGACTGGGTCGAGCCCTCTCCCCCCGGGTGAGAATGATGAGAACATCGGTTCAAGACGATTCAGGCGTTTCCATCAGTGCAGGCGTCGTCTAGGACAGCTGCTTATTTAGTTTAGGATTTTATTTCAGTACTGTATTTGTTTCTGGCAATTATAGCCATATGTAATCTTTTTTGTATTTTTTAGATTTTGAGAATATTTTGAGATTTGTATCAAAATGTATTTTGAGCCTATTTATAGGCCTTGAGATTAATGAGAAAATATGCCATTCTGGATTAAAAAAATTGTGTTAGAGTGTTTTTGCTCTTCCTCTCTTTCTTTGTGTGATACAACTGAGATCCTAATTATTAGGGTTTGTGATAAATCCTAATAAAATTTTAGGGTTTGTGATAAACTTTAAAATCTACCCCAAATTAAAACAATCCCCAAATCCAATTCAAATCAATCCCTAATCCCAAATATAATTAACCAAACCCTAATTACTCAACCCCTTCTTCTTCTTCCTCCAAATGCCGCTCAAACCAAACCCATCCCTACACCCTAGACCACCGCTGCCATCATCCCTCCCTCGTCACCTGCAACCCGCACAACCACCATCACCCCTCTACCCTCTCTCTGTCAACCCACCACCGCAACCCTCCTCTCTTCCCGTCGACACCCAAGCATCCCCGTCGCCTCCCGGCCGTCGCGACGCCCTCACACCAAGTGCAACACCCCCAGTGCTGGCCTGCGTCGCCCCAGTCGACGTCACACCTAGGCACGTCAGCCAGATCCGTGGTCCCCCATCTTTGCAGTTGCCCCCCGTGCTCTTGAGAGTCTTGCTGCCATGGCTGTTCTTGGAGTGCTGTGTTCTTAGTTGCTATCCAACTTCGAGATCTATACTGAGTTCTTCGAATCCTCGTTATACTCTGTCCACTTTTAATATTTGTATTCTACTGCTCTGTTATCTATTATATTATCTGATTTGCCTGTCATCCACAAAAAAAAACATGAGATTGAGTGTTCCATATGCTTGATTAGAGTACGAATCAATATTGGATCTATTACTTGCCAAGAACATTTAAGGATTTAATTATTGATTGTATAGTGAATTATTAATTGGGAATGTTAACGTGATTCAGTTCTTGAAAATCAATCCAACCAATTAATTGTTTAAAATTTTCAACTTTGATCCGCACCTACGTGTTGGTAAAATTAATCCATTATGAATCTTGGAATTTTTCTATTTTAGGGTTAGTTTTACATCACAAAATTTTCTCTTTATCTTTCTTCTTGTATTTTCCTCGTAATACTTTTCATCTTTAACATTTAATATTTCTTCAAAGAATTATTTTCTTATACTATTAATTCACTTGCATATTTATTATTCTATCTATCTTCCTTAGTCTTAATTTTTTAAGTTTGACTTACTCATTTTTCTTCTTTGATGTTTTTATCCTTCTTACTTTCATGCGCTTTTACGTTATTCATTTATTTTGCTACTACTTTTACGTATTACATTAAGTTTTAAATTACTACGTATTAAGTTATTATTGCAACTACTATTTTCTTTCATTATTATTTCCATTATATTATAAAATTTGATTTTTGCATATTTACTTTTATTTTATATATGAATTGGTTTTATGATCTTATAATATTTCCATTATTTTACACTGTCTTTATAATTTCAGTATATTTTTAACAAGATTGTAATATTTTACTTATATAAATATGATATACTTCTACACATTATAAATATTCTTTTCCTATTATTTTGGTTTTACAACCTATATTCGATACTATTTTTATTACATATCATTTGCTAGTTTGTTTTGTTATATTTACTTTTCACTATTAATAGCTACTAATTAATTTTGTTGCTATGTACTTCTCTAACATAATATTTAAAATCACTACTTATATTTTTAATGTATTTCAATTTTTATTATGTTTACATTCTTGGTTACTACATATACTTTCTACTAATTAATATATATATATCATATATTTCAACATACTTACTATACATATCATTTTTCAGTTATACAATTATTTATGTTTATTATCCTAATTTACTACACTACATAATTATTGTTCTCATTTGCATTTGTATTTAAGCTTATGCATGTACTTCATTCCATTTTTCTCCTTATTTTTGTAAAGCATTTTCATTACTACTAATTTGTACTATTTATGTTTGATAATTATACTCTATACATCTATTTTAATATTTTATCGTTGTAACTTTCTAATTCATATCTTACTTTTACCTCTATTTTTATATCAAAAATTTCAAAACATAACATAAGCATTCTATACCCCAGTACATATGGTAGATTCAAATTTAACTAAAAAAGAAGCACAATCAATTTCTTTATCATCATCCCCAAGTAAACTAAAAAAACATTTCATTTAAACTCTTCGTACCTTCTAATTTGATACAAGGATCCATAACGGTAGCAACACAAAACAACATAGGAGGAGGATTAAAATACTTCAAAAATTTTGTGTATGCAGGTTTGACAATATCACCAAGAAAAGCATCATCTAACATTTCTTTAAAAGTTTAAATCATAGTAACTATTGAAATAAAAATGCTACTAGAAGTAGATTCATATGATTTTGAAAATTCGAAAGTTGCGGTTTTAAAAGGTTCTAAAAATTTAAACAAAGATTTGGCAAAATACCAATCGGGGGGAATCATTTCAAAATTTGGCATTTTTTTATGATACAAAAATCATTTATACATGCTTTATATTCGGTAACAACCTGTAGTAAATCAAAAGTAGAGTTCCATCAGTGTTTAACATCCTTTGGAAATTTTCTAAAATGTACATTTGAAATCCTACACCAATATTTCCATTCTTGAAATACGGTGCCACTTAATGCAATAAAATGTACACAATTTCTAATTTTAAATATATATGGTTCCGCTATTTTTAATGTATCTTGAACACATAAATTTAAAATATGACATGCACATCTAACATGAAAAATATAGTCAGATGGAGGGTTTAATGCAATTTTTAAAATACTAATTGATGCATTGTTGTTAGATGCATTATCAAAACTAATACACATAATTTTATCGCGAATATGAAAAATATCACAAATATCTAAAATACGGTTTGCTATTTCAATGCCACTATGGGAATAGGGCAACGCGGCAAGTGATATGATTCTTTTTTGAAGAATCCAATCACTGTCGATCCAATGACAGGTTATTCCCATCATTGGAATATTGTTGCAACCCATCCAACAATCCGGAGTTAAACTAACTCTACAAGTTAAACTCCATAAAATTGCAATCAAAGCGTCCTTCATTTCATTGTACATTTTAAAACAATCTGATTTGCAAGTATTTCTAGGGATTCTTCTAAAATGAGGGTTTAAGGCGGTTTGATTAAAATTTTCCAAGTCCCTACTCTCGGAATAGGAAAATGGTAACTCTTCCTTTATTACTAATCGGGCCATTTCCCGACGAACAAGATCGGGATTATAAGGGTGGCTATCAACTAGACCGGTCCTAGGGTGGATTTTTTGTTGGCCGGATAGGTCAACAAGAAGTTCTTTATGCACACTTAGGATGTGTTGCTTAATTGTACCCGTGCCCTCACGCCTCTTCCATTTGTATTGCTTAAAACATGTTTTACAAACTTTCAAACCTACACCCTGGAAAATTTTCGTCCGGAATATAATCGTAAAATTTATGCCAATCACTACTTTCCCCTCTAGTTTTCCTACCACTAGCGGGTTATGTTGTTTCGGTTGCTTATTGTTGTGGTTCTTTTTCTAATTGTATGTCTCCTACAAACTCATCGTGTGTACCCCATTGTTGGGCAGAAGGATCATGGTACTCTTCAGGTGGGCTCATTATGTGGGACAATTGGTGGCCTATGCGAAGTGCCGGTGGAATCTTGCCCACTTTGGCTATGACCGCTACCGCGTGATCTAGACATGTTGATATGTAGTAGTGTATGTAAAAAAAACTACACAATATAGGGGCGATAAGTTACCAAAAAAATCTAGAAAATAAGAGGGTTGTGAGAGAGAAGATCAAAACACCAACAAACAAATAAGATATAAAAAATTATAACTAAAAAAAAAAAGAAGAGGGATATGAAATTTTGATATCGTTCACTGTCGATACGCGTATATAAAAAAACTCGTGAAAATAAGAATAGAAGTAGAAGTAGAAATTTGGAATTGAAGACTCAAGGAGAGCTTGGAGGAGAATTGAAGACTTGATCACTTGGAGTTGGAGGAGAGTCGAAGACTTGAAGACGTTGTTGAATTTTGAGTTCGATACGATCGGAATTTGATCGTGTATATGTTTTGCTACCTTGTTTGTTCAATTGTTCACAAATTGAAATGAATTGGGTAATAATAGTAGAGAGACTAAGAGAGTAAGGTGTGAGTTTTTTGTTTGAGTTTTGGGGGTATTTATAGGGTAAAAGTAAAAAAAATAAAAAAACACCAAAAACGGCTAGAAGAGCCGTTGGAACGGCTCTCTGGTGAACAGTAGCGACAGAGACCGTTGGACCCGCGGGTCAACGGTCGACCTGGAGCGGGTCGAACGTTTGACCCGTACGGCCCAAACAGTTCACAACTCGCAGGTTGGCGGGCGGGTTGGCTTCTTTTTGCGGGTTACCGGCCCGGGTTATACGGGTTGGATTCGCTGATTTTGCGACCCGGGTCGACCAGTTAACGTTAATGGGTTCAACCCGAACCCGAACTAGATTTTCGCAGGTCGGGTTGAACGGGCGAGTCGCAGGCAGGTTTGTGGGTCGACCCGTTTTCCATCCCTAACCGTACCGACTGGGCTAGCTTCGAGGGTGCCACCTGCTGTTGCGGCGGGTTCCTCCTTGGCTGCGATCATGGCGAGCGCCACGCCTGTTCCACTGATTGTCAAGGCCGCAGCGATCCTTGTTGACGAGAGGGAGTGGTTTACACCCCTGACTGGAATGTGAAGCCACAAGAGAGCTTCTTATGGAATTTTGCTGTCTTCCTTGATGCTAGTTGCCACCTCCCTACTCTCGCCGACCGAGAGAGGCTGAAGATGAAGCCCCCCGAGCGGTCGATCTTGGAGGCCGCATGGGCACACATGACGGTATGACCTATTCTCTTTGATTTTTTGCTTTCGTTCTTCTCGTTTGCAATACGATGTCTTAATTGTTTTCTCTCTATTTCAAGCAATGTGTTACTTTGGTCATCTAGTAGAGTTCTATGCTGTTGAAGAGGATAACTTAAGGGCATAGATCTCCCACGTCGAGAGGGAGAAGAAGAAGGCTGTCAAGGAGATGAAGGCCGAGTTGGAGATGGTGAAAAAGAAGAAGGGAGTGGTGCACCTCAAGATGGAGGCGTTGGCAAAGAGAGAGGGTGAGATGCAGCTTGAGCTGGAGGCTGTCGAAGAAGCTGGAGGAGGTGTCAGCGAAAAGGGTAGTCGAGCTATTTTTGGAGTTGGAGAAGGCCTGCACTGATGCGGCCTTAGAGGTGAAGGTTGCGGTGGCCGAGGTTGAGGCCAAGGCCAAGTCTAAGTTGTAGGGGGTGTTGGTTAAATCTTATGCAGTGGCAATTTTGCATATGGTAGAGCGCGTTCCTAGTTTTGACGAGGAAGGCTACCACATCCTGCTTCGCCCCGGGGAGGCCCTTGACACAGACAAGGAGGACGGCGGCGAGGGTGACACTCCCGCGAGGGGCGCGAGGAGTGGTTCTAGGAAGAAAAGCAAAGGAAAGGAGGCCGCTGGGAGCTCCTTGGTTCTGTCAAGACAGGTGGATGCTTGATTTACCCTTCAATGTTTCACACTTTCTTTAGTTGTGTCTGATTTAGTTTTTAGTTGCATTTGATTTAGTCATTGTATGATGCCTAATTACGGACTGGTCACCATACTCTTGTATCTTAATTTTAGTGGATGTAAGACTATTCTCATGCGTTATCATTGTCTTTGTATTGTGCCGGCCGTGTTTTGTAATGACTTCTAATTGTGGCACTTAGTTCTCTTGTGTGACGATGTTCTTTGACTTGTTGGCAGATGATTGCAAGTATGGGGGAGAAACCCCGTGGTGACGAGTCGAGCATCTTCGTAGGCGATTGCATATAACGGAACTAGATGTGGATCGCTTGCGTGTTTAGTTAGACGACAAGTGGTTGGAAACTGTTCACCTCAAGTCGGTGCTTATCGAGATAGACTGTGAGTTAGCCCTCCTGAGCGCTGATCATCTTGATGGCATGTCCCTACCTCCAAAGGTGACAAAAGACAGTGTCAGAGAGTGCTATACTTAAGGAAGTGGTTGTTGAGAAGACTTGGAGTTGTATCCTCTCCAAGCGAGACTTGGTGAGTTGTGAACGACTAGCACTTTGCACATTCTTGCTGTGAAAAAGGGAGCAACGGTTGATGTGAAGAGGGGCATCATGGCTAATGTGAAAGGGAGCTCAACGGCTGGTGGAGCTTGGTTGACCGTTCGGGGAGTGACCTTGATGGTGCAGATGTCCCCTTGTCATCTTGGTAATGCTCAGAGTGGGGTGTCTACTTTGTCTAGTTTGACTTCAGTCCACGGAGAATTGAGTGCATAATATGGTGGCCCGCAGATTCAATCCATGGGGTGAGCGCTCTCTGCCAAATACGCTAGTGGTCAAGGAAAAGTTGTGCCCGTCAGGAGACCCAAAAAGAGGTTGTATCTCTTAGGAATAACATTCCTCGCCCGCTGAGCCGAAAGGACGGTTTGTAGGTTGAACTGTGAGATCATCATGCCACTTAATGTTCCGGCGTGCCGTTGTATCGATTTTATCTCATGTAGACTTACTATAGTTCAATGCTTGTAGTATGGCTCATAGTTTTGTATTTGTAAATATTTGTAGTGGTACTTGATCTGAACATATGGGTTTGCGATAGTTCTTGTGAATTGAAGAAATATTTTCATATGCTTGATCCTTGTTGTGCAATTTTTCGAGATTGATGAGGTATTGACTGAGTTCTTTGTAGCTATATAACAAGGTCTCAAGTTTGTTGTGTATAGCCAGCGAATTGTCGATGGTGTGCAACAGAGTCTATAATTTATCCGCCTTGTACTCAGCTAATTGTAGGAGCCACTCTGAGGGAGAGTTATTTTCCAAACTTGCTATATGGGTTTGTAATACCCCAGTTTTTTAAATAATGTTTTTAAGATTTATAAATGAACTTAAAATAATTTTTTGGTGATTTAATAAATATTTTTCTGAAAATTTATCTTTTTACACGTGCAAAACACGTGCAAATATTTTCTTGGGAAGTTCAAAGTCAAAAGTTATTTTATGGAAAATCATTATTTATTTTTAAATATTATTTGTGAATTTTCTGGATTTTTCTGATATTTATTGGACCTATTTGCAAATATTACAAAAAAGAGGGACTTTTATGCAAAATTGCCACTTGGTGTAAAAACTCCAGATTTTCAAATTTTTGGGCTAGGTATGATGCCTAGTCAATTCAGAGGGTTGTTTACTTTTTTGTTTTAACAAATTTGGTTTATTTTACAAGTTTTGATGAAAATGGTCTTTTCGCAAAATCGCCACCTATAGGGGCAAAACTGCAAATTCATTTTTCTGGGTTTTCAAAACAGTGCTGGCTGGTTATAAAGTGTTTTTGCTATTTTTAAAACTCAATTAAGTTGATTTTATTTGGTTTCCAAGTATAAAGATTTATATATAGAAGGATATATTTAAAAGAGGTATTTTGCAAATCTATTTACAAAACCCTAAACCTATTATTTCCGACCTATAAAATAGTGGGGTGCAGCCGTCTCTTGCTGTGCTACACAAGGATTTAATTATTTCTATTTTCTTGGAGTTTTCAAGCGAGGATTCTTGGCTTTTCTTGCGAAGGAGGGATTTCTATTTTCTTATTATCTTCGTTTGATCTCTTCAACGAGGTGAGTGACATGTTTGTTTTGTATTGTTCCATGTATGTTGTATGTGATGATTTAACAATTAGAAAGCATGTTAGGAGTTTGTATGAAGATATAATAGATTTGATGAGTAGATGAGTTAAAAATTGAATCTTTACTTGAAACTATATTATTTATTACCAAGACCCTAATTTGATTAGTTGTGATTGCTAAAGAACCTAATATAAATCATGAGTATGTTGTTTTCCTTTGTATACTTGCTGTTTGACCAAGTTAATAAATTGTATGTTGATTATGGTATGAAAGTAAAACCAAACTCCACCTTTACTGTTGCATCCATATTTACACAATGTTTGGATGATTTTGATGAGTATAATCTTGTTGAATGGTTGTTATGATTGCATTTGTTCATGAGTAAACTGTTGTGAGTAATTATATATGGATCAAATGGAATATAAGAGGGGTTATTGAATTAAAAAGATCAATTTTGAAGTTGAGATTGAGTAACAGATTTCGGGTCTGATGGTTTTGGACCAAAAGTGGATTGTTGTGATTTTGTGATGTTTTCGATAGATTTAGAGTTGTTATTAGACTGAACATACTTAATGCCTAGATATATATATATACCAACATACACACATCCATGCACATAAGCTATATATCTTTGTTTTGATGAAATGGCCGAAAATTGTTTTTTTGTGATATTTTTATGAAGTTTTCAATGGATCTTTAATTGTTTTGGTACTGAGAAGTTTTGAACTATACACTACTCTGATTTGGTGAATATTGATACTAAAATTGGGGCTTGAATCCCTATTTTGAATATATATACATATATATGTTAACTGATTTGAAAGTTTTTGTGAAAATCCCCATTTTGAGATCTTGATGTGTTTTTGATTGTTTTAATAACTCCTATATATACTATATGATATGTTCAATCATCTCAGGAAACTAGATTTTGACTTTATAAAGTTTTAATCGTGTATCGGTTTAAAACATGCACAAACCCAAAACTGCAATCTGTACTGGTAAGTTTCTACGGTCGACCGTCGCGAACCTGACTGCGGTGTTTTCTTGGAGTTTTGGATTTTCGTGTGGAACAGTCGACTGACCCCTTTTTACAGTCGACTGCCAATGCTCTAATTTATGTTTTTCTTAAAGTTTTGGATTTTACGTGGGACAGTTTACTGGCTACAGTATGCAGTCAACTGTCACTGCTCTGATTGATGAATTTCTTGAGTTTGGATTTCATGCAGGACAGTCGATCGACCACCCTATGAAGTCGACTGCTATTGCCGTAACTGATGTTTCTTGAGTTTTCTAATGCTTCTTTTGAACGATTGTTCCTCAATATTATATTGTTTTAAAATATGTTTTGCTACAGATGAAAAATGTTTTACAGAGATTTATATTGGAGCTTTAAATGTATTCTTTTCTACCTTATCTGAGTTATACGTGTTTTCAAAGGAATTGATGTTTTGTGATTTTCTATAACTTACAAATATGAGTTTCTGTTATTTAATAGATTAATATTTATTTGGATTCTGGAATTTTATATAAGATTTGAATTTTTGTTGATTTAAGAAGTTTCTTCATATAATCGTTTTGACGATGGATTTGTGAGTTTTATTGAAAGTTTTGGTATTGATGGATGAGTTGTGATTTCTCTAAGAGTTGAGTGGAAGTCCTGTGAACCGGCACATGAGATTTGTGGATTTTAGACCTGTAGGGTCTTCGGTTTGTTTGTGGAATTAAGTCCGGCAAGATACACTAACTCTAGAGATGAGGATTTTTTAGTTTTAATAATGATCAACTTAAGGATGGGCACTAGTGGAGATGTGATGGAACTTGGGAAACGTAAGTATATTCTCTTGGTCTGTTAGTCCAACGGATGCATTCCAGGACTGTTTGTTGCTCTGTCTCGAGAGGACATTTGTATGTTCATGTGTCGATGGTCTGCAGGCCTATTCACGGAGCATGTAGGGTGCATTCGCTTGTAGAGGGTCGGCGGGCCTATTCACGAGATGTATTCGGTGTATCTGCAGATCGAGGGCCTCGTAAGCCTATTCGTGTGGTACACGGTTGGGAGGTGATTCTCCAGTTTTAGAGCTATTTTTACATGATGCTTGCGCGTCGAGGGCTGTGGTGCCTATTGGCGGAGTATTCTGGATCTTGTTTCCATCACCGTAGTAGGATTAGTTACATAGCGAGGGATTTAACCCTATAAAGTGGAGATCGTTAAGGGCTTGCACTGGACATATGCATTGTGGGATGCATAGAATCCGAGAAGTATGCATTAGAAAGTCAGCAGATAGCATTGATGTTTTCTTGACTTGGTTTTATGCATGATTGTTTTCTATTTTCTACACTTGACACTTAGTCTAGGTTCACATGATGTTTTCAAGTTTTATTTATTCTTGATTCTTATTTCTTTTATTCTTAATACATGTTGTTTATGATTCTATGCCTTATGATTATTTATTGTTGTTTCATATTCCTTTCATCTTTATGGTTGATATATGTTGTTTATGACTTTATCCTTCATGTTTTATATACGTTGTTTTCTTTTTAAGTCACTCATATCGTTATGGCTGACCCCTGTAGTTTTGGGGGTTAGGGTTATCTCTAGCCTCATGTTTTACTGGTAGGTGCTTATAGCTTTGGAATTTGGATGCTTGTGCTAGAATGATAATAGAGCTTATGTAAATTGTAAAAGAAAGTGTTGTAAAAGAAAAGATTGTAATTCAAGGTGTTTTGTATTCTGTTGTGTTTTGTAAACAATTCTTGTAATAACAGTTGAAATAAAAATTATCTGTGTTTTTGGCTATGTTTACTATTACAATTGAAGTTGATGCAGGAAATTGTGCCACGTATTTCTGAGATATCATATTGGAAATTCGGGGCACTACAGGGTTATTCAACAAATTGTGAGAGTCACATCGAGTGGTGAGTTGAACTCTCACTGTTGCTTTTGCAAGTTTACTTGAGTAACTGCAATCTACGATTTTGGACCTGTAATATGCCTTCAAGAAATTTTAACTAGTTTCAGGAACAGATCGAACGACGAAGCGAGCTCTCAATCAGCTTCAGTGCAAATTGCTAGAGTGACTTCGAGACATGGGTATGGATTGCAAACTGATTAGTATAAGTATTAACAGGTTGCAAGAGCAGATCGAATGGCGAAGCGAACTCTGAACTTGCTTTTTGCAAGTTGCTAGAGTAACTTCGAGTCATGGGTATGGACTCTGAACCAGTCGTCGAGGTGGTAACAGGTTGCAGAAGCAGATTGAATGGCGAAGCGAACTCTAAACTTGCTTTATTGCAAATTGCTAGAGTAACTTCGAGTCATGGGTATGGACTCCGAATCCGTCCTGTAGAAAGCTTTTATTGAGTTTTTTGTCTCGATTTTGGGTGTGATTTGGGCGTTTAACTCATTGTTTTCTTTAATGAAATTTAACAAAGTGTTTAGAAATAAAGTAACTAATTTTATTGTGAAATAAACTAAGGGGCTGCTCTAATGGCTGGCCTTTATTACAAGTTTTAAAAGTCTACTGTTAAAAGAGAGCGTTTCAGACGCTCTTGTTGTACTACATGAGGGGTTGCTCATTCCCAGTCCCTGCTTGTATGTCCTTTCCCCCCGGGTTTTCAAGTTAGGGAGCCGATCGACAAACAAATTTTTAGACCTTGCCTGGACTTGTCTGTTTGGAAGTGAGCCTCCCCTTGTTCTATAGAGAGAATGAGAGATCTTCTGGTACGCCGATGAGCTTAGGCAGAACTATTTCTTTCCATTGACTTAGCGGAGTGGTTGCTGGCGGGGGATTTATATTTGTTGTTGTATTCTGATGAGGACAAATTTGGACCTGTGAGGAGATGACTTGACAGGTTTGGACGTTCTTGGTAGGATTGTATAGTGCAATAGTTTCGAACTCGTCTGCAAACTCGATGTTACTCTGATTGCTTTCTTGCTGTAACTCTTTGGCGTTGAGTGGGAAAACCAAGCCCCCTATTGTAGCGGTGTAGCACGCTCATGCTGCTTGTTGGATTCCTCTAACTTGGCCTACACCTGCTGTTGTTGGGAACTTCATTTTCATGTGGGAAGCAAAAACAATTGCATGGAAGGCTACTAGGCCGGGACAATCGAATATTGCATTGTATGCGGCTTTGATGTCAACTACCATGAAGTCTAATGCTTCCGTCCAGGTTGTTGGGGCTTTCCTATCGTCACGTCGAGTGTGATGATTTCTTTAACTTGGACGGGTGCACCTGAGAAGCCGTGGAGTGTATTACCGGCTGGCTTGAGTCGATCCCGTGAGAACTTGAGAGCATCAAATGTTGTCATGAAGAGAATGTTTACGAAGCTGCCATTATCTACGAGGATACATCGCACTTCATATTTTTCCATGCATAAATTGATAACCAGTGCCTCGCAATAAGGTGTTTTGACGCCCTTGAGGTCCTTATCGGAGAATGATACAGAGAGGTCCAAAATCTTTGCAGGTGGAGCGTTATGTACTGAACTAACTTCCCTCACGAAGGATTTGCTGGAGGAATTGTAATCTCCCCCCATCACACCTCCATTAATAGTGTGGAGAACGACCTTGTGTGCATACTCTTGCGATTCAGATGGCTCTCTTGACACATATTAGCCCCCCGGGGCAGAGGGTTTTCAGCATTATTATCTTTCTAAACGAATTTGGAGAGATAGATCCTACGAATCAAGGCCTCCGGTTCTTCTTTAAGGGCTCGACAATCGTCAGTGGTGTGTCCACGGTCCATGTGAAATGCGCACCACTTGTTTTTGTCTCTTCTTTTGCTGGCCGTTGTCATTTTGGGAGGAGGACGGACTATGTAATGCCCCGCGAAATTGAGTTATTACAATCTTTCTCCACGTGTGTTACATACATGTATTTTCTACCGTTACGGGTAATATTCATATTCTTAATATGAATATTTTTCCTTGTATTTAGATTGTTTATATATTTTTCCACTCTCTTGAAATTTATTTTCTCCTACTTTGAGTCAACTCAAATATATTTTTTCTATACGTGCAATACACGTGTTTCCAATGCATGTGTTAAATATATTTTTATATGAATTCATGAAGTCATGCATATAAAATTCATTTGCTTAATTTAAAGGTTTAGATTAAACTAACCTAAACTAAGTTTAACTAAACCTACTCTTTCATTTTAAAACTTGTACCACTATGTTACATAATTTTTGTAACATTTGTATTTGTGGAGAATCAAAATAAAAACCCGTGCATATACACTCACTCACTCTACTCCTCACTATATATATGTATACATACCAATACATATATATCTACCAATACATATATATCTACATATATATATATATATATATATATGTGTGTGTGTGTGTGTGTGTGTGTGTAACCATCCAACCCACTCACTCTCTCAAATGTACAAATCCTGGATTCCTTTTCCCTCTCTCTCTCTCTCTCTCTCTCTCTCTCTCTCTCTCTCTATATATATATATATATATATATATATATATATATATATATATATATACTTACAAACCACTACTCCTTCTCTCCATTTCTTCCTCTTCACCCTCCACTGCATCCTGACCGACTCTCCTCCATCCCTTCCTCCTTCCATTGTCTCTCTTTCATCCACTCACTCACCCTATATACATATATACATATATACAATTATACTACTACTCCATCTATATATATACATATATACATGCATGCATACCCCTAGTATTGACCAGCCAACATTTGTGAGAGGGGCTTGGACACTTCATTTTGTGTATCTGTGGAGCTACCGGATTGGAGAAGAAGAATGCTTTTGGGGATTTCAAGTGCAAGAATTCATTATTTGAGTGGGCGTTCCTTAACATTCTAATTTATTCTTGTTGGAATTGCATGCAAGATAATCTATATAAATTGAGTATTCATTCTCAGAATATGTGTTGATTGTTGTTAGATTATGTGTCGTTAGTTAATTGTGTGAAAGTACGATATGACTAACTTAGAAACGTTTTTATGGTTGCTGTCATGAGTTTTAGTCTTACTTCAAAAAACCATTTCTTTTTATCTAATTGAAATCTGAAACTAAAATTTTTACATGAGCACCCCGTATATGTCAAGAGCATCTCCTAAAAGTTTCATAATATTTGATGTTGTTTACTATTTTAATAAAATCCGAACTTAGGACTAGTTGACAGTTTTGGCTAGTTTCTGGAAATTTGTATACCTTTCGGTTTTGATCATTTCAACATCTTATATGAAGTATTTTGAGGAAGGTCAAAACTAAGAATTTGAATTAGACTTATTAACCTTTATTTGGAGTCTAAGAAATCAATTTTTCATGAAGAATGGAATTTATAATGAATTTTACAAGAATGAACACGTGGCAGTACTTTAACTGTAGTTGAGTCTGTATAACAATTCGACCCTACTATAGATTTCGAAGAATTCAGGTATATAGACACAATATTTTGGAGAAACTTATAACTACAAAATTATAGTAGACTTGTATACATTTAATTTGATATAAAGAACTCAAAGTTTCATAAAGCATAGAATTTTCTGTTATTTTTACAAGTAGCAAGAGCTGCAGTTTTCAGATTCTGAACCTACTGTTTTGCAAATGAATTTAGACAAAGTAATTGAGGATGAATTTAGATGATCTTAGCTACAATGTTGTAGTAGACTCACTTAAGTTTTATATGACACTAAGAAATCTATATTATGATGAATATCTTAATTTATATGATTTTTGCTAGACCGCTGAGTTGTTGTCCAAAGATAGTTGAACATTTAAATAGTGGATTATATATATATGTTGTTACCTTGAAAAAAAATTGTTAGAGAAATAGGCTTGGAGTATTGGTTAGTGCATGTGTCTTAGGACCTTTGAGATTGCAGGTTTGAGTCTTGGTGAGCTCGAATTTCGTTGTATTTACTGTTTTTGAGTATTTGGAAATATAAATTGATTTTTGGGGAAAATATTTTGATGGTAGTTTGTACAAACATTTTTGGACTAACTTCCCCACTTAGATAAAGGATTAAACATATATTTGTTGATTGGATTTGAAGAATTTGAATAGAGATAATTTTAAAAGATATTAGTATTTTGGTGAATTAATATTTGATGGAAATTGTTACTGATGTTTTGGATTAAATTTCAGAATTGAATGAACGATTTAGTACAGATTTGGTGATTGAATTTGAAATATTAGAACAGAGATGCGGTTGACTGAATTGAGGCATTTTGAAGTCCTATTATAACAATTTGGAAAGTTTTATCTAATTATTTGAGAATGACTAGTTGGATGGAATGAGTGAGAGAGAAATTTGAATATATGAATGAATTGAATTTTAATGATTATAAAAGAGGTTATGGATGACCTACAAATTTTATCAATTTTGGAATGTGTGGATTCTAGAGGCTGAACAAAACTTAGCATACCAGAAAATTTGTGATTATGAAAGTTTAAGAAGTGGCTAGTATGGGCTAATATTCTTGTGTGTTGATTTAAGTTTGGTAGGGTAAGCTAGCTCTATGTGGCAATTATTTATGTTTGAACTTAAGGACATACACTAGGTGGAGTTCTGGCTGAAAGTAATGACGAACATGTTCGGTAAAGAACTTGCAGTTCCTAAGGGTTCGGGACTGAGGAATACGCCCGATAATTGTACGGTATGTGGGCTAGGGGTATGTCTATCTCTCACGAAAAGGCCGGTAAAGAACTTTCGGTTCCTAGGAATGTTCTGGATGGACAAGAAACGCCTGGTAAATCCACGGTTGGTGGGCTAGGGGTAGTCCTGGTTCGTAAGTACAGGTGATCGATTCTCTAGGTTCGGAACCTAGGATACGCCCGGTAAATCTGCATGTGTGGGCTAGGGGTAGGCCGGTGAGGTCAATGAAATGGCTGGTAAAGAGCTGCGGCTCCTAAGAATGTTCACGACTAAGGATACGCCCTATATATTTACATATGTGGCATAGGGGTAGGCTAGGTAAAGTCCATGATCTTAGGGGTGAGATTAGCACGTGATTATTGGTTGGAGTACAATCATCGAGTTAGAATTTCATAGCGAGGGATTCAACCCTATACTGAGGAAAATGTTAAGGGCTTGCCCTCGGACCTATGTAGTATGAGATGCATAGAATCTAAGTAAGTGTGCATTAGTGTGCATTGTTTGTATTTGTTGCTTTCTTGGATACTTTTTTTATGCCATTATTTTATGTATTTTGATTTATGTTTCAAGGCATACACTTATACACTTAGATTCGACTCACTTTTTGTTTTTATTTTTATCTGTCATTATTGCTTATGTTTTGTGCATCAAGTTTGTGATTGTTAAAGTTCATGATCGCTTTATTATAACATTGTGTCAGTTGCATTCAACTGACATGCCCGCAGTTCTCAAGTTTTGCAGGACTCGGATTAGCGAGTGGCATGGGAATGAGTTTAGTGTTGAGGGATGTTGCGAGATTGAAGATTTTGATAATATAAGCTGTATTTTATATGTAATTTCCGCTGTGCATTGTAAAGAACTATTTATTTAAAGAATTTTAATTTCATTGCAATTTTGTACGAAATTGAAGTAACGATCCTGGTTGTGCTACAAATTACCGATGTTTGAATTTGGGGCATCACAGACTATCCCATCCTTTTCAACTACCATGAGGATGGCAGACACACTCGCACTCAGGGAGTGAACTTGTCGAAGCGGAGTGTTGGAGCAGGACGACGTTGACTTGCGCCGTCTTTTTGGAACTTCTTGGGTGCTTCCTTGCTTGTGTTCTTCTGTTTGTTCCCGGAAGGTGACTCTTTCTTAGCTTGTGGATTGAGAGCTTCCTCGACTCTGAGGTATTTCTCACTCCTTTCTAGATCTCAGTGAAATCTTTTGGAGGCTTCATCACTAGGGAAGATTTTAGTTCTTTATGAGTGACGTTGTGGCGGAAAGCTGCAGCCATCACTGAAGTGTCCAAGGAAAAGATCGACCTTGCTTCGGCTGTGAAGCATTTGACGAAGTCTTTGAGCAATTCCCCTTCCTTTTGCTTCTATTCCAACATGGAGGCACTTATTTTTTTAACCTTTCGGCTGGTAACGAGGTGCACTATGAAGAACTCTGATGTAAATTTTTGCAAATGTACAAAATCACAACAAGTAGTACAGTTAAGTGAAAAGAGTTTCAAACCCACAAGGACTAATTATTTTATCGAGTACCGAAATTACTAGATTAACTACTATTTGGAAAATCGAAATTCAATAAAGAAATTAACTAAATTAAATTAATCTAAAGGACTAACTAAATTAATTTAAAAGGAGCGGAATCTAAAATTTTGTTGTTTATTAATTGCAAAATGAATTCTAGGGCTTTTGATTTCACCTAGTTAATCCCACACAATTTATAATTCCATGTGAATAAAAAATATTATTTTTCCAAGTTGTAAACCGAAATCCCCTAAGTATTCAATGCTTTCTCTCGAAAAACACAAAAAATATCTCCAACTAACAGTTTGTCATATCTTAATGCAAATTTAATTAATAGAAGACTCATTAAATTCTATGGATTTCTTTATAGTCACATCAATCACGGTAAATTATCTCTAATTTCGATCAATCAATGGTGTTCAATTCTATAATTCAAAATCCCAAATTACATGTCGGTCTCTCCATGATCCAGTAAATCATACAAAAGTAGCCAAAACAATTGTAAGCATTACGTACAAAAATCAAACACACAACCATGGAAAAATACAAATAATAATATGGAATTAAAATTGTGTTCTCAAAACTAGACTACATCAAAGCCCTAGATAAATAAATTTAGTTCATAATAAAATTGCAACTAAAAAATACTGTCTTGGATTGCATAATAAAAATTAGAAGAAGAAAAGAGATACAGAAAGAACTGTTTTGTAAAACAATAATTGCAAACCTGAACTCCTCGAGAACCGAGCAGCAAACAGTTCCTTAGCACCTGCTCTCTATTTCGTTCTCGAAGTCCACGCCGCCCTAAAATAGTCAGCCCCTTTGTTTCTCTCTCCTGCCTTTGGTGCTCGCACCCACGTCAGCGTTAGCAACTCAATCAGAGGAAAACTCTGTTGCTGTCCTCGAGTTTCGAGCCGAAGCCCCACATCAGCGTCCTCCTTTGCTTTTTGCCTTGATTCCCGAGCCGCAAAATAGAGCGCCCAAAACAGTCACGTTTTCTCTCTCTATCTTTTTTTTTAAAATTTGGAAAACCGAGGAAGCCGTCTTCGTGTGGCGTGTCCTCTCTCTTCCATTTGCTGTTGTATTTATAGGAGCACTGACGTGGGAATTAGGGTTTATTTTTGCAGAAAACCCCACATCTTCATTTATTTGTTTCCTGTTTTTATTTTCTCTTTATTTCTTGCTTCTTTTTCTTCTCTTTCTTTTCTTGAAGCACGTGCTGCACACATATAAAATAAAATCAGAATTTAGGATTTAAAAATAAAATAAAATAAATTTGTTTAAATTAATTAAACTAACTAATAATAAAATTAGCTCAATTAAACCCTTTTAAATTTGTTTATTTCATTCTCACCTCTATTGGCAATTTAAAATTTCTATTTTGCTTTTCACAAGGCCAAATTGTAAAATTCAAGTTTCAAAAAATCAATAAAAATTAAAAAATCATTCTACTTGTTTTGTTTGTTAATTTTTACTGAAAATATTCACCTTTTTCATCAATAACTCTTATTCCTTCCAAAATAATTAATTGACTAAAATATATGGAAATAAGATAAATTATGAACAAGATAGACGACTAGAAGCAATTTTTTTGGGTAATTGAGTACAAATACTTATATAAAAATTATACACATCAAATACCCCCAAACATAAGATTTTTCTTGTCCTCGAGCAAAAAGTAAAATCATGAATAAAGGAATAATAATCAATAATAGGCTCAACTCATCACACTAAGAGATCTTATCATGCAAGCATCAAAATTTCAATTAAAAATATTAACAATAGCAAATAAAATAAAATCAAGCATACTCACTTTCTCCAGTGCAATTATTCATTCATAATTCCAAACCCAATCATATTTGTCATGCAATTAATGTAATTATAGTATGTAACAACTCCATCCGTGATTACTCAATCATATTTGACGTTAATGCAGACATTTGTGACGAATTCACCCGTTTACTCAACAAGTCACTAACTTAGAGTGCTTTGCATACTCATATTTCAAATTGTCGTTTGACGTAAAAGTAAACATTGGTGATGAATACCCCTAGTTACTAAGCAACTCAAAACGTTGGAGTAGATAGACTTTATTCATTCAATTCATTTACTCATTATCACTTTATTTACTTAAACTCTGTTTATGACAAATCAAAGGGGATAATCACAAGAAAAAACATCACATTTTTCTTTTATGTATAATCACATGACTAACACAATTTTGTAAGGAAATTTGAAATTCAATAATCCTAAAGTAAATAGGTATACTTAATCTCTTGCTTTATAAGATATTGTCTATCCAAAATAAAAATAAAAAAAATCAATGCTTTGGCAAAATTAAGAACTCAAAGTGTAATGGTAAGCCTAATTGAAATCCCTTTTTGTTTTGTTTTTCTTTCTAATATATATAAAATAAAAATTAAATTTTTACCCTTTCCCCCAAACATGATTATCACATTGTCCTCAATGGGGAAGGAAAAAGAAAAACAAAAAGAATGCGAAAAGTTCAGAACTTTTCCCCTGATACATGTTAAAATTCTGCACGCGCAATATTCATTGTTTCAGCGATATCTGGAGCTATAGATGTCCAAATGGCCTGATTCATTTTGTTCTGGAAAGCTACGACAATTTCCTACGATCACCCTTTCAAACACTTTTCTAGATTCTGACTCCATCCTACTCAAAAACAGCATTCAATGTAGTGTAGAAAACAGCTCCGACCGGCGACTTCCAAAATTATGCAAACCTATAAAATAAAATCAAAATTAAAATTAAAATTAACTAAAAGAAAAGAAATCAAATCTAATTCAGTAAAAGAAAGCATGGGTTGCCTCCCAAGAAGCGCTAAGTTTTAAGTCTTCAGCCAAACTTTCTTCATCTCTCATTGAGGGTTTGCTAGATCGATGCTCTACTTTTGCTTGCCAAATTCTCCATCCATATACGGCTTGAACCGTTGTCCATTTACTCTGAATGTCCCCTTTTTCTCATGATGTATCTCAATGGCTCCATATGGAAAAAAAAAGTTGTCACAACAAATTGTCCTGGCCACCTAGACCTCAATTTCTCTGGAAAAAGTCTAAGTTTTGAATTGAATAACAAAACCTTCTCCCCTACATTAAATGTTCTTCTCAAAATATGCTTATCATGCCATCGTTTAGTTTTCTCTTTATAGATCTTGGCATTTTCATGAGCATCATTCCGAAACTCGTCCATCTCATCTGGTTGCATAATTCTCTTCTCGCTTGCATCTTTCATATCAAAATTAAGTGTCTTTATTGCCTGTCACGCCCCGCTTCCTAAAAACAGAATACGGAATACGGATACGTGACTAAGCCCAGCGACTGATTTTCATCATCCATAAGCTGTCAGGATCTTTACAACATTTCACAAGAATAATCAGAGTCGGAAGCAAGAAAAGTCAACCAAGTATGCATATATGAATCAAAATACCAACAAGAATACTTGAAACCAAAATACTATAATCTCAAATAATCCAAATCTGAATAAGTCAATATCCTGGGTCACATTGCCCAAATACAATTAAATCCAAGTAACAAGTACAACTGTTCAAGATAAGCAACAAATAATAATAATAGCAAACTCCAGCAGCTAGTATCTTATGTCACCAACTATATCTAGGAACTGTTCTCCAAAATCTGCAATTTAATAAATTGCAAGAAAAGGAAAAAGAAAACAAACTCCCGTCAATGCAAGTTAGGGGCCGCTTGTAGTGCAGGATACAAGTATATGAAAAAAGGATAAACAACTAGCATGGAATAGGCATGATAACAAAATAGAACAACCAGCATGAATCATAAACAGAATCAAGTAATGTAGTGAGATAACATGTGTATATAACATGTGATAGGTAATAGGTATCATGCAAGCAGGTGAATATGTAACAGGTGAACAGGTAAACAGGTAACACATATCAGGCAAGCATGTAACAGGTATTCATGTATCAGGTATTATGTCATGTCATGTCTATTATTATTACTATCTAGGTAGCACTTCATGCATCAATCCTTTTACTACATGGATGCTACATTCAAATAAGTTGCGTTTAGATTTCGTAGGGGATTCTTTAGGGCCGTATACTCAGAGACAAGTAATCCAAATCATATACCCAATTCCTAATTAACCAAATCATATACCAAATTCCAAATGTAATCCAAATCATATACCAAATTCCAAACGTAATCCAAATCATATACCAAATTCCAAATGTGGGAAACACGGGCCCCCTTCCGAGTACACTTTTCTATATTATCTACTACTAGATCTTTCCCTTAACCCCGACTTATTACTTTTTATTACAAAATACACATGATCACGAGATAACGAGACAAAATCAGGACAGGATGAGGATGTATCAAGAGCTCATATGATGCAAGGAACATGTTCTAAATCACAAAATGCAAGAAACAACATGCAAACATTCAAACATGGTAAAATGCAAATTTTGGAAAACAAGACGTTGCTGCACCAAAACTGAGATTTCCATTGCCACAAACATGCAAATCTGGATCCGTCAAAAGATCTAGAAAATAGGCTCCCGGTCGAATCCAGCAAATATATATAAGTCATATGGTATTTCACAAGAACAGGGCTCAAAACTGATTTGAATCCAGAAAACGCGTTCAGCCAGAAATCAGAAGGTTGTATTCAAGAAGAGGAAAACAGCATGAACATTCATTAATTAAACCCACTAAAAATCTGGGGTATTCCCTAGTATGTTTAGTAACAGAAAATAAAGTTTCATAATTTTTCAATATAAATAGTTTAGTCAACAAAAATCAGAAAACATCAAGATGCAGTAGTTTTGTAAATCTGGAATTATAAACACTGCAGTACAAAAACAGTAATATCTCACAAACCATAAATCCAAATCCAAATCAGCAAAAAGTTTGATAAAATAGACACAGTAGGCTAACTTTCATATTCACAAATATTTTACAAACAGCAAGTAGAATTAGGTCGAAAATCAGGTTCTTTACTGAACAGCAAGAAAAATATGCTAGTATAGTAATTGTTTGGGAACATAGAATGGTTTGTAAAACTCATCAAATAAATCCACAAAAATTCAGAGTTAATTCCAATCAAGTATAGTTGTACTATGCAAAATATTGAATCAAAATAATACTTTTAACATCACCATAAAAATAAATTACTCTTCAGAATTCATAGAAAACAAGATCTGAAAACTTCTCTACACCTCTGTAGTAAAATAGACATAACTCACAACTTGTAAAACGAAACTGAGATCCGTCAGAAGGGTTGGAAGATAGACAGAATTCTCTACAGTTCATATTCGCAAAATATTTTCAAATACTGACCTTAATATGGTTAAAAATACTGATCAAAAAGGAAAACCGGCAAAACAGATAATATCCTTCATATACAAAATCAACTAGTTCACATAACACTGATCCAAATCATAACCAAACATGAAACATAGTGTACTAGATATCCAAACAACATGGTATACGGTATTTTGGAAGCCTATGACAAGTTATAGCACGAATAACACATCAAGCACACGATATCACAAAATAGCATGCATATATAATCCAAAAAGTGGTCATCTCTAGTTGTTTCATGTCATGTATGTCGTGATACAACTATGCTCGAATCAACACAATAGAAACAATATATAACAAAGGATTCACACATGAATTGTCTTTAGAACCCAACTACACTATAGGCGGTATTTAGTACTTGTATTACACAAAGAAAAGAATACAAGTTACTTGTCTGTGAGACGACGACAGAAACGGCACAAGAGCAAGAATAACGGGAACAGATCCCAGCATGAACACGAAGAATGGATCGAATGAACACAACGAACGGATTACGAACCAATCACGAACACATGAACAACAAATCTGGATGAGATGATCATGATCATGATTGGATCAGACGGCCAGATCTTCTTGATGATGAAGATGATGATGATGATAAAGATCGATCGATCGAACGGTTGCGATCAAAAGAAGTTGACGATCATCATGATCGTGATGATCAAGAAGAGATCGGACGACCTAGATCAAGATGATCAAGATTGGATGGCCAGAATTCAAAAGATCAAAACTGATGGAGGAGATGTTGATCATGATGATCACAGTGATCGACGGCCCACATCCAATGTGATCAAAACCTATACAAACAGCAACCATAATGGCTGGCGGCTCAGACAGGCAGATGGCGGCACGTCGGCAGGCAGCAACGGCGGGAATAGTGATGGTAATGGCAGCTCTGCGATGGCTGCATCGCTGAGAGGAAAGCACGATAGGGGGTCTGCTGTGGCACGCGACTGTTGTCGCTGCTGTCGGCTTGGCTCGCGACGACGCAGGGAGCTGCGCGCTGTTGTCGCGGCATCGTCAAGAGGAGGCAGGACCAGGCAAAGAGAGGAGAAGGGGTCTGGCTGTTGGTGTCAAGGCGGAGGGCACTTCCTGCCGGTGGCTGCAGTCTGGTGCTGTCGTTGTCGTGGCACGGTGAGCTATGTCGCGAAGGCACCGACGCTGGCGCTGCTGCTGTCGCTGGAGGGGAGCAACGCAGTGGGGGAAGGCGGCGACGGGAGCACCAGGAACAGGGGGTGCACCCAGAGAACGAAGAGGAAGAGGAGTCAGGAGAGATGGGGGAGGTCACAGCAGAGTTGCGGTCGTGCGCAGGCGCACGCCAGAGGAGAGGACGGGAGTGGGTAGTCAGGGAGAGAGAGAGACGAGAGGGCGGTGCCAGGGTTGGGTGAAGAACAGGGGTAGAGGAACAGTATATATAGGGTATTGGGTAGGGTTTAGGTTAAAAAGGGGTAACGAGTTTGGGTTATGCTAACGGGTAGTGGGTAGTTTAGAGTTAAATGGGTATTAGGATTTTAAATGGGTTTAGGTAAAAAGAAAATCCAATAGAATTAGAATAGGGTTTTAAAATAGGATTTTGGATATAATTAGATCAAAGAGAAGATATACAATAACCAATAGAAATATTATTTATAATAATTGTAATTCACATTACAAAATAGAATTTATCTAAAATACTACAAATTCAGTTAGTAGATAAATGTGGATTTTAAATAACTAGTCAAAATTAATAATAATAATAACAATAATATGATTTGTATTACAATATAAAAATCATAGAAAATAGTTACAAATAAAATTATTGATCGAAAAATAGATTTTAATAGAAGATCCAACAATACATTTAAAAAAAAGCATTTGAAAGCGGAAAACTAATTTACAAAAAAATTCAAGAAATTCGCAGAAAATACGGATTTATGAAAACAGGGGTTATATTGTCCAATAAGCACAATGCTCGAGTTCCACCAGTAAGTGGCATGCTTTACCATACACCAATCCATATGGGGACATTCCAATTGGTGTTTTAAATGTCGTCCTATATGTCCATAATGCATCATCTAATTTTTTTGCCCAATCTGTTCGTGACATATTCACTATCTTCTCAAGTATACGCTTCAATTCTCTATTTGAAACCTCCACTTGACCACTTGTTTGAGGATTATATGGTGTTGCCACTTGGTGAGTAACTCCATACTTAGCAAGTAAAGCATCAAATTGACGGTTGCAAAAATATTTTCCTCTATTGCTAATAATTGACCGTGGAGCTCCAAATCGTGAAAAGATATTTTTCCTAAGGAAGTTCACCACCACTCTTGCATCATTGGTTGGTAAGGGAGCAACTTCCACCCACTTGGAAACATAATCTACCACAACCAAAATATATTTATTAGAAAATGAAGATGGAAAAGGACCCATAAAATCTATCCCCCAAACATCAAATAATTCAATCACTAAAATATTATTTAAGGGCATCTCATGTTTCCTAGAAATATTTCTCACCCTTTGATCACATAATTTAACAAAATCAAAGCATCCTTAAAAATTGATGGCCAATAAAATCCTGATTGTAAAATTTTTGTTGTTATTTTTATTCCACTAAAATGGCTCCCAACGTCCAATGTGTGGCAATGTTTGAGTATGCTTTCCATTTTCTCTTTAGATACACATCTCCTTATTACTTGATCTGCACAATGGCGAAATAAAAAAGGTTCCACCCAAAAATAATATTTCAAGTTAGAGAAAATTTTCTTCTTTTGTTGATAAGTAATTTCAGGAAGTAGAATTTTTTATACCAAGTAATTAACTATAGCGACATACCATGGAAGAGTTTGTATCATTAAATACTCATCTGGAAAATCTTCAATGATTGGTGTAACCTGCAATATTTTTTCACCTTTAGGCTCAATACGAGATAAATGATCGGCCACCACAATAATTATAGGTGCGGAAATCAATTTCTTTTTCAATGTTTCAAAAGAATGCATGTATTCATGGGAAAAATCAAAAGGTGTATCTTTATTCAAAAGATTGCAAAGAGGTTTAGTGATTAAAGAAAAATCTTTTATAAATCGTCAATAAAATTCTGCATGACCCAAGAAACTTCTCACTCTTTTGACATTGGTTGGTGGTGGTAGTTTTCCAATGACATCAAGTTTAGCACGGTCCACTTCAATTCCTTTAAAGGAAACTCTGTGGCCTAACACAATCCCTTCTTTGACCATAAAGTGACATTTCTCCCAATTCATGACCAGGTTTGTTTCCTTGCAACGCTGCAAAACCAAAGCCAAATTTGATAAACAATTATCAAATGAATAACCAAAAACTGAAAAATCATCCATAAAAATTTCAATAAATTTCTCAACAATATCCGAAAAAGTTGACATCATGCAGCGTTGAAATGTGGCGGGGGCATTGCAAAGACCAAAAGGCATCCTTCTATATGCAAAAGTTCCATATGGGCAAGTAAAGGTGGTCTTCTCTTGATCTTCCGGTGCTATGGCGATTTGATTGTATTCCGAATACCCATCAAGAAAACAATAGTAGGCATGGCCTGCAAGTCTTTCCAGCATTTGGTCAATGAAGGGTAATGAAAAATGATCCTTTCTAGTTGCATCATTTAGTCTTCGATAATCTATGCACACTCGCCATCCCGTGACTGTTCTTGTTGGTATAAGCTCATTATTGTCATTCTTCACTACGGTTATTCTCCCTTACTTTGGCACAACATGTATAGGACTCACCCATGCACTATCTGAAATTGGATAAATTATTCCTGCATCTAAAAGCTTCAAAACTTCTTTATGCACTACTTCTTGCATTGATGAATTTAATCTTCGTTGTGGCTGCACTATAGGCTTAAAATCATCCTCCAATAAAATTTTATGCATGCATATTGAAGGACTAATCCCCTTTGTATCAGAAATGTTCCATCGCAAGACTGTTTTATGTTCTCACAAAATTCTTAGCAATTTCTCTTCTTCAATATTATTCAAAGAATCATTAATAATAACTGAAAAAGTGGATTCTTGGCCTAGGAAGGCATACCTCAAATTAGATGGTAGCGGTTTTAGCTCGAGTTTGGGTGGTTCATCTATTGATAATGAAGCCTTTGATATCCCTACATCTTTGAATTTTAGTTGAGCTAAAGGATGAATAGATGGTGTAGCGTACAAATACTGAACACATTCCAAAACCTCTTCATTTTTGGATTCTAAAGTTGCTTAATTTGTTAGGCACACTTCTAGGCTAGATGGCTAGATCAACTTCACCCTTATGTGTCTTGCTGATGGCTAGATCAATCTCGGTGACTTGAAAACATGAGTGAACTTCGGTAGGATATTCCATGGATTTAAGTATATCAAAAGTCACTTGCCCATCGTCAACCCTTAGAATAAGTTTTCCTTGTTGCACATCAATTAGTGTTCTCCCTATTGCAAGAAAAGGTGTCCCCAAAATCTAAGGGATTTTTTCATCTTCCTCCATGTCAAGCACAACAAAATCAGCTGAAATTATGAATTTGTCAACTTTCACCGAAACATCTTCAATGATCCCTCTTGGGTATTTGATAGACCTGTCGCCACTTGCAAGAAAATTGTGGTAGGCTTTGCTTCTCCAATACCTAATTTCCTGAAAACAGAATATGGCATAAGATTAATACTAGCTCCTAAAACATAGTGCTTTATGAAAAGAAGAATTTTCAATAGTGCAAGGAATTGTAAAACTCCCTGGATCTTTAAGTTTAGGCGGCAGCTTCTTTTGTAAAGTTGCACTACTTTGTTCTGTTAACATCACCATCTCATGCTCTTCCAGCTTCCTCTTGTTTGATAAAATATCCTTAAGAAATTTAGCATATTTATGCATTTGTTCTAAAGCTTCAATAAGAGGAATATTAATATGCAATTGCTTGAAAATATTTAAAAATTTTGAAAACTGATTATCAAGCTTATTCTTTTAAAGTCTTTGTGGAAAAGGAATAGGTGGATCATAAGGAGAATTAGAATAAGTGTTAGAATTAAACTTCCCTGAAATTGTTTGACTTGAACCTCCTTTATCCTTCTTAGAATGATGATTGTCTTCCTGCTGCGTTTATTCCTCCAAAATTTGCCCACTCTCACTTTGCTTTTCAACCACATTTTGCTACCCAATTGTTGTCCCACTTCTAAGTGTTACTACTTTGACATGCTCCTTGGGATTGACCACTGTGTTACTAGGTAATGTTCCTTCCGTTCTTTCTATAAGAATATTTGAAATTTGACCAATTTTAGCCTCAAGATTGTGAATTGAAGCCGTCTTATTTTGTATTGCCAAATCTGCCTTCTTCATGTATTGTTCTGTCTTCTGCATGTATTGCATGAACATATCTTCAAGTGCCAACTTCTTTTCTTATTGTTGAAATTTTGCTATGGTCTAGCTCCTCCTTGATTATTACTCCAAGAAAAATTTGGGTGATTTCTCCATCTTGGATTGTATGCGTTTGCATAAGGGTTGTTTTACCTTTGAAAGTTTGACACAAAATTTGCTTGTTCGGCAATTGATGGAGCAAAAGGATTCCCCACTTGGCAATCTGCACTTGAGTGATTTCCTGTACAATGATCACAAATAATATTAGTTTGAATAGAATCAACATTCATATTACCTACTTGTTTAGATAAAGTAGCAATTTGTGCAGTTAAAGTAGTAATAGGATCAAGTTCAAAAACTCCAGCAACTTTTCTTGGCATTGTTCTCTCTGAAGACCACTGGTAATTATTTGATGGCATCTCCTCTAAAAGCTCATAGGCTGCTTCATGAGTTTTGCTCATAAGTGCACCTCCAGCTGCTGCGTCAACCATAGATTAATTTGTAACTCCCAACCCATTATAGAATGTCTGCACTTGTAGCCATTTAGGTAGTTCATGATGAGGACATTTTCTCAATAGCTCTTTGTACCTCTCCCATGCATCATATAATGACTCGGTCTCGAATTGAGTGAATGTGGTGATGTCATTCCTTAGCTTTACTGTTTTTGCTGGGGAAAATACTTTGCCATAAATTTTTGTGCTAAGCCCTTTCCAAGTTGTGATGACGCCTGACGGTAAAGAATTCAACCAAGCTTTTGCCTTATCTCTGAGCGAAAAAGGAAAGAGTCTCAGTTGGATAGCATCATTGGAAACTCCATTGTGTTTGAAGGTATCACATATTTCGAGAAAGTTTGCAATGTGAACATTAGGATCCTCATGTGCTAGTCCTCCAAATTGAACTGTCTGTTGAATCATCTGAATAATTGCTGGTTTAATTTCAAAATTATTTGCTTCAATCATAGGCCTTTTGATGGTTGATATTGCTCCATTGACTGAGGGCATTGCATAATCCCTCAAGGCTTTGTTCTCCTCTTCGTTTGCCATGGATAAAGATAATGTTGTGTTTTCTTTCTTCTTCTTTCTGATCTGTCCTAAGGTTCTCTCAATCTTTGGGTCAAAAATTGTAGGCTCTAATGGTTTAGATCTGGGCATACACTCCTAAGTCCAAAAAATATAAATAAAGAAAAATAAGTCAAAAGAGAATAAAGAGGTAAAATAACAATTAAATCTAAAATAAAAATAAAAATTCAAACTAGTAATAGCCTAGCAATTTTCAATATCAATAAAAGAATTATTAATCCCCGGCAGTGGCGCAAAAACTTGATGTGAAATTTTGCCAGTGTACAAAATTGCAACAAGTAGTATAGTTAAGTGAAAAGAGTGTAGAACCCACAAGGACTAATTATTTTATCGAGTACCAAAATTACTATATTAACTACTATTTGGAAAATCAAAATTTAATAAAGAAAGCAACTAAATTAAAATAATCTAATGGACTAACTAAATTAATTAAAAATGAGCGGAATCTGAAATTTTGTTGTTTATTAATTGCAAAATTAATTTTAGGGCTTTTGATTTCACCTAGTTAATCCCACACAATTTATAATTCCATGTGAATAAAAATATTATTTTTCCAAGTTGTAGACCGAAATCCCCTAAGTATTCAATGCTTTCTCTCGAATAACACCAAAAATATCTCCAACTAACAGTTTGTCATAGCTCTATGCAAATTTAATTAAAACAAGACTCATTAAGTTCTATGAATTTCGTTATAGTCACATCAATCGCGGTAAATCATCTCTAATTTTGCTCAATCAATGGTGTTTAATTCTATAATTCAAAATCACAAATTATGTCTCGGTCTCTTCATGATTCAATAAATCATACAATAGTAGCCCAAACAATTGTAAGCATTACGTACAAAATCCGAACACAAAACCATGAAAAAATAGAAAAATAATATGGAATTAAAATTATGTTCTCAAAACTAGGCTACATCAAAGCCCTAGATAAATAAATTTAGTTCATAATAAAATTGCAACTAACAAATACTGTCTTGGACAGCTTAATAAAAATTGGAGGAAGAAAAGAGATACAGAAAGAACTGTTTTGTAAAGCAAAAATTGCAAACCAAACTCCTCGAGAACCGAGCAGCAAACAGTTCCTCAGCACCCTCTCTCTGTTTCGTTCTCGAAGTCCACGCCACCCAAAACACTCAGCCCCTTTGTTTCTCTCTCCTGCCTTTGAGGTTCGCGCCCTACGTCAGCGTCAGCAACTCAATCAGAGGAGAACTCTGTTGCTGTCCTCGAGTTTCGAGCCGAAGCCCCATGTCAGCGACCTCCTTTTCTTTTTGCCTTGATTCCCGAGCCGCAAAACAGAGCACCCAAAATAGTCATGTTCTCTCTCTCTCTGTCTCTTTTTTTTAACTTGGAAAATTGAGGAAGCCGTCTTCGTGTGGCGTGTCCTCTCTCTTTCTTTTGTTGTTGTATTTATAGGAGCACGGACGTGGGAATTAGGGTTTATTTTTGCAAAAAACTCCACATCTTCATTTATTTGTTTCCTTATTTTATTTGCTCTTTATTTCTTGCTTCTTTTTCTTCTCTTTCTTTTCTTGAAGCACGTGCTGCACACATACAAAATAAAATCAGAATTTAGGATTTAAAAATAAAATAAAATTAATTAATTTAAATTAATTAAACTAACTAATAATCATATTAGCTCAATTAAACCCTTTTGAATTTGTTTATTTTATTTTCACCTCTATTAGCAATTTAAAACTTCAATTTTGCTTTTCACAAGGCCAAATTATAAAATTCAAGTTTCAACAAATCAAAAAAAATTAATAATTCATTGTGCTTATTTTGTTTGTTAATTTTTATTGATAATCTTCACCTTTTTATCGAAAACTCGTATTCCTTCAAAAAAAATTAATTAACTGAAATCTATGGAAATAAGATAAATTATTTACAAGAAAGACGACTACAAGCAATTTTTATGGGTAATTTAGTACAAATATTTGTAAAAAAGTTATACACATCAAGCTCCTTGTAGCGCCCCAAATTTCTAATATAATATCTTAGAAAATACGTGGCACAATTCCCAGCATCAACCTCAATGTAATAGTACACATAGCCCAAAAACACAGATAATTTTTATTTCAACTTTATTACAACAATCATTTACAACACAGCGGAATACAAACACCTAGAATTACAAGCTTTTTTTTTACAACACTTCTTTTACAAATTTTACACAAAAGCTCTATTATATCAATTTATCTCAAAACTATCTCAAGCATCCAAACCTCCAAGTTCTAAGCAACAACCTGTAAAATATGAGGCTAGAGATAACCCTAACCCCCAAAACTAAAGGGGTAAGCTATAAAGGTGTGAGTGACATAAAACAAGCAACATAATTAATCATAAAAACATAGAGTCATCCACAACATGTATCATCAGCAATAATAAAAGAATGAGAAATAACAAGTAAGTAAAGCATAAAAACATCAAGGAATATAAGATAGTGAATAGTAATATACGAAAACATCAAGTGAATCTAGACTATGTGTCAAGTGTAGGAAAAACAGGAAAACCCAAGCATAAAACCAAGTCAAGAAAACACAAGCTTTATATGCTGACTCTCTAATGCATACTTGTCGGATTCTATGCATTCCATAGTACATAGGTCCGGTGCAAGCCCTTAACGATCTCCACTTTATAGGGATAATTCCTCGTTATGCAACTAATCCTACTACGGTGATGGAAAACAAGATCCAGAATACTCCGTGAATAGGCACCATAGCCCTCGACGCGCAAGCATCATGTAAGATAGCTAAAAAACAACCGGAGAATCATCTCCCAAACCGTGTAACCCACGAATAGGCTTGCAAGGCCCTCGACGTGCAGATACACCAGGTACATTCCGTGAATAGGCCTGCCGACCCTCGACACGCGAATGCATCCTGCATGCTCCGTGAATAGGCCTGCAGACCCTCGGCACGCGAACACACAAATGTCCTCTCGAGACAGAACAACAAACAGTCCTGGAACGCATCCGTTGGACAAACACACCCTAAGCCTATACTTACGTTTTCCAAGTTCCATCACATCCCCACTAGTGCCTGAACTTAAGTTGATTATTATTAAACCACAAAATCCAATCTCTAGAGTTAGTGTATCCTGCCGGACTTAAATACTCAACATCAACTAAACCAAGACCCCCCAGGTCTAACTCAACAAATCTCAACTGTCGGTTCACAGGACTGTCACTCAACTCCTAGAGATCTCAACAAGACCAAAGTTCACAAATCCATCGTCAAAATGATCAAAGGGAGAAACATCTCCAATTAACAAAAATCCAAATCTTTATAAATTTCCAGAATCCAAATCCAATAATAAAATATCTTGAAAACATATGTTCTATAGAAAAAATAACATCTAGAATAGTAAGTTAGATCCAAAAATATTTAAAGAATCAATTGTTTAAAGAACCTCATAATAACTCAAGAAAAGCATCAGAACCAGTCGACTGCAAAAGGTCATCCGTCGGCTGTCCAGAGCAAAAAGCTATCATCTTTAAGAAAATAAATTCTAAGTATTTACAGTCGAATGTAAAACTCACCAGTCGACTGTCTAGAGAGAAATCCAGTAATTTTAGGAAAAATAAGTCTAAGTATAGCAGTCGACTGTAAAGGTATAGGTCGACTGTCCAGAGTGAAAATACAGTAATTTTGAGAAAATAATTTTAAGTGGCACCAGTCGACTGTTAAGGTCCTCAGTCGACTGTCAAGACGAAATTTCAAGAAAAACTAGAGAACATAGCAGCCGGGTCGTATCGGTCAGCTGAGAAATTGTACCAGTCGACTGTTGACCTACAGACTGCCTACTTTGGTTGTGCACATTTCAACCGTCACGAAGATTTACTTTACAAAAACGAAATCTCTAAAAGTATATTTCTGATATGATCAAATACAACTTATAGGATATACAAAGATCCATATCAACCAATCAAAAACCACTTGAATTGATAAAAATGACTTTTTGATGAACTTCTTCAAATATAAAACATAAATTGTGCATATAATCAAAATAGAGTTTCTAAAATTAATTGTTCGTTGAAATTGCTTTTGTATTCAGATCCAAACCACATCAAAATCAAATCTCAAAAGAAAATTCCAATTTGGATATATTTCCTCAAATTCAACTAAATCTCAAATTTTAGTCATCATAACTAAAATCCTCAAAACATGGTCCTTTAAATCATTATTCATTCTCAAAATTTCTCAAACTCAATCTCAACTACTGTAATGCCCTGATTTTTCATTTAATGAAAAACTATTTATTTTGTACGTAGTGTGCACGTGCAATATTTTGTAAATATTTTCATCAAGATGAGTAAAGATATTTAAATATGTGCTTTTAAATTATTTTTTATAAAGCCTTCTTTCAATTAGACAAAAAACCTTTTTCTTTTAAAAGCCCAAAGTTAATTTAATTTATTATTTTATAATAATTATTTTGGCCCATTAAACTAAAGCCCATTAGTTAATTTATTTTTTTATATGACTTGTAATGTAGAATACAAATTAAAGTTTATTTTTATATAAAATAAAATGTACAATTGTTTGGACCTAGTTGCATGCACGTGCACTACACGTACACGTGCAAAATGCACTTCCCATGGCCGGTTTTGATCTTTTTGGGAGGGAAATCAAAATTTTAGTGGTGATCATGGTGTGGTGGTTACTTGGTTGTGGGTAGTTAATGCAACTCCTACTGTCATCTTAGCCCTCCATCTTATAACCAACTACTTGATCCTAGCCCTCCATTCTCTTTGATTTTTAGTATAAATACCCCCCTCCCCCATGGCTAGTTATTCTTGTACCTATTAATCCTTCCAAACCTATAGTCTAAATTATATTATCTGGTAGTGTTTTTGTGAGTTGAAAGATTGAGTTGTGTGTGGGGGAGTTGTGCTTGCATCAACTAGAAGAAGGAGAGGCCGACTACCATCAAGGAGCTCTGGGTGAGGTGTGCTTAGAGGCTCGTGTGCGCGCTTCGAGGAGGATGAGCACTCTAGTTGCAAGGACATTCGTCTAGGAGATTGTTAATTGTATCTTTCTTCAATAAGGTGGGTAAATTTTCCCTATTTCTAAAATAGGAATGCATGCTAGTTTTAATTAGAAAAATGATGCATGAAAATGATTAGTAAGAATGCACTTTTAATTGGAAAAAAATGATCTATAATTGATTGAATTGTTGATATGCAAATTGTGTGTGCTTCTACTATTAAAATTCAAGTTGTGTGCAATATGAATGTGGTTATAAATTATGTAAATAAACCTTCGTTAGTAGCATGAAAAACTATGTGCAAGATTAGTATATTGACTATGTCGCTTTATGTGCTAAATTGGAAATTTTGTTATGATGTCGTAACGAATAAAATTACGATACAATTGTTATGTTCGTGGAATAAATATGAGTAGAAAATTGGTATAGAGATTAATGAAATTATAATGTCGGAAAAGAATGTATTAGTGGATTGATAGGATAAACATTATGTTGAAATGCTCTGTGCTATACATAATGAGGAAAATATGAATGAATGAAAAAGAACTAAAGACGTTTAGAGAACTGGAAATTGCTTGTGCAGTCGACCGATCATATGAACAGCCGACTGATATGAACGACAGTCGACTTCCCCATAAATGATATTCAGATTTCGAATGCTGCGGAACAGTCGACTGGCCGGGTGCAGCAGTCGACTCTTCCGAGCGATTATTGAAGAACTTTCTTTGGCTGAACAAGTCGACTGGATGAGTTCTAAGTCGACTGTTCAGAGCACTTTTGACATCTCAGAAATTCTATGAATTGTTTTATGATAAAGATTGTGAATCTTATGTTGAATATTGGTTGTGACAGTAAACTCTATTTGTTTTTGCATGAATTAATATGGGGTGAATCACTTATTTGAATTTATGAAAGTTATAATTGTGGAACTATGAACATGAAAAAGCAAATCCATAGTGATTATGAAAAAAATGAACTCATGAGCTGGAAATGCTCAATTTTTGGTAATTGTGAATTGAAATTGAAACAAAAGAGTAGCTAAGTCTCCCACCGGCAATTGGAAAGAAATGAAATGAGAAGAAATTTGAAATGAAAGACCAAGGTTGGTCATGCTTGAACGAATAAATAAGTCCGGTTTAGTGGAGAGGCTAACTCTATAGATTTGATTTTTGTTCATGATTTTGATAAAAACTAAGGATTAGTACATAGTGGAGACGTGATGAAAGTAGGAGAAAAATACGAGTATGAGGGCCATCGGATTGGCGGTGTAAGAGTGATCCACAGGCTGCCTGCTTGATGCATCAAGACATGGCGTGGGCACTACTCCAGAATTATCGTCCCGGTGGCGACGCTTGTGGGATGTTTGGTGACTGCAAGAGGATCGTGTGCCATGAAGTGAGGCTGAATTGCCACAGGCTGTCTTCACGATGCGTCGTGACATGACGCGGGATTCCCCTCCAGAATTTTCTGTACATGTGCTTGTACTCATAGATCATCTATGATACCTACCGTAATTACAGTAGTAGATTAAGTCATAACGGGGGATTGAACCCTACAAAGATGAAGAACGATTAAGAGGCTTGCCCTCGGACCTATGTAGTATGGGATGCATAGAATCGGAACAAGTGTGCATTAGTGTCATGTGACATAATTAACTGCATTAAGGACTAAGTGCACAATCACAACACGACATCAATAGGGTAGTCCATTTAGTTTGATATGTGACAAGTTTGTGTTTGCTAAATATGGAAAATAAGTTATACTATTTTCGGCATAGAGAGGATGGTCGTATATAATGATCGTCGGTTGAATAAACTGACGTATCCACAGTCTTATATGCAGGTAAATGGCTTGATACAGATTAAAGAGAAACAAATTCTTAAAGATTATTCAATGTTGTTGTACATTTGTTTCATTGTTGTAAAGTTTACTTCCGCTGTGCAATGTAAAGTGTAATGTAATCATGTAAACTCTGATGTAAAGTGAAAAGTTCAAATTTTCTTGTAAAATTGTACTAAAGGAAGCGAAAAGATCCTGTAGAACATCTCGAATTCAGTGTATTTGGAATTCGGGGCGTTACAGGAGTGGTATCAGAGCCACGCTTCCACACTTGTACAAATTTATAAGGAACGACACCCTAGTAGTGGACATTAGAGTGTGTGTTTGAGTCTAGAGATTTAAATGTAAGTGACTTACATTTGTGTTACTCTATGACTTATGCTTCTTCCTCCCTATTTTCTAAAAGTGGCTGACTACTTCGATCCTGCTGGAGATGACGACTGGCATATCATCGAGGAAGAGTACCATCTTGGACAAGCAGATTTCGAGGAAGAGTACTATCCAGGGCAAGCAGATTCTGACGGAGAAGAATGGCCTCAATCCCGAGAGATCACCCCACCTCCGGATTCATCTGATGACTCTTCTGACAAAGAAGAAGAACCAGTTCCAAATAGTCTTGTGACTTCTCTTCAGAGGCAGGTAGAAACACTGCGAGAGAGAGTCGGATTATTGGAGGCTCCGCTGGCAAAGCGAATGGACGATTTTTCTGTTCTCAGTCATCGTATATGGGAACTCGAGAAGGGGAAGAATTTGACAGATGTGCTGAAGGATGAAGTTGATGAACTACGGGGAGAACTTCGAGAAGCGAAGAGGAATCGTAGGAGTTAGACTGTTGTAGCTTCTACTGTTTTCATTCTGATGTCAAGAAATGTTTTTCAATTCGAATGTATAAAGTTTGGAATTTAATGAAATGCAAGTTGATCTAAAATTCATGTCTTATACTTCGAATTTAATGGATCTTTTGCATCAGAATATGGCTAGAAGAGGAGCTAGAAATGGGGAAGGTCTGGATCTGGAAACAGAACTTGTGAGGGTCTATCAGATGCTCAACGTCGTGGCTATGAATCAGAACCAAGGAAGGGTACCTGCGAATCCGGTGCCCGAAGCGATTAAACTGGTGGAATCGTTCAAGCGAATGAAACCGCTTGTATTCAAAGGGAAGTCAGACCCTGATGCAGCTGACAACTGGATTCGTCAAGTAGAGATAATCTTTGAAGTACTGGAGACTTCTGAAGGCAGTAAGGTCAAGTTGGCGACTCTGCAACTTGAGAAGGATGCGGCTGTTTGGTGGCAGTCGATGAAGAGGACAATGGGAGGCATAGTGCTTGGCTGGGAAGAATTTCTGGAAGAATTCCGCAGTCACTATTTTCCCTCCGATGTTCAAGAGAAGAAGGCTATGGAATTTCTATCACTACAGCAAGGTAGCATGTCAGTGAGAGAGTACGAGACCAAGTTTACTCAGCTCTCTAGGTATGCTCCGGAATTAGTGATGGATGAAGCTAAGAAGGCTCGTAAGTTCGAGCATGGGTTGAGGCCGAGCTTGAGGTCCCGGATGATACCCCTTGGTATCAGAAGATTTGACAAGTTGGTCAAGAGAGCAGCAGCGACGGAAGCAGATATGGAGCAGTTTCATATTGTTCAGAACCGGAAGAACAACTGGCAGTCTGGGAAGAGGCCCGCCAATTTTGGGAGTTTCAAGGGGAAACCATCTGCACAAAGGTTCAAACCGACAGGGGCGAATGCTATTAGTGTGGCTGGAGGATCTGGGAACAATGTGGTGAGACCTCCTGCGGTAACTTGCTTCAACTGTGGTGAAGCCGGACATTACCGATCTCAATGTCTCAAACCACGGAATGGTGATCGCAATGTACCAACGCAGCAGACTGGGAAGAGACCGTACCAACCAGGGCGAGTATTTGCCTTGACGGAAGCTGATGCTGATGAGGTTGATCATGTCATTACTGGTACGAGGGCTGGTGTTTAGAGGTTTTTGTCATTTCTTTTTCCCGCTGTTTAGTGAACTGTTACATAATGAGTGTGTATTATGTAACAGGAGAACTTTATCTTAATGGAATGAAAGCTGTTGTGTTGTCTGATACTGGATCCTCTCATACTTTTGTGTCTCCTAGATTTGCTAAAGTGTTGGGAGTTGAACCGAAGATTTTTCTAGGCAAGATCTTAGCAGTAGCTACTCCGTCAGGGGAAACTCTAACCACTGATCGGTATTATGCTGATTGTGAGATCGCGATTGGAGATCGAATCTTTGGCATTGATTTGATCGAGCTGACTATTTTGGGAGTCGATGTTATCATTGGCATTGATTGGATGTCAGTGTACAGTGCAAGCATCGAGTGTAAGACCAAGACGGTAACAGTGAAGGCTCCAGGTGGACCTGAAGTCACTTTCCAAGGGAAGCAGAAGTGTTCTAAGCTGGTGGCAGCTATCCGCAAGGAAGAGACTCCTGTGGAAGTGCAAGGGATTCCTGTAGTTCGGGACTATCCGACTGTATTCTTGGATGATTTTCCTGGGTTACCCCCACATCGTGATGTAGAGTTCAGCATCACTGTTCAACCGGGAAGTGCACCCATTTCTAAGGCACCGTATAGGATGGTTCCAGTGGAACAGGATGAGGTGAAACAGCAGATTGAGGAACTATTGGAGAAAGGCTTTATTCAACCTAGTGCGTCACCTTGGGGAGCACCAGTGCTTTTGGTAAAGAAGAAGGATGGATCGATGAGAATGTGTATCGATTACCGAGAGATGAATAAGGTCACTGTTCAGAATAAGTATCCTATTCCTCGAATTGATGATTTGTTTGATCGTCTACAAGGAGCAGCTGTTTTCTCCAAAATAGATCTTCGATCAGGATATCACCAAGTTTGAGTGAAAGCTGAAGATGTGCACAAAACTGCATTTAGAACTCGACATGGGCATTACGAATTCTTAGTTATGCCATTTGGAGTGACGAATGCACCCGCAATCTTCATGAATTTGATGAACAGAGTTCTGAGGCCGTTCATTGATTCTTTCGTCGTGGTGTTTATCGGCGATATCCTCGTGTACTCCAAGTCAGAGGAGGAGAACACCGATCATCTGGCAGCAGTTTTGAAGAAGCTGGAAGAGCAGAAGTTGTATGCTAAGTTATCCAAGTGTAATTTCTAGAAATCTGAAGTGGCATTCCTAGGTCACATCCTTTCTAAGGAGAGAGTGACAACTGACCCTCAGAAGATAAAGGCAGTGAGAGATTGGGCTAGGCCTACTACAGTGAAGGAAGTCAGAAGTTTTCTTGGAATGACTGGATACTATAGGAGATTCATTCAAGGTTATGCTCAGATAGCCGTGCCGCTTACTGGTCTGACCAAGAAGAATGTGAACTTCAAGTGGACTGAGCAATGTGAGGCAAGCTTTCAGGAATTGAAAGAGAAGCTGACTACTGCACCTATTTTGGCTTTGCCTAGAACAAGTGTTGAGTATGATGTTTATAGCGATGCTTCACATCGTGGGCTTGGTTGTGTCTTAATGCAAGACGGAAGACTAATCGTTTATGGGTCTAGGCAACTATGACCGCATGAGAAGAATTACCCGACTCATGATCTGGAGTTGGCTGCGATTATCTTTGCCCTGAAGCAATGGAGGCACTACGTGTACGGTGAGAAGTTGAACATGTACACGGACCACAAGAGCTTGAAGTACATATATCTGCAGAGGGATCTAAATCTAAGGCAGCGGAGATGGTTGGAAGTGCTTGAGGACATGCGACCTGAGATCAAGTATCATCCTGGGAAGGCTAATGTTGTTGCTGATGCACTTAGTCGCAAGAGCAGTTTAGCCAGTTTGATTACAACTCAGAAGCATCTGATTGAGGAATTGGATCGAGCAGGTATTGAGGTTGTCTTGCAAGGATTAGGAGCATCTTTAGCTCAGTTAAGGCTTCATCCTACTTTGAATGCAAGGATCATTGCAAGTCAGGAGGTTGATACTGATATCTTGGAGATGAAGGAGCAGGTTGGTGCTGGCAGGTTGCCCGGATTTCAAATCAGGGATGGAGTGCTATGGTTCGGAGATAGACTGTGCGTTCCAAATCAGGCAGACCTGAAAGAGAGTATTCTTCAGGAGGCACATGGTACCCTTTTGTCAGTACATCCTGGGAGTACTAAGATGTACAAAGACATCAAACAGCATTTCTGGTGGTCAGGTTTGAAGCGGGATGTGGCTGAATTTGTGGCGAAGTGTGAGGTTTGTCAGCAAGTTAAAGCCAAAAATCAGAGACCCGGAGGTCTATTACAACTGTTACCTATTCCGGAATGGAAGTGGGATAACATCAGTATGGATTTCATTACGGGATTGCCTAAGAGTCCTAAAGGCAATGATGCGATTTGGGTTATAGTCGATCGACTAACCAAGTCCGCTCACTTGTTGGCGATGAAACTCACTGCTTCGATGGACAAGTTAGCTGAGTTGTATGTTGGCGAGATTGTCCGGCTTCATGGTGTTCCGTCAACTATTGTGTCTGATCGAGATGCGCGGTTTACTTCGCATTTCTGGAGGAGTCTTCAGACAGCTTTGGGTACCAAGATAAATTTCAGCACTGCTTTTTATCCGTAAACTGATGGGCAGACCGAGAGAGTCAATTGTATTCTTGAGGATATGCTTCGGTGTTGTATACTAGATTTTGAAGGCAGTTGGGAAAGGCATTTACCTTTGGCAGAGTTTTCCTACAACAACAGTTTTCAGGCTAGCATTGGGATGGCGCCGTACGAAGCTTTGTATGGCAGGAAGTGCAGAACACCTGTTTTTTGGTTTGAAGTTGGGGAGCGTCAGTTGTTTGGTCCTGAGCTTGTGCAGCAAACCTCTGAGAAGATTGTTCTGATCAGGAAAAGGTTGGTAGAAGCTCAGAGCAGGCAGAAAAGCTATGCAGACAACCGGAGAAGGGACCTTGAATTTGAGGTCAGTGACTTCGTCTTTCTGAAAGTATCCCCCAGTAAAGGTGTGGTTCGATTTGGCAAAGGCGGGAAGTTAGCCCCGAGGTTTATAGGCCCGTACAAGATATTGAAAAGGATCGGAAAAACTGCTTACCGGCTTGAGTTACCGGAAGAGTTATCTCAGGTGCACAATGTCTTTCATGTGTCTATGCTGAGAGGTTATATTCCAGATCCGAGTCATCATTTGCCTGAAGTGCCGGAAGGTTTGCAATTGGATCTGAATTACATCGAGTCTCCTGTCGAGATTGTTGATCGTCGAGAGAAAGTCTTGAGGAATAAGACGATACCGATGGTCAAGGTAGTCTGGAGAAACCATTTGGTTGAAGAGGCTACTTGGGAGTCTGAGGAGAGGATGTTGAAGGATTATCCTGAGCTGTTTGCTTGATTGTATCTTTGTATCTTTTGTTCTTTTTGTTGTGTTATATTTTGTTCCTCACTCTTGACTGTAGTTCCAGGGACAGAACTATTCTAATGAGGGAGTGTTGTAATGCCCTGATTTTTTATTTAATGAAAAACTATTTATTTTGCACGTAGTGTGCACGTGCAATATTTTGTAAATATTCTCATCAAGATGAGTAAAGATATTTAAATATGTGCTTTTAAATTATTTTTTATAAAGCCTTCTTTCAATTAGACAAAAAACCTTTTTCTTTTAAAAGCCCAAAGTTAATTTAATTTATTATTTTATAATAATTATTTTGGCCCATTAAACTAAAGCCCATTAGTTAATTTACTTTTTTAATATGACTTGTAATGTAGAATACAAATTAAAGTTTATTTTTATATAAAATAAAATGTACAATTGTTTGGACCTAGTTGCATGCACGTGCACTACACGTACACGTGCAAAATGCACTTCCCATGGCCGGTTTTGATCTTTTTAGGAGGGAAATCAAAATTTTAGTGGTGATCATGGTGTGGTGGTTACGTGGTTGTGGGTAGTTAATGCAACTCCTACTGTCATCTTAGCCCTCCATCTTATAACCAACTACTTGATCCTAGCCCTCCATTCTCTTTGATTTTTAGTATAAATACCCCCCCCCCCCATGGCTAGTTATTCTTGTGCCTATTAATCCTTCCAAACCTATAGTCTAAATTATATTATCTGGTAGTGTTTTTGTGAGTTGAAAGATTGAGTTGTGTGTGAGGGAGTTATGCTTGCATCAACTAGAAGAAGGAGAGGCCAGCTACCATCAAGGAGCTCTGGGTGAGGTGTGCTTGGAGGCTCGTGTGCGCGCTTCGAGGAGGATGAGCACTCTAGTTGCAAGGACATTCGTCTAGGAGGTTGTTAATTGTATCTTTCTTCAATAAGGTGGGTAAATTTTCCCTATTTCTAAAATAGGAATGCATGCTAGTTTTAATTAGAAAAATGATGCATGAAAATGATTAATAAGAATGCACTTTTAATTGGAAAAAAATGATCTATAATTGATTGAATTGTTGATATGCAAATTGTGTGTGCTTCTACTATTAAAATTCAAGTTGTGTGCAATATGAATGTGGTTATAAATTATGTAAATAAACCTTCGTTAGTAGCATGAAAAACTATGTGCAAGATTAGTATATTGACTATGTCGCTTTATGTGCTAAATTGGAAATTTTGTTATGATGTCGTAACGAATAAAATTACGATACAATTATTATGGTCGTGGAATAAATAAGAGTAGAAAATTGGTATAGAGATTAATGAAATTATAATGTCGGAAAAGAATGTATTAGTGGATAGATAGGATAAACGTTATGTTGAAATGCTCTGTGCTATACATAATGAGGAAAATATGAATGAATGAAAAAGAACTAAAGACGTTTAGAGAACTGGAAATTGCCTGTACAGTCGATCGATCATATGAACAGTCGACTGATATGAACGAAAGTCGACTTCCCAATAAATGATATTCAGATTTCGAATGCTGCGGAACAGTCGACTGGCCGGGTGCAGCAGTCGACTCTTCTGAGCGATTATTGAAGAACTTTCTTTGGCTGAACAAGTCGACTGGATGAGTTCTAAGTCGACTCTTCAGAGCACTTTTGACATCTCAGAAATTCTATTTATTGTTTTATGATAAAGATTGTGAATCTTATGTTGAATATTGGTTGTGACAGTAAACTCTATTTGTCTTTGCATGAATTAATATGGGGTGAATCATTTATTTGAATTTATAAAAGTTATAATTGTGGAACTATGAACATGAAAAAGCAAATCCATAGTGATTATGAAAAAAATGAACTCATGAGCTGGAAATGCTCAATTTTTGGTAATTATGAATTGAAATTGAAACAAAAGAGTAGCTAAGTCTCCCACCGGCAATTGGAAAGAAATGAAATGAGAAGAAATTTGAAATGAAAGACCAAGGCTGGTCATGCTTGAACGAATAAATAAGTCTGGTTTAGTGGAGAGGCTAACTCTATAGCTTTGATTTTTGTTCATGATTTTGATAAAAACTAAGGATTAGTACATAGTGGAGACGTGATGAAAGTAGGAGAAAAATACGAGTATGAGGGCCATCGGATTGGCGGTGTAAGAGTGATCCACAGGCTGCCTGCTTGATGCGTCAAGACATGGCGTGGGCACTACTCCAGAATTATCGTCCCGGTGGCGACGCTTGTGGGATGTTTGGTGACTGCAAGAGGATCGTGTGCCATGAAGTGAGGCTGAATTGCCACAGGCTGTCTTCACGATGCGTCGTGACATGACGCGGGATTCCCCTCCAGAATTTTCTGTACATGTGCTTGTACTCATAGATCATCTATGATACCTACCGTAATTACAGTAGTAGATTAAGTCATAACGGGGGATTGAACCCTACAAAGATGAAGAACGATTAAGAGGCTTGCCCTCGGACCTATGTAGTATGGGATGCATAGAATCGGAACAAGTGTGCATTTGTGTCATGTGACATAATTAACTGCATTAAGGACTATGTGCACAATCACAACACGACATCAATAGGGTAGTCCCTTTAGTTTGATATGTGACAAGTTTGTGTTTGCTAAATATGGAAAATAAGTTATACTATTTCCGGCATAGATAAGATGGCCGTGTATAATGATCGTCGGTTGAATAAACTGACGTACCCACAGTCTTATATGCAGGTAAATGGCTTGATACAGATTAAAAAGGAACAAATGCTTAAAGATTATTCAATGTTGTTGTACATTTGTTTCATTGTTGTAAAGTTTACTTCCGCTGTGCAATGTAAAGTGTAATGTAATCATGTAAACTCTGATGTAAAGTGAAAAGTTCAAATTTCCTTGTAAAATTGTACTAAAGGAAGCGAAAAAATCCTGTAGAACATCTCGAATTCAGTGTATTTGGGATTCGGAGCGTTACAACTACTCTCAATAGTTGATTCATAAACAAAAACCAATTATCATTAACATGGCCAAGTTATTTTCATCCAACTCACCAATAGTCCCTAAAATCTCATCTTTAATTAATTAATGCATAACATCCATCATACTCAATCAACTCATTAATCCAAAAGAAAAAGTCTACATACAATTCATATTAGATTCTCCAAAAAATCTAAAATCATTCACATGCAAATATCTAGGGTTCTTCTCAAAGATCCAATTTTTTATCCATCCAACATACATATTCATACCAAACCCTAGCATGCTCTCTAATATATGGAATTCAACATCCAAGATCAATCAAAATATTCATATCATTCGCATACAACATACACAAATCAAAAGAATACAAATGAGCCACTCACATACAACATCCATAAAACAACACAAAACAAACATGTCACTCACCTCAAATGAAGAAATCCAATCGAATAAGCAAAACCCTTCTGTGCGAAATCCAAGATCTTCTCTTTCAATCTCCAAGAAAAATAAAAATAATAAACCTTGTGTTGTGCAGCGTATGACGGTTGCACTCCACCTTTTGTACAGGCCGGAAATGAAGAATTAGGGTTTGAAACATATTTGCAAAATAATCCTTTCAAAATATAACTTTACATATATAAACCTTTCTTTATAAAATAGTTAAAATAAGTTAAATAAATTAAAAACAAATCAAATCCTTTTACTACTGAGTTTTTTAGCAATCCAGCACAGCCCAGAAATAAATAAAATTTGGATTTGCACTCAGAGTGGCAATTTTGCACAAAAGTCCTTCTTTTTTGTAATATTTGCAAATACATCATAAAATATTTGTAAAAATCCAGAAAATTCAGAAATAATATCTAATAATACATATTATATTTTCCAATTAAAATATCTGACTTTTATTTTCCAGAAAAATATTTGCACAAGATCCAACATAAATTCCATATTTGAAAAAACACCATATTTGTTTAAATCTTTACCAAATCAACTCTAAATAAAATTTAAATATATTTTAATTTCAATGATGACCATGGAAAGCCCAAAAATCAGTAAAAACGAATTTTCATTATTTATTTGAGATCCAAACGGCTTTTTACATAAAAGCCCCTCTCTTTCGAGGTATTTATAAAAATAGTTTCTTTACTAAGAAAAATCCCAAAATTTAGAATATACTCTATTATAAGTAGGAAAATTTATTAAAAATATAAAATTGGATATTTACACCAAAAATATTTGCACGTGTTTTGCACGTGTAAAAGATAAATCTTCAGAAAAATATTTATTAAATCTTCCGAAAATCATTTTAATTCATTTTCTAATCTCAAAAATAATATTTAAAAATATGGGGTACTACACTGGCCGAAGGAGAATACTGACTCTGGAGTGAGGCGAGAATACCATTCCCTTGCTGATACTTTTAGTGTTGCAGGGAATGTTCGACACATGAGCACGTCAGTGGCGTTGTAGACCATTATGAGGGTCTTGAAACTCTCGATATGGTTATTTTGGTCTAATTCCCTATCATATGAATTGAATTGAGGAGCTTTGAAGTCCTTTGGGATGGGTGCATCGAGGATAGTTTTGCTTAAAGGAGGTCAACTAGGGTAGTAGGCCCTGCTGGAGTGGTTTCCCTTATTCTTCATCTGTTTTAGAAGACCTTCTACCTCTCGGATATGGAGAATGGTCGTCCTTTCCCTTAGATCCAGTTGAGTTGACGGATTCTTCTTTAGAGGGTTGGCCCAGATCTTGACTACCTTGGATGACTCAGAGGATGTCGAGCTTGAACTTTTCTAATTCAGCCCTAATGACTGGGGCATCTTTCTGTTTGTTCCGCTATAGAAGCTTTCGACTCTTATGAGTCAGGCTTCTTATTGTTGTATGCCCTTTGTGAGAGGAAGAATGCCTTGATCTATGCCTAGGAGAGTTGCTTCTCCAGTTTACCTGATGTTCTGAGAGGGAGGCCTTAGTTCGAGCGCACCTCTCATCCAAGCAGATTCGTAGATCAGTTCCTTGTTGCATGGGGCTAATGATTTGGCAGAGATCTCTAGATCCTCGGGGGCTTTGCGAGGCCATTGAACCGGCTGAAGCATTATGGATGTAACGCCCCACAATTTTTAATACAATATTTTGAATTAATAAATAAAATTTTAATTAATTTATTAAATTATTTTGAAATTTTGTGAAATGGTCATTTTGCATGTGCAAAACACGTCCAAATATTTTTAAAATGCAAGTTTTTGAATTTTGAGTTGATAAATAAATTCTATTATTTATTATTGGACATATTTGAATTTTTGAAATTTTTCTGAATAAGAGAAACTACTTTTTTAAATATTTTGAAAGAAAAGGGTTTTCTAGCAAAAAGGGCATTGGAGGCAAATTTAAATTTCAAAGAAAAATGCTTGGCTTCATATCAGGGTCAGTTTTGATAAAAGAGATTTGGGGGAGAGATATTATCCATTTTGTTAAACTTTATTTGATTTGATTGATTAAATATTTAATTACACAATTTTGGGATTGTGATGGGACTAAATTGCAAATTTGCTATCAAACCCGAAAAATCCAGCACCCGGTCATATAAGAGAGGATTTGAACAGAGGATTTCAACCTTCCTCTTGTATTGGCTATTTTGGGTGATTTTCTTGAGTTTTGGAGTGGATCTATTGTTTGGAGAAGAATGTCTCTTGTTTGCAAAAAATATCGTCTTGAGGTGGGTAACACTCCAACTCTATTGTTTTGTTTTTATATTTAGTATCATGCTAGGGATGGAATCTTGTATGTCATGGATTGTTTTGTAGCTTGATTGTAGTACCTATTGAGATGTATGCATGATATGAGATTGTTGATTATTGAACATAAAGATTGAATCTTGATTGTGTATGGATCTAAAATAATTTGTTCTTAAATAATGGAGTTTTTCTATGCATGAAAAATCTAATTTTATATTGTAGAAATAGATCTAATGAACCCATATGTTATTGTAGACGTGTAGATCTATATGTATGATTATTGAACATGTTTTGAGTAATTAAAAGATGAAAATTTTGTGGGTTGTTCGTTGTTTTAATATGAACTTATGATGGGTTGAAAACTAGAATTTTTATACACAAATATGAAACATAAATCATCACAAAATACATGCATGAACGGTAGACCTAGGGTTAGGGTTACGGGGTTGAAACCCTAGACCTAGGGTTGGCTCGGGTCGAGGGTTGAACAACAACCCGGGGTTACACAGTGCAACCCGAGCACTGTGCAAACCCCAGGGTTGTTTTGGCTCTTGGGTTGGAGGCTTCAGCTCAATTTTTTAGGAGCTTTTGTGTGGGGGTTTGTGTGCTAGAGTTTGTGAACACTAGTATGCATATAGATGAGTATATGTATATGTTTAATCTAATATTTGCATGAAGCTTAATTGGTTCTTCGATCGAGTTTTGAAAGTACAAATTTCATATTTTTGGGAAGTTTAATTTCATATTTGTGTGTGTTCAAGCAATAGATTTGAGGGGTGCAAAATTCTATGTTTTTATAAGTATTAATCTCAGTTGAGGGAATGTATGTTTTGATTTTGAAAGACAATAAGTTTGAACTATAAAGAGGTTTATGTTCAGTTTCAAAATAGACTTGTTTCAGTTTGAGTTGGCTGGATTTAAGAGAAATTTATTGAATTTTTGTGTGTATGGAAAGTGATATTCAAAAGTGGAATTTAAAGAATTTTGGATTTGATTTTGTTAACATATATGAAAGAGTCATTTATGGTAGTAATGGTTTATTAAATGAAATGTGAATAATGAAGAGATTGTGGATGTAGAAATGTGTATTTTTGGAATGAGATAATCTTGTTGAGATTTGGATTCACAGTCGTGGTGTTGTGGGAAAAGTTTTGTTTTTCAAAAAAGAGAATATAAAGAATATATGATGATTAAATCAAGTGAGATTTTTTATTTTGATTTGGGTTATTGTGAGAACCCTGGATGGACGCTTGAGGCGTTGAGTTGGGAGCACTAGATACTGAGCAAACCCAAGATCACCAGCAGTGGATTTCGAATGTGGGAATTTAGCCTACGGGGCTAGTGTGCCTGGTTTGGCAAGTGATGTCTGGTAGGATAGAGCTAGTTCTAGGTGGCACAGGTTGTTATGATTACAATTCTAAGGACATGCACTTATAAGTGAACTTTCTATATAATTTTTAGTACTCTTTTATGTATTAAAATTACGAGTTCTTGTGATTTCTTTACCATTTATCTTATTTCTACTTATTTTTATTTATTTGTTTGATTTCGTAGAAATGAGATTTATAAGTGCAAGAAGATTTGAATTTTAGTAAAAGTCAAAGAAAAAAAATAACAAGGATAAAGATTTTAAAATTCAAATTTATTTTATGTGAAGATTTCTAGAAAATTTGAGCACTTAAATACATGTTTTTACAAATTGGCCCTTTGAAGGACCAACAGAAAATATATCGGTCAACTAGGTGGTGGATTGAAATTGTGGAATAAAATATTTAAATATAAATAAATCAGCAGTGGTGGAATGTGATTATTAGATATAATTAGTAAATGATTAGTTATATCTAATAGATTATTCAGTGATTTAAATTAATTAATTACTTACTAATCCTAATTCTAATTTTATTTAAAACCTAACCCTATTGTTTACTATCCCTTATATATAACCAGGTGACTTGCATAACAAGGAGGGAGGATTTTGGTGGTAGGTGGGCAGTGCGACCAGAAGGAAAAAAAAAACAAAGGTGGGCGTCAAAAACGAAACAGAGAAGAAAAGGAGAGGGAAAGTGGGGGTTCGGAGTTCGAGGGTGTTCAGAAACGAAACTGAGAAGAAAAGGAGAGAGAGAAAGAGAGAGAATAGCGTGAATCTCTGCAATTTCGGTGTTCAACAACACTCAAGTTCTTTCTTCTTCTCTTCTAATTTTTATTATGCAATCAAAGAACATGTTTGTTAGTTACAAATTTACTATGAACTAATTTTATTTTTCTAGGTCTTGATGTAGCCTAGTTTTGAGAACACAATTTTAGTTCCATATTATTTTTCTATTTTTCCATGGTTGTGTGTTTGATTTTTGTTCTTAATGCTTTCAATTGTTTGGCCAACTTTTTTATGATTTATTACATCAGGAAGAGACCGAATTGGTAATTTGTAATTTCAAATTAATAAAGTTAAACCTTATTACAAGAGCGAACTATTGTTATTGTGACCGTTAAGAAATCTATATATCTTAATGAATTTTCAATTAATAATTTGTGCATGAACTATGACAAATAATTAGTTGAGAATATTTTTGATATTGCTTCACAGAGAATATTGAATAATATTGGGGGTTTTGATCTACAACTTGGAAAAATAATATTTTTATTCACATAGAATTATGAATTGTGTGAGATTAATTAGGTGAAATCAAAAGCCCTAGAATTAGTTTTGCTGTTAAGAAACAACCAAATTTCGGATTCTATTCCTTTTAATTAGTTTATTTCTTTCATTTAGATTAATTTAATTTAGTTGCTATTGTTTATCATCTTTTCAATCTTTCAAATAGTAGTTGATCTAGTCAATTTTGGTACTCAATAAAATAATTAGTTCTTGTGGGTTCGACACTCTTTTCACTTAACTATACTACTTGTTGCAATTTTGTACACTTGCAAATATTCACATCAAGTTTTTGGGGCCACTGCCGGGGACTAATTATTTTCTTTTGATATTGATAATTGCTATATTGTTAATAATTTGGATTTTTCTCCATTATTTTTATTATTTTTATTTTTTATTTTTAGTTTTTCTGTTAATTAATAGCTATCTTTCAGGACATAAAATTGTATCACAATAGCAAACGATAAGAAAAATAAGGCTTTGAGAGACTATGCTATGCCCTCGCTTAATGGAGCAACATCAAGCATAAAGAGGCCGGTTATACAAGCTAACAATTTTGAGATTAAACCGGCAATCATTCAAATGATTCGACAGAATGTTCAATTTGGGGGACTATCGCATGAGGATCCTAATGTTCACATTACAAACTTTCTAGAAATTTGTGACACTTTCAAGCATAACGGAGTATCAGATGTTGCAATTCGATTGAGACTCTTTTCTTTTTCACTGAGAGATAAGGGGAAGGCTTGGCTAAATTTTCTACCATCTGGTGTTATTACTAATTGGGAGGGACATGCACAAAAATTTCTAGCTAAGTATTTTCCACCGGCATAAATTGCAAAGCAAAGGAATGACATTACCATATTCACTCAATTTGAGACTGAGTCTTTGTATGATGCATGGGAGAGGTATAAAGATTTATTGAGAAAGTTTCCTCATCATGAACTACCAAAATGGCTGCAGATTCAAATATTCTATAATGGTTTGGGAGTTACAAATCGATCTATGGTTGATGCAGCAGCTGCAGGTGCTCTTATGAGCAAAACTGATGAAACGGCCTATGAATTTTTAGTGGAGATGACATCCAACAATTACCAATGGTCTTCAGAGAGAACAATGCAAAGAAAAGTGGCTGGAGTTTTTGGACTTGATCCTATTACTACTTTAACTACAAAAATTGATGTTTTATCTAAACAAATAGGTAATATGAATGTTAATGCTATTCAAACTAATATGATTTGTGATCTTTGTGCAGGAAATCACACAAGTATTGATTGCCAAGTGGGAAATTCTTTTGCTCAATCAAATTTCATTCAAGCAAATTACTTGTCTAATTTCCAATATTAAAACAACTCTTATTCGGACACGTATAATCCAGGATGGAGAAACCACCCCAATTTTTCATGGAACAACAATCAAGGAGCAATTAGACCACCTCAGAATTTTCAGCATCAAGAAAAGAAGCAGACACTTGAGGAGATGTTCATGCAGTACATGCAAAAGACAGATTTGGCAATCCAAAAATGTTGTAGCTTCAACTTCAGCTTCAATTCAAAATCTTGAGGCGCAAATTGGTCAAATTTCAAATATTCTTACAGAAAGAACGACAGGAACATTACCTAGTAACATAGTAGTTAATCCCAAGGAGCATGTCAAAACAATAATACTTAGAAGTGGGACAACAATTGAGCAACACAAACCAAAACTGCCGAACAAAATGTGATTGAAAAGGAAGATGAGTACGAGCCAATTTTGGAGGAACAAACGCAGCAGGTGGCTAACCACCATATTGAGAATTCCAAGAAAAGCAAAGGAGATTCAAATACCACGGATTTTCAGGGAGTTTAATTCTGAAACTTATCCTGATTTACCTTATGATCAACATGTTCCTTTTCCACAAAGACTTAAAAAGAACAATCTAGGAAATCAATTTTCTAAAATTTTAAATATTTTTAAGAAATTGCATATTAATATTCCGCTTATTGAAGCTTTGGAACAAATGCCTAAATTTGCTAAATTTTATAAGGATATTTTATCAAACAAGAGGAAGCTGGAAGAGCATGAGATGATGATGCTAACCGAAGGGAGTAGTGCAATTTTACAAAAAAAAACTGCCTCATAAACTTAAAGATTCAGGGAGTTTTACAATTCCTTGCACTATTGGAAATTCTTCTTTTGATAAAGCATTATGTAATTTAGGAGCAAATATTAATCTTATGCATTATTCTGTTTTCAGGAAATTAGATATTAGAGAAGCAAAACCCACCATAATCTCATTGCAATTGAAAGGGCAGATTTATTAAGTACCCAAGAGGAGTAATTGAGGATGTTTGGGTGAAAGTAGATAAGTTGATATTTCCTGTTGATTTTATTATGCTCGACATGAAGGATGATGAACAAATGAACAAATCCCTTTGATTTTGGGGACACCCATTCTAGCTACGGTGAGAGCTTTGATTGATGTTCAACAAGGAAAACTTATTTTGAGGGTTGACAATGAGCATGTAATGTTTGATGTTTCCAAATCCATAGAGGTTACTACTGAAGCTCACTCACGTTTACAAGTTTGTGAAACTAATTTAATTATGGGAGAGACAAACAGAGCGGAAGTTGAGAAACTACCAATTAAAGTGTGTCCAGGAAATTTAGCAACTATCGAATCTGAGAAAGAAAAGATTTTGGAATACGTTCAAGTTGCACCATATATTCATCCATTTTCTCAGCTGAAATTCAAAGAGGTGGGGATATTAAAGACGTCATCTTCAAGAAAGAAACGACTCAAACTATAGCTTGAACCTAATCCACACCTGAAGAGAAGTATTAGAAAAGATGTTCTTATATTGTTGGATTTTGGCATTACATAACCATCTCAGCTACTCCGTCTAGCTAAAGACTTAAAACTTAGCACTTCTTGGGAGGTGCACGCCCCTGTTCCCAAAATACGGGAATACGAGTCCATGACGAAGGCCCAGAGAATGATGTTAACATCATCCATGAGCTGTACCAGTCTTAACTCAACAATAAGAAAAATGAATAATCACAACCACCATATAAATATAATCACAAAAACCACAACTGGAATTAAAAAAATTCAATAGTTCAACATAATAACCAATAACTGAGAAAACAAACAATAGTTACGGGTCAAAAAGCCCGGAATTCAAAGTTCAACAAATGAATAACAATGCGATAAGGAATAACATAGAAGGAGATAATTTATTCTAAAGCAGCTCCTGATCCAACCCCTAGAAGAATTGCTCACCAATGGCTCCTGGCAAATCTCCTTGTTCACCTGTAGCTGGATCAACTAGAGTGGAAAAGAAAATGTCCTTAGAGCAAGTATGGACAACAAGTGGTGAAAAGCAAAGAGTAAGGGGACATGGTACATCAAAGAGTATGAAGCAAGATCAAAGTCCAAAAGCAATAATAATGTCAATAAACGATGGTCAAGTGTACAAGTGTCAACTTAGGTTTATTAGTATCTTGTTCTTCCTATCTAGTGCATGTAATACTACGTCCCATACCACAGGTTCGGTGCACGCAAAACAGTGTACGTTTTAGATATAGTGGTGGGATCTACAAAGCGAGCAAATGGTGCAATGAGATTACATGATAACAAGGTAACAAGTTCACGAGTATTCTCCACCTTCCATGTCAATAGTCCATGTAAACAAGAAGGGCCCTACCGAGTACATTTTCTGAGATTATCCACTACTAAGTCAACCCTTATTAACCCCGGCTTGTTTAACATTTTATCATTTCATTCATGGTAATGACATTGTGTATATAAGAGTGTCAAAGCGATGATAGAGTTGCAACAAAATGATACACTGCATGATACGCTACAAATAATTGTAAATCTGAAAAAAGCGGACACAGCAGCACTAACACAGCAGTAACTCACAAATTACAACTCGGAATGCAATTTCGCAAAAAGGGAAAGTAAACTAGATATCCGGGGATACAATTTATATTCAGAAAGTTTTTATTAATTCTGCCTGTAACTAGGTCAATTGTCCTATTCTTTACAGGTTAGTTGTTCTGGCTGCAACTTATAGTCAAAGTTTAATGGGTGAAAACTATGTGTAAAATCAATATAAAAATCTACAAAAATTAGGAATGGATCCTAAGTATGTCTAATAAGTTTCTGAAGAGTTTCATGTCATTATACTATTGTTATCATGGTGTTTCAACTGAAAGTTGTGTCCGTGTTTCATTAATTTGCGATCTGGAAAGTACAAACCAGTAGTGACTAAAACTGCGATATCTCACAGCTCACAAATCGGAATCAAGATCCGTTAATTATTCTGGAAACTAGATTCATTAGGCTACAATTATCTTTGATATTGTTTTGGATTATTCCTATTGTAATAGGGTCGAAACCTCAGTACAAAATAGAAAAGGCAGCAGGACATAACAAAGATCATCATATATATATATATATATGTCAAAGTGAATAAGCAACATGTTCTTGTTATCATACAATGCATTATCATCAAGGTACAGCAAGTTGAGGTGAAATTCTACTGTATATAAGGCAAGATTATAATGTCACGATGCAATTCTTGAGATCCTAATCAATTAACATGTATTCATATCATGGTATATTTCTCATATGCAAGTTCTAGTTAATTTGTTCATGCCGTGTGTGCATATAAGTTTGGGTTTGAATCAATGGATATTGGCACAAGTCATGGATACTTCGGGTTAGCTCGTGTAAACCCTAGATATCCCCAACGGAAAGTATACAAAGCAAAGTTAAGATAATCGAAGTGGGACTACTTGCGGAAGAGGTCAAAAATCTCGAACTAGAAAAATAAAACGAGTTCAAGTGGACGTGCCTTTTGTAGACGATTAGATTAGTCCAAATATGCGAGAATAACGGGATCGGAATCTCGGGCGACGCTCCAAAAATATGTGCGAGACACGAACAAAATACCAAACAGCAACTCCAAGTAACTCATGTACACTGGATCGAGAGCAAAATACCACACAACAACCCAAATCCAAGGGAAAAAACACCAAACACAAAAATTGACCAATGGAAACTCATCTTCAACTTCTCGATGTAGAGAGAGAGAGAGAACAGTGGGACTCGGCGACATGGGGCGGCGATGGCACAGCACTATGGCGGCGACGACGATGGGGATGTCGCTACGATCGGGAAGCGATGCAATGAAGGATGATGGCGAGCTTTGTTTTTCGCTCGAAAATAGGTGAACGACGGCGAGGACGAGCTTGGACTAAGGGGACGCCGGTGGTTTCGAAAGTGAACGGAGGGTGAGGTTGAGGGGGGTTCGACAATGGGTTGATGGTTCAGTTGAGTTGGGGTTCGGCATTGGGGGAGAGAGCGAGGGATCGACGAGGAGGTCGGGAAGTCGATGGCGTGGCGCGATGAGGGGGTGTTCGGTGGTTGGGGATGACGAGAGGATCGAGATGATGACAATGGAGGTGGTAGTGGTCAGAGTTGTTGACGGGAGATGGGCAAAGGCGATGGGTTTGCTTGGTGGTTGGAGACGAAACAGGGAGAGAGAGAGGGGGGCAGAGAGAGACGGGGTAGTGAGTTGGCTGTTGTGATTTCGGGAGAATGGGAGAAGGTTTATTAATAAAATAATAAGAGTGAATCGTAGGAAGTTAAGGGATACGGGGATTGAGGGGGAGGAGATCTGGGTTAGTTGTTAGGGGGTATATGGGTTTGGGTAGACTAGGATTTGGGTTCAGGATCCAATATGGAGATGGGTTTGGGTAGACAATAGTATGAGCTTGCAAATGGATTGGGCTAATAAAAGATAACAATAATAATACTAGAAAAAATAAATTGAAATAGAAGGCCACAACAATACCAAGACCCAAAATACAATAAAATAAAAAAAAATAACACTAAAATACAGGAAAATCCGTACAATCGGAAATAGGGGTTACAAATCCTACCCCACCTTACAAGAAGTATTTCGTCCTTAAAATTCACATCGGTGGATCGTAGGCACCACGAGAAAGGAAAAACAAACAAAACAACAAACAACTACTCAAAGAGGTGAGGGAACTTCTTCTGGACTTCCTCCTCCAACTTCCAAGTCGACTCATCGGGCGAGTGAGGATTCCAGGAGATACAAACAAGTTTGATAACTTTGTTCTTTATCATTTTCTCACGTCTGTCCAGAATAGTAACTGGCTGAACTTCGCAAGATAAGTCTGGTATCATGGATAACTCTGAGTAGTCAGTCACATGACTATCATCCCTGACATACTTCCTGAGCTGGGAGACGTGGAATACGTCATAGACTCCAGACAAGGCTGGCGGTAGTGCAAGTCTGTAGGCTACCTTGCCCACACGCTCCACGATATCAAAGGGGCCAATGAATTAGGGACTCAGCTTACCCCCTCCACCAAAACGGATAACGCCCTTGCATGGCGAAACCTTCAGAAATACATGATCGTCGGCCTCAAACTCTAAAGGTTGTCGATGACATTCAGCCCATTTCCTCTGCCGGTCCTGAGCAGCTTGCAAGTGCTTTCTTATCTGAGCTAATCCATCAACTGTCATTGTGATCAACTCTGGTCCCAAGAGTTTCCTCTCGCCAATGTCGTCCTAACAGACTGGGGACCTACATTTACAACCATAGAGTGCTTCGAACGGAGCTACATTGAGACTCGCCTGATAACTGTTGTTGTACGAGTACTCAACCAGATGCAGATGGTCCTCCCAAGAACCACCAAATTGCAGGACACAGGATCGTAACATGTCCTCCAGGGTCTGAATCGTCCTTTCGGACTGTCCATCCGTCTGGGGGTGTAATGTCGTGCTATAGTTTAGTTTGCTGCCCAAACTCTTCTGAAGGCTCTCCCAGAACCGGGACCTAAATCTCGTATCCCGGTCGGATACGATGCTGACGAGAACACCATGTAGTCTTACTACCTCCTGGATAAACAGTTCCGCAAGACTCTCAGTGGACTGACCCACTCTAAATGGGATGAAGTGGGCACTCTTCGCCAATCGGTCAACTGTCACCCAGATAGAATTATGACCTTTGGGACTCCTGGGCAATGCTGTCACGAAATCCATAGTTATATTCTCCCACTTCCATTCCAGAATCGGAAGAGGTTGCAACAGTCCAGCGGTTCTCTGATGTTCCGCCTTCACTTGTTGACAGATTAGACACTGTGAAACAAACCTTGCCACAGCCCTTTTCATGCCATGCCACCAAAAATGCTGCTTCAAATCCCTGTACATCTTGGGTACCTCCTGGGTGAATATAATATGGAGACCGATGGGCTTCCTCAAGTAGTTTCTGCTTGACTTCACCTCTGGGAACACACAACTTGGAGCCAAAACATAGCAACCTGTCTGAATGTGTAATACCCCGATTTTTCTTAATACTTAAAGATTATTTATTTATTTTCATATGGTATGCATGTGCAATATTTTTTCTTAAAGCCCAAAAGTTTAATTTACATATTTTCTACAAAATAATTAGTTTGGCCCAACTGATTTTAGCCCATGGATTTAAAACCCTTCTATTATATTTTTATAACTTGTAATGTGTAGCATCTTTTTCTTGACCGGGTGTTTAATGTACTAATTTGTAGGGTGTAGTTGGTGTATGCACGTGCATTCGCATACACGTGCATTGAGCACACTTCTTGGCCGGTTGTGGGTGTGTGGGCTTAGATCATGGGTGGTTATTTTTTGAAGGTGGGTGGTTTCTCAACTCCCTAGTGCATCTCAACCTTTGATCTCACAACTCCCCAATAAATCTTAGCCCTCCATTTCACCTATATTCTAGTATAAATACCCCATCCTATTCCCCTATCTCTTTTACCCTAAAAATTTCCTAAGATTACTATTGCAAGAGAGTATTTGTGAGTTGTGTGGGAGCTTTTCTATGGAGGCAAGCAGCATTGCTGAGGAGCTCGGTGTGGAACAAAGGAGCAAGGAGTGCAGTACTGTGTTGAAGGACTTTGCGGGATTTCGTTTATTTCTTCATATAAGGTGGGTGTTTCTCAGGACTTCTAATGTAGGAATGATACTATAATTATTATGATTGATACCATGTTACAAAAAGTGAATTGAATGTAGTAGAAATTGCCTGAACATGCTATTAATATGAGAATGAGACTGTCGGTACAGTCGACTGCCATGTGAGCCAGTCGACTGGTACGAGACGTTATTTCTTATAATGTGCTGATAAACATGTGTGTGAATAGACATGATGGTGTGATTATTGAATATATAATTTCCCTATGACACATATGATGGAGGGAAGGTAAATGAATGAAAAGAACTAATGGTGATGAACAACGTAAATTGTCGGAGCAGTCGACTGACGTTGTGTTAAGTCGACTGGTGCTTCGTTCTGAATATGACTGTTTGAAAGTTCCCTGAATAAGAATATTCTATTTAAGTAGACCCATTATGATGACTTGAGATTGTACCTTCATTGTTGTAAGTAAGTATGAGCAATGTGAATGCATGTTTAGAGTAGTTTTCTCAAAAAGAGCATGTTAGTAACTTGGAAATTTGTGCTGTAAATGCTACTGAACAAGAGGAGACTCTGTTTATGAAACATGAATTTATGTATATGGTGAATTGATATCATGATGCAAGTACATGTAAGAACTGTAAATAATCTCCTTAATAGAAAATGGAAAATGGATCTGTCCAGTCGACCGATGCATGTAGCAAGTCGACTGATCTGGACTTAGGAATTATGCTGTTGAAATCTCCAAGACAGACGGCTGATCGATGAACAGTCGACTGTCACGAGAACAATATTGTGAATATGGAAGGTTGCGGGACAGGCGACTGGTTGAGTGCAACAGTCGACTATCCCGAGCAATTATGATGATACTGTGTGACTGTATGAGTCGACTGGTATTTTTCCAAGCCGACTGTACAGAGTGTACTTGGATATATTTTGAACTTCATGTTATTTTGCTCTTGGTAATTATGAACTGCATGATTTGAATCAATGGCTTCTGTTTATGGTTGTATGAATTATGTGAAATGAATCATAGATGAGAATTGAGAATTAAATGAATAATTATGAAAGGCTAAATCATGATGGAAAAGTCTGTGAGACTCTAAAATAAATGATGGGCTGATGATGCTCAATTGGATATTGTGAAATTGAAATTGAACGAAGGAGTAGCTAAGTCTCCCCGGCAGTGAAATGAAATGATATTGAGAAATAGACCAGGTTGGTCGAGTGAAATGAAATGATAAGTCCGGTTGATGGAGAGGCTAACTCTAGAGCTTGATTTTTATTTATGATTCTAATGTAACTTTAATACATAGTGTGGAGGTGATGAAGGTGAGAGAAAAATATGAGTATGAGAGCTAGGGTACGGTGCGGGTGTGTGAGCCGCAGAATGCATGCTTGATGAGTCAAGACATGGCGCGGGCACAACTCAGTAATGATCGGACTCTAGTCACGCTTGTGGGATGTTTTGGTGACTGCAAGAGGAGTGTGTTCAGGGAGGAGGCTGAATTGTCGCAGAATGCATGCTTGACGAGTCAAGACATGGCGCGAAATTCTACTCCAGGGGCCAGGATACATGCTTGTACTCATAGAATCATCTAAGATACTCATTGAATTTACAGAAGTAGAGTAAGTCATGGCGGGGGATTGAACCCTACAAAAATGAAGAACGATTAAGAGGCTTGTCCTCGAACCTATGTAGTATGGGATGCATAGAATTCGAACAAGTGTGCATTAGTGTCATGTGAAAATTAAATAATTGCATTAAGAATTAAGTGCACAATCACGACACGACATCATTAAAAGTTCCCTTTTTATTTTTACATGATTATTATTGAACAAGATTGTGATTTGTTAAGAAATGAGATTCATTATACTGTTTCTGGCATAGAGAGGATGACCATGTATAATTATCGTCGGTTGAATAAACTGACCTGCCCACAGTTTTGTATGCAGGATAAATTACATGTAAAGAGGAATGGATGCATAAAGATCTCATTATGTTGTTGTTCATTTATGTAAATGTCGTATATTTTGCTTCCGCTGTGTAAAATTTGATGTAAGATGTTGTAACTCTGATGTAAAAAGAAAAGTTTGAAATTTCCTTGTAAAATTGTACTCGAGAAAAGTGAAAAGATCCTGAAGAACATCTCGAATTCGGTAATTTAGGATTCGGGGCGTTACAGAGTGGTATCAGAGCCACGCTTTTTCTACACTTTCACACTTGTACAAATTTACAAGGAACGACACCCTAGATATGGACATTAAAGTGTGTGTTTGAGTCTAGAGATTTAAATGTAAGTGACTTACATTTGTGTTGCTCTATGATTTATGTTTCTTCCTCTCTATTCTAAGATGGCTGATCACTTTGACCCTGCTGGAGGCGACGACTGTCATATTATTGAGGAAGAGTACCATCCTGGACAGGCTGATTCTGAGGACGAGTATCACCCTGGGCAAGCAGATTCTGATGATGAGGAGTACCCTGAATCTCGAGAGATCACCCCACCGCCGGATTCATCTGACGATTCTTCTTCTTCCGATGAAGAAAAGGGACCAGCTCTGAGTGGCACTGTGGCTTCTCTTCAGAGGCAAGTGGACACCCTGAAGTATAGAGTTGGAGTTTTGGAGGCTCAGCTGGAAAAGCGGAATGCTGACTATTCTGTTCTTAGCCATCGGATTTGGGAACTTGAGAAGAAAAAGAACCTGACTGATGTGCTGAAAGATGAGGTGGATGAACTACGGGATGAAATTCGAGCAGCGAAGAGGACCCGTAGAGATTAGATTGTCTTGGTTTCTATTTTCTTCTATTCTGATGTTAAGAAATGTTTTAAATTCGAATGTATAGACTTTAAAATTCAATGAAATGAAAGTTGGTTTAAATTCATGTCTTATACTTCGAATTTAATGGATCTTTTGCATCAGAATATGTCGAGAAGGGGAGCCAGGAATGGTGAAGGTTTGGACCTGGAGGCCGAATTTGCAAGGGTTTACCAGACGCTGAATGCAGTGGCTGCAAACCAAGGAAGGGGGCCGGTGAATCCAGTACCCGAGGCGATAAAGCTAGTGGAGTTGTTCAAGAGAATGAAACCACCAGTGTTCGAGGGAAAGTCAGACCCAGATGCGGCTGACAACTGGATTCGGCAAGTGGAGACAATCTTCGAGGTGTTGGAGACACCGGAGGGCAGCAAGGTCAAGTTTGCGACTTTGCAGTTGGTGAAGGATGTGGCTGTTTGGTGGCAGTCGATGAAGAGGACTATGGGCGGCTTGTTGTTCGGCTGGGAGGAATTTCTGGAAGAATTCCGCAGCCATTATTTCCCCTCCGACGTCCAGGAGAAGAAGGCCATGGAGTTTCTATCACTTCAGCAAGGCAGCATGTCAGTGAGGGAGTATGAGACTAAATTTACTCAGCTCTCCAGGTATGCTCCAGAACTGGTGATGGATGAGGCGAAGAAGGCTCGCAAGTTTGAGCATGGTCTGAGGCCGAGCTTGAGGTCTCGTATGATACCTCTTGGTATCAGGAGATTCGATAAGCTGGCGAAGAGGGCGGCAGCAACGGAGGTGGATATGGAGCAGTTCCATGTTAGCAGCTGGCAGTCCGGGAAGAGGCCTGCTCAATCGGCGAGTTTCAAGGGGTAACCATCTGCACAGAGGTTCAAACCGACAGGGGCGAACGCTATCAGTGTAGCTGGAAGACCTGGAAACGATGTGGTGAGACCTTCTGCAGTCACTTGCTTTAACTGTGGTGAAGTGGGACATTACCAATCTCGATGTCTCAAACCACGGACTGGCAATCACAATGTGCCAATACAGCAGACTGGGAAGAGGCCGTACCAGTCAGGGCGAGTATTTGCTTTGACAGAAGCTGATGCTGAGGAAGCGGATCAGGTCATCTCTGGTACGAGAGCTGATGTTTAGTGTGATTTTGTCATTTCTTCTTCCCGTTCATAGTGTGAAACTGTTATGTAATGGTGTATGTTATGTAACAGGAGAACTCTATCATAATGGAAAGAAAGCTGTCGTGTTGTTTGATACTGGATCCTCTCATACTTTTGTATCTCCAAAGTTTGCTAAAGTGTTGGGAGTTAAACCGAAGATTTTTCCAGGAAAGATCTTAGCAGTAGCTACTCCATCAGGGGAAACTTTAACCACTGATCGGTATTACGCTAATTGCGAGATAGTGATTGGGGATCGAATCTTTGGCATTGATCTGATCGAACTGACCATCTTGGGAGTCGATGTTATCATTGGCATTGATTGGATGTCGGTGTACAGTGCAAGCATCGAGTGTAAGACCAAGACCGTAACAGTGAAGGCTCCAGGTGGACCTGAAGTCACTTTCCAAGGGAAGCAGAAGTGTTCTAAGTTGGTGGCAACTATCCGCAAGGAAGAGACTCCTGTGGAATTGTAAGGGATTCCTGTGGTTCGGGACTATCCGACAGTGTTCTTGGAAGATTTTCCTGGGTTACCTCCGCATCGTGATGTAGAGTTCAGCATCACTGTTCAACCGGGAAGTGCACCAATCTCTAAGGCACCTTATAGGATGGCTCCAGTGGAACAGGATGAAGTGAAACGGCAGATTGAGGAACTGTTGGGAAAAGGCTTTATTCAACCTAGTGCGTCACCTTGAGGAGCACCAGTGCTTTTGGTAAAGAAGAAGGATGGATCGATGAGGATGTGTATCGATTACCGAGAGCTGAATAAGGTCACTGTTCAGAATAAGTATCTGATTCCTCGAATTGATGACTTGTTCGATCGTCTACAAGGAGCAGCTGTATTCTCCAAAATAGATTTTCGATCAGGATATCACCAAGTGCGAGTGAAAGCTGAAGATGTGCACAAAACTGCGTTTAGAACTCGGCATGGGCATTACGAATTCTTAGTTATGCCATTCGGAGTGACGAATGCACCCGTAATCTTCATGGATTTAATGAACAGAGTTCTGAGGCCGTTTATTGATTCCTTCGTCATGGTGTTTATCGACGATATTCTCGTGTACTCCAAGTCTGAGGCGGAGCACACCGAGCATTTGGCAGCAGTTTTGCAGAAGTTGGAAGAGCAGCAGTTGTATGCCAAGTTATCCAAGTGTGATTTCTGGAAATCTGAAGTGGCATTCCTAGGTCACATCCTTTCTAAGGAGGGAGTGGCAACTGACCCTCAGAAGATAGAGGCAGTGAGAGATTGGGCTAGGCCTACTACAGTGAAGGAAGTCAGAAGTTTCCTTGGGATGACTGGATACTACAGGAGATACATTCAAGGTTATGCTCAGATAGCTGTACCGCTTACTGGACTGACTAAGAAGAATGTGAGCTTCAAGTGGACTGAGCAATGTGAGGTGAGTTTTCAGGAGTTGAAAGATAGACTGACTACTGCACCTATTTTGGCTTTGCCTAGAGCAGGAGTTGAGTATGATGTTTATAGCGATGCTTCACATCGGGGGCTTGGTTGTGTCTTAATGCAAGAAGGTAAAGTAATCGCTTATGTGTCTAGGCAACTATGACCACATGAGAAAAATTATCCGACTCATGATCTAGAGCTGGCTGCGATTATCTTTGCTTTGAAGCAATGGAGGCACTATGTGTATGGTGAGAAGTTGAACATGTACACGGATCACAAGATCTTGAAGTATATATACCAGCAGAGGGATCTCAATCTGAGGCAGCGGAGATGGTTGGAAGTGCTCGAGGATATGCGACCTGAGATCAAGTATCATCCTGGAAAGGCTAATGTTGTTGCTGATGCACTCAGTCGCAAGAGCAGTTTGGCCAGTTTGATTACGACTCAGAGGCATCTGATTGAGGAGTTGGATCGAGCAGGTATTGAGGTTGTCTTGCAAGGATTGGGAGCATCTTTATCTCAGTTGAAGCTTCAACCTACTCTGAATGCAAGGATCATTGCAAGTCAGGAAGTTGATGCTGATATCTTGGAGATGAAGGAGCAGGTTGGTGCTGGCAGGTTGCCCGGATTTCAGACCAAGGATGGAGTGCTGTGGTTCGGAGATAGGCTGTGTGTTCAAGATCAGGCGGACCTGAAAGAGAGTATTCTTCAGGAGGCGCATGCTACTCTTTTGTCAGTACATCCTAGGAGTACTAAGATGTACAAGGACATAAAACAATATTTCTGGTGGTCAGGTTTGAAGCGGGATGTGGCCGAATTTGTCGCGAGGTGTGAGGTTTGTCAGCAAGTCAAAGCCGAAAATCAGAGACCCGGAGGTCTATTACAGCCGTTACCTATTCCGGAATGGAAGTGGGATAACATCAGTATGGATTTCATCACGGGATTGCCTAAGAGTTCTAAAGGCAATGATGCTATTTGGGTTATAGTCGATCGACTTACCAAGTCCGCTCACTTTTTGGCGATGAAACTCACTGCTTCGATGGACAAGTTGGCTGAGATGTATGTTGGTGAGATTGTCCGACTTCATGGCGTTCCTTCGACCATTGTGTCTGATCGAGATGTGCGGTTTACTTCGCATTTCTGGAGGAGTTTTCAGACAGCTTTAGGTACCAAGACAGATTTCAGCACTGCTTTTCATCCGCAAACCGATGGGCAGACCGAGAGAGTCAACCGTATTCTTGAGGATATGCTTCGGTGTTGTATACTAGACTTTGGAGGCAGTTGGGAAAGGCATTTACCTTTGGTGGATTTTGCCTACAACAACAGTTTTCAGGCTAGCATCGGGATGGCGCCGTACGAAGCTTTGTATGGCAGGAAGTGTAGGACTCCTGTTTGTTGGTATGAGGTTGGGGAGCGTCAGTTGTTTGGTCCTGAGCTTGTGCAGCTGGCTTCTGAGAAGATTGATCTGATCAGGAAAAGGTTGGTGGAAGCTCAGAGCAGGCAGAAAAGCTATGCAGACAACCGGAGAAGGGACCTTGAGTTTGAGGTTGGTGACTTCATCTTTCTGAAGGTATCACCCAGTAAAGGTGTGGTTCGTTTTGGCAAAGGCGGGAAGTTAGCCCCGAGATTTATAGGCCCGTATAAGATATTGAAAAGGATCGGGAAAACTGCTTACCGGCTTGAATTACCGGAAGAGTTGTCTCAGGTGCACAATGTCTTTCATGTGTCTATGTTGAGAGGTTATATTCCAGACCCGAGTCATCATTTGCCTGAAGTGCCGGAAGGTTTGCAGTTAGACCTGAATTACATCGAGACTCCTGTCGAGATTGTTGACCGTAGGGAGAAAGTCTTGAGGAATAAGACGATACCGATGGTCAAGGTAGTCTGGAGAAACCACTTGGTTGAAGAGGCTACTTGGGAATCTGAGGAGAAGATGTTGAAGGACTATCCTGAGCTTTTTGTTTGATTGTATTTTTTTGTATTTTTTGTATTCTTTGTATCTTGAGTTGTTGTAAGTTTTCTTTTTCTCGCTCTTGGCTGTAGTTCCGGGGACGGAACTATTCTAAGGAGGGGGTGATGTAATACCCCGATTTTTCTTAATACTTAAAGATTATTTATTTATTTTCATATGGTATGCATGCGCAATATTTTTTCTTAAAGCCCAAAAGTTTAATTTACATATTTTCTACAAAATAATTAGTTTGGCCCAACTGATTTTAGCCCATGGATTTAAAACCCTTCTATTATATTTTTATAACTTGTAATGTGTAGCATCTTTTTCTTGACCGGGTGTTTAATGTACTAATTTGTAGGGTGTAGTTGGTGTATGCACGTGCATTCGCATACACGTGCATTGAGCACACTTCTTGGCCGGTTGTGGGTGTGTGGGCTTAGATCATGGGTGGTTATTTTTTGAAGGTGGGTGGTTTCTCAACTCCCTAGTGCATCTCAACCTTTGATCTCACAACTCCCCAATAAATCTTAGCCCTCCATTTCACCTATATTCTAGTATAAATACCCCCTCCTATTCCCCTATCTCTTTTACCCTAAAAATTTCCTAAGATTACTATTGCAAGAGAGTATTTGTGAGTTGTGTGGGAGCTTTTCTATGGAGGCAAGCAACATTGCTGAGGAGCTCGGTGTGGAACAAAGGAGCAAGGAGTGCAGTACTGTGTTGAAGGACTTTGCGGGATTTCGTTTATTTCTTCATATAAGGTGGGTGTTTCTCAGGACTTCTAATGTAGGAATGATACTATAATTATTATGATTGATACCATGTTACAAAAAGTGAATTGAATGCAGTAGAAATTGCCTGAACATGCTATTAATATGAGAATGAGACTGTCGGTACAGTCGACTGCCATGTGAGCCAGTCGACTGGTACGAGACATTATTTCTTATAATGTGCTGATAAACATGTGTGTGAATAGACATGATGGTGTGATTATTGAATATATAATTTCCCTATGACACATATGATGGAGGGAAGGTAAATGAATGAAAAGAACTAATGGTGATGAACAACGTAAATTGTCGGAGCAGTCGACTGACGTTGTGTTAAGTCGACTGGTGCTTCGTTCTGAATATGACTGTTTGAAAGTTCCCTAAATAAGAATAGACCCATTATGATGACTTGAGATTGTACCTTCATTGTTGTAAGTAAGTATGAGCAATGTGAATGCATGTTTAGAGTAGTTTTCTCAAAAAGAGCATGTTAGTAACTTGGAAATTTGTGCTGTAAATGCTACTGAACAAGAGGAGACTCTGTTTATGAAACATGAATTTATGTATATGGTGAATTGATATCATGATGCAAGTACATGTAAGAACTGTAAATAATCTCCTTAATGGAAAATGGAAAATGGATCTGTCCAGTCGACCGATGCATGTAGCAAGTCGACTGATCTGGACTTAGGAATTATGCTGTTGAAATCTCCAAGACAGACGGCTGATCGATGAATAGTCGACTGTCACGAGAACAATATTGTGAATATGGAAGGTTGCGGGACAGGCGACTGGTTGAGTGCAACAGTCGACTATCCCGAGCAATTATGATGATACTGTGTGACTGTATGAGTCGACTGGTATTTTTCCAAGCCGACTGTACAGAGTGTACTTGGATATATTTTGAACTTCATGTTATTTTGCTCTTGGTAATTATGAACTGCATGATTTGAATCAATGGCTTCTGTTTATGGCTGTATGAATTATGTGAAATGAATCATAGATGAGAATTGAGAATTAAATGAATAATTATGAAAGGCTAAATCATGATGGAAAAGTCTGTAAGACTCTAAAATAAATGATGGGCTGATGATGCTCAATTGGATATTGTGAAATTGAAATTGAACGAAGGAGTAGCTAAGTCTCCCCGACAGTAAAATAAAATGATATTGAGAAATAGACCAGGTTGGTCGAGTGAAATGAAATGATAAGTCCGGTTGATGGAGAGGCTAACTCTAGAGCTTGATTTTTATTCATGATTCTAATGTAACTTTAATACATAGTGTGGAGGTGATGAAGGTGAGAGAAAAACATGAGTATGAGAGCTACGGTACGGTGCGGGTGTGTGAGCCGCAGAATGCATGCTTGATGAGTCAAGACATGGCGCGGGCACAACTCAGTAATGATCGGACTCTAGTCACGCTTGTGGGATGTTTTGGTGACTGCAAGAGGAGTGTGTTCAGGGAGGAGGCTGAATTGTCGCAGAATGCATGCTTGACGAGTCAAGACATGGCGCGAAATTCTACTCCAGGGGCCAGGATACATGCTTGTACTCATAGAATCATCTAAGATACTCATTGAATTTACAGAAGTAGAGTAAGTCATGGCGGGGGATTGAACCCTACAAAAATGAAGAACGATTAAGAGGCTTGCCCTCGAACCTATGTAGTATGGGATGCATAGAATTCGAACAAGTGTGCATTAGTGTCATGTGAAAATTAAATAATTGCATTAAGGATTAAGTGCACAATCACGACATGACATCATTAAAAGTTCCCTTTTTATTTTTACATGATTATTATTGAACAAGATTGTGATTTGTTAAGAAATGAGATTCATTATACTGTTTCTGGCATAGAGAGGATGGCCATGTATAATTATCGTCGGTTGAATAAACTGACGTGCCCACAGTTTTGTATGCAGGATAAATTACATGTAAAGAGGAATGGATGCATAAAGATCTCATTATGTTGTTGTTCATTTATGTAAATGTCGTATATTTTGCTTCCGCTGTGTAAAATTTGATGTAAGATGTTGTAACTCTGATGTAAAAAGAAAAGTTTGAAATTTCCTTGTAAAATTGTACTCGAGAAAAGTGAAAAGATCCTGAAGAACATCTCGAATTCGGTAATTTAGGATTCGGGGCGTTACAGAATGAATGACCAAATCGGACCTCAGACCTGCTTCCACTTCAATGCGGAACTCCTGTAATTGCCGATCATCTGCCTGAGCTGCATTGATATTCTCCACTAATGAAGACTGCAACTGCAACATCATACACTGCGACGTTGTACCCAGAAGAATCACTTCCAATTCTAGCCTCCTCATATCTTCTAACATTTCCCTCTGCTTGGTTAGAAACATTGCAGCAGGTCTCCTGCTCAGAGCATTGGGTACCAAATTTATCTTGCCTGGGTGATACTGCAAATCGATGTCAAAATCTGCCATTAGTTCTAACCATCTTCTCTGCCTCATGTTCAACTCCTTCCGCGTGAACACATATTTGAGACTCTTGTGGTCTGTAAAGATTTCCACTCTATCCCCAAGCAGATAGTGCCTCCATAATTTTAGAGCCAAGATCACGGCTGCAAGTTCTAGATCATGGGTGGGATAGTTCTTTTCATGCGGCCTCAACTGCCTTGAAGCATAAGCCATAACTTTACCTTTCTGCATTAGAAATGCGCCCAAACCTCTACCTGAAGCATCGCAGTGAATCACAAATCCTCCAAAACTGTTTGGTATTGTCAGCAGAGGTGCTGATGTTAACCGGTTCTTCAATTCCACGAAGGCTTCCTCATAGGCACTATCCCAGAAAAATTTCTGCTCCTTCGTCAAGTTGGTCAAAGGTCCTGCAATCTTCGTGAAGTCTTGAACAAATTTCCTATAATATCCTGCCAGTCCAAGGAAACTTCGCACTTCTGGGACTGACTTCGGCACTAGCAAATCCTTAACAGCAGAATTCTTCGACGGATCTACTGATACATCTTCACCAGAGATAATGTGGCCCAAGAAGGCAACACGGTTCAGCCAAAATTCGCACTTGCCGAGCTTCCCATACAACTGATTCTCTCTCATAGTCTGTCAGACAATTCTTAAGTACTCGGCATGATCTTCCTTGTTCTGTGAATACACCAAGATGTCATCTATGAACACGACGATAAACTGATCCAAGAACGGCGAAAATACTCTCTTCATCAGGCTCATGAATACTGCAGGTGCATTGGTAATGCCGAAGGGCATCACCAAAAATTCGTAGTGCCCATATCTCGTGCAGAACGCCGTCTTCGGATTATCCTCAGTCTTTACCTTGACTTGATGATAACCAGAGCGAAGGTCCAACTTCGAGAACACAGATGCACCTCCCAGCTGATCGAATAGATCGTCAATTCTTGGCAATGGGTACCTGTTCTTCATTGTGACATTGTTGAGCTCCCAGTAGTCGATGCAGAGCCTGCGAATACTGTCCTTCTTGTTGAAGATCAACACTGGAGCTCCCCAAAGTGAAACACTTGGTCTGATAAAGCCCTTGTCCAATGACTCCTGGACTTGTACTTTCAGCTCGGCCAATTCAATTGGCACCATGCGGTACGGGTTCTTCGAGATTGGTGTCGTACCCGGCTGAACATCAATATGCTGAACTCCACGACTCTATCTAGTGGAATTCTTGGCAACTCTTCAGGGAAGACATCAAGAAAATCCTGCACGACTACGGGTGCAACTTCACCATCAGTGCACAATGACTTAAGTGAACCAGCCTTCGAGGATATCGAGCTCTCGAAACGTCCAGACGGTGTTTCACCGCATGAAATTCGAACTCTGGTTGCCCAAGATGCTTGAAAGTCACCTTCTTCTTCCGACAGTCAATCAATGCATGGGTAACTCCTAGCCAATCCATTCCAAGAATAACGTCGAAGCCAGAGTTGTTAATCACAATAAGATCAGCTTTGAATTCCCTGCCACAAATCAGTAGAGGACTCTGCTTGCACACCTTAGAACAAACAATGGTGCCTCCACCGGTGGTGATATCCCAGGCTACTGGCATGACATCGCTTTCCAACCGATGACGATCGACGAAGCAGAGACACAAATGAGTGGGTTGCACCGGAATCGAATAAAACATGGTCAAGGAAAGAATGCACAAGAATGACGCCTAACAGAAAAATCCAATGAATAAGAATAAAAGATGCATGCAGGGTGCACAAAAGATTAAGCAAAAGAGAGAAGAAACATGCAGGAATTGAATATGAAACAACATAATTACAACAACATACCTGCAACCACTCCAGTAGCCATTTCAGCTTCCGCTACAATCAGGTTAAAGGCCTGACCACGGCCTCCCATCTGACCTCTCCTAGGGGCCATCCCCCGCTGATCGAAGGCCAACCTCTGTGGTGGAAGAGGTGGTCTTCCCTGAGCTCGGACTGGTGCTCCCAAATGAGCTGGACCTCCAGCCGATGCAATAGGCCTGTTCCTGGGACAGTCCCGGACAATATGGTTGATACCCCCACACACAAGACACAGACGGTTGGCTCTGTGGCAGTCCTTATGCAAGTACCCAACCTTATTGTAGAAGGTAAAAGTTGGAGCAACGGGCAGATACGGCAGTGCTCTCACGGGGTGGGGGGGGTCGGAACTAGCCTCCGAGTAGGCCCCACAGCTGATCAAGCGATGGTGGGGTACTGCACCACCCACTAAGTGGCATTGGTCCTCCTATGAGCCTGCTCTTGAACTCTTGCAGCGTCAAGGACGTCGGTATAGGTGCGATGGCGATGGGCCACCAACTGGTTCAGAATATCCGAATGCACCCCAAGAAGAATCTGCGAACTCGGTCTTCCTCAATTGCTACCATGGCAGGCGCAAAGCGGCTGAGCCGAGCAAACTCTACGGCGTACTCGTCCACCGAACGATTCCCCTGATCCAAGATAATGTTTAATTAATATTGTCACATATGTAGTAGGCAACATAAATGACATTAAATAACATTATCGAACCTGAGTCAATGAAACGAATTGTTGCTCCATCTCGACCCTGGTGACACTGGGGAAGAATTTGACCATGAAGCTCCCAGTAAAGGTGGTCCACGCGATAGGTCTCTCCAACCTCTCAGTTTCTGCCTACCGCCAGATGCGGACAAGGTCGGTCAGCTGGATGCTCACCACATCCACACGGTCCACGTCAGAGACTCGCACTGCTTGCAGCAACTGCTCTGTGCGAATCAGCCACTGCTCGGCCTCCAGCAACTTCTCCATACCCGAGAACTTGTTCGGGTACAATCTCATGAAATCAGCTTCCGTACCAGGCTGGGGTGGCAGTTGTCCTGGAGCGGGTCCCACAGCAACCTGATTCATTGCCTCCAAACTGGCCCTCATCAATTCGTTGTGCTCCTGCTGTAGTGTCATCATCTGCTGCAGCGCTTGAAGCACAGCTGAGTTCTCGGATCGATCATCCCTCTGTCGGGAAGTAGAAAAGCCTCCCCTAAGCAATTGCATTATCTATGCAATAGTGGGCTCTTCCGGTAGATCATCTCCAACATGGGAAGATGAAACATCCTTTCTAACCATGGTCTACAATATAGAAAAAAAATGATTAGTATCCAGATTGCATGAATATGAATGAATGGAAGGAACAAAACAACTAGGAAATGAAGGAACTTAATATGAAGGAATCAAAGAGGAATCAAATAAGAGGAGTATCCAGTTATATGTTGATTATTACATGTTAATGTAATTAGCGTGGTGTACATATTGTTGAGTTAAACCTGGCTAGAACCAAACTGGACTAACACATTAGCCAATCATGACTAACACATTAGCCAAAACCTGGCTCTGATACCACTAAAAACCTGTCATGCCCCACTTCCCAAAATACGGGAATACGAGTCCATGAGGAAGGCCCAGCGAATGATGTTCACATCATCCTTGAGCTATACCAGTATGAAAAATGAATAATCACAACCACGCAGATAAATATAATCACATAAACCACAACTGGAATTAAAAAATTCAATAGTTCAACATAACAATAACTGAGAAAACAAACAATGGTTACACGTCAAAAAGTCCGGAATACAAAGTTCAACAAATGAATAACAATGCGATAAGGAATAACATAGAAGGAGATAATTTATTCTAAAGCAGCTCCTGCTCCAACCCCTAGAAGAATTGCTCACCAATTCCTCCTGGCAAATCTCCTTATTCACTTGTAGCTGGATCAACTAGAGTGGAAAAGAAAATATCCTTAGAGCAAGTATGGACAGCAAGTAGTGAAAAGCAAATAGCAAGGGAACATGGTACATCAAAGAGTATGAAGCAAGATCAAAGTCCAAAAGCAATAATAATGTCAATAAACGATGGTCAAGTATACAAGTGTCAACTTAGGTTTATTAGTATGTTGTTCTTCCTATCTAGTGCACATACTATTGCATCCCATACCACAGGTTCGGTGCACGTAAAACAGTGTATGTTTTAGATATAGTGGTGGGATCTACAGAGCGTGTACTCGGTGCAATGAGATAACATGATAACAAGGTAATAAGTTCACGAGTATTTCTCCACCTTCCATCAGTAGTCCATGTAAACAAGAAGGGCTCTACCGAGTACATTTTCTGAGATTATCCACTACTAAGTCAACCCTTATTAACCCCGGCTTGTTTAACATTTTATTATTTCATTCATGGTAATGCAATTGTGTATATAAGAGTGTTAAAGCGATGATAGAGGTGCAACAAAATGATACACTGCATGATACACTACAAATAATTGTAAACCTGAAAAGAGCAGACACAGAAGCACCAACACAGTAGTAACTCACAAACTACAACTCGGAATGCGATTCCGCAAAAAGGGAAAGTAAACTAGATAGTCGGGGCTACAATTTATATTCAGCAAGTTTTTATTAATTCTGACTGTAACTAGGTCAATTCTCCTAATTTTTACAGGTTAGCTGTTCTGGCAGCAACTTATAGTCAAAGTTTAATGGGTGAAAACTATGTGTAAAATCAATATACAAATCTATAAAGATTATGAAGGGATCCTACATATGTCTAATAAGTATTTGGAGAGTTTCATGTCATTATACTACTGTTATCATGGTGTTTCAACTGAAAGTTGTGTCGGTATTTCATTAATTTGCGATCTGAAAAGTATAGACCAGCAGTGACTATAACTGCGATATCTCATAGCTCACAGATCGGAAACAAGATCTGTCAATTGGTCTGGATTCTAGATTCATTAGGCTACAATTCTCTTTTATATGGTTTTGGCTGGTTCCTATTGTAATAGGGTCGAAAGCTCAGTACAAAATAGAAAAGGCAGTAGGACATAACAAAGATCATCATATATATATATGTATATATATATGTATATGTACATATATATATATATATATATATATATATATATATATATATATATATATATATATATATATATAACATGTTGTTATCATACAATACATTATCATTAAGGTACATCAAGTTGAGGTGAAATTCTACTGTATATAAGGTAAGAATATAATGTCACGATGTAATTCTTGAGATCTCAGTCAATTAACATGTATTCATATCATGGTATATTTTTCATATGCAAGTTCTAGTTAATTTGTTCATGTCGTGTGTGCATGTAAGTTTGAGTTTGAATCAATGGATATTGGCACGAGTCAAGGATGATGCGAATATTTGCAAGTGTACAAAATCGCAACAAGTAGTATAGTTAAGTGAATAGAGTGTTGAACCCACAGGGACTAATTATTTTACTGAGTACCGAAATTACTAGATGAATCATTATTTGGATAATCAAAATTAATGAAGGATAAAACAACTAAATTAGCTTAAGCTAAAAATCTAACTAAATTAATTAAGAGGGAGAAGAATCTGAAATTTTGTAATTTGTTAATAGCAAAATTAATTCTAGGGCTTTTGACTTCACCTACTTTATTCCACACAATTTATAAGTCCTTATGAATAAAACGATTATTTTTCCAAATTGTAGACCAAAATCCCCAAATTATTTAATGCTTTCTCTCGAACAACACCAAAAATATCTCCAACTAACAGTTTGTCATATCTTTATGAAAATTTAATTAATCGAAGACTCATTAAGTTCTGTGGATTTCTTAACGGCCACATCAATCGCAGTAAATCATCTCTAATTTCTCTCAATCAATGGTGTTTAATTTATAGTTGAAAATCACAAATTACCTCTCGGTCTCGTCATGATTAAATAGATCATACAAATGTCTATCCACCAATTGTACGCATTAAGAATAAAAATCAAACTCACAACCAAGGAAAAATAGAAAAATAATATGGAATTAAAATTGTGTTATCAAAACTAGACCACATCGCAGCTCTAGAAAAATATATTTAGTTCATAATGATTTTGCAACTAACAAATATTGTCCTAGATTGCATTATAAAAATTAGAGAGAGAAAAGAAGCTACCAAAATACTGTTTTGTAAAAATAAAAATTGCAAACCGAACAACGTTCTTTTTCTATCTCCTTTCTCTGTCTCTTTCTCTATTTCGCTTCTCGAGCCACGTGCGCCAGGTCGTCACATGTCAGTTGTGCCAGCTACCAGGTCGTCATGGCCTGCCGAAACTGCGTCGCCACGTCAGATTCCGGATCTGCTGCTTCTCTATCACCTCGAAGCACGCGCCAGGAAAGACAGCTCCACGTCAGCGGATGTAGGCTGCTTCGATCTCTCTCTCCCTTTTCTTCTTGAACCCCACGTGAAACAGAGAGACTTTTTCTCTCTGTTTTGGCTTTTTTGTTTATTTTATTTATTTATTTATTGGAGTAGCCGTCTTTTGGTGCCTTCGTTCAGCGCTACTTTTTCTCTTCATCTGCTGTTGTATTTATAGGAGTAGAAGAGGTAGGAATTAGGGTTTTCTTTTGCAGAAAGAACCCTTCATATTTATTTATTTGAAACATGTCCTGCAAATACAAATAAAATAAGGATTTAGAATTTAAAAATAAAAATTTAAATTCAAATTTATTTGTTCAAATTAAACTAACTAATTTTCACATTGGCTCTATCAAAATCCTTTTAAAATTTGTTTATTCTTTTTACACTCTATTGACAATTAAAATTGTACTTTCCTTCTCATATTGCCAAATTGTAAAAATTAAAATTCAACAAATCAATAAAAATAATAATTCAATAGTTTTGCTTAGTTTGTTGATTTTTACCAAAAATCTTCACATTTTGTATCAAAAGTCTTACTTCTTCAAAAATAATTAATTACATGAAATACACGGAAATAAGATGAATTATTAACAAGATAAACGAAAACAAGCTATTTTTATTGGTAAATGAGTACAAATATTTATATAAAAATTATACACATCAAACACCCCCAAACTTAAGATTTTGCTTGTCCTCGAGCAAAAAGTAACCATAAATAAAAGAATAATAATCAATAGTAGGCTTAACTCATCACACTAAGAGATCTTATCATGCAAGCATCAAAATTTCAATTAAAAATATAAACAATAGCAAATAAGGTAAAATCAAACATACCCATTTTTTCCAATGTAATTATTTATTCGTAATTCCAAACCCAATCATATTAGTCATGCAATTAATGTAATTATATCATGTAATAACTGATTCTGTGATTTCCCTTTCTTACTACTACAAACCGAGTAGCAAACTAGAGTTTTTTTTTAATTATTTTATTTTATTTTATTTTTATTTTTTTTAAGTCACTTTTTTAAGTTGTCACTTGCCTTTTGACGCGGCAAACGTTTGTGATTAATTCACCCGGTTACTCAACAAGGCACAAACTTAAAGTACTTTGCATACTCTGTAATACCCTGATTTTTCAAATATATGAAAGATTATTTATTTTTATATATGGTGTGTTTGTGTAATATGTTGACTATTATTTTCAACATGATGAATAAGAATATTATTTCCTATAAAGCATTGTTTTTACCAAAGCCCAAGTGTTGATTTACTTATTTACTTCTACAAAATAACTATTTTGGCCCAATTAATTTTAAGCCCATGAAATTAATCTTTTATTATTTTCTACAACTTGTATGTGTAACATTTCTTTTAAAGAGACTTATTATTTTATGTACAAGTTCTTGTAGGGGTGATTTGTGCATGCACGTGCATTTCACATACACGTGCATTGAGTACTAATCTTGGCCGGACTTGAAGTAGAGAAGTGGGGTGAGTCATGGGTAGTTATGTGAGGTGTGGGTAGTTTTCACAACTCCCTAGTCCATCCTAGCCCTTGATCCTATAACTATCTACTAAATCCTAGCCCTCCATCTACTCAAATTTGTGTATAAATACCCCTCTCATTCATTATTTCTTTTACACTAGAATCATATTGTAAGAGAGGTATTTTGTGAGAGAGTGGTGTGTGCTTTTCTGTGGAGGCCGAGCAGCATTTCTGAAGGCTTCGGTGTGGAACAAGGAGCAAGGAGCAAGGAGTCGTTCACTGCAGTAAGGAGATTTTGCTGGATTCGATTACTTCGTCAAATAAGGTGGGTGTTTCTCAGGACTTCTAATGTAGGAATTATACCATGATTATGATATTTGTTACCATGTTTCTAAAAAGTAAATTCAACATATTAGAATTCGCCTGAGTATATTTATGATGATAATCATGAAGGACAAATGGCGAAATAATGACACTGTAAATAAGAATGAATTGGGTCTGTACAGTCGATTGTCATTTGGATGAGTCGACTGGTACGAGACATATATTCTCATATGTTGATAGAAAGTTTCGTGATGTATATGTGTATGGACTAAAATGAAACAGAAATGCCAAGTTTGTATCTTCTATGTCGCATATGACTGAGAGGACATGAACATGTGGAAAGAAACTAGTGATATTAGAAAAATTGAGATTGGGTCGGTATAGTCGACTGTCGATGGATAAGTCGACTGGTACGAGACATCCGTTACATATTTTGTTAGAAGGTTTTCGTTGACATATATGTGTACAATTAAAATGAAATTGTAAGGCTAAACTCATATTCTTCATGGTATACATGAATGAGGAGCCATGAGCCTGTGGAAAAAGAACTAGTGATGATTAACAAAACTAAGAATGATCTGTGCAGACGACTGGTGATATGAACAGTCGACCAATGCTTTGCTTAAATTATGAATAATCCAGTAGTTTCATGAAATGAAGTATCTTTCCATTGTGTTATTTTAGTGTAATGGTTTGAGATTATGTTTTCATCTCTGCAATGCATGTTTAAAATATTTCCTCGAAGAAAAGACGATATTAGTAACTTGAAATTCCATGTTGCGATGTTACTGAACAGTAAGAAACTCTGTGTTTATGAACATGAATGTATGTAGACTGTAAATTGACAGCATGATGCAAGTGCATGTAAGAACTGTAAGAAAGATAATCCCTCAAATTGAAATATGAATCTGTCCAGTCGACTTAATGCGAGTAGCAAGTCGACTGAGCTGAACATAGAAATGTACTGTTAAAACCCCCATGACAGACAACTGATGGAATAACAGTCGACTGTCATATGAATGATTTTTGAACATGAAAAGTTGCGGAACAGCCGACTGGCCATGGGTAGCAGTCGACTCTCCTGAGTGTTTATGAAGAACTGGTATTGACTGTATAAGTCGACTGGTCTTTTCCAAGTTGACTGTACAGAGTAGATTTTGATATGTCTGAGATTTCATTTTGATTACTGCTAAGAGTTGTGAACTTTATGATTGATGTTGCTGAACTCTATTTGATGCTGCATGAGTGTACATGAAATGAATCATAGTTTTGGATTGAGAATTACATGAATATAAAAGTTAAGAACATGATATGCTGAGACAATGAAAAATGAATTCATGAGTTAGAAATGCTCAAATTGGAAATTGTGAATTGTAAATTGAAACGAAGAGTAGCTAAGTCTCCCCGACAGTGAAATGAATGAAATGAAATGAGAATTGAAAGACCAAGGTTGGTCATGTATTGAAATGAATGATAAGTCCGGTTTGGTGGAAAGGCTAACTCTAGAGCTTTGATTTTTATTCATGATTCTAATAATTAGTACATATTGGAGATGTGATGAAAGTGAGAGAAAACATAAGTATTAGAACTAGAGTTTACGGTGCGGGTGTGTGAGCCACAGAATGCATGCTTGATGAGTCAAGACATGGTGTGGGCACAACTCAGAATGATCGGACTTTAGCCACGCTTGTGGGATGTTTGGTGACTGCAAGAGGATCGTGTTCAGGGAGGAGGCTGAATTGCCACAAAATGCATGCTTGATGAGTCAAGACATGGCGTGGGGTTCCCCTCCAGGGTCCAGGGCACGTACTTGTACTCATAGATCATCTAGGATACTCACTGTAATTACAGAAGTAGAGTAAGTCATGGCGAGGGATTGAACCCTACAAAAATGAAGAACGATTAAGAGGCTTGCCCTCGGACCTATGTAGTATGGGATGCATAGAATCCGAACAAGTGCGCATTAGTGTCATGTAAATTAAATAATTGCATTAAGGATTAAGTGCACGATCACGACATGACATCATTAAGATTTTCCCCCTTACTTTAATTGTTATGTGAACAAGTTTATGATCTGTTAAGAAATGAGATTCGTTATACTGTTTTTGGCATAGAGAGGATGGCCATGTATAATTTATCGTTGGTTGAATAAACTGACGTACCCACAGTTTTGTATGCAGGATAAATTACATGTTAAAGAGGAATGGATGCATAAAGATTTTACCATGTTGTTGTACATTTATGTAAATGTTGTATATTTTTTACTTCCGCTGTGCAATTGAAAAGTGTAATATGATGTAAACTCTGATGTAAAGTGAAAAGTTTAATTTCCTTGTAAAAATGTACTGAAGAAAGTGAAAAGATCCTGTAGAACATCTTGAATTCAGTGTATTTGGGATTCGGGGCGTTACATACTCGTATTTCAAGTTGCCGTTTGATGTAAAAGTAAACATTTATGATGAATACCCCTAGTTACTAAGCAACTCAAAACAATGGAGTAGATAGACTTTATTTATTCCCCCCCTTTTTTTATTACTCTATTTACTTAAACTCTGTTTAGGACTAGATCAAAGGGGATAATCACAAGAAAAAGCATCACATTTTTTGTCTTACGTATAATCGCATGACTCTTACAATTTTGTAAGGAATTTTGAAATTCAATAATCCTAAAGTAAATAAGTATGCTTAATCTTGCTTTGTAGGATATTGTCTATCCTAAAAAAAAATTCAATGCTTTAGCACAATAAAGAACTCAAAAGTGTAATGGTAAGCCTAATTGAAATCCCTTTTATTTTGTTTTTTTTCTTTTCAAAAATAAATAATAAATTTGTAAACCTTCCCCTAAACTTGATTATCACATTTTCCTCAATGGGAAAGAAAAAAAGCGTGAATCTTGATCTTGATCGTTTATTGAACACCGTGATCTGGATTCGACGGTTGCTGATGCAGTCGATGGACCTGCAAAAAGCGTGAAACACTGGGGTTGGCCTCGGTGACAGACCTTCCGACGCTCAAGTCAGAACTAGAGAGAGAGAGTTTGAGAGTGAAACTGTTGATTACCTTTTGACTATGGAGGGGGATGGTATTTAGAGGCCTGAGAAGTAGTATAGGAGATTGATATGAATCCATTAGATCGGCCATGAATTCCTTATCTCCAATTCGAATGAACATTTATAATTTAGATTTTAGAAGATTGGTGCATAAATTGATGTATATGTAGTTGTATAAAGATCGAATTTGAAGCATTAAGGGGATTCAAATTGGGGGTTGAACAGTGTCGGAGTTAGCACAATGCTCGGGTCTGCACTGTGCAACCTTCAACCTGTCATTCAGAGGGCTTGGGTTGTTTCTTTGATGGCTCGAGTTTTGTGCTAGGGTTTGGAGTTTAACCCTAGTACATGCATGCTATATATTTTGATAAAGATCTAGAGTTCTGTATGAAGTTCGATTGATCGAAATATCAAGTTTTGAAGTATCAAGTTTCAAATTTTTATAACGTTAGTTTCATATTTATTTTGAAATAAAGTTTTAGACTTTTGTATGTTTGAATTGCAAATCGTGTGATAAAAATCTATGTTTTGAAGGAGTATAAATCCTAGATTTGAAGAGCATATGTTTCAGCTTTGAACGATATACTTTGAGATTCTTGAGGACATAAATTTCATATTTTAAGTGATTATAGTTTCAGATTTTTAGAACATGAAGTTTCAGATTTTGAGGGATAAATCCCAGAATTTAAAGTGAGTTTGTTTCAGTTTTAAATAGATTAATATCCCAGAATTAATAAGGTAGTTTTGTATGTGGTAAGAAGTATTGCAAAATGAGTTTTGGATGTACTGTTGAATTAAATTGGTTTCTATAAATGAAATTATTAATAATGGAAGTGGATGTCCATTTATTTTTGAGAAGTAAGATGCTTATAACAATCTTTTTGTTTACCAAAATTTTATGTTTTGATGAGAGGAAGTTAATTGGGGTATTGATGTATAAATTTGAGATTATGTGGAAAGGTGTATTTTTGGGAATGAGTAAAAGAAGAAATAATTGATTAATGAATCTAGTTGTGGATCGTATGAGAAGTTAGGGTTGTTATAAAGACCACCATAAGAGGATTTATTGATATGTTGAGTGTGTGAGCTCTAGAGGCTGAGCAGGACCCTAGATACTGGCAGTTGAGATTATTTGATTTTGGAAATTAGTCAGTGTCGGCTAGTGTTCCAGATTGACTGAGTTAAGTCCGGTAGGGTGAGCTAGCTCTAGGTGGTTATGGTTTTCAATGTTGAAACTAAAGGGCATGAAAATGTGATGAAGAGAAAACATGTGTAGGGGGCCACTATATGATTTGCGGTGTGAGATGATCCTTGGAATTATCGAGACGTGAGTGGAAGTGTCTCCAGATCATCTGCGGTGTGGGATTGATCTCCGGAATTATCAGGATCAAGGCGACGCTCATGGGATGTTGTGTGATGAGGTGCCATGATGACTCGCGATGTGGGGTATTCTTGAAGATTCCCAGGTGTGAGTAAAATTGTCTCCGGAATTATCTATGGATAAAGATTGATCTCCAGAATTACCGGGGCGTGGGCCAGATACTCACAGAATGTCAAAATCGTAAGTTAGTATCGAGTATAAGTTTTGCATAACAAGGGATTAAACCCTATAATGAGGTGAACACTAAGTGCTTGCCCTCGAACCTATGTTGTATGGGCGGCATAGAATCCAAACAAGTGTGCATTAGTGAGCATTGTGCGCATTTGTGTTTTCTTGGACATTGTTTTATGTATTTTTCTTTTGTTTTCATAGCACACACTTATTCATTTAGTTTAGCTTCAATTGTTGATTTATGAAACTTTCCATCATTATTTTATTTTTGTGCAACAAGTTTGTGGTTTTGAGACTTTGGAGGATCAATTCTTTATTCAGCATTGCATTAGTTATATGTGACTGACATGCCCACAGTTTTAACAGTTTTGCAGTATTTGAAAGTGAGTGTCTTGAACAAGAGTTAAAGCTTGAATTTATGTGAAAACTGGAGTTTAAACATGGTGTTAGATATTATAGTCTCATATTGGTGGTAGAGTTGTTTTGGTATTGTTCACCTCCTATATATAGGTGGTATTGTATTTGGTTAAACTCAATTCAATATTCAGTATTGTCTTCATTTCTCTCTGATTTATCTTAACATGGTATCAGAGCCAAATTTTCAAATTTTCCCTTCTTAAATTTTCTCTACAAAAATTCTCAAATTACAAATTTTCTGTTCTTCTTCTTCGAAAAAAAAAAAAAAAACGTCTTCTTCAACCTCAGATCAGCAACCCATCTTCAGATCCGAAGTCAACTCAGCAACCAACAGAAGTTGTCCTCAACTCCCGATCCCATCTTCAGATCCGAAGTCATCTTCAGATCCAACCCAACTCAGCAGCATCTTCAACCCATCGGCAAACTCCTGGCGCCGATCCAGCCATCTTACAGACCTCGCTGCCGCCGCCATTGTTAAGTTGGTTTCGTTCCAGTCCAGATCACAACCCCAGCATCGTTATCTTCTGGCCGCCGCCGCCGCTCCCAGACATCGCCGACCTCGCCACTCCCAGCCCTCGCCGCTTCCAATCAGCCAGCACCACCTATCTCTTCCCCCTCCTTTCTTCAAACCCTAAACTCTTTTTCTTTTTGTTTACTGTTTTTTTTACTCCTTTTCTTTTCCCTTTTTTCTTTACTGTTTCTGATCGTTAGATCAAAAAAAAAATCAAAAAAAAATATATTATTATTATTATATATATATATATACAGGTACTCCTACTTGATGGCATCTCAGTCTCTCCCACATATCTCCGCCTCCACTGACTTGCCCGATGCAACTACCTTTCGTTCCTCCTCCAGATTCCACAAGCAGCAGCGCCACTTTCAGTCTACCTCCACCCTTCTACCTTCCCCTTTTATCATTCCTCACCCTACCCCACCTCTACTTCCGCCACCGGTAGCACCACCCTACTCCTTACCTCGATCCAGACACCAGCAGCATCTCCCTCCACATTGTGCTCTCAGTCATAGCAGTCACAGCAGTGCTTCTTCCCTCACATCCTCGGCCATACCTGTCACTCTGGCCTTGCCGTCTTCTGCTTGGGCTAATACTCAGCAATGCCTCACTCAGCTGGAACTACAGCTCATGGGTCAGTCTATCAATGCTGGCTCCTCTGCTCCTGCCCTTTCTGCCACTCCCGGTATGAATTCGTTCTGGATTTTAGATTCTGGTGCATCACATCATCTCACTAGTAATCAGACACTATTCACCACCTGCACTACACTTTCCTCTCACTCTCCATCTCTCCACACAGCAGATGGCTCACCACTTCTTATTACACACTCCGGGACAATTAACTCTCCCACTCTCACATTACCATACGTTCTTTTTGCTCCCCATTTATCAATAAACCTTATTTCTATTAGTGCGTTGTGCGATAGTGGTCTTGTCGTTACTTTTGACTCTTTAGGTTGTTCTATTACTGATTCATCCACCGGTAAGGAGTTTGGACGTGCTAGTCGTCATGGTCATCTATATTATCAAGATTTTCTTCGTGCACATCACTCTTCTTCTAGTTCTGCCGGTATCGTTTCCTCTGATGCTGATCTGTGGCACAGATGTTTAGGTCATATTAGCACATCACGACTTCAGACTATAGTTCGTAGTGGTGCTCTTGGTTCTCTCACTAATAAACATTTATCTGATTGCCCGGATTGTCATTTGGCCAAACATATTGCCCTACCCTTTAGTCACAAAAGAACTTCTGAAACCACTCACCCTTTTCAACTTGTTCATTCCGACATATGGGGACCCTCTCCCGTACCCTCGTGGAAAGGCTATCTCTATTATGTTGCATTTATCGATGACTTCACTAGACATACATGGGTTTTTCTTATGCGTCAGCGATCTGAGATACCTAATATTTACCGGTTCTTTACAACTATGATTCACACTCAGTTCGGTGTGCGCATTAAGAATTTTTGATCGGATGGTGCACGTGAGTACACCTCCACCACTATGAGATCGATCCTTCAGTCTCACGGCACCCTGTTTCAGCAATCATGCCCTCACATACATGAGCAGAATGGTGTAGCTGAACGCAAGCATCGTCACATTCTTGAGACGACTCGTGCTCTTTTACTCTCCTCTTCTGCTCCTCGCTCTTTCTGGGTTGAAGCTATCATGACCTCTGTTAGTCTCATTAACATTACTTCCTCGTCTGCCCTAGCTAGTACGACCCCTTACGAGGCTCTTTATGATTCACCTCCTGACTACAGTATGATCCGTACCTTTGGATGCACCTATTATGTCCTTCTCCCTCCTACTGAGCGTACGAAGCTCTCCGCTCGTACTGCTAAGTGCGTTCACCTAGGTCTCAGTCCTGAACACAAAGGTTATCGTTGTTTTGATCCATCAGCGGGTCGTATCCGCATTTCTCGACATGTCTCCTTTGTGGAAGACTCCCCTTACTACCTGACCCCCCCGAGGATACTAGATTTCTCGATTCTCCAGTTGTTGCTAGCCCCCCGATTTTATCTTCACGCATTCCTTTTGATCCCACCCCTTTGGCTCTGTTCACATCTCTTGCAGTCCTTACACCTATTGTTCCCCCTACCGAATCTCCACCTGCATCTCCACAGCAGCCACCACCCATCCCACCTACTTCCCCACCGACACATGCACCTACTCCACCACACCCTGTCAGTCCACAACCTCTTCGTCAGTCTACCCATTCCACTTCTGGTATTCCTCTGGCACGTTATACGCCTGATGCCACTGGTCCTTCTGACCAGTTTGGTTTTTCCACCCTAGCTTCCTACTCACCATAGTTTCATGCATATCTCACTGCTATACACTCTACACGTGAGCCCAAAACTTATCAAGATGCAATTCAATATCCTGAAAGGAGGAAAGCTATTGCAGAAGAATTCAGTGCATTTGATCAGACTGGCACTTGGGATGTTGTTCCTCTACCAGAGGGCGTTCAGCCTATTAGCTGCAAGTGAATCTTCAAGGTCAAATATCAACCTGATGGATCTATTGAGCGGTACAAGGCCCGTCTAGTAGCCCGAAGGTTTACTCAGGAGCATGGCATTGACTATGATGAGACCTTTGCTCCCGTTGCACAGATGACTACAGATCGCACTCTTCTTGCTGTTGCTGCTGTTCGTCAGTGGCCGCTATACCAGTTGGACGTGAAGAATGCTTTTCTTCATGGTACCTTATCTGAAGTAGTTTATATGCATCCTCCTCCTGGCCTTACTACTCCTCCTCATCATGTTTGTAGACTTCGCCGTGCTATATATGGTCTGAAACAGGCCCCTCGAGCCTAGTTTGAGTGCTTTCGGCTTGTCATCACCAAGGCTGGCTTCCGTCAGAGTTCACAGGACCACTCTATGTTTATACGGTCATCACCGCAGGGGAGGGTACTTCTACTACTATATGTTGATGATATGATCATTACTGGAGATGACTCCGCCGGCATTGCATCCACCCAGAAATACCTTCACCAACAGTTTCATATGAAAGACCTTGGTAAGCTACGTTACTTTCTGGGTTTAGAGATTGCTCATGGATCTCAAGGGATACTCATTTCTCAGCAAAATACACATCAGATATTATTTCCGCTGCATGCCTCTCCGACAGTCGATCAGCTGATACACCCTTAGAGCTTCATGTGAAGCTTCGTCCCACAGATGGTGAGCTCCTTCCTGATCCCACTAGATACAGGCAGAATGTTGGACAGCTTGTCTATTTATGCATGACCAGACCCGACATTGCTCATACAGTTAGTATTGTCAGTCAGTTTCTTTTCGCTCCTACATCAGTTCACTACGGTGCTCTTCTTCGGATCCTCAGATATCTTCGGGGCACTATCACTCGCTCATTATTCATGCCTTCTACATCCAAACTAGAGATCAGTGCATATTCCGATTCAGATTGGGCAGGAGATCCGACTACCAGAAGGTCTACTACAGGTTTCTGTCTATTTCTTGGTGATTCGTTGATCTCATGACAGAGCAAGAAACAGGTAGTTGTTGCATGTTCTTCCACTGAGGCTGAGTACAGATCAATGGCAGCTAGTACTAGAGAGATTGTTCATGTTTGTTGGCTGTTATCAGATATGGGTGTTACCCTTACAGGAGCTACTCCACTTTATTGTGATAACCGGAGTGCATTGCATATTGCAAGCAACCCGGTCTTCCATGAGCGAACGAAGCATATTGAGATTGATTGTCATTATGTTCGTGAGCGTTTTGAGGCAGGGACCATCTCTCTCCATTCTGTTACCTCTTCTCAGCAGACTGCAGACTTCTTCACCAAATCCCATACAGTTCAGAGATTCTGACACTTAGTAGGCAAACTCACATTGTTTGACCCATCGTGAGTTTGAGAGGGGGTGTTAGATATTATAGTCCCATATTGGTGGTAGAGTTGTTTTGGTATTGTTCACCTCCTATATATAGGTGGTATTGTATTTGGTTAAACTCAATTCAATATTCAGTATTGTCTTCATTTCTCTCTGATTTATCTTAACACATGGGAATAAGTTGTATTAATTGTGCATTAATTTCCATTGTGCTTTGTAATGAGAACTGATGTAATGAAAAGTTTTTTTTCCCTATATTTTTGTGATGTGTTTAAATTACATTGAAGTAAAGATTCTGGATTGTGTCTCGTATTTTCTATATTGAAATTCGTGGTGCTACATAGGGTTGGAGTTGAAAAGTTAATGCTAGAAGTGTCTCTAACAAATTAAACAACTATTGAACCCAAGAGAGAAAAGGTTTTGGAATATGTTCGCTATTTGGAAGCTGCACCATCTATTCATCTTTCTTCTTAGCTAAAATTTAAGGAGGTGGGGATATCAAAGATGTCATCTTCAAGTAAGAAATCATTCAAACCCGAGCTTAAATTGCTGCCATCTAATTTGCGGGATGCACAGAGAAAACCTAATCCACACTTAAAGAAAGTTGTTAGAAAAGAGGTTCTTATGTTGTTGGATGTTGGCATTATTAACCGTCTCAGTTACCACATCTGTCTGAAGACTTAAAACCTAGCACTTCTTAGGAGGCTACCTATGTTTTCTTATTTCTTTCTTTTGATTTTTTTTCTTAGAGTTTACTTTATTTTTCTGTTTGATTTCATGGGATTGCATAAGTGTTGGGGTGTCTGAGCAGAGTTGTTTTCTAGATTTATATTAATGGTTGATTGTGGGCAGGATGGAGTCCGAATCTGTAACAATGTGTCAAATACTAATCGAACGAAATTGTCTTGGCTTTAAAATGCAAAAAAGAATCAGAGAATTTGGATATCTACAACTCCAGATATCACCGAAACAACGAACGTCACTCATCCAGAATTTCAACATGAATCAGGGGAGAAATTCTGATTTTTTCCCATTCTTTTTATTTTTTGTTTTCTTTTCCCTTTGAGGAAAATGTGATATTTAAGTTTGGGGGAAGGGGTGAAATTTTTTTATATTAAAAAAAGACTTAAATTCTGATTACCATTACACTTTTGGATTCTTTTTATTGTGCTAAAGCATTACATTTTTTATTTTGGATTTATGATAGGCAATATCTTATAAAGTAAGATTTATCATACTTGATATTTTAAGGATTATTGAATTTAAAAATTCCTTATAAAATTGTGAGAATTATGTGATTATGCATAAAAGAGAAGTGCGATGCTTTTCTTGTGATTATCCCCTCTGATCTAGTCCTAAATAGGGTTTAAATAAATAGAGTGATAATGATTCAACAATTGAATAAATAAATTTCTATCTACTCCAATGTTTTGAGTTGCATAATAACTAGGGATATTCATCACCAATGCTTACTTTTACGTCAAACGGCAACTTGAAATATGAGTATGCGAAAACACTCTAAGTGTGTGACTTGTTGAGTAACATGGTGAATCCGTCACAAATGTTTGCATTCGCACCAAAAGGCAAGTGACAACTTAGAGAAAGAGAGAAAGAAAGAGAAACTCTAGTTTTCTACCTGGTTTGTAGTAGTGAGAAAGAGTGATCGCAGATTGAGCTATTACTTCAGTTGTGTTAATTGCATAACAAATATGATTGGGTTTGAAATTATGTATGAATAATTGCACTAGAGAAAGTGAGTACGCTTAGTTTTCCTTTATTTATTATTGTTTATGTATTAAGTTGAAGATTTAATGCTTGCATGATAAGTCCTTTGGGTGCGATGAGTTAAGCCTAATTATGACTGCTATCTCTTAATTTCTAGTTTTCCTTTTAGCTCGAGGACGAGTAAATCTTAATTTGGGAGGTATTTGATGAGTGTAATTTCTACATAATTTTATTACTCTTTTTACGCATTAAAATTTAGAGTTATTGTTTATTTCTTTGAATTTCATCTTCTTTCTACTTAATTTTATTTATTTGTTTGTTTTTTAAGGAATGAGATGGATGTTAGGATTATGCACTCAAATACACGAAGTCACGGGGCTTGGAGTTGGAGAAAGAGAAGACACAAAACATTGTGAAAAAGCAACATTAACATCACCTAGATATTGCACGACGAACTAGAAGATGGAAGACGGACGAATGTCAATTTTTAATCTAAGTGAATGATGTCAGTCTTTGAGTCTTCTTCGTAATGAGTGGTCATATGTCACAACCGAATTTTTGTAGCTCCAGAAAAATCAATTTTCTACAGCTAGGTGCAGAAAACAACAAGTTAGCAGTCGACCACGAAAAAACGCAGTCGACCACTGAACTCTCTGTTTGGAGAACAGAAAAACATAGTCGACTGCCCAAAAATGCAGTCGACAACATCGGGGTTGATGTTATATTTTAAGTGTAGGCTTCTGGTCCAATGGGTTGTATTTGTATATATCCTTTTTAGGGATTCTTTGGGTGCTATATATAAATGCTGATGTGAACTCTAGAGCAATAGAAAATATCTTGGAGGCTAAGAGAATTAGAGGAGATGACCCATCACACCGTTGGAGAGCAAGAGTCATAGCGTTCATCAAGATCATATAGAATTCTTTCTTCTCTTCTATTTTTCATTATGCAATCCAATATAATGTTTGTTAGTTTCAAATTTGCTATGAACTAATTTTATTTTCCTAGGACTTTGATGTAGCCTGGCTTTGAAAACACAATTTGAATTTCATTGTTACTTTATTCTTCTACTTTTCCATGATTGTGTGTTTAACTTTTGTTCTTAATGCTTACAACTGTCTAGACAACTATTGTTTGATTTATTGAATCATGGGGCATGCCGAGAAGTAACTTCTGATTTAGAATTCTAGAATTGAACACCATTAATTGAGTGAAATTAGAGATAATTTACCGCAATTAATATGACTATAGAAAAATTCATAGAATCTAATGAATCTTCAAATAGTTAAATTTGCATACATATGTGAAGAATTATTAGTTGGGAATATGTTTGGTGTTATTCGAAAGAAGACATTGAATAATTAAGGAATTTTGGTCTACAACTTGGATGACTAGAGTTTTGAGTTTCACGAAATTATGAATTGTGAGAGATTAGCTAGGTGAAACCGAAAGCCTTAGAGTTAGTTTTTCTATTAACAAACCCTAAAATTTTAGATTTTGTTATTTTTAATTAGTTTAGCATTGCCTTTTGTTTAATTTAATTTAGTTTCTAATTTTATCGGATTTCTCATTCTCCAAATAGTGAATAATATGGTAAATTTCGATACTCAATAAAATATTTAGTCCTTGTAGGTCCGACACTTTTTTCTTTTAAATTATACTACTTGTTGCGATTTTGTGCACTTGCAAATTATTCCATCATTCCTCCAAGGAGAAAAACGTTCTGAGTGGGGAGAAGAACCTGAAGCTGCTTTCGAACAACACAAAGCCAAGTCATCAATCTCCCATTCCTAAGCAAGTCCGAGCCGGGTGAAATCCTTTGTCTCTTCCTTGCAACCTTTATAACACCCTAGAATTTCAAATAATTTTTTTTATTAATAAATAAATTAAAATGGTTTTTGTGATTTAATAAATATTTTTCTAAAATTTATCTTTTACACGTGCAAAACACATGCAAATATTTTTTTAGGAAGTTCAAAGTCAGAAATTATTTTGGGAAAACCTAATATTTATTAGTAGGTATTATTTATGAATTTTTTGGATTTTTCTTATATTTATTTGGCATATTTGCAAATATTATAAAAAGATGGGCTTTTGTGCAAAATTACAACTTGGAGTAAAAAGTTAAAAACTCCAGAATTTCGATTTTCTGAGCTAAGCATGATGGCTAGCCAGCTCAGAGGTAAAGATTTTGCTTTTTATTCTAATATATTTGGTTTATTTCGCAAATTTGTTAAAGAATGGTCTTTTTACAAAATTACCACTTAGATGCTGTTACCGCTGATTTCGGTGTGGGGGTAAACAGATAGAATTTGTGAGTCCGAGAAAAACCTGAACAGTTGACTCAACTTTCTTGCTCCTGCCGCGACCTGCAAGGAAGTGCGAAACACCGGGATTGATTCCGGCGACGCACCCTCCGACGCTCTTATCAGTAATCAGAAGAGATTAAGAAAGAACTTAAAAGTGGTGAAAAAGTGATTAACCTGGTCATGGTGGTATAGGGGTGATATTTATAGTCGCCAGGAGAGTTGTTTAAGGGCCTGATTTCCTGTGTAACAGCCGGGAGTAAAATCCTCAGTCTGTTTTAGGAAATCTTTCCTTGATTCCCGGTGAGAGCAAATCAGGGCCATTGACTTGCCCAAATCATGGATCCTGATTTGTCTCTTGATGGTTTGGGTTCGTCTCGGGTCAGAACCCGTACCCAACTGGTGTGGATCCGCTCGTGGGTTATTGGATCTGTGAGAAGGAGATTCAGTACCCGCTTTGGATCCGCTTGTATGTGAAATTACCTTTTTACCCCCGAGCTTCAAGATTCGTGCCCAATCTGGACGGTTCCGATTTAACCCCATTTTTAGCCATATCACGAGCCCCCCACTCCTAAAGACTGAGCGTGATCAGCCTTTGAGGAGTAGTTTGACTGTTTTGTTGGCTAGCGGAGTTGTATCGGAGTCCATATGGAGGACTTAGAATATCGAAGGGGGTAGTGAGGTAACTTTTTGACGCCATGTGTTGTTCTCTAGCCATATCGAGTATTTGGCGTCTTTCATCTATTTTTTTCGGATTATTTATTTAATTTTGCGATGTGTTTACTAATCGTTTGGGGGGCCTTAACAGTGCATTCTGGGCAATAATTGTGTGTTCAGGGGCCCAAAAATATACCCCCGAATTTTAAATTATTTTCTAGAATTTTTAATTAAATTTCCCAAATTTTTAGTAATTTTTCGCAATTTTTAAATAAATAAAGTGATTTAAATAGATAAAAAACGATTTTTAATACTGATTTATGGCGTGGCACAATCTGGACCTCTGATCATAGTCGAGCGTGATTTTCTGAGAGATCTGACGGTCTCCGTAGCTCGGCGTCTTTTTTCTCCGTTTACGAGCTCGGAATGGCACTTGCTCGGCTGCCTACCGGAGACTAGGGGGTTAGGCGTTCCGAGCGACGTGGCGCAATCCAAGAAAATGCTATCTTGTCTTTTAGCGCACGTGGCGCAATCTGGACCGTTCATCATTAGAAGCACGAATTTCTGAGGGATCCAACGGTCGTAGTAGCTCGGTGTCTTTTTTCTCCGTTCACGAGCTCGGAATGGCACTTGCTCGGCTGCCGACCGGAGACTAGGGGGTTCACGTGGCGCAATCTGAGCCGTTGGATGACGATGCATATCTCGAGACGGGCACATTTCCCAAGAAAACACTATCTTGTCGTTTAGTGTCCTCGGCGGGATCTGGGCCGTCTGATTGAGATCATGCACGAAAGTTGAGGAGAAAGTGTGTTTTCTCCGTTTACGAGCTCGGAAAGGCACTTGCTCGGAATCCGTCCGGAGACAGGGGGTCTCGGCAGGACGAGCGACGTGGCGCAGTCTGAGCCATCGGATGACGACGCACATCTCAAGACGGGCACATTTCTCAAGAAAATACTATCTTGTCGTTTAGTGTCCCCGGCGAGATCTGGGCCGTCTGATTGAGATCATACGCAAAAGTTGAGGAGAAAGTGTGTTTTCTCCGTTTGCGAGCTCGGAAAGGCACTTGCTCGGTAGCCGACCGAAGGCGTGGGGTCTCGACAGGTCGAGCGATGTGGCGCACTCTGCCTCGAGACGATCCTGTTCCCAAGGGCATTAATGGTGCTTCAAGGTTTGCGCGGCGTTCCACTTTCCCAAGTTCATTAAGGATAACTCCTTCAATTAATGCGTGGCGTTTCAAATTCCGAGGGTCATAATGGCTGGACCTTGGAGGGGAGCTTATAAGTACTCCACTCCCTTTGTCATTTCAATCGCAACAAATGTAGAGTTTCAAACCTCGGAGGTATTGGCCTTGGGTAACTTGTCTTTCGAGGTCCGAGGGGGTTGTCGCTCTCTTGCCTTTTTCTTCTCCCGTTCCTGACGGCCCCAAAGTGGATGTCAGGAGCGGGGGGGGGGGGAACGAGGTAGTAGTGGTGACGACCATAGTCCGGACCCGAGGGATGAGTTACTTCGGAAGGACGGGTGGTTGCCCTGTTGCCTTGTTCTTCTCCCGTTCCTCACGGTTCCGAAGGGGATGTCAGGAGCGGGAGAGAATGAGGCAGTAGTGGCGACGACCGTAGTCCGGTCCCGGGGTGTGAGCTGCCTCGGAGGGACGGGTGGTCGTTCTCCCACCAAGATCTTCTGCCTACTCTGTTTGCTCCACAGCGGGTGTCAGGGTCGGCAGAGATCAGGGTGGGAGAGGTGATGATCCATGTCCGAATCCGAGGGGTGAGCTTGTTCGGAAGGACGGGTGATCGCTCTTTCACTTCCTGTCCATCGGTGAGATTAAGGGGGGAGAAATAAAGGGCGTTTCGATCTTGTTGTTTGCAACTGTGAAGGCTCTGTTGCCAGAGTCCTCTGCCGGGCCGAGCCTTCCAGTTACAATCAACTAGCTCGGAATGGTGCGCTTCTCTCGATCTCTGAGTGTTCATCTGCTTTCAACCGGGCCTCGCGGGTCGGCAAAATGTCGACCGAGACGTGGGGCTCGGGGGGCCCATCGAGGGCAGTGCCTTAAAACTTTGAATCAAAACTTTTTCTGGTTTCTTCAGACTGAGGTGAGGTATGGAGGAGGTATAGGCGGTCCGAGCGAGTTGGCGCAATCTGAGCCGCTGGATGACGGCGCGCATCTCGAGATGGGCACATTCCTCAAGAAAACACTATCTTGTCGTCTAGTGTTCTCGGCGAGATCTGGGCCGTCTGATCGAGATTTTACGCGAAGTTTGGAGAGAAAGTGAGTTTTCTCCGTTTGCAGGCTCGGGAAGGCACTTGCTCGGAGGCCGACCGGATCTGCGCAATCTGGCTCGGATTGCGTGCGGCTCGGGTTCAGATCCCATTGCGCCGAACTGGTTGACTTGGTGAGGAAGGCAGTTGTGTTGGGCCTTCGCGACGTTTCGAGAGCAGCCCAAAAGTCGCACTTATTCGTTTGGAAGTCCAAGGGACGTTCCATTTTTACTATAAATCTTCACCCCCCCTTAGACCAAGTCTCATTTTTCACTTTTACTCTCTCTCTTCAGTTTTTACTTTGCCTTCGAAGTTTTCAGCTCTCTGGTGGCGTTGCTAGCTGTCGTAGTAGCGTTCCTTGTCTCCGGCGAACTTTTCGACCGTACCTATCACTTCAAGGTCAGTCTCTTTCCCTTCTTTTTAGAAAAAATGGTTAAGATCACGGATGAGACCCCCGCCTCGGAGCAAGCCGTTGGCCGAGGGGATAAAGGGAAGGAGGTAGTGGAGCCGAGCGATCAGAATGTCGTTCGTCCGGACAGAGAAGGCGAAGTGGCCGAGCCGCCTAAAGAGGTTGCGGTGGTGTCCCGGGAGGGGAAGGTCATGGTTATGATCGTGGAAACGCCAAAGACGGCGGGAGCGTTCGGTCGGCAGCCCATTTCTCTGTCGAGCGTGGGGGGCGTACGGGATTACGCCGAGGACACCTTGGAGAGAGTAACCCAAGGCACGGCTAAGTTGGTGGAGGAGAACGAGCCGAGGGAGTTGTCCGAGGTGGATCATACCATCTCGTCTCTCACCGAGGGTGACCTTCATCTGATCCGAGAGGGCTTCCGGATCCCTGCCGACTATGGACTGCTCCTCCCCGGGCCGGGTTTTCGAGCCAACACAAAGTCTTCGTCGGACATGTGCGTCTTTCCGATCGACTCCCTTATTGCCGGACTCCGCTTTCCCCTCCACCCGTTCGTGGTTGATGTTCTGACATGGTACGGTCTGAGCCCCGCCCAGCTGATGCCGAACACATGGAGGCACGTCATGGCGTTCGTCCTACGATGCCAAGAGGTCGGCGGTAAGCCGAGTATGTTCCTCTTTCGGAGTCTCTTCCGACCCTGTCAGCCAAGGCGAGACGAACAGTGGTTCTATCTTACGCCCCGGACGGGCGTGAAGCTGATCGAGAATCCGGACTCGATCAAACATTGGAAGGAGAAGTACTTCCTCATCCGAGCTCCGGCGCCGTGGGTGATACCGACGGTTTGGGCAAAGGAGGGTCTGCCCAAGCGGACCAAGAAGGAGGCGGCGCTGAGTGATGAGGAGGCGGAGGTTCAGAAGAAGCTCCTCGCCCTGCCTGCGCTGAGCTGGAAAGAAATTACCGAGGAGGATCTGTTCCGTGGGGGTCTCAGTCCGATCGACCCTAGTATGCTTCTCGTATTTATACTCTTTGTTTAGAGTTGATGAAAATTTTTCTAAGTTTTTTCATTCGGCTTTTGCAGAGACGATTAAGTTGGATTACAAAGCTCTGGTGGCGAAGGGCCGGTCGGAGCAGGAGGCGAAGAAGAAGAGGCCTTCGGCAGGGCCCTGATGTGTCTAATTTTTATATAAATATTTGTACTCTTTTACCCATTAAAATTGCTTGTTTTCATTTATATTGTTTAGATTTCATCTTATTTCTATAAGACTTCAATTAATTATTTATTTAAGAAGAAATAAGATTTTTGATGCAAAAAGTGAAGATTTTTGGAAAATTTCAACAAACAAAACAAATAGAATGATTATTAATTTTTTATTGATTTTTTGATTTTTAATTTTTACATTTTGGCCATGTAAAGAGCAAAATAGAAATATTATTATCAAGTAAGGATTAGAATAAAATTTTGTATAATAATAATAATAATAAAATATTCATAGGTTTTGTTTAAATTCATAATTTAGGATTAATAATATTCTTAAAATTCTAAATAGTTATCTATTTAATATTAATAATTATCCTAATTATTTTAAATTTAAAACTAAACCTAATTTTTATACTAATCTAATCCTAAATTATTTTCCTATATATACATGCAGGTTGCTAATGAGAAAGTGGAGAGGTGGGTGGCGTGAACACAGAAAGACGGAAAAAAAAAATAACACAACTGAAAAAAGAGGAGTCTTGGAGTTCGGGTTTCAAAAGACAGCACAACAGCTTCCAGGACGAAAAAGAAGCCAGCGCTACTGTGTTCAACCTGTGCGTGCGCTGAAGTCCAGGCCAGACAGCAACAAGGGATTTGACGCTGACGTGGCTTTGGCGCGTTCTCCGAGACGACTCCAAGACAGAAAGAGAGAAGACTACGCTTATTGTTTGGGCACAATTTTCAAGACCGTTCGGTTTGCAATTTTTATTACAAAAACGGTCTATTTATGTATCTATTTTTTCTATTTTAATTTTATTATGCAATCCTTGAACAATTTTGTTAATTGCAATTTTAATATGAACTAAATTTATTTTTCTAGGATTTCGATGTAGCCTAGTTTTGAGAACACAATTTCATATTTTTCTGTGGTTGTGTGTTTAATTTTTGTGCTTAATGCTTACAAATATTTGGCCAATTTTTGTATGATTATTGGATCATGGAGAGACCGAGAGGTAATTTGTGATTTAGAACAATAAAAATTGAACACCATTGATTGAGCGAAATTAGAGATAATTTACCGCGATTGATGTGACCGTTAAGAAATTCACAGAACTTAATGAGTCTTCGATTAATTAAATTTGCATAGAGATGTGTCAAACTGTTAGTTGGAGATATTTTTGGTGTTGTTCGAGAGAAAGCATTAAATAATTTGGGGATTTCGGTCTACAACTTGGAAAAATAATATTTTTAGAAATTATAAATTGTGTGGGATGAACTAGGTGAAGTCAAAAGCCCTAGAATTAATTTTGCCATCAACAAATTACAATTTTCCGATTCCGCTTCCTCTCCATTAATTTAGTTAGTTAGATTTTTTTAGTTGTTTTCTTTATTTATTAAATTTCGATCTTCCAAATAGTAGCTAATCTAGTAATATCGGTACTCAATAAAATATCTAGTCTCTGTGGGTTCGACACTCTATTCACTACTATATTACTTGTTGTGATTTTGTACACTTGCAAATAATTCACACCAAGTTTTTGGCGCCGTTGCCGGGGACTAGTTATTCTTTTATTGATATTGAAAATTGCTAGATTGTTACTAGTTTGGATTTTTTGTATTTTATTATTATTTTACCTTTTTTGACTTACTTTTACTTTCATTTATTTTTGTTATTTTATTTTTTAGTTTTTTTTATTTTTTTTAATAATCACACTTCAGGACATACAAGCAAATTATCATGGCAAACGAGGAAAACAGGCCTTTGAGAGACTATGCTATACCCTCGATTTATGAATCAAGCATAAAGAAGCCGGTTATTGAAGTTGACGATTTTGAGATTGAACCGGAGATGATTATATTGATTCAACAGACTGTTCAATTTTGGGGATTACCGCACGAGGATCCTTATGCTCACATTGCAAATTTTTTAGAAATTTGTGACACTTTCAAGCACAACGGTGTATCAGACGATGCAATTAAACTGAGACTCTTTTCTTTTTCCCTACGAGATAAGGCGAAGGCTTGGCTACATTATCTACCACCCGGTAGTATTACTACTTGGGAGGGACTTGCACAAAAATTTTTGGCTAAGTATTTTCCACCAGCAAAGACCGCAAAGCTAAGAAATGATATTTGCACATTTACTCAATTTGAGACCGAGTCTTTGTATGATGCATGGGAAAGGTTTAAAGAGTTATTGAGAAAGCGTCCTCATCATGAACTACCGAAATTGCTGCAAATGCAAACATTCTATAATGGTTTGGGAGTTATACATAGATCTATGGTTGACGCAGCAGCTGGTGGTGCACTTATGAGCAAAACATACAAAGCAGCCTATGATCTTTTAGAGGAGATGGCATCAAATCATTACCAATGGTCTTCAGAAAGAATAATGCCAAGAAAAGTGGCTGGAGTTTTTGAACTTGACCCTATTTCTAATATAAGTGCAAAACTTGATATTTTAACTAAGCAAATAGGTAATATGAATGTTAATGCCATTCAATCTCATATAATTTGTGATCTTTGTGCAGGAAATCATTCTAGTACAGATTGCCAAGTGGGGAACCATTTTGCTCCATCAAATGCAGAACAAGCAAATTATGTGTCAAATTTTCAAAGGCAAAATAATCCATATGCAAACACATACAATCCAGGATGGAGAAATCACCCAAACTTTTCTTGGAACAATAATCAAGGAGGAGGAAGACCACAAAAAAATTTTCAACATCAAGAAAAGAAGCCAACATTAGAAGAGATGTTCATGCAATTCATGCAGAAGACAGAACACCACATACAAAAGACAGATCATTATATGCAAAAGACAGATCATTATATGCAGAAGACAGATGTGGCAATTCAAAATAATACGGCTTCCATTCACAATCTTGAGGTCCAAATGGGTCAAATTTCAAATATTCTCAACGAAAGAATGGCAGGAACATTTCCTAGTGACACTGTGGTCAACCCCAAGGAGCATGTCAAGGCAATAACACTAGAAAGCGGGAGGACAATTGAGCAACCACAAAAAGAAAATGGCGAACAAAATGTGGTTGAAAAGGTTGAAGAGCAAAGTGCGATCGAACAAATTATGGAGGAACAAATTCAGCACGAGCAAGTAATGTATGATGATTTTATTTCCATAAAGTTTCCTCCTGAAGAACAGTCATGCTTTCAAGTAAGTAAAATTGATGTAATTGTGGGCGAGAAACATAGTGTCGAAATTGAAAAGTTGCCAATCAAAGTATGTCCAATAAATACAGTAACATTTGAAACTGAAAAAGAAAATATTTTTAAAAATGTTATGTATTTGGATGCTGCACCCTCTATTTATTCATTTTTGCAGCATAAATTCAAAGAGGTGGGGGAATCAAAGACATCATCATCACGCAGGAAATGCCTCAAACTTGAGCTTGAACCTGATCCACATCTGAAGAGAAAAATTAGAAAAGATGTGCTAATGTTGTTGGATCTTGGCGTTACATAACCATCTCACCCCCATGTCTGGCTGAAGACTTAAAACTTAGCGCTTCTTGGGAGGCAACCCATGTTTTTCTTTTACTGCATTTAGGTTAGATTTTTCTTTTAGTTTATTTTTATTTTTAATTTTTGATTTTATTTTGTAGGATTGCATAATTTGGAAGTCGCCGGGGCGGAGCTATTTTGTACACTTTCATTGATGGTTGTTTTTGAGCAGTATGGAGTCAGAATATGGAAAAGTGATTCAAAGAGATATTGTAGACAATTGTCTTAGCTTTCCAACAAAAAAAAAATTAAGCCCATTTGGATATCTACAGCTCCAGATATCGCCAAAATACTGAACGTCGCGCGTGTAGAATTTTCAAGACGAATCAGGGAAGAAATTATGAACTTTTTGCATTTCTTTTTGTTTTTGTTTTTCCTTTTTCCATTGAGGACAATGTGATATTCAAGTTTGGGGGGGAAGGTTTACAAATGTATTTATTTATTTATTTATTAAAAAAGGAAAACAAAATTTTTAAAGGATTTCAATTAAACTCACTTTTACACTGTTGAGTTCTTTATTGTGATAAGCATTGAAATAATTTTTTGGGATAGACAATTGCTTATAAAGCAAGAGTAAGCATACTTATTTACTTTAGAATTATTGAGTTTCAAAATTCCTTACAAAATTGTGTGAGTCATGCTATTATACATAAAAAATCAAATGTGATGCTTTTTCTTGTGATTATACCCTTTGATCTAGTCCTAAATAGAGTTTAAGTAAATAGAGTAAAAACGAAAAAAAAAAATTATGAATAAAGTCAACCTACTCCAATGTTTCGAGTTGCTTATTAACTAGTGGTATTCATCACAAATGTTTACTTTTACGTCAAACGGCAATTTGAAATATGAGTATGCAAAGCACTCTAAGTTTGTGACTTGTTGAGTAACCGGGTGAATTCATCACAAATGTTTTGCATTCGCGTCAAAAGGCAAGTGACAACTAAGAGAAGAGAGAAAAAAAAAAAAAAAACTCTAGTTTGCTACTCGGTTTGCAGTAGTGAGAAGGGATAATCACAGATTGGGTAGTTACATACTAAATTATATTAATTGCATGACAAATATGATTGGGTTTGGAGTTATGAATAGATAATTGCACTGGAGAAAGTGGGTATGCTTGGTTTTACTTTATTTGCTATTGTTTATATTTTTAATTGAAATTTTGATGCTTACATGATAAGATCTCTTAGTGTGATGGGTTGAGTCTACTCTTGATTATTTTTTCCTTATTCATAATTCTACTTTTTGCTTGAGGACAAGCAAAATCTTAAGTTTGGGGGTATTTGATGTGTCTAATTTTTATATAAATATTTGTACTCTTTTACCCATTAAAATTGCTTGTTTTCATTTATATTGTTTAGATTTCATCTTATTTCTATAAGACTTCAATTAATTATTTATTTAAGAAGAAATAAGATTTTTGATGCAAAAAGTGAAGATTTTTGGAAAAATTTCAACAAACAAAACAAATAGAATGATTATTAATTTTTTATTGATTTGTTGATTTTTAATTTTTACATTTTGGCCATGTAAAGAGCAAAATAGAAATATTATTATCAAGTAAGGATTAGAATAAAATTTTGTATAAAAATAATAATAATAATAATAATAATAATAAAATATTCATAGGTTTTGTTTAAATTCATAATTTAGGATTAATAATATTCTTAAAATTCTAAATAGTTATCTATTTAATATTAATAATAATTCTAATTATTTTAAATTTAAAACTAAACCTAATTTTTATACTAATCTAATCCTAAATTATTTTCCTATATATACATGCAGGTTGCTAATGAGAAAGTGGAGAGGTGGGTGGCGTGAACACAGAAAGAAGGAAAAAAAAAAATAACACAACTGAAAAAAGAGGAGTCTTGGAGTTCGGGTTTCAAAAGACAGCACAACAGCATCCAGGACGGAAAAGAAGCCAGCGCTACTGTGTTCAACCTGTGCGTGCGCTGAAGTCCAGGCCAGACAGCAACAAGGGATTTGACGCTGACGTGGCTCTGGCGCGTTCTCCGAGACGACTCCAAGACAGAAAGAGAGAAGACTACGCTTATTGTTTGGGCACAATTTTCAAGACCGTTCGGTTTGCAATTTTTATTACAAAAACGGTCTATTTATGTATCTATTTTTTCTATTTAATTTTATTATGCAATCCTTGAACAATTTTGTTAATTGCAATTTTAATATGAACTAAATTTATTTTTCTAGGGTTTCGATGTAGCCTAGTTTTGAAAACACAATTTCATATTTTTCTGTGGTTGTGTGTTTAATTTTTGTGCTTAATGCTTACAAATATTTGGCCAATTTTTGTATGATTATTGGATCATGGAGAGACCGAGAGGTAATTTGTGATTTAGAACAATAAAAATTGAACACCATTGATTGAGCGAAATTAGAGATAATTTACCGCAATTGATGTGACCGTTAAGAAATTCACAGAACTTAATGAGTCTTCGATTAATTAAATTTGCATAGAGATGTGTCAAACTGTTAGTTGGAGATATTTTTGGTGTTGTTCGAGAGAAAGCATTAAATAATTTGGAGATTTCGGTCTACAACTTGGAAAAATAATATTTTTGGAAATTATAAATTGTGTGGGATGAACTAGATGAAGTCAAAAGCCCTAGAATTAATTTTGCCATCAACAAATTACAATTTTCGGATTCCGCTTCCTCTCCATTAATTTAGTTAGTTAGATTTTTTTAGTTGTTTTCTTTATTTATTAAATTTCGATCTTCCAAATAGTACCTAATCTAGTAATATCGGTACTCAATAAAATATCTAGTCTCTGTGGGTTCGACACTCTATTCACTACTATATTACTTGTTGCGATTTTGTACACTTGCAAATAATTCACACCAGGCCTCAGGACAGCCGAGCCTCGAAGAAGCCTTCGGTCGAGAAGACTGCCGACCAACCGAAGGTCGCGGTCCTCGAGCAGGGGGGAGATCAGGGTTCTCGACTCCCCTGCTTCGGAGGTGCCGGCTCCGACCCCGAAGGTGGATGCTCCCGGTTCGTCGAGCGGTACGTTCGGCGTGAAGGAGGTGCTGTCCCTCCAAGTTCCACCCCTCACTGCCGATGCGGAGAAGATCCTGACCGAGCGTCACAAGCAGATCTTCGTGCCCGACTGGTAGGTGATGAACGTCGGCGGCTTCCTGGGCGATGACAACATCTGCATGGAGGCGGTGAGGCACCTGTCGACCCCAAAAGACCGAGCGACCCTGAAGGCCGGGCAAGCAGGGGACGCCGTGATGCAGATCGCTCGGAATACTATGTCGGTAAGCTGGCCGAGCTCTCCCCTATCAAAATTTCTTCTTTAGAATTTTTTTTTTAAGTCTTTGGACTCGTATTTTAAGCCGCTATTTTTTCAGACCCTCTGCCACTTCAATTTCCTGGTCGAGGAGTTTGCGAACAAGGAGCAGGAGAAGGAGCGGGAGAGGGCGGAGCGCGTCAAGGCCACGCAGCGGCTTGATGCCGAGCAGCTCCTCTCGACGAAGAGGGCTGCCGAAGTGGCGGGGTTGGAGAAGCAGCTGGCCGACGCCATTCAGCAGTCGAAGGACACGGCGGCCAAGCTTGAGGCATCAGAGAAGTTGGTAGCCGAGCTGAAGGAGGAGCTGGCCAACGCCCGGTCGGAGGCGGAGAAGGCTCGGAAGAGGGCCGAGAGAATCACGGCCAAGCATCAGAAGAAGGTGAAGAAGGTGAGGAAGGCCGTGCAGGAGGAGGCCGCGCAGCACATGCTCCAGAACATGGAGGAAGCCTACGGTCGAGCCCTGCTCCATGTTGCCGCCAAGAACCCGAGCTTCGACACGTCCTCCTACCACTTTTACGACTTCGTGGAAGGGGAGGAGGGTGTTCCCGAGGGGTTGCTCGGCCCCGAGGGAGAGACGGAACGCGTCGAAGGCCCAGGGGAGATCGAGGCCGAGGAAGAGGAGGAGGACGACTCCGAGGAGGAGAGCTGGAGCGAGGACAGAGGCGAGGGCGGTGGCGATGACAAGGCCGGGGGGTCGACGGACCCTAACGACAAAAAGGTCGACCCCTGACTCGGTTGTCTTTTTTAGTCTTTTTTCTTTTGTAAGCCTAACTGCGGACTGGCCACCGCTTTTGTAAAACTTTTCTCCTTGGTTTTGAATGGAAACATTTTGTTTGGCCAAAATTTGTCCAAGTGTTGAGTCTCGGATTTGTGTGTGACTAGTTGTAGATGTTTCCATGTATTGTCCCCTCGGACTCATCTCCGCTTTTCAGGTGAAGTTCGGTCCGATCACGGAGGTTTCGTACCTCCGTAAGGAGTTGGTCAAGATGAAGCAAGAGCTGTCATCGAGCCATGATAAGCGTTTTCACTTATTTTTGGAACTGGGGGAGGTAAAGACGCTGGCCAGGGCGAAGTGTCGCGAGTTGGCGCAGCTACGAAAGCGACCCCCGGTCTCTGCTCTTGAGGGCGAGGTCGAGCGGCTCCGTAGAGAGCTCACCGCCGCCGAGCAGAAGAATGGCGATCTTTTGGCCGAGGTCCAACACATGGAATTAGAGGGGAAAGAACGCTCGGCAGCAGAAGGGAAGCTGACTTCGGAGCTGGAGAAGGCATTGGCCGAGCACAAGAGGCTATTGGCCGAAGTCGACAAGCTCAAAAGGATCACGATAGATAGGGGATCGAAGTCACCCACTTCCGACGGCTCGCGACAGATAGTGCCAACGTCTCTGGCTCGTCGAGGCCTTCTCGTCCGAAGAAGTTGGCGAAGGACGACGCTCTGAGAGACAGGATCATTGAACTGGTGGAAGAGGTCGCGTCGCTCAAGCCTGTGCCGGAGAGGGCTAACGTCTACAGTACGTCATGTACTCGTGAAGAGAGCGAGAGAGGGATTTCCTTTTACGAACTTGCGACACGTTCGCCTATGACCGGACGGAGTCCAGCCGACGCTCAGAGCAGTGCGGCCATCTCGTCGAGTGGGGCCTCGGTCGACGCCGCAGTCAGGGCCAGCAGCGAAGGGGGGTCGCGCTTCGTTGGTTTAGGGTCGAGCTCAGAGGGCAGGCCTCGTCGTCCTCGCGTTTCCTTAAACCGAAGCGTTCCCCTTCCGAAGAGGACCTGATCATGTCGCTTCATGTCCCTTCTGATTTGTTGTAAAACATTGTTGTAGGGTCGGTCTCGTTGTATGTAGAATTAACATGTCTGAATATGAATCCGGATTTGTGATTTGGAAAAATTTTAAGTGTTGGGCCTCGACAATGTTTTGAAGTCTTGCTATTTGTTTTTCCCTTTTTTTAGCTCGAGGCGGCCGACCTATATGCTGATCTCCACGGCTCGGATGGTGACTCTGAATCCGAGGCCACTTCTGGGACGGCAGCTCTGAGTCCTAGGAGTGTCGAGCTGGAGTTACGCCGAGCTGAGAGTGAGCGGGCCCACCTCTTGTCCGTCCTCGACCTACGGGAAACCGAGATCCAACGCCTGGAGAACAGGATCGCCGAGTTGACTCCTGCAGAAGGGGACGAAGATTCGCAAACCTGCTTTCAGCAACGCTCTTCGGGTCAAGTGTATTCGGCACAACCAATCGAAGATTATAGCCGAGCGGGACGATTTGCTCTCGGAGATTCGACATTTGAAGACTGTGGTAGCGAAGCTCCGGGACGATGCAGGGGAGCTACCAGCCGAGGAGGACGAACAGTCGGCCGAACAGTCTAGTGAAGATATTTCCATATGAGGGCCAAGTATAGTGGGTCGGCGGCGTGTATTTTGTTTGCCAACACTTTGTAACCATGAAAAAGATGTGCTTTGTATTCCGGTCTGGTTGTTTAATAAAATATCTTTCGTTGTTCTGCATATTTATCTTGCTTATAACTGTGTTGGTCGCACTGAGATCCTCGAACCGAGCGTGTTAGTTCTGTTGGCGAGAGTGTTGAACCGAACGAGGTACCTATGAGTACAGTATTTCGTCGCTTAGCGACTCTGACTAGGTACGGCACGAATCCCTAGGAGGCTCAGTCCCCAAGAAAGCGCCATCTTGTCGTTTAACGCGGGCGGCAAGATCTGAGCCGTTGAACGTAGGCACGAATCTCGAGGCGGCTCAGTTCCCAAGAAAACATTATCTTGTCGTTTAGTGCAGGTGGCAAGATCTGAGCCGTCTGATCGAGATCAGGCAGCGAAAGTTGAGGAGAAAGTGTGTTTTCTCCGTTTGCGAGCTCGGAAAGGCACTTGCTCAGAATCCGTCTGGAGACAGGGGGTCTCGGCAGGACGAGCGACGTGGCGCAGTCTGAGCCATTGGATGACGACGTGCATCTCAAGACGGGCACATTTCTCAAGAAAATACTATCTTGTCGTTTAGTGTCCTCAGCGAGATCTGGGCCGTCTGATTGAGATCATGCGCGAAAGTTGAGGAGAAAGTGACTTCTCCGTTTGTGAGCTCGGGAAGGCACTTGCTCGGTAGCCGACCGAAGGCGTAGGGCTTCGGGCTTCGGTTATTAGGCAGGAGAGCTCGGATTATGTGGCCGAACGTAGCTTCGGTGTCCCTCCGCTGATGGAGCAGAGGGGCGGACCACTCCCGGTTCGCCGCGAAGCGAGCTTGGGGGGACTGGGAGCTAAGTGTTGGACTCCGGGTCCATCGTTGTAGTCCAACGGTTATGGGAGCAATTCCGAACGGCGATCTACCCCTGGCTCGCTCGGAGGCGAGCCGAGGAGGTAAAGTCGAACAGAGTGTTGGACTCCGAACCATCGGTGTAGTTCAACAGTTGTGGAAGCAATTCCGAACGGCGATATACCCCTGGCTCGCTCGGAGGCGAGCCGAGGAGGTAAAGTCGAGCCGAGTGTTGGACTCCGAACCATCGGTGTAGTTCAACGGTTGTGGGAGCAATTCCGAACGGCGATCTAGCCCCTGACTCGCTCGGAGGCGAGCCGAGGAGGTAAAGTCGAGCCGAGTGTTGGACTCCGAACCATCGGTGTAGTTCAACGGTTGTGAGAGCAGTTCCGAACGACGGTCTACCCCTGGTTCGTCCGGGGACGAGCCGAGGAGATGAGGTCGAGCCGAACGTGGACTCCGAATCGTTGGTTGAAATCTCAGTTTAAACAAGCGTTGATAAGAGGGGAGAGAAGCATGCGAATTTAAAACACGAAAGAGCTTTCTCTATTAATAATCGACGGCGAACCATTTTACATAGTACAATTTATGAAAATAGGTTACAAGTTGGAGGACTGGAATGGCTCGATATCCTATGATACTTAGAGTGGCGCCGGAGCGCTCTCTTGGTATTTTAGGAGGTGGTTGGCATTCCAGGTCCTCGAAAGCTCTCTGCCCTCTAGGTCTTCAAGACGATATGTTTCGGGCCGAACTACCCTCGTGATCCTGTACGGCCCTTCCCAGTTCGGAGCCAGCTTGCTCTTCTGACTGGGGAAGGATATGGCTAGCTTTCTCAAGACCAAATCCCCTTGCTTAAGGTTGGCGGGTCGGACCTTTTTGTTGTACGCAAGTTCAACCCTTCTTCGGTAAATCTGCTGCTGAATCGACGCCCTTTCCATCAGCTCGTCTATCAGGTCCAAGTCTGCTCTGAGGTCCCTGGCATTCTGTGCTTCGTCATAGGCTGTGAGCCGAGGGGAAGGTATTCCGACCTCAAGAGGTATCACGGCCTCGGACCCATAGGTGAGGTTGAAAGGGGACTCGCCTGTGGGGGTCCGCTTGCTCGTGCGGTAGTTCCATAGGACGTTGGGGAGTTGGTCGACCCATAGGCCCTTGGAACTTTTGTCTAGCCTTTTCTTGATGCCTGCGAGGATCTGCCGGTTAGCATTTTCTGCCTGTCCGTTCGACTGAGGGTGGGAGACGGACGAGAAGCGCTGCTGGATGGCCAGGTCGTCGCACAGAGCTCGGAATGCTGCGCCAGTGAACTGAGTCCCGTTGTCCGTCACGAGGACACAGGGGGACGCCGAACCTACAAATGATACTCTTCCAGAAGAACTGTACCACCTTGTTCTCGGTTATTGTGGCGAGGGGCTCGGCCTCGACCCACTTTGAGAAGTAGTCGATGGCTACGACCAAGAACTTGAACTGACCCGGAGCCGGAGGGAAGAGCCCTAGTAAATCCATCTCCCACATTGCAAAGGGGACGGGACTTGATAGGGAGGCGAGGTTGGCCTGAGGGAGGCGTCGGATGCTAGAGTGTCTCTGACAAGAGCTGCATTGCCGAACGTGTCGCTCGGCGTCTTGAAGGAGGGTCGGCCAGAAGTATCCATAATTCAAAGCTTTCCGGGCCAAGGACCTAAATCTTGAGTGTGCCCCTCCGATGCCTTCGTGGAGCTCTTGTAGGGCATATTCGGCCTGATCCGGAGAGAGGCACCTTAGGTACGGTCGGCCGTCTATTTGAGAGAAAGAGCGTTTGTATAGGATGCCCTCGATCAAGACATACCGCTCGGCCCGGGTTCTGACTCGGCGAGCCTCTTTGGGGTCTTCGGGCAGGAGCCCGTCCCTCAAGAACTCCACAAGAGGCTTCATCCAATTATCTTGTAACATGACCGGCAACGATTCCGCCGAGCCAGGTGTCTCGTCTTCGATGCTCGGCTTAGAGAGGACTTCGATCAGTACGGTCTGTTCGAGACCTTGCAGGGAGGACGAGGCCAATTTGGAGAGGGCGTCGGCCTGTGAGTTCTCTTCACGAGGGACCCGCTGGATGAGCGCCTCCTCGAACCGGCCCATAAGGTCCCGAACCCTAGCAAGGTACTTCGCCATCCGTTCATCTCGAGCCTCGTACTCGCCCAAGACTTGGTTCACGACAAGCTGGGAATCGCTGTGGATTCGAAGGCACTGTGCCCCAGCACTTCGTGCAAGTCCGAGACCAGCGATGAGTGCTTCGTACTCCGCCTCGTTGTTCGAGGCCTTGAAGTTCATACGGATTGCGTACTGGAGGACGAAGTTGTCAGGGCCGTTCAGAATGATGCCAGTGCCGCTTCCTTCATTACAAGAGGATCCGTCCACGAAGACTGTCCAAATGGGGGGTCCATTCGGAATGTGTTCGACCTCAGGGATAGTGGACTCCACAATGAAGTCGGCGAGTGCCTGTGCCTTAATCGCTGTCCGAGGCTGGTAAGTGATGTCATGCTGGCTCAGCTCTATGGACCACTTCATCAGCCGGCCCGAGGTCTCAGGCTTGTAGAGGATCTGCTTTAGGGGTTGGTCGGTGAGGACGACGATCGAGTGGGACTGAAAGTATGGCCGAAGCTTCCTCGCCGCTGTGACTAGGGCGTAGGCCATTTTCTCAATCTTCGGATAGCGGAGCTCGGCGTCCCGAAGCACCTTGCTCACGTAGTAGATGGGCCTTTGGGACCGGTCCTCCTCTCTTACCAGGACAGCACTTAGGGTCTGCTCGGAAGCAGCCAAGTAGACGAAGAGGGTCTCGCCCGGGACCGGTTTGCTGAGCAGAGGGGGGTTCACCAAGTATGCCTTCAGTTGGTCGAACGACTCCTGTTGTGGCTGGCCTCATTCAAAACCCTTAGCCCCCCTGAGTGCTTTAAAGAAGGGGAGGCACTTTTCCCCCGACTTCGAGAGGACCCGACCTATAGCAGCGAGCCGACCGGTGAGCTTCTGCACCTCCTTGATGTTCCGAGGCGGGGCCATGTCTAATATGGCCTTAATCTCCTCGGGGTTAGCTTCGATTCCTCGTTGGCTTACCATGAAGCCGAGGAATTTTCCCGAGGAGACCCCGAACGCACACTTGTTCGGATTCAGCCGCATACTGTGCCTTCTCAACACGCCGAAGGCCTCCTGGAGGTCGACTACATGATCGGTGCCTCGGACGCTTTTGACGAGCATGTCGTCAACGTACACCTCCATGTTTCGGCCGATCTGGCTCTGGAAGACCTTGTTGACGAGGCGCTGGTAGGTGGCGCCTGCGTTCTTCAAGCCGAACGGCATGACCCGGTAGCAGTAGAAGCCTTGGTCGGTGACGAAGGAGGTCTTCGGAATGTCCGGAGGGAACATTCGGATTTGATTGTACCCCGAGAAGGCGTCCATGAAGCTGAGGAGCTCATGGCCCGAGGTGGCGTCAATAAGGGTGTCGATGTTCGGGAGAGGGAATGGGTCCTTCGGACACGCCTTGTTCAGGTCGGTGAAGTCAATGCATATCCTCCACGAGCCATTAGACTTCTTGACCATTACAACATTCGACAGCCACTCGGGGTAATTTACCTCCTGTATGAACTTGGCCTTCAGCAGTTTATCCACCTCTTCCTTGATGGCCTGCTGTCGCTCGGGAGCGAACTTTTGCCTTTTTCTGCTGGACCGGTTTGCACCCCGATTCGACACTTAGGCAATGGACGAGGAGCTCCTCGGAAATGCCGGGCATGTCCGCGGCTGACCATGCAAACAAGTCATGGTTATCTCGGATGCATTTAATCAGGTCCGAGCACAGTGTGTTCGGCAAGGATTTGCTGATGAGGAACTTCCGGCTCGGATCCTCGTCCGAGAAGAGCACTTCTTCTAACTCGTCCGCCGGCTCGGACGTTGGCCGAGCTTTCGGCTCGGGGATTTCTAGTGTCTCGAGCGAGAGCACTGGTCCCCTGGTGGAAGTCATGTAGCACTTCCGGGCTGTTTCTTGGCTTCCCCTGACTTCCCCTACTCCCGACCGAGTGGGGAACTTCATTTTCAAATGGTAGGCCGAGGGGACAGCTTCCAAGGCGGCTAGGCCGGGTCGGCCTAGAATGACATTATACGCTGCCGGGACGTCGACGACCATGAAGTCCATCGGCTCGGTCCGGGTAGTAGGGGTGCTTCCTACGGTAACGTCTAGGGTTATCACCCCTTCGACGGTTATCGGGACCCCCGTGAACCCGTGGAGTGTGTAACCGGCCAGCTTGAGATGGTCTCGGGACAGCTGAAGGCCTCGGAAGGCCGAGAGGAAGAGAATATTGACCGAACTCCCATTGTCTACTAAAATCCTCTGCACCTTGAAGTTGGCCATGCGGAGGTCGATGACGAGGGCATCACAGTATGGGGTTCGGACCCCTTCGAGGTCTGCGTCGGAGAAAGACACAGGGACGCCGAGACCTTTGGGGGAAGGAGCACTGTGAACCGAGTTGACCTCTCGGACGAAGGCCTTCCGGGAGGAATTAGAGGAGCCCCCCATGGGGCCTCCGTGGATCAGGTGCAGAATCCTTTCCTCCTCGAACTCGGGTGTCTCTTCGCGTCGCTCGGAACGCTTGTTAGCCCCCCGAGGTGGAGGAGAATTGCGGTCCACCCGATCGTTAGCCTTCACGAATTTGGCCAACTGCCCCCTCCGGATGAGGGCTTCAATCTCATCTCTCAAAGCCCGGCAGTCGTTCGTGTCGTGGCCGTGGTCCCGATGGTAACGACACCATTTGTCTTTGTTCCTCCTCTTTGCCGGGGTGTGCATCCTCGGAGCTGGAGGGATGACCCCCTCCTTCTTCACTTCCATTAGGATGGTAGAGACGTTAGTGGTGAGGGGAGTGAACTTCTCGAACCTGGGGGGAGGGCGATGCTGACCGCCATTATCCTTCTGAGCTTTCTTGGACCCCTCTTCCCCCGTCGCCTTCCTCTTCGACCCTGCGGAGGGCCCTCCGAAGCTCGGAAGGGCTTCAGCCTCCTCTGCTCGGATGTACTTCTCGCACCTCAAGAGGAGGTCGGCGAAGTCATGCGGGGGCTTCTTGGCTAGGGACGATCGGAGGTTGGCATTGAGGACGTTCGACTGGAACGCCACGGTCGCCACGGACTGGTCTAAGGAGGCGATAGACTTGACCTCTGCGGTGAATCTCTTCACATAGTCCCGCAGCTTCTCTTCCCTTTCCTGCCGCAGGTTCAGCAGGGAGAGACTTGTCTTCTCGGCTCGCTTGCTACTTACGAAGTGAGTTATGAACAGCGTCTCAAACTGCTCGAATGAGAAGATGGATGAGGGGGCGAGCATGGAATACCATTCCCGAGCCGACCCCCTGAGGGTGGCTGGGAAGGTCCTGCATAGCATAGCGTCGGAAGCTTGATGGATCAGCATCAGGGTCTTGAAGCTTTCGACGTGATCGACTGGGTCGGATTCCCCTGAGTACGTTTCAAACTGCGGACGTTTGAAACCCCTCGGTATGTGGGCCTCCATAATCGACCGAGAGAAAGGGGATCGGCTGGGACGGACGGTTCCTGCTCGGGACTCCTCCTCTCTGTCCATGCGGCCAATACGCCTTTCCACCTCATGGAGACGGCGGATAAGGACGTCATCCCTCCGCTGGTAATCATATGACCCCCCGGACTCCTCTTCATAGGAAGGGGAGTGCGGACTGCGGCGCCGGTAGTCCTGGGATCGGCGAGGACTGTATTGCTGCTGCTGGCGGCTGGGAGCCGGGGAAGGACTTCGGGTTCAGCGACGAGGACTGGGGTCCCTCGGGGGCGTTGGAGCCCTCTGAGCATTTTGGACGTTCTGCCGAAGGTTGAGAGCCTGCAGAATGGTGTCCTGAAATTGCAGGAACTCGGCACGAGTGATCGGTGCGTCATTGTTCCTCCGAGGGTGCCGATCCGCGGGGGAATGCGGTCTCCTCCTCCTGCATTCGGGAGACATTGTCCGGCCCCTGCGGTCTGGGGACCTCCTACCGTCTCGGCGACGAGGGGACCGCTCACCCTGACGCTGGCGGGAGGCTCCCTCTCGGGCCCGCCTCTCGTCAAGGTGGGTGCAGAGGTCGTCGTCCTTCTGGCGGTTCAGGAGCGTGTTGCGGAGGTCGGGATGATGAGAATCCATCGAGTCCGAGGACCCATTATGGACCGAAACATGGTCCTGATGGAGGGGCTGCTTCTGCTTCTGGGCGTTATGACCGAAAGGGCCATTGTTGGGTTGCTGCTTGGGATGAGGAGGTGGGACCTGCTGGGCCGGTGGAGGAAGATCGGACTGTGGAATAGGGTTGACAGGGGCTTCCTCCGTAGGGTCGGCGGGATTGGCCACACGGTTCGACCCTCTAGATCTGACCTTCTTCGGAGGCATGGCTGCAGAGGACGACGGAGAAGGTGCTGAGGCTGTTCGTGTGGTTTTTTCCACAGACGGCGCCAATCTGTTACCGCTGATTTCGGTGTGGGGGTAAACGGATAGAATTTGTGAGTCCGAGAAAAACCTAAACAGTTGACTCAACCTTCTTGCTCCTGCCGCGACCTGCAAGGAAGTGCGAAACACTGGGATTGATTCAGGTGACGCACCCTCCGACGCTCTTGTCAGTAATCAGAAGAGATTAAGAAAGAGCTTAAAAGTGGTGAAAAAGTGATTAACCTGGTCATGGTGGTAGAGGGGTGATATTTATAGTCGCCAGGGGAGTTGTTTAAGGGCCTGATTTCCTGTGTAACAGCCGGGAGTAAAATCCTCTGTCTGTTTTAGGAAATCTTTCCTTGATTCCCGGTGAGAGCAAATCAGGGCCATTGACTTGCCCAAATCATGGATCCTGATTTGTCTCTTGATGGTTTGGGTTCGTCTCGGGTCGGAACCCGTACCCAACTGGTGTGGATCCGCTCGTGGATTATTGGATCTGTGAGAAGGAGATTCAGTACCCGCTTTGGATCCGCTTGTATGTGAAATTATCTTTTTACCCCCGAGCTTCAAGATTCGTGCCCAATCTGGACGGTTCCGATTTAACCCCATTTTTAGCCATATCAGATGCCAAAATTACAAAATTGTTTTTCTGAGTTTGAAACCAGTGCCAGCCAGATTTGGGTGGTTATTTTTTATTTTAAACCTCAATTGAATTGGTTAATCTAATTTCCTAGTATAAAGATCTATATATGTAAAGATATATTCTAAGGGGATAATTTGCAAAATCTTCTCAAATCCCTAGAAACTGAATTTCGGCTATTAAAAAGGGCAGTAGCAGCTATCCCCCTCCTATGCAAAACAAAAGACTATTTTTACTATTGGTTTTCTTGGAGTTTCGAAGTAAGGATCTTGGATTTTTGCGAATGAATGACTTTCCTTATTCTCTTTATTATTTCAGTTGATTTTTCAATAAGGTGAGTGACATATGTTTGTTTCTGTATTGTTCTATGCATGTTGTATGTGGTGATTTGTTTAGTAAAATGCATTCTAGAGGATGGTATGATGATATATTGAATATATTGATGGATGGATGGTTAAAAGTAGGATTTTTATGAATGTTATGATTAAAATCTTTGTATAGATGATTTAGAATGTTAAAAGAACCTAATAGAAATCATGAGTATGTTGTTTCTTTATTATTCTTGCTGTTTGATTGTATACATATTGAGATTATATGATGGAGATGCACAAATTTGAGTAAAGATCAGTATTTTTACTGTTGATCATGTATATACATACTGTTTGAGAATTTTGATGGATAAGGACATGACTAATGATGTTGTAGATGTATATAATCAAGGGGGATGCAATACAATCAACTTGTATATGTGTATAACAAGTTGTAAAAGGTTTTTGGAATCAAAAGATCGAGTTTTGAAAGGTTTCATTGAACTTTTATTTCGGGTCTGACTTGGTGCAGGCCTAAATTGGAGTTTTTGTGTTTTTGTGATGTTTTCGATTGGATCTTGATTTATATGGATAGTGAGATTGAATCGAACAATCTACTACTTACATACGATGATTTTCTTGATGTTTTCTGATGCATAAACACACCATGCATATATACATATATTTACTTTTACTTTTACTGTTGTATAGGGTTTCTCACTCCATACAACAACATACAACAATAACAAACCCTAAAATAGTTAAAACAAGGCATGAGTGAGAAACCCCCACCTTTAGAGTTTGTAGGAAGAATGTAACACATCGAATTTGTAGAATACCGTAAGTACCCATTTTTATATTATATATTCCTGGAGTGGAGAGAATTTTTATTTGGTGAATATTTTATTTTATTTTAGATATTGATATTGGTATGGATATTTGTGTTAGATGGGTGTTATTGATATTTGGGGGTTATGAGTTGAGTTTTATGTGAAGAAATATTGTTTACTTTATTTTCTACTATTGAAGGATTATTATGAGACAATTTTATGTATTTTATATTGTTAGTATTTTTAAAGTGTAAGAGTTGGGAGTTTATTTGAAATATATTTGAGATTGGAGACTTATAGACAATTATCCCTTACATTATTTATTTATCTATTTATTTATTCATTACTTTTACAAAACCCCACCCCACCTTTTTCCTTCTCCTTCTTCTTTCTTTCCCATTCCCGTTTCTTCCAAGCCAAAAGAAGGAAACCCCATTCGGTGATTCTTTCCCCACCTCAAATCCACCTTATTTCTTCGTCAAATCCAAATTTAATTGAGGGGTAGACTAATAGAAGGGTTCTCTACATCGTGGTGGTGTTGGTTTTGTGAGAAAATTTCGAGAAGGTATATTAAATTGTATGATAGCTTATTGGATTATATACCTTTCATTTCTTTTACTAGAAATCGATGTAGGGAGATGGATAGATCATATAAAACATGTTAGGAGTTAGAATTGGTGCATAACATGGTGAAATTGTGAAGTTCTAATTTTGGCCTAAAGCCAAATTTTAGGATATGTGAAATCAGGTAGGAAACTTGATTCTAGTGATATTAGAAAATGCATATGAGAGGGTGGAATAGTGTGAGAGTATTAATGTGAATTTAGAATGATTTTTGTAGGCTGAGAACTCAAAGAAAAGGGTTGAGAATGAAAGTACAAATAAATTATGCACGCCGGGTGTTCGATGGAATGCCCGAGTGAGATTGAGGTGAGAATTTGTCAGTTTCAGAGGTGTAATTGAGTTTTAATATTATTGTTTAACCCGAATTTGAGGTATTAGGAAAAAGGGATTAAAGAAATTAGAAAATAGGAAATTTTCCTATTAGAAAGCCTCCGATCAATATGTGAGTTCTTGTATCGGGGTTCGAATTTGAAAGCCGTCAATGTAGCTCGCCTACTTATGTCATTTGTGACGTGTGGGTGAAGACGGATTCGAATTTGGAGGTTCGTAGGCCGAGTTTTGAGTTTTGAGCTAATCGGTCCTATAATTTTCTATTTAGGTTGAAAATTTTGAACTTTGATTGGCTACCGGGCGGACGTGGGACCTCGTTTACTCGATCCGTCAGGTGAGTATGTTGCATCTATATATATTTTATGTTGTGGCCAAATTTCATGGATTTTTGATCTATTTCGTATAAGTTATGCTAAAAACTGATTTTGAAAGAAAATATGGATTTTTAAGTGCCCGAAAATGAGTTTTTGTAATATTTGAGGAAATTAACTATTTTAAGTATATTAAACCTATATTATGGGTTAATGCGACGTGTTGAAGTATAAAAAACTAAATTTATTAAATGGTTTATGCATATATTTACCCCGTGCATGTTTCATGCATGTTTTTGGGCGAATAAGCTGATATAGGTGATTTGGTATATGTGGAGCCTTGTGTATGGGCTAGCATGCTAGGGATTGATGTTATAAGATGTAATTAGACGAAATAAGTGATTGCGGTTATGTTTTGGAAACCCGTGTATGTTGGTGTATGTTTTGTGCATGTTTTGGGGCATATAGGCCCTTATAGATGATTTTACTTACATAGAGCATTGTGAATGAGTTAGCATGCTATGATTGGTTGTTATGGAGTTCAATTAGTTGAAATAAGTGATTTTGGCCCCTTTCTCTTGGAAACTCGCAAATGTGATGTAAGTTTGTAATATATATATAGATGATTATGGCGTGTGATGCAATAATTGATGAAATTAATAAGTGAGTACATGTTTACATTCTAATTATGTTCGAAGTAAAGTAATGGGTAATCATATGATATTATTATGTGATGCATTATATTTTGATACGCTTACTATACGGAATAGCACCATATAATTCTTTTATTAATGATATAACTTGGAGTATGTCTGTATGTGATATAATAAGGTAGTAAATAGCATGGTATTCATAATGTGTGATGTTGTAGCTAAATAAATAACATGGTGCATTCATGATATGCAATAGTATGACATGATGGTTTATATGTTAAATGATATGGTGTATGTATATATGTGATTTAATGAGATGATAATTAATATCGTGGACACCGGACATGCGATTAATGGTAAGATAAAAGATAAGATGGTATGTGTTAATAAAATGTGTTACTAATTCACGTGGTTGAAGTCAAAGACATGGCTCGTTGTATATCAAAAGTGAAATGCTTGTGTGATAAAGTAAGATGGAAAGATGAAATGATTAATGCTAATAACAGATGGTTTTGTTGACCAGTACCTACAGCAATCCTGAGGGTTTGGGCTAGACCTCTTAATACCCAAGGACCGGCTTGGGGAAAGTGGACCCAAACTATGTTTGAGGTAAGTGATTTTTATCGCCCAAGCTATCGGCTTGAGGGCCGGTTTTCCCTCGATGACAGTCGTCGCGAGGAAGTACCCAGTTTATCTGGGGTTAGTGGTTTTTTCCTCGATGACAGCCGTCGCGAGGAAGTACCCAGTTTATCTGGGGTTAGTGGTTTTTCCCACGATGACAGCCGTCGCGAGGAAGTACCCAGATTACCTGGGGTCAATGGCTTTTTCCCTCTTGGCTTCGGCCGGGAGGAAGTACCCAAGTTCTACTTGGGGTTAGTGGTTCCCTCGCTAGTTCAGCTAGGAGGAAGACGTAGCCTCCGACGAGTACGACTCTGTGTGAGCATCAGGCCGCGTGTTTACTGGGCTGTCGGCTTTCAGTATGTTGGGATACTGTGGCTCACTGGTCGACAAACTAATAAAATAAATAAGTGTAAATAAAATGTGAAAGTAAAGAAAGTGAATTGTGAATGTGAAAGAAAGTGAATTGTGAATGTGAAAGAAAGTGGTTGTGGATGAAATACAGCATGTGGTCAATTTACATGAAAAGTGAAAGAGACGTGTGTTAATATGAACTGTATGAAGTAACTGTGTAATGTAAATGATTATTAAAGTAAAATACAGTATGATATAAGTTTGTACACCTTGGAATTGTGTCAAGGAACTACCTGCTCGCTATTTTGTGGAAATGGTGGGAACTACCGCTTTGGCATAATTCGTAGGGTGAGTTGACAGGATATTGGTAATAATTAATGGAAATGAAGAATTAAGTAAAGTGAAGATGAAAAGTAACTGAAGTAAATTAATAACCAAGCTATCGGCTTGAGATGTGATGTGATATTACCCAAACTGTGTGTTTGGGGTGCGGTGATTATTATCCAAGCTATCGGCTTTGGGGTGTGATATGTTGTGGCCCAAATTGTGTTTGGGGGTATGGAGTATAAATTGATGAGAATGAAAGTGAAATTAATGGTAACTTGAGTTATAAGTGAAAATGAAAGTTTAATTCTCAATTCGATTGAGTAGTAACTAAGTGATATAATGAGATGAGAATGAGCCATAAAACATGCTTTTGATGCAAAGAGAATAAGCTTTCTAATTAGTGATGTGCGAATGATGTGATGGAGTGTGAGTAATTTGCAATGGGCAATGAGATGTTATATTTGTGTCATAAGATATGAATGAATGTGGTATTATGAGAATATATGCATATGTTTATGATGTGTACTTGATATAATACAATAAAATAAATACCTGTATTATGAGATTGGTTATGAAAATGGTTATTAAAGAAAGTTTGTTGCGTTAGAAGTTTGTGTACCTTGGAAGTGTGTCGGGGAACTACTCGCCTTGGCACAACCTCCAAGATGAATAGGTGAGATGATAATATGATACAAGTAAATGAAGTGCATGGCTAAATAGAGATGAAGAAAAGATGTAATAACATCATGTAGTTATATTCTTATAAATAGTAAAATGCTAGTGTGACGATAATTGTGGAAGGATGAATATTCGTATTAGGGAATTTAAATTGAAAAGGAATGGATTGTATGAGAATTCGTATCATGCGAATATAAAATAAGGATATATATGAGGTTGATGTGAAGCATATAGTGAAATGTGTGAAGTTATGGATAATTATATAGTTGGATGCAGATTGGAAGAGTATTTAGATATAACATCGTGTTGGTGATGTTGTTATGATCCGATTTCAGGTTGCATCATCTTAACCTGATGTTTGTAAGTTTAATTTATTTTCTTTATACTATTTAATTTAATTATTAGATTAATAACTATACTCACACCAGAAATGGCTGACCCCTTAGTGTTTGGGGAGTTAGGGAGTCCCTGGACTACCGTAGATTCCCTACAGTTACAGGTCCTCAGCAGCGCAGAGGTGAAGCATAGATTTATAGGGTGAAGTTATTTTAAAAAATTTTGTATAAAATTAGTTAGGTGAATAGTGAAATTTGTAGTTTAAATTATAATTTGAATGTATAAGCAGGTAGATGATGATGATGAGTTTAGTACGAAGTGGTATGGTATGTTTGTGACCCGTACCCACCTCGTTGTGGTGTACCGGGCTCTGTGGTAGGTTTTACAAGGGTTTTTCTAAAAATTTTACCTCGTTTTCAAAGAAATTTATAGTTTTTATTTGATATTTGATATTCTAGTATGAGTTTGGCCCCCAGAGCATGATATTATATTGCCTGTGTTATTCTGCTCATTTTGGCCTGGGGAGCCCATGATTATATTGCCTGTGTTGTGAGCTACGGAATTTAGAGCAGAATTCCGTAAGCATTTTGTGTTTCGGGGCAGAAATTTCAGGGGAGACTCTGCCAAAATTTTATTGGAATTATATTATCTTAGTTTATGTTTAAAGTGATATAGAAATTGAAAGAATTGAATTTAGAGGTTTAGTTTTCAAAAAAAAAAATTTTGGGGTGTTACAAAGAACTTGCCATACCTCCTCCTCCTTGCTCCTTGTTCTTGATCCTCTTCAAGAACACCATGAAATCAAACCCATGAAAACCCTAACTCTCTTTTCTTTTGATTGGTATCTCTTTCTTTTCTTTCACAATCTTTTCTATATAAGAGTTAGTAGAATAAGTAGAAGATTGAAGAAATGAGATGAGATGAGATTGGAATGGGAACACAAAATAATTGAAGGGTTTCTAACCCTAGGGGATGTTGGGGCCAGCCAAAATGGAAAGGGGGTGAGTTGGGGTGTTTTTATAAGGGATGGGGTGAAGGGTTGTGGTTAGAAATGAGTCCAATTGTCATCTACACTTGTGGCTTAGAACAAATGAAGAATTATTTGCAAATTATTATTGCAATTAGCACCCTAGTCCATCCTAACCCTCCATCTCATCATGATGGATCACGAAATAAAATATAATTTTCCTAAATCACATACTACACGATTTGTACAATCGCCTGAAATCGACATGATTCAAATCCGTGCATATATTTGATTATACAGATAATTTTCATTAGTGAAAATGAAAAAATCTGTACAAAAATAATTTAATTCCGAGAAATAAAAATAAAATAATTTTATTTTCGGTTCGGAAGATTTCAGTATCAATTTGATACAAAACAGTCATATACCGACTAGTATATATATATATATATATATATATATATATATATATATATATAATGTTTATTAACAAAATCGGGTGATATCCACCAAAATATTTCAATTCTGGAAATAAAATTTAAAAAAAATTAATATCTGCCCGGTATTTTCCAGACAATTTCTCAAAAATGCGTTTTTCAAGATTTTGCACAAGTGCACAAAATTGATACAATACGTATATATACTTACTAGTATACATATCCAGGTACCATTTTTATTTGAAAATCCAAGTAATTTCCATTAAAAATATTTTAATTTCAAAAATAATAATGTATACAATATAATATCGGTCCGGGATATTACAAGGACGGACCACTTAGGTGGCTCCATCTTCAACCTTTACCGATCAGCCGGAGTTGGGAGATGGCGGATCCCATCCGTACAAGCTGTCAAATTACCAAGAAAGCTCTCATGCTGCTTCACGCTCCAGTTGGGGACTTGGATCATCTCTCATTCATCACTAAGAATTGTCGCAGCCTGGGCAATCAGGGGAGAGGCGTAGCACCTGCTATAATAGCTGCCAAGGAAGAACCCCCTACGGAAACGTCAGATGATGCCTCCAAAGGCATCTTCATCAAAACGATCGGGGCCGGAGTGGAGGGATCCTTCGATGCCTTCGAAGTAGGAGTATGGCTCGTCGTCCTCTCGTTCGCCCATTTGTTACGGAGAGTCTCCTGATTGGCAATCAGGTCATCAAAATCTATTCATGCTTTCCCTAAAAAAAAGAGACATAAGTAAATCACAACGCAAATAACAAGAATATCAACTAAGTACTACAAGTATGAAAGGAAATGAAATCTATAAATTGTACTAGGGTCCACCCGGCTGACCACCCTCAAAGAGAACTTCCTCAGTGATATCTCGCCATGCAAAAACCATCTGTGCGAGAACAGCTTCACTAAAACTTTTCTCCACCTCAGTCACTGCCGGTTCCACCTTCAGTGTCATCGGAACAATCCTTCTCCATGTCATGGGAGTTCCCCACGACCGAGGACTACGTACAATGAAGAACTTCTCGCTCCAATCGAGTTGGGAACATTGATCACTCCTCAGTTACTACGAGGATAAAGATACCACCGCTCCTCCATCTTGTTTAACTTGGCAATCCGCCTAAAATAGTTAGACTCGGTTCAGCTCCAAGTGTTCAACACCGTAGGAGTAATCCCACCACGTGTCTCCATGCATTCAGTATAAGCTGCATCAGACTCGGCCTATATCAATTCAAGACCTTTAGGGAAAAGGATTGAAGAGGCAGATGAAGTCCGACGTGGAAGCCATCTCACGAGAAAAAAACAACAATCTTTGGACATCCCGTACCACTCCTTAACTCTAGGAGCCGGTAGAACTAACCCATACTAGATGGATCCCGAAGGTCGTCCGAATCATGGGAAGCATCTTCCTCGAGAGGTTCATGTCGGCCTCAGTAGTGTGAACTGGGTCCGGCTCAGCATACTCCATACCATTCTGAAGAAATCCCGATCCACTTTGGTGTACTCCCTAATCATCTCAAGAACTAGGAATAACGGTGTATTAAGTTCACTCCCCAAATCTCTCACCATCTCAGAAACTGTCTCTACTATAGTGGAACAGCTAGCCACACATTTCCCCTTCTCCTCTCTGGTAAAACAGCTAGACTCTACATCATCGTATACCTTTAAACAGACTGGAATAGATGAGTCACTCGACGAAATGCTAGACATAACTAATAATAACTGCAAATGAGTTACCTGACTAAGATTTCAAGAAGGTTACTGGAATAGAAAAGTTGCTAGAATCCCATCGCACCATCGCCAAACCACCAGGAAAACCGCCAACACCACCCGATGAACCACCACAAGAGTTAGAGAAAGAAGCTCTCAAAAAAATTCTAGAGAGAGAAAATGGAAGAAGCAAATGAGAAAATATGTGAGAGATAGAGGCGGGGTTGGATCCTATTTAGAGGCCCGTCAAGATCAAATTGTCACATGGCAGCATTTAATCCACCCATAAGATCCAACGGTCGAAACACTAAGTGCCCAAATCAACAGAATGCTCATCCATTCAGGCACTTTATCAACGAAATGCTTGATCGAAAAAACAAGTGAACAACACAATGCTTGGTCGGTGAAAGAGTGGTTCAACGAAATGAATGACGGGAAGCTTGAACGACAAAACTAGTGAACAACACAATACTTGGTTGACTAGAGAGCGGTTTAACGAAGCAAACGATGAAAATACCCTAGGTCTTCAAGCCAAACTAGAGATCTTCAAACTAAACTCAGAAGTCTCCAAACCGAATCAAACGTTGCCCAAGCAGATCACTAACTTATCAAGCTCGGACAAAACCGAAGGTTGGCTATAGGATTGAACTCAACAGGAAATCCTAGCTCAGCTAAAACCCTAGGACGGCTACAATCGAGGAGCTCGGCAAAAACCCTAGGTCGATAAAGCTCCAATGTTGGCCACAAATCGAGCTCGGTAAAAACCCAAGCTTGGCGAAACCCAAGCTCGACGAAGATTGGTCGATGCGAAAAATGCTTGGCCTGTGGGATTCTAAGTAGACGAAGGATTCGATGAAATCGAAGACTTGGTTGGTGAAAGGGTTGGTCGCCGAACGCTTGGTCGATGAAAGGCTTGGAAGATGAGAAGCTTGGTCGATGACAGCAAAGACTTGGTTGACGGCAGCAAAGACTTGATCGACGAGACAACGTTGGTCACCGAATGGTTAGTCGACGAAGAGCTAGGTCGATGAAGGGCTTGGTCAACAAGCAGCTTGGTTAGCGAGAAGCTTGGTTGATGAAACCCTTGGTCGACGAGAGGGTTGGTCGACGAGCAGCTTCATCGACTAAGGACTCGATTAATTGAGTAGTTGGTCAGCAGAGTGGAAGAATTGCTCGATGAATGAAGTGGCGCATTGAGGTTGAATGATGGCGAGAGCTCGAAGATGGTCGGCGAGGAGCATGGTCGACGAAGGACTCATGCGAGTAGGTCAGTGAGATCCAAAGATGGTTAGCAAAGCAAAACTCAAACCCTAGGTCGACAAGGTTTTCATCTGACCTAGGGGTGTTTTCTGCGCCTCCTCCACCATCTGATCATGCCAAGTTGGGCGCAAGTGGGTTCGAGAGGAGTGGGTCAACCCGAAACCCACCACCAGGACCCGAATCTGCATTGTTGGTAGCCAGATCCATCATCCAACCTAGGAGCTCCTCGCACGCACTCTTGATTGTCGGATCTCCTCAACGTGCAAGCATGCGCCTGATAAGAGATCCCGAATGCACCACTTCACCACTTAAATCACTTCCCTCCATTCTTATCAGCGAGTGAGCACGCACGTGATCTAAGTGTCAGATTGCTTCAAAATCCACGCTGACCCGATAAATCAATAAAAATATACCATAAAATGATCTAAAATTAGGAAATTCAATTAAAATTCCAAAAAGGCCTTATTAAATATCTATTTTTTTGCTCGTGTATATATATACTCCCATTAAAAATGGGAAATTACGAAAAAGAAATTGATAAAAAAGGGCGAGCCAAGTGATATAAAAAAGCTCTGTTCATTGTTAGTCCTATCTATCTATAAGAGGATAACATATGATTATATATATATTCCACATCGCCACTTAAATCACTCCCCACCATTCCTCTCAACGAGCGAGCACACACATAATTGACTCGTTGGATTGCTCCAAAATCCTTGCGGACCCTATAAATAAAATAAAAATCCACGAAAATGATTTAAAATTCAAAAATTCTATTAAAATTCCACAAAATCATTATTAAGTATCATATGTTTTGCTCTTTTATATATATATACATATATTGAGGGTAATACAAAATATCCAAAGAACCTAAATATGGTGTCAAAAGGGGACTTAAGATCATCTACACTCGTTTGCCAAATACCCAGTAAATGGAAAATTTGGCAAACGAGTGGTTGCAATCGTTTGCCAAATACACAATTGAAATGAATAGTATGCTGCTAAATTCAGCAGTGCAAATGGCCAAAGCCATATTATAGACAAAATATTGTCTTTTGTCCGATTTTTTTTTATTTGTAATTTTAAATATGGATCTTTTGTCTGTCGCCTTATAATCCATATTCAAAAAATTATAATTCATATTTATGTTTAGTTTATAATCCATATTCAAAAAATTAAAATCCACATTTAAGTTTCGGTGACAAACTATAATCCATATTAAAAAAGGTGACGTACGATCTTTCGTCTGTCACCATTTTATTTATAAAAAGAAAGCCAAAAAATTGCTTCAACGACTGCAAGCTGCTCCTTTAAACTCATTTGAAATACCAAAATATTCATATATGGCCTAAACTAGTGTAGATGTTCTAAGTTAAACTTTTCAGAGAATGAAAGCAGCAGAATCCTGATAATGGTAAAAATCGCAGCAAATCAGGGCTGTATGATTACAGCACAGATATTAAAGCTTCTACAGGATGATTAACAATAACAGGCTTCTTTAACAGGTCTAGGCCTTCTTCAGGATCATCTACAAGATATGGGCCGCTTTCAAACTCATTAAAAGCGACTAGGCTCACTAGAAGAGACACCCAGTCCATGAGGGTTGTAAGTCAAATCTCTTATTCCCGGCAAGGGGGTAATCGATTCTATCTCTTAAATGGGGGAAATCAGTCAGGAGTTAACAAATTCATATCAACCTCTTAATTGTTTCTCAAACCTATAAATACCCTCCCCCTTCGTCAGTCAGAATATAATTCGTAATCAGAAATTTCTCTCTCAAACTCTCTTTCTCTCTCTGGTTCTGGCATGAGTGTCGGAGGGTCTGTTGCTGGGGCCATCCCCAGTGTTTCAGGCTTTTTGCAGGTCAATCGGCTGCGTCAGAAACCGTCAAATTCAGATCAAGGCGCTCTTTCAACTATCCAGATCTAATCCCGGAGCTCTAACCTTTTTTTACGGCGACGATCAAAGGTTGAATCTTTAGTAGTTTCCTTCAAAATATAAACTCACTATCTGTTTCCTCCTACACACAAAAAAGCAGCAACAATGTAACACCCCATTTTTGTACGATACCCGAATACATGCATATGTGTATGTATATCGTTAGTATGCGTGCAATTGATTGTAGTATTATGGATCGATTTTGCCATCATGGTAGATGGTTAGGGCTACGGGATGGTTTTTGGGAGAGTTGCATTACAAGGATGCACGAGAATGAGACGGACCGATACTAGTATAACTGCTAGTTTTCGGCACGACGCACATGCAAATATAACACAGTATGGTACTACAGTGAATATAGGTTGTGTGCGCTCGTTAAAACACGCGTCTCATACTCGTTAGAGCTCGTTAAGGGTCATGTTGGGCAGCCAACCTAACACACACACACAAACCAATGGGCTAAGCCATGGTTTTAGTCTACAAAACCACCTATAGCCTAAACCTACCCCCCCTGTCAAATCCGGCCTCCACCTCCCATCACCCTCATTTCCCACTTCATTTCTCCCTTTTGCTCTGGAAATTTCAGAAGGAGAACACCACTAGAGAAGGAGGACAGAAAGAAGAAGGAAGTGAAGAAGAAGAATCAAAAGGAGATTTCCAAGAGAAGAAGTTTGAAGAAGTTCCTTCCACTACTACAACCAAAGGTGGAAAGTTTCTCTAAACTTCAAATTCTTGTCTTTTAATTAAATTTGGTTGCATGCATGTGTGCTAGAATGCATAGGATTGCTCTTCTAAAGGTTAGAGGTAGATATCAGAATGGAACTAGAGAAAACTGGTTCGGAGTACCATTTTGTGGATTTTTCCGAGAGCACAATATGTTGAATTAGACCACAAAATTAAAAAGATTTGATCATATATGTGTTAGGATCATTCATGATTTATTTCATATTTTTATATGATCATTTGATATGCTTATAAAATCGTGAGATGGATATGTGTCGTAAGGCAGACTCAGAAAAAGAAAAACAGGATGGCTGGTATTGTAGGAATTTTCGTGAATTATTGAAGCATGATATTGATCTGAAATTTTTACTCAACGTTCCTGAATGCATGTTGATTATCTACAAAAATCAATAGATTATTTGGATGACTTTAGGGGCATGAGAAAAATCTATCTATAACCAGTATCTGATGTTGAATTAGAAAACATGATGGTTTCTGTGCTAACTTGGAAAAGCTATTACTCACTGTATAATTAGAATTTTGACATGAGGTCTTTTTCATGATGTTGGGTATGATGTCTAGTGTCACCACCATAAATTTTGTGTCAATGGGACAAGTGTCCAATTTACTGTGATTTTGTGATTGAGCACTGTGCTGTTTTCAGCCAGTTTTGATAATCTGTAAAGATTGGAAAATTGAGACCTGTTAGAGGCATATTTTGAGGATCATGGATTTGAAGAGAGTTGTAGGGGACACCTAGACCTTTCCAACAAAATTTATTTGAGGCAATTCCAGTGAACGGTTAAATTATTATGATTTTTGTAAGACTGGACAGGGGACTAGAGTAGAGCTGAGTGCTCTGAATTGGAGAGACCAATTGTGTGAATTGGTGTATTGATGATAGATGAGTGTGTTAGGGTGACTTAATGGTATAATTTGGACTCATGACCAACTAGAGAGTTATTGAGGACACCCACACCCTTCTAGAGAAATTGAGTTTGTGTCGTTCTGATGAACAAGTAGAATTTCGTGTTAATGGTAAGGTGTAGCCCGTGCACAGGAAGCACGCAGGTTTGAGCTTGAGAAGCTATCTCGAGGACTTAGGTGATTGAATTTAAGCTCGTGATCAACTAGGAAGTTTTAGCCTAGGATCATACCTTTTCAGGCTGGGCCCATACACTCCAATCGGAGTTGTATCGATAGAGGAATGACCATTTTGAGATTCGGGCAGAAACCCGTAGGTCACTTAGTCTGGGTTTGGACTAAGGGTTGTGAAAGAATTTTTCCCTTGTGTGTTATTTGATTCGATGAATCGTGTCTAGGAGTGGTTGATCTCTGTTATTGAGGTTGTTGACTCCCCGAGTGGGATGGGTGACTCGAGTTAGTCACTAGGGTAAAGAATACCCTGCACCTATCAAGCCTATATTATTGGACTTCTGCCGTGCGTAGGACGTCCGAGCATGCCAGTGAGTGGAGCTCACGGGGCAATTATATATTTACTGCCGGAGTAGCAGCAGGCATAGGCCATTATGCTGGATGAGTCCAAGCAGGGGAAGTGGCGAACCGGGCCGGAATTGCCAGGGGCCAGAGGTTGATAGGCATGTGTGGAAGCAGTAATTCTTACCCGAAATAATTAGAGTAAGGTAGGGGTTAAAATGGTTTATTAAGGGGTTTGGAAATTGCATTAGTCCTAGTAAATCATTGTCGGTGTTGTATCTTCCAGTCTTAGGGATACGTTCTTGGCCGCTAATGGATTGCGTCCCCGGCTCGTATCTCGATCTGTTGATTCCCAAAGTTTTGCCGAAGTAAGGTGCGGGAGGCCCGAAGGAAATGACCTTTCATGGTGCTCACGTCCCTAAAGCGCGGGTTTGTGTTTTGTGTTTTGGTATATATATGTTCATAACCCGGGCCAGAGGTGAACACGCATGCGAGAGTCCATGAATGGACATGTGGAACCAAGGGTCATAAGGACCAGGTTCAACGTGGTTTCTAAGGTCCGTACGCGGGTACCAACTGGCGGTGACCATTTGGGCACTGCAGGGCGGAGTTAGACCGACCACTGCAATCTCCTTGGGCGACGGACAATCTATTGGGAACTGGAGTGTGTACAAGAGTAGGGTGCATGGCGAGGGTTCGAATCCCTAAATTGTGGAGAAAGACGGCTAGATTTGGGGGCGTATGTAGTATGGGATGCATTCGTGCTCCAAAGTCTTGCTTGCATTAGAAGTTAGGCATGTGAGTTTGCTGCATCTAGACCTAAGGTCATGTCATAACAGTGCACTAGAACCCGAATCCACTAAACCCTTGTTTTTGGCAGATCACCTTTCTATTTTGCATAAATTATTGGTTGTGATTGAATTTTAGAGGATCGCTGTTATCACCAGCTTTGCGTCAGTCGAAGTACTGACGTTTCCCACCTTATAGGTATCCGGAGCCGATCTACAGGTTCCGCGGAGCTCGAGTTAGTCCAAGGATCCAAGGGACATATACAAGCACTGTTATATTTTTGTAAATATTGTAACTTTTATGTGGACATTGTAACCCTTATAAATGTAACATTTATATGGAATAAAAGTTTTTAAATTTCTTGTACTTCCGTGATTTGGCTATTTTGAAATTCGACTCCTGGAGTAGGGTCTCAGGTTCCCGGTATAGGGATTTGGGGCGCTACAAACAAATTGGCCCTATCTGTGCGAAACTACACAGATCAGATTTAGCGCCATGCCACCGAGACTAAGAGGGAGAGCAGCGGCTTCAAGCCATCTATGTAGTGCCTCGATTTCCATACATAGGAAACTCGTGACACAAGCTAGAATCGTACTTCAAACGAGTGCTTAACATAGAAAATTGATAGGAAATTAAAACTTTTATTGCATCCCAATATAATACATTGTACAATACAATCTTACGTTAATTTTTCCATCATAGATTACATCAATAAAGTTTACTCTACAAATTTTACAATCTCCACTTCGACGCTCCACGCAACTCGAGTCTCCTACTTCAATGATGCAGTAGTCCTGTAACTAAACAGAATGTGGGCACATTAGTTGAATGAAACTGACGCAATGCTAATAAGAACAACGACTCTTCAAACTCAACAACCCATATTTGATGCAGAGAAAAATGTGCCGTCAAATCACAAGTATCAGTGTATGCTGTGACCTAGAATCTAATGCACAATCATCAAATTCACACGATGCTCCTACTCTAATTCACACTTGATTTAGAACAAATGCATCCCATACTACATACTCCCAAAATCAAGCTCGCACTCTCTAGATTGAAGGGTTCGATCCCTCACCAGGCATCCTACTCTTGTACTCTCTCCCGTTCCTGACATTCATCTAGTGACTAATGAGGTTGCAATTTTTTGGTCCAATCCCGAATCTGCAGTCAATAGTGGTATCCCCATTTTCCACTATGCCTGGTCCCCGCAATCCTACTGCTCCGGACCTCACCCAAAAGTTGCTACGAACATAAAGGTGGCCCCGTAGTAACCCCTGCTCACTGAGATTCATAAAGTCTTACTCACACTATGGAGTCTTACTCTAGCTCCCTATCCGTATTAAAGAACATAGAACTTGACAGATTAGTAGGGTCCATTCCCTACTTCCGACAGGAGCACCTCCCATTCTTATCACTAGACCCCAAGGATTAACTGAAGAGATCACGTCGCACGTTCCCCTTAACAGGCGAGACGGCACTGCACGTGTCTCCTTGAATGCGAGTACAACCACCGCACTAGTGCATGTCCTTACAAATAATTAATGACGGTTCTAGTCATTAGGATACTATTGCTTAGTTCATCAGTCCTATAATACTCTTAGTTAAGCCACTAGTTATCTTTTATTATTGAAGTGATTTGTGAATACCATTCGATTACTTGCTAGTTAATTATCCTAGTCCTTTATCCAATTTCACAATGCCCTAGAGGAAACCAACCAGGCTCATGAGTTGGCCCAACTTGGCCCAAACTTGACCCAGTAACATTGGCGATTCGAGCCCGTCGATCGCCAATCACCCTCTCGCTTGGATCTCGACCCTGTCTCCGTCCAGCGATCAATCCTTCCTTGGTTAGCAATCTGCTGATGCACGGAGACCCAATGACTAGAGGTGACAAGGGCTACTAGCTACCCAAAGATTAAGCAGAAAAGATAGAACCTACGGTAAAAATTCATTACCCTAAACAATCAATAAGTTAAATAGCACTCCTGGCAATAGGTTCATCCCCAAACATCAATTGAACAAGTAAACCCTTAGCAAGCTAGAAAATTGAATAACGAGCAAGTTGTACCAATTGGCAACAAAGAGTTAAATGAGCAATCTAATCTTAAACATACTAGAGGTATACTTACACAACTCTAACTTGATTAAACATGATTCATGAGTTGTATAAACATCATCCTAGGTCTATTCTAAAGCCCCAACATGATGGTAACTTTTATATATACAAACAATGAGCTAACTATTCAACCTACGGCTTGTGCTGTTTTGGAAAATCACCATTAATCATATACTCAATGAAATTTCAAGTTCTTAGGTTCTTTAGAAAGATCATTAAGTCTACTTTAACTACTCAGTTGGAAATTTTCTCAAAATAGTTCATTTTAGAGAAGAAAAATGGCAAAAACTGAGGGGCATGTACAACTTCCAGAACTAATAGAACAATCAACCAATCGCACAATAAAACTCATTTAAAATAACAAATGATCTCAAAAATCTATAAAATTTAATAGGCATGTCCTAGACACATAGAATCATCATATATTCAAAATTTAACTAACAATTTCAAGTATAGAGAGAGAGATGATATTTTGAATTGGATGTAAAATTACCAGACAGCAACCACACTGTTTCTTAACAACAACAACAAGTTGTATTTTAAAGAGATAACAATTCGTACTCAAAAATTATGAAACTTGGTAGAAATGTTCCACACTGACTTAGGATACTACAGTAAAATTTTCAAGTTCAAATTCTCTTTTATCATAGAGTTATGCTTTTCAGAGTAACAGGTATGCTTAACGAAAGCAGATCTGAAACAATTTTATCCCAGTACAGAAACATGATTTTTTTAAAATATCAAATCATATACAAAAATTACAAAAATTGGTGGGATTGTTGTGGTCACATATAAGAAACATGCATAAAAATTTTAAATTAAAAATCCTTATATCTTGAAATGAATGATTTTCCAAACTGAACACAAATTTATTAAGAAAGAACCTAAAAACAGTTCAATATTTTTCCTACTCATTATAGATGTAGCATTTTCTAAAAATATCAAACATTATCCGAAAATTATAAAAAACTGGGAAATCGATATAGACATATAAGAGAACCTACCTTAAAATTTCAACTCTAAATTCATGATACACATGGAGATATGATTTTTATAAGTCAAGCATGTTAGATTCAAACAGAGCAGACAATTTATCCCATAGCAGCAACATAATAGAATTAATTAAAATATCAAACTATATACAAAATTAACCAAACTTGGTGGAGTTATTATAGACATGTATGATAAGCTATAGTAAAAGTTTGAGCTCTAAATTCCCTCAAATCACAAAGATATGAATTTCTAATCATCTTATGTTAAATCTTCACAAGATTCAAACTTTTCCTAGCTATTGTTCTCCTAGTACCTTTTTTTAAATTGAAGACACAAAAATCTCATTCACCTCATCATGTAACCAATGTAGTAACATTTCATCGCAAATAAATAAAAAATAATTACATGCATAGAGTTAGAGAAGACACCCACAATAATGTGATCCTCTTGCTTCTCCTTCTTCAAACCTTCTCCTCCAAGCTCCTTGCTCTCCAACTAGGCCAAGATTTGATGAAGAAATATTTTTGGGGAGTGTAGGAAAGCTTAGAAATGGGAACTAAAGGGAGTTTGAAGCATGAAGCATGATTGTAGGGTTAGAAAAATGAAGAAAAAAATTGTTTTAATGAACAACTAGGTTTTATATGGGGAGGGGGTGGTGGTGGCCGGCCATTGCTTTGGAAGGGGAGAAGGGCTCCTTGGAACTCATCTTCATGGGGTTCTAAGCCCATGGTTTGTTGGATCATGGTTTAATTAGGCTTATAGTTTAGTTAAGTGGTTTAGGGTTAGGGTATAATTGTAGTGTATATGATAGTGTTTATACATACATATTTACATACATACAAGACAATGCATACATATACAATCTTAAGAAAAAATGCTTGGATGCACAATAGTGCTATTCAAAATAATTGCTGGCACAAAGATTGTTACATAAAATAATCGGGACAATACAAAATTTAATGGAGTAAACATCCCAACCCTGGTTAAATATTATACGTCGTCGGTTTCAAAACATATTAAACAATATGTCTCAATATTTTCTCAATTAAAAATTGGAAAAAGTTTTATTAACGCGTGGGACTCTCAAACGTGCACGGATTAATGCACAAAATAAATATATACTATTTTGCGGGGTCTTACAGTCTAGCCAACTCTCTTTGTCAGCAAGCTCCTCCCCTGGAGGACCCAATTCATCCTCAACAGCCGGATCCGCCCCAACAGCCTAATCAAGCTCCTGTCAACAGAGAGGCATCGGGTGCTCGTGACATAGCTGTCATGAACCGCATCGAGAACAACACCTCATACATGACCATATCTCAATTCATAATGCTTTCAGTGACTTGATACCCTCGTGAGGTCGTGCACTGAATTTCGTATAAGCAATTCATGAATTATCCAGAATTTTTACATCAATTTCGTACATCATATTACAAAAATACAGGGAGAGTAATTTTTTTTATTACATCAATGTCCTTTACATTATACAACAGAATTTACTCATAAAATCTACAACTCATATCATCATAGATCCTCAATCTCGTAATAGCTCCCGTCACAAGCTCGTGCCCACACCACTCGCTGACCAGAGTTCTGCAACACTTAAAAATTGTTGGCACGGTGGTAGAATACAACCGACGCCATGCTAATTATAACATTAATCCTCCAAGATTTGACAAACATAATCTTAAATTTAGAAGAAAAATGAGAAAAAAGTGATTATCCTAAATATGTCAGTGTATGTCATGACCAAAGTGACTAATGCACAAACAACCATGCACATGATGCTCTTTTAATGAACACTTGTTCAGTTGAATACAACTGATGCCATGCTAATTATAATAGAAATCCTCCAAGATTTGACAAACATAATCTTAAATGCAGAAGAAAATTGTGAAAAAGTGACTATCCTAAATATGTTAGTGTATGTCATGACCCTAGTGACTAATTCACAAACAACCATGCACATGACGCTCTTCTAATGCACACTTGTTCAGATTCGAAGACAATCACAGGTTAAATGTACAGCGAAAAAATTACAAAAAAATATTGAAAACTAGTCATGGATCCATGCGAAAACCATAAATCGTGTTTAGGATTTATACCTTGAAGATGGATCTTTTGTCTCCACAGTATGTCGATCACAGCACTACAATATTGTGGTGCCTCTACGATATCCACCTGAACGGATCAAATCAAGCTTTCCCTCACACCAAGGTGCTAATTGCGAGAAGGGGATGTTCCTCACGATCTCTCTCTCACACAATTTCTATGACAGCTGGGGTTTTCCCATGTGTGTCTTTTCCACAGATACGTATCATATATATAGGTGCTAAGGCTGTTGGACTCACAATCAACTCTAAGAGAGTAATAAGGCTGTTGGGCTCACAATCTGACCTGGGTCAGGTTCGTGTGTGGGCCTTTGAACTTTAGTCAGCCCGTTTAATCTAATTAAATGTCCAACCAATGTCAGGATCCCAAGTCCTGGATCCCCAGTTAAATTCATCTTATGAATTTAAATCCCAATTTTGATTTATTCTAAGTATGTGACCCTGTAGGTTCCCATTACGTTGACAAGAATACTAAAATTTTATTATACTATTACAAACAGTGAGCGGTGTCTAGCAATACATCACTGCTACTCAAGTAACGGGAATATCAGTGATTTGACATAACCAATCCGTGACCAATGTTACCACGTAGTCTAGTCCCTTTGTTCAGATATCTTAATTGACCACAAGGCATAGAGCGTGTCACCATTGTATAGTTCAATCTTTGGTTTCTTGATGTCCGAGTAGACTTACTAAAACAAATAAACTCAATATCTCATATTGACTCATTTGAGCACGACCATGTATTTTGCAGTCTCTCTCAATCAAGGGGCCCATAGATATCACTCCTATTATGTAAGAGGGACAAATTCTATCGAAGTCACTCACATCCCTCTGCATGATTTATAGTATATCCAATAGTCGACTTTATAATCACCTTATTACATGCAACGTTTGACGACATTAAAACATACAACTTCTCATGTAGGGAACCATAGTGACTTCAAGTCAAAGGACTACGTACACCATGGTCACTGTGAGAACAGCTTATGACACTCACATAACGGTCCATGCAACGTTCTCATGGTGGGCCAGTCCACTACATTATTAGTCTAATATGTACCCATATGAAGACTTGATATCTCATATCCATAATCCGTGAGATATGGTCATCATTCTATGTATTATTGTTGTCCTAATTCACAATAATACTTGACTATGGACATTTAAGAATAGTATTCTGATTACAACCAATAGGATCTCACAATCAAGTCATGCACTTGATATCCCATGGTATTGAACCTACTATTCTAAGGACATTATTATGTTCATTTAATCAGAAAAACAAAACAAAAACAAAAAACACAATAAATAAAATGCCTCATATATGAAATAAATGTCATGATGTAATGTAAACTAGTAATGTCAATATACAACTGGCCTCTAGGGCATACACCAACAAAGCCCTTAGCGTTCTCCATTTTGTAGAGTTTAATCCCATGCCATGCAATCCTACAATGGTGACAAACGTCAAGATTTACACATTCCACAAGTATAGGCTCTAGTCCCGAAATCCACCACTGACTTTCTAGAATCCACCTCTGACTTTCTAATACCCCATAAGCGTCGCTCTAACCCAGAAATACTGGAGCTCCGTCTCCCTTCCGTCCGACTATTCATAATCCACGAAATCCACCGCCCGATCATTCATAGTCCTGGAAATAAATGAGACAGTCTAGCTCTGCTGGGCAATCACAATCCACGGAATCCACCGCCTGACTGTAACTATAGTCCACTGAATCCACCACCAGACCAAATAGAGCCTCCTGCTCACGTTTTATCAAGCTTCGCCATAGCTCCCTCCTAGTGCCTGTCCTTAGTTTACAAAGACACAAAACTCCAACTAGAACTCGTGTAACCCAACCAGACTTTACTCAACCAACTGGAATTTCTAGCCCCATATGGCTTATTCCCAAAGTTCACATTCCTGCCGGTATCTTGGGTATTACTCAGCCTCTAGAACCCACACAACTAGAACATCTCCACAGTTTACTCTATGGTTCTTTAAGTTAACCCCAACTCTTAAAGAAATCATAAATCAATTCCTTCTTATCCCCAATCCGTCTTTTATTTGTTCCCTAAAATAGCAATTCTCATTTAACTAGATTCTCTTTTCTCAATGAGTGAACATTATATCTATATTTGTTTGACTCCACTATTAACAATTATGGAAAGTATTCTAAGTTAATCAAATGGTTTGAATTGAATCAATTATTTAGATCTGTACGTAAATATACTCTTTCTATAATTAAAATTCCAAACCCTTGTTATAATAGGATTCCCAAACTTCTAATTTAATTAAATCAAGCTCTAATAAAAAATTTATCGATTCCCAAATATGAAACTAATCATTATATAAATTCTGAAATTAAATCCTAGATTATTAACACTAAATCCCATTTAAACAATTTCCTACAAAATCAAACCCTAATTAAAAAATAACCAAAAACCCGAGCCATCCCCCTGGGACTCGAACCCGCGACCTCACTCATCCAAACTGCATGCAACAACTAGGTCCACTAACCTGTTTCACTGTCAACTTGTTTCTAGAAAACAAGTTAACCCGAAAGCAAAACTCACACCCGTTCCACTTTGGATCTGACCCGAATCCAACCCGAGCTCCACAAATTTGAGTACTAGATTGTACTCCTAACTGGGCTCCTTGGCATCACATACCCGAACCTACAATCTAATATCACATCAAAATAGACCCGGTCTAAAACACACAAACTCGGTGTCACGCCCTACTTCCCAAAAAGAGAATACGGAATACGAATACGTGACTAAGTCCAGCGAATGATTTTCATCATCCATAAGCTGTCAGCATCTTTACAATATTTCATAGGAATAATCAGAGTAGGAAGCAGGAGAAGTCAACCACGCATGCATAACTGAATTCATATACCAACAGGAATTTACTTGAAACAAAATTTAATAATCTCAAATAAACCAGATCTGAACAAGTTAATAATTCTGGGTCACATTGCCCAATACAAAATAATCCAAGTAGCAATACATTTATTCAAAATTAGTAAGAACTCCAGCAACTAGAATCTCAGATCACCTACTCCATCGGGCAACTGATCACCATAATCTACAATTTAATAAATTGTAGAAAAAAGAAAAGAGAAACAAAATGTCCGTCAATGTAAGTTACGGGCCGCTTGTATTGTAGGCAACAAGTACAGGAAAAGGGAAACAAAAATAGAGTAACGACGGAAGCAAGCATAGTATGGAATAAATATGGCGACAAAATATAACAACTAGCATGGCAAGATGAACGAGTGCAAGTGGCATGTAACAAGTATCAAGTAAACAAGTATCATGTACAAGTAACAAGTAGCAAGTGTCAAGTATCAAGTATCATGTACAAGTAACAAGTAGTAAGTGTCAAGTATCAAGTGTCAAGTATCAAGTATCATGTTGTTTCAAGTCTTGTATCTAGTCCCATCTAGATAGCACTTCATGTGTCCCAGGTTTTTACCACATAGTTGCTACATTCAAACAGTTTTGTTTTAGATTTCATAGTGGATCATAGAGGGTAGTATACTCAGGGACAAACTCCAAGTAATCAAGTATCAAGCTCAAAGTAACCAGATATCAATCTCCAAATGTCAAGTAATCACGTGTCATGCTCCAAATAACTAAATTTCAAGCTCCTAATAACCAAGTAGGATCTATGAATCCTCTTCCGAGTACACGTTTTCGTATTTTCCACTATTAGAACTTTCCCTTTAAACCCCGACTTAGTTTCTTCTTATTATTATTAAATAGAAATATACGTGCACAAAAGATGGCAAGTATAACATGGTTTGAACATGTAACAGGTTCAGGTTGAAAGATAAATATGTACAGGTGATAGACAACACATAAAAGAGGTAGGACAACGAAAATTCTAATTCAGGACAGCAAGACAATACTGCACCAAATCTGGGATTCCTGTTGCCACAAACATGCAAACCTGGATCCGTCAGAGAATCTGGAAAATAGACTCCCGGCAAAAACAGGCCTCAAAACAGAGTTGTATCCAGAAAACGTGTTCAGCCAAAAATTAGAAGTTTGTATTCATAAACAGGAAAACAGTATGAAAACTCATTGATTACATCTAAGAAAAATTGGGGTATCCCCTAGTATATTTAGTAACAGAAAATAAAGTTTCTTAATTTTCCAATATAGATAGAATAGTCAAGAAAAATCAGAAAGCAGCTAGATACAGTAGTTTTGTAAATCTGGAATCATAAACACAGTACCAAAACAACAATATCTCACAAAATATAAATGAAATCCAGATCCGTCAAAAGGGTGATAAAATAGATACAGTAGGATACAGTTCATGTTCACAAAGTTTTTATAGAAAGAAAATAGAATCATGTCGAAATTAAGGTTCTTTACTGAACAGCATGAAAATTTTGCATGTATAGTAGTTGTTTGAAACCATAGAATAGTGTATAAAAGTTATCAATTAAATCCACAAAAATTATGGGTTAATCCCGATCAAGTCTAGTTGTTCTCAGAAAAATATTGGATCAAAACACTATCTTTAACAACAATAGAAAAATAAATTATCCTCCAGAATTCGTATAAAACTGAATCTGAAATTTTTAAACACATCTGTAGTAAAATAGTCATAACTTGCCTCACAAAACGAAACTGAGATATGTCAGAAATTCTGGAAAGTAGACAGAATTCTCCATAATCATATTCACAAATAATTTTCATATACTGACCTTAATAGGGTCTAAAATACTAATAAAGAATGGGGTACAACACAAAAACAGAATCTTTCTTATGCATAAAATCCACATAGATCATATGAAATTCATCCAAATCATAACAAACGTGAAATAGGGTATACTAGATGTCCAAGCAACATGGTATACGATATTCTACAAGTCTACAACGAGTTATACTACATCGAACACATCATGCATACAAGATCATACAACACTTCATAATCACGAATGCATGCATGTATACAAGAATTAATCATCTCTAACCCTAAATTCATGTCGTGTGTGCAATGAGACAACTACGGGCGGATCAACACATAGAGACAAGATATAACAGGAATTTTGCGCAAGAATTGTCTCTAGAAAAAACCTACACTACAGGAGATTTTAGTACTTGTATTACACAAAGAAAAAAATACAAGTTACTTGCCTTATAGCCGACGACGAGAACGGAGCAAGAAAAAGAATAACAGGAACGGATTCCCAGGCACGAACTCAACGATAGATCGAACACAAACCACAAAAATGAATCACGAACAACAAACCATGAGCCACCAATGAACACATGATCACACACACACAAGAAGGAGAGAGAGAGAGACGGATGAGAAGACGAAGGCGCTGTCGTTGCTATCGGGAGGAGCACAGCACTACGGTGGAGCGTCAGGAGGGCAGCAAGACACAGGAGAACGCCGGAGAGGGAGAGGAAAATGAGTGGGAGGACGGGGGGTGTCGTGCTGGCTGGCGTCGCTGGATCGCGATGCTGTTGTGGCGCGTCGAGAGGAACACAGGGCGCGAGAGGCGAAGAGCGGGAGAGGGATAAAGAGGGAGGTCGGGATGTCGAGGAGTGGGTGTGGCGGGATGCAGGTCGGAGGGATGATCGGGTTACACAGGGTAGAGGAAAGAGAGGCCGGAGGATGAGTTTACTACAGTCAGGAGGGATGGGTCGGCTAGGGTTTTGGTGTGTGACGGGGAGAGAGACATATGGGTATATATATAAGAGTAGAGTTTTAGGGTTTTAGGGTGTTTACGGGTAGGGTAGGTAATGAGTATGGGTTAAATATGTAGTTGGTTATTAGGGTTATATGATATAAAGGATTCAATAGGAATGGGGACAAAAAGAGTAAATAAAATAGGGCATGAACAATATAAAATAAGGAGAATCAAAATAATAGCTCGATCAAATAGAGACGGAACAATAGACTGACAAATTGAATCAAGAAGAGCAAATAAAAGACGACAAATCAAATAGATGAATATATAGAAAATGAAGATCCAAAACACGATCCAAAAAGAGTTACAAAGAAAAAATACACAAAAAGAAAAATACACCCAAAAAATACAGAAAAAGAAAAATAAGGGTTACAAATCCTACCCTACCTAAAAAGAAGAATTTCGTCCTCGAAATTCAAACAAGAGGTACATAGGGTAACCCAGAAAGAAACGAAAGAATAAAACAAAAGGCTACTCAAACAGATGAGGAAACTTCTGCTGAATTTCCTCCTCCAGCTCCCAAGTCGACTCACCTGACGAGTGAGGATTCCAAGAAACATGAACCAGCTTAATGACCTTGTTCTTCAGCACTTTCTCCTGCCGATCCAAAATAGCAACTGGCAGAATCTCACAAGTGAAATCCGGCCGTACGGTCAACTCAGAATAGTCAATCACGTGGCTCTCATCTCGGATATATCTCCTGAGTTGTGAGACATGGAAGACATTGTGCACTCCTGATAAAGCTGGCGGCAATGCAAGACGATAGGTCACCTTGCCTACTCGCTCCACAATGTCGAACGGTCCAATAAACCTAAGGCTGAGCTTGCCCCCACTGCCAAACCGAATGACACCTCGCCAAGGTGATACCTTAAGGAAAACATGGTGACCAACCTCAAACTCTAAAGCTCTTCGGTGGACATCTGCCCATCGCCTCTGCCTATCCTGAGCTGCCTGTAAGTGCTTCCTGATCAGAGTCACCGCATCAACTGTCCTGGTGATCAACTCCGGACCCAACAACTTCCTCTCACCAATGTCATCCCAGCACACTGGTGATATGCTCTTCTGCCAATAAAGTGCCTCGAACGGTGTAGCTTTAAGACTGGCCTGAAAGTTGTTATTGTACGAGAACTCTACGAAATGCAAATGGTCCTCCCATGATCCACCGAACTACAGCATACAGGACCTCAACATGTCCTCAAGAATCTGGATGGCCATCTCTGACTGTCCATCAGTTTGGGGGTAAAAAGTTGTATTGTACTTTGAAGAATCTCCCAAAACTGAGATCTGAATCTCGCATCCTTGTCGGATACAATACTGACAGGAACCCCATGAAGTCTGACGATCTCTTGCATGTACTTCTCAGCTAGGCACTTAGTAGACTGTCTGACACGGAAGGGAATGAAGTGAGCACACTTCGTCAATCGGTCGATAATCACCTAAATGGTATTGTGACCTTTAGGACTCCTCGGCAAAGTGGTCACAAAATCCATAGTGATATGTTCCCACTTCCACTCCGAAATGGAAAGCGGTTGAAGAAGTCCAGCGGTCCTTTGATTCTCTGCCTTCACCTGCTGGTAGATCAAACACTGAGATACAAACCGAGCCACAGCCCTCTTCATACTGTGCCACCAGAAATGAAGCTTCAAATCTCGGAAAATCTTAGTACCTCCAGGATTAATAAAATATGATGACTGGTGGGCTTCCTTAAGCAACCTCTGACGAACTTCACCCTTCGGGACACACAACCTGGACCTAAAACGAAGTGATCCTGTAACGCCCCGAATCCCAAATACACTGAATTCGAGATGTTCTACAGGATCTTTTCGCTTCTTTTAGTACAATTTTACAAGGAAATTTAAACTTTTCACTTTACATCAGAGTTTACATCAATATTACATTTACATTGCACAGCGGAAGTAAAATTTACAACAACATTGAGAAATCTTTAAGCATTTGTTCCTCTTTAATCTTTTTCATGCCATTGATCCTGCATACAATACTGTGGGCACGTCAGTTTATTCAACCGACAATAATTATACATGGCCATCCTTTCTATGCCAGAAATAGTATAACGATTCTCATTTCTTAACAGATCACAAACTTGTTCACATATCAAAATAGAGCAAAGGGGAAAATCTTAATGATGTCATGTCGTGATTGTGCACTTAATCCTTAATGCAATTGTTTATATTAGATGACACTAATGCACACTTGTTCGGATTCTATGCATCCCATACTACATAGGTCCGAGGGCAAGCCTCTTAATCGTTCTTCATCTTTGTAGGGTTCAATCCCTCGCCATGACTTAATCTACTACTGTAACTATGGTGAGTATCCTAGATGATCTATGAGTACAAGCTCGTGTACAGAAAATTCAGGAGGGGAATCCCACGCTATGTCTTGACTCATCAAGCATGCATTCTGTGGCAATTCAGCCTCACTTCATGGCACACGATCCTCTTACAGTCACCAAACATCTCACAAGCGTGGCTAGAGTCCGATCATTCTGAGTTGTGCCCACGCCATGTCTTGACTCATCAAGCATGCATTCTGTGGCTCATACACCCGCACCGTAAACTCTAGTTCTCATACTCGTGTTTTTCTCTCACTTTCATCACATCTTCACTATGCACTAATCCTTAGTTTTTTTTTATTAGAATCATGAATACAAATCAAAGCTCTAGAGTTAGCCTCTCCACTAAACCGGACTTATGCATTCATTCAACACGACCAACCTTGGTCTTTCTTTTCAATTTTCATTTCATTTCATTTCCATTGCCGGGGGAGACTTAGTTACTCTTTGGTTTCAATTTCTAATTCACAATTTCCAATTTGAGCATTTTCAACTCATAATTCATTTAATAGTCTCACAGACTTTCTTTATCATGATCTTAGCTTCCTCAATTCAAATCTATGATTCATTTCATGTAAATTCATGCAACAACAAATAGAGTTTACCAACATCAACCATAAGGTTCACAACTTTTAACAGAAACAAAAATAAGATCTCTGACATATCAAAATATTCTGGACAGTCGACTTGGAGAATGTCCAGTCGACTTGTTCAGTCAAATCAAGTTCTTCATAACTGCTCAGGAGAGTCGACTGCTGCACATGGCCAGTCGGCTGCTCTGCAATTTTCCGTGTTCAAAATATCATTCACGTGACAGTCGACTGTCATTCCATCAGTCGTCTGTCCTGGGGTTTCAACAGTACATTTTAATACTCAGCCCAGTCGACTTGCCACTTGCATTAAGTCGACTGAACAGGTTAAATTTCAATTTAGGGAATTATCTTCCATCTGTTCTTCCATTCATATGCATCATTGTGTCACATTACAATATATTCATACTACATAAACATGTAATTTCTTAGCTGTTCACTAACATCACAACATATACTTTCTCATACTAATGTTTTCTTTCCTCAAGGGAATGTTAAACATGCATTTTCATTTACTCATCATTTACTTGCAGAAATGAACACTAAATCTCAATTTAGCACACTAGAACATCACCATAAAATACTTCGTTTCAGGGAATTTCTGGACTATTCTTAATTTAATTCAATACCGGTCGGCTATTTACATCAACAGTCGACTGTACGGGTTATTCCCAGTTTTACTAATCATCCCTAGTTCTTTTTCATCTATTCATGTCTCCTCAGTCATGTATAACATGGAGAAAAAAGTTTAGCAATCATTCTATCACTTCAGTTTGTACACACGTACATTATTAAATTTTCCAATAAATCATAAATAAACATTCGCCTCGTACCAGTCGACTTGTCCAAGTGACAGTCGACTGTACAGGTCCATTCCAGTCTTACTTTCAGTGTCATTACTACATTATTAGTCCCTCACGACCTTCATCATAAACATACACAGGGCAATCTAATATGTTTAAACTTACTTTTCACAAGCATGGTCGCAATCATCATAGCCATAACATATTTTCTACATTAGAAGTCCTGAGAAACACCCACCTTATTGACGAAAAGTAACCGAATCCAGAAAAACTTCTTAATGCACTACACGACTCCTTGCTCCTTGCTCCACACCGAAGCTCTTCTGCAGAGATGATCGGTCTCCAAGAGAACTCTCACTCACCAACTCTACAATATAGTATATGTATATCTTCTTTTCAAGAGATCTTAGTGTAGAAGATGTCTAAGAGAGAGGGGGTATTTATACACCAGTTTGGGTGAGATGGAAGGCTAGGATTTAGTAGATAGTTATAGGGTCAAGGGCTAGGATGAACTAGGGAGTTGTAATAACTACCCACACTCTAGATAACCACCCATGACTCAAATCCACTCCTTACCCAATCCGGCCAAGAAAAGTGTGCTCATGCACGTGTACATGAAATGCACGTGCAGCACTAGTCACCATAAGAAACTTGTACAAAATACAAAATAAAGATCTTTTAAAAAAAAGTGTTCCACATTACAAGTTGTAGAAAAATAGAATTAAACCATGGGCTTTAATAAATGGCCCAAAACAATAGTTATTTAAAAATAAAAGAATGCATTATATTTTGGGCTTTAAGAGAAAGGGCTTTTTATTAAAATAAGGCTTTGGTACAAAACGTTTAAAAATACAAATTGAAATATCTTTACTCTTCTTGATGAAAATATGAGCCAAAAATATTATATGTGCACACTACGTGCAAAATAAATAATTTTTCATTAATTGAAAAATCAGGGCATTACAGATCCATCAGCATGAATAACCATGTCCGTTCGGGAACCAGACTCAACTTCAGCTCTAAAACCCTGCAACTGAACATCACCAGCCTGTGCCTCTTTGATCTGATCAACAAGAGACGACTGAAGCTTAAGCACCAAACAACTCCGATCAGAACTCAGCAACAACACATCCAACTCCAACATCCGCATCTGCTCAACCAAGTCACTCTACTGAGTCAAAACATAGCTGCCGATCTCCTGCTCAAAGCATCTGGCACCAAGTTCACTCTACCAAGATGGTATTGCAAACTGATGTCATAATTAGCCATAAGATCCAACCAACGTTTTTGGCTCATGTACAACTCCTTCTGGGTGAATACGTACTTGAGACTTTTGTGGTCTGTAAAGATCTCTACTAGGTCTCCAAGTAAATAATGTCTCCACAACTTCAAAGCAAAGATCACTGCCACTAACTCCAAGTCATGAGTCGGATATTTCTTCTCATGCGAACTCAACTGCCTCGATGCATAAGCAACACTCGGCCCTTCTGCATCAGAACTGCTCCAATATCCTTACTCGAAGCATCACAGTGAACTACAAATCCGCTTGAACCATCTAGAATAGTCAACACTGACACAGACGTCAACCTGTACTTCAACTCAGCAAAAGCCTCACTACAAGCTTCAGACCAACAGAACTTCCCTGTCAGCTTAGTCAATGGTCCCGCTATCTTCGAAAAATCTTGGACAAATTTTTGATAATATCCTGCTAGACCAAGGAAACTCCTCAACTCAGAAACAGACTTGTGAATTGGACAAACCTTCATACCTTCAACCTTGGACGGATCCACAGAAATACCATCACTAGAGATAGTGTGCCTTAATAAAGTAACCCTTTCGAGCCAAAACTCACACTTGCTGAGTTTCCCATAGAGCTGATTCTCTGTCAAAGTCTGCAGAACCAACCTAAGATGCTCAGCATGATCCTCCCGGTTCCGAGAATACACCAAAATGTCTTCAATGAAGACCACCACAAATCTATCCAGGAACTGGAAAAAGATCTTATTCATAAGACTCATGAATACAGCTGGTGCATTTGTGACCCCGAACGACATCACAAGATACTCATAGTGCCCATATCTGGTCCTGAATGCAGTCTTCTATACATCAGTCGCCTTTCACTTTGACCTGATGATACCCGGAACAAAGATCCAACTTTGAGAAAATAGCTTCTCTGCTCAACTGATCAAATAAGTCATCGATCCTGGGCAACGGATACCGGTTCTTCATAGTAACACTGTTCAGTTCCCGATAATCAATGTACAGTCGACGACTACCAACCTTCTTGTTAACAAAAAGGACTGGAGCACCCCATGGCGAAACATTGGGTCTGATGAACCCCAAATCAAGCAACTTCTGAATTTGTACCTTAAGGTCTGCTAACTCAACCGGTGCCATCCTGTAGGGACTCTTCAATATCGGTACAGTACTAGGCTGAACTTCAATAGTGAACTCCACATCCCTATCAGGGGGTAAGCCAGGCAACTCCTCTGGAAAAATATCCAAGAAATCCCGCACTACTAGAGGCGCAGCCTCACAACCTGAATGTAATTCCATCGCACAAAGCTCCTGATCAACAACAGTCTCAGCTCAGCCAAAGGGCATCTCCCAGGCATGGAACTCAAACTTTGCACGACCTAGGATCCGGAATACAACTTTCTTAGCACGACAATCAATAATGGCATGGGATTCACCCAACCAATCCTTACCGAGAATGATGTCGAATCATGAATTCCCAATGACAATCAGGTTGGCCTTGAAATTTGCACCACCAATAATCACGGGACACTGCCTGCACTTCCCGGAACAAAGGACAATACCACCACCTGTCACAATGTTCCAAGTGTAACACCCCGTATCGTACGATACCTGAATATATATATATATATATATAAATGCTACTAGTATATAAAGATGCACGAGAATGAGGAGGACCAATACTAGTATAAACGCTAGTTTTCGGTACGATGCCTATGCAAATATAACACTGTATGATATCGCATGCGCTCTATGAACCACTTGTCTCGCACTCGTAGGAACCCATTTAAGCTTAAGATGGGCAGCCAACAAACCTACCAGCAAACCATGGGCTAGAAGCCATAGTTATGATCCAAAACCACCTACACACCTACCCTACCCCCCCTAGCTTCAAAACTGGCCTATATCCCTTCTTTTCTCCATTTTATCGCCACTCCATTCCACCTCCTTGCTCTGGAAATTTCAGAACTCCTCCAAGAGAGAAAAAGAAAGGAAGAAGAGAAAGTGAAGAAGAAGGTCTCAAGGAAGGATTTTCAAAGGGAAAAGCTTGAGAAGATCAATTCCTCTACAACAACCAAGGGTGGAGAGTTACTCTAAACCTTCATTTCTTGTCTTTTAATTGATTTTGCTTGCATTCAAGTATGATAGGATGTGCTAGGATGATCATCTAAGAGTTGAAAGTTGAAATCAGAACTGAAACTAGAAAACTGGTTCAGAATGTCATTTTGTGGATTTTTTTCCTGAGAACAAACAACAAAAAATTTTCAGGGATTGTTTATATGTATGTGTAGATAGTTGATGATTTATTTCATATTTTTCTGAGGTCATTTGATATTTTTAAAAAATCGAATGATAGAACTGTGTCGTAAGGCAGATTCAGCAATTGATAAATAGAATGACTGATGTTGTAAGAATTTTCATTATTTATTGGGGTATGATCTTGATATGAAATTTTTACCCTATATTCCTGCATACATCTAGATTCTATTAAAAAATTCGGAAATTATTTGGATGAGTTTATAGGCTTGAGAAAAATAGAGCTTCAATCAGTAGCTGAAGATGAACTAAAGAACTTGATGGTTTCTGTGCTAAATTGAAATAGAGAGAACTCACTGTATATTTGGAGTTTTGACATGATATCTTTTCATATTGTTTAGTAAGATCTCTAGTTTCATCAACATAAATTTTGTGTCATTTGGACAAGTATAGAATTTAATATGATTTTATGAGTACGTACTATGCTGGTTTCAGCCATTTTTGATATCCTGTAGAGATTGGGCATTTGAGACTCATTAAGAGCACAATTTGAGAACCTGATTCATTAGAAAGTTGTAGTAGACACCGACATCTTTCCAACAAGACCAATTTGAGGCAATTCCAGTAAAGGGTTGATTTACTGTGATTTTTGTAAGACTGGACAGAGACCTAGAGTGGATTTTTAGTGCTCTGATTTGGAGAGACCCATTGTGTGAATTGGTGCATCAGCTGAGAGATGAGCGTGTTAGGGTGACTTAATGGTATAATTTGGACTCATGACCAACTAGAGAGTTGTTGAGGACACCTACATCCTTATATAGGACTTGGGTTTGTGACATTCTGATGAACGAGTACTATTTAGTGCTACCGGTAAGGTGTAGCCCGTGCACAGGAAGCACGGAGGCTGAGGCTTGAGAGGCTATTTTGGGGAGCTAGATGATTGAATTTAAGTTTATGATCAACTAGGAAGTTGTAGCCTAGGATCTTACCTTTCCGTATTGGTCTCTTACACTCCAATCAGAGTTGTATCCAGAGAGTTATGACCATTTTAAGTTTCGGGCAGAAATCCGTAGATCGCTTAGTCTTGGTTTTGACTAGGTATTGTGAGGACATTTTCCGTGTGAACTATCAGAGTTGATGACTCTTATCTAGGGATGGTTGATATCTGTTATTGAGATTGTTGACTCCCAGAGTGGGATGTGTGACTCAAATTAGTCACTAGGGTAAGGGATACCCTGCACCTGTCAACCCTACATTATAAACTTCTGCCGAAGCGTAGGGCATCCGAGCCGTGCCATTATTATAAGTTCACGAGGGTGAACATACATTCACAACCGGGACAGCGACGAAAGTAGGCCGGAATGCTAGACAATTCCAAGCCAGGAAAGTGGCGAACCGGACCGGTATCGCCAGGGCCAGAGGTTGATAGGCAAGTGTGGAAGTAGTTTTATCTTTACCCAAAGTAATTAGAGTAAGGCAGGGGTTGAATGGCATATTAAGGGGTTGGAAAATTGCATTAGTCCTAGTAAACCATAGTCGGTGTTGTACCTTCCAGTCGTAGGGATACATTTTCGGCACTCATGGATTGAGTCCTTGGCTCGTATCTCGATCCGTTAATTTCCAAAGCTTTGCCAGAGTAAGGTATGGGAGGCTAGGAGGATTTGACCTCCCGAGGTGCTCATTTCTTTCTTACTTTAGAATAGGCTTGTGATTGGTGCATTTAGTTGTTAGATCATGGTATACACGAGCACTATATAATTTAGGATGCACATTTCCTTTTCCATTCAAGATGGTTTGTGATTGCTAGTTTGGAGGATCGCTATTATTATCAGTATTACGTCAGTCGAAGTACTGACGTTCCCCACCTTTTAGGTATCGATTCTACCTTTCGAGCAGGTGCAGAGATATCAGAGTCGCGCAGCAGAAGACTCAAGCCGAGGAGCAAGTCCCAGGGTAGCAGATTGACCGTTCAGCGGAGCTTCGGCAGAGAGCCATCGACTGCCAGTCCGAGAGAAAGTTGTTAACTTTACAGATAGGAGTGATGTATGTTTGTAATATGATGTACCGAGTTTATGTAATTTGTATTCTTGTCAAGAACAAGACATTGGTTGTAATCAATGATGTAATGAATTATTTGACAATAAAAAGTTTTTAAATTTCTGTGTTATTACTGTGTTGAGATGCATTTGAAGGCAAAGATTCTGGTGAGTGTCACGGATGTCCGGTAACGGGAATCCGAGACGCTACAGAAGTGGTATCAGAGCTGACTTCAAATTGCAGGCTAACACAGTAGGAAATTTGACTTAAAATGCCAAATGGCTGGGTCCAGTTAGGATTATAGGAAAGTCAAAATCATGATTGTTCGCTTTCCTGCGTATGTGGTGATCTTCCCTACATCTAGAACTAACCCTGTGTGTTTTCTTTCTTTGAAGGGTATCCAGAAGAATCAAAAACAACCACCGCTGAATGGCTGAGGGCGAAGGCAGTAGGACCAACTACACAAACTTCAATGTTGAAGCAGAGTTTACTCGCGTATACCAGATGATGAGAGCATTTGTGGAAGCTAGCAGAAACCCAGTGCTGCCACCAGGAACACCAGGAGTAGTCACTGCACCAGCCGACCTAATAAAGATGGTGGAATCGTTCAAGAGGATGAAACCACCAGTTTTTGAAGGACAGGCCGACCCCACGGCTGCTAATGACTAGATACGTCAGGTGGAGACGGTGTTTGAGATACTGGTGACTCCAGAGGACAGAAGGGTTCGTTTGGCCGCAATTCTGCTGGAGAAGGATGTCGGAATTTGGTGGCAGTCTGTGAAGCATGGTCTTGGAGGAGGCCAAATCACTTGGGAAGATTTCCTTGAGGAATTCCGACAACACTATTTTCCCACAGACGTGCAAGAAGAAAAGGCAATGGAGTTCCACAATTTGAAGCAGGGAAATATGCCTGTCAGGGAATATGAGACAAAGTTTTCTCAACTATCACGGTATGCACCAGAGATGTTCCAGGAGGAAGCAAAGAAATCCCAGAGGTTTGAGCAAGGGCTTAGGTCTGGACTGAGGTCGAGGATGGTTCCGTTAGGCATTCGCCGATTCGACAAGCTAGTAAGGCAAGCTGTGGCAATAGAAATGGACATGAGACAGAGTCAAGGTGAGGCCGAGATGAAGAAAAAGAGGAAGAAGGGTATTCTCACCCCTGACCATGACAAGCAGAATTCAACTCCTGAGTCCAAAAAGCTTAAGGAGCCTAGACAGATGGTGGTTTGTTACTTTTGTAAGGAACAAGGTCATTTCAAGAGTCAATGCACAAAAAGAACCCAGACAAGCACCTGCTATAACTGCGGAGAAGCTGGGCACAAGAAACCGAATTGTCCACAACTGCAGGGGCACCTCAATGACCAGTTACTGAAGGTGGTCGATAAAGGGAAGAAGTCGGTTTGTCAGAGGCGAACTTCAGCTTAGCTGGAAGGAAGTGTGAAGTGGTGCATGGTTTAAAATAGTAATATATTGTGTTAGCTGTATTTCTTGCTAGACATGAATGGCAAACTTGTACTGCATTTTGTAGCAAGATATTATGACTTTTTATAAAGCATGAAAGTTTTCTTGGGCATTTGGTCATCTTTTTCTTGCGCTTATTTATTTGAGTGTTTGGGATAAGGCATAAAACTGAATTTTTGCATTCTCCTTGGTAAGCCTCATTTTCTTCTAAGGAGGGAGTGGTCACCGACCCTCTAGTAGTGCAATTACGAGCTAAATGATATTCTGAGAACTTGACTTAGGCACTAGAAAGGAGATGCGATAAAGTAAGAACGATCGTGAGTAGAAAGGCTCCATAATTATCCATGGAGTGAGAAGTTCCTCATATTCCAGACGAGGGATGAAATATGCCCCAGAATGATCTGTGGAGTAGGAGTTGGTCTCTATTATTCCGAGGACGAGAGCGATACTCATGGGAAAGTCGTGCATGAAGTTGGCTCCATAATGATCCACGGAGTGAGAAGTTCCTCAGTATTCCAGACGAGGGATGAAATATGCCCCATAATGATCTGTGGAGTAGGAATCGGTCTCCATTATTCCGAGGACGAGAGCGATGCGCACGAGAAAATCATGTATGACGTTGACTCCAGAATGATCCATGGAGTGAGAAATTCCTCAGTATTCCAGACGAGGGATGAAATATGCCCCATAATGATCTGTGGAGTAGGAATTGGTCTCCATTATTCCAGGGACGAGAGCAGCATACACAAATAGGTTAGTGGGACGTTGACTCCAGAACAATCCAAAGAGCGAGACATTCCTCAGTACTCCGGACAAGGTATGACATATATCCCAGAATGATCTGTGGAGTAGGAATTGATCTCCAGTATTCCGAGGACGAGAGTAGTACCCACGAAGAAGTTCAAGGATGAATAGGGGGCTCCAGAAGATCCGCAAAGAGAGATGTTCCCCAGCATTCCAGTCGAGGGAAAAAATAGGCCCCAAAGCGCTCTGTGGAGTGGGAATGATCTCCAGTAGTTCGGGACGAGTGCAAAACTCATGAGGAGTTCGTGTGGTGAGGGCTCCAGAATAATCCGTAGAGCAAGATGTTTCCCAGTATTTCCGGAACGTGGGACGCAGTAGACCCCAGAAAGTTTGATGAAGAGAGATTGATCTCCAGTAGTCCATGACAAGAGCAACACAGGCCAAGGTGATTCATCCCCAGTACGGTGGATACGGGGTGCGGCATGCCCGAAAATGATCCACATAATGAGATTGATCTCCAGGATGGAAGAGTGCGTTGAGAACTTAAGGCTTCGGAGCCGGTATTAAGCACTTTAAGAGTAAGTTTCGAGGGTGTTACTCGAGGAATTAAAGATGGTCCAGAAAAGTATCTTCTGATCATTGAGGATTGTCTACTATTTGTGCCCCTAGCGTCGTTTTGGGAACAGAACGATTCTAAGGAGGGAGTGATGTAACACCCCGTATCGTACGATACCTGAATATATATATATATATATATATATATATATATATATATATATATATATATGTATATATATGTATGTATGTATATTGTCCGTATGCGTGCACTTGATTGCATTCTAAAAGATGCACGAGAACGAGAAGGACCGATACTAGTATAAACGCTAGTTTTCGGTACGACGCCTATGCAAATATAACACTGTATGATATTGCGTGCGCTCGATGAACCTCTTGTCTCGCACTCGAAGGAACCCATTTAAGCTTAAGATGGGCAGCCAACACAACTACCACCAAACCATGGGCTAGAAGCCATAGTTTTGATCCAAAACCACCTACACACCTACCCTACCCCCCTAGCTTCAAAACCGGCCCATATCCCTTCTTTTCTCCATTTTTTCTCCACTCCATTCCACCTCCTTGCTCTGGAAATTTCAGAACTCCTCCAAGAAAGAAAAAGAAAGGAAGAAGAGAAAGTGAAGAAGAAGGTCTCAAGGAAGGATTTTCAAAGGGAAAAGCTTGAGAAGATCAATTCCTCTACAATAACCAAGGGTGGAGAGTTACTCTAAACCTTCATTTCTTGTCTTTTAAGGGATTTTTCTTGCATGCATTTATGATAGGATGTGCTAGGATGTTCATCTTAGAGTTGAAAGTTGAAATCAGAACTGAAACTAGAAAACTGGTTCAGAATGTCATTTTGTGGTTTTTTCCCGAGAACAAACTACAAAGAATTAGGCCATGAAATTTTCAGGGATTGTTCATATGTATGTGTAGATAGTTGATGATTTATTTCAGATTTTGTTGAGGTCATTTGATATTTTAATAAAATCGAATGGTAGAACTGTGTTGTAAGGCAGATTCAGCAATTAATAAATAGAATGACTGATGTTGTAGGAATTTTCATTATTTATTGAACTATGATCTTGACATGAAATTTTTACCCTATATACCTACATGTATCTATATTCTATACAAAAAATCGGAAATTATTTGGATGAGTTTATAGGCTTGAGAAAAATAGAGCTTTAATCAGTAGCTAAAGATGAACTAAAGAACTTGATGGTTTCGGTGCTAAATTAAAATAGAGAGAACTCACTGTATATTTGGAGTTTTGACATGATATCTTTTCATATTGTTTAGTAAGATCTCTAGTTTCATCAACATAAATTTTGTGTCATTTGGACAAGTATAGAATTTAATATGATTTTATGAGTACGTACTATGCTGGTTTCAGCCATTTTTGATATCCTGTAGAGATTGGGCATTTGAGACTCATTAAGAGCACAATTTGAGAACCTGATTCATTAGAAAGTTGTAGTAGACACCGACATCTTTCCAACAAGACCAATTTGAGCAATTCCAGTAAAGGGTTGATTTACTGTGATTTTTGTAAGACTGGACAGAGACCTAGAGTGGATCTGAGTGCTCTAATTTGGAGAGACCCATTGTGTGAATTGGTGCATCAGGTGAGAGATGTGTGTGTTAGGGTGACTTAATGGTATAATTTGGACTCATGACCAACTAGAGAGTTGTTGAGGACACCCACACCCTTATATAGGACTCGGGTTTGTGACGTTCTAATGAACGAGTAGTATTTAGTGCTACCGGTAAGGTGCAGCCTGTGCACAGGAAGCACGCAGGCTGAGGCTTGAGAGGCTATTGTAGGGAGCCAGATGATTGAATTTAAGTTCATGATCAACTAGGAAGTTGTAGCCTAGGATCTTACCTTTCCGTATTGGCCTCTTACACTCCAATCAGAGTTGTATCGAGAGAGTTATGACCATTTTAAGTTTCGGGCAGAAACTCGTAGGTCGCTTAGTCTTGGTTTTGACTAGGTATTGTGAGGACATTTCCCATGTGAACTATCAGAGTTGATGACTCTTATCTAGGGATGGTTGATATCTGTTATTGAGATTGTTGACTCTCAGAGTGGGATGTGTGACTCGAGTTAGTCACTAGGGTAAGGGATACCCTGCACCTGTCAACCCTACAATATAAACATCCGCCGAAGCGTAGGGCATCCGAGTCGTGCCATTATTATAAGTTCACGAGGGTGAATATACATTCACAACCGGGGCAGCGACGAATGTAGGTCGGATTGCTAGACAATTCCAAGCCATGAAAGTGGCGAACCGGATCGGTATCGCCAGGGCCAGAGGTTGATAGGCAAGTGTGGAAGCAGTTTTATCTTTACCCGAAGTAATTAGAGTAAGGCTGGGGTTTGAATGGCATATTAAGGGGTTGGGAAATTGCATTAGTTCTAGTAAACCATGTCGGTGTTGTACCTTCCAGTCGTAGGGATACGTTTTTGGCACTGATGGATTGAGTCCTCGGCTCGTATCTCGATCTGTTAATTTCCAAAGCTTTGCCGGAGTAAGGTACGGAAGGCTAGGAGGATTTGACCTCCCGAGGTGCTCACGTCCCTATGCACGGAGATTTTGTGTTTTGGTATATATATAAGTTCATAACCCGATCAGGGGTGAACACGCATGCGTCGGTCCATAGGGGTGGACATGGGAATCATACGGTCGGGCGACTGGATTCAACACAGCTTTCTGAGGAGGTCCTTACGCGGGTACGAAGTGGCAGCTACGACCACCACTTAGGCACTGCAGTGGCGGAACTGGATCGACCAGCTGCAACCTCCTTGGGCGACGGACAATCTATTGGGAGCTGCATGGGTACAAGGGTAGGATGCATGGCAAGGGATTGAACCCTACAATGAGGAGAGGCGAACTCCTTGGAAAGTATGTAGTATGGGATGCATACGTTTCCATTGAAGTTGATTTTGGAAAAGTATGTAGTATGGGATGCATACGTTTCCAACTGAATTGCATTAGAGTAGGTGCATCGTGTGCATTCTTGGTTGTGCATTAGATTAGGCCATGCTTGGGTCTGGAACGCATGTAGTATGGGGTGCATGCAAATCCAGATTCCAAGTCTTTCTTGCTTTAGAATAGGCTTATGATTGGTGCATTTAGTTGTTAGATCATGGCATTCACGAGCACTACATAATTTAGGATGTACGTTTCCTTTTCCATTCAAGATGGTTTGTGATTGCCAGTTTGGAGGATCGCTGCTATTATCAGTATTGTGTCAGTTGAAGTACTGACGTTCCCCACCTTTTAGGTACCGATTCTACTTTTCGAGCAGGTGCAGAGATATCAGAGTCGCGCGGCAGAAGACTCAAGCCGAGGAGCAAGTCCCAGGGAAGTAGATTGACCGTTTAGCGGAGCTTCGGCAGTGAGCCATCGACTGCCAGTCTAAGAGAAAGTTGTTAACTTTACAGATAAAAGTGATGTATGTTTGTAATAAGATATACTGAGTTTATGTAATTTGTATTCTTGTCAAGAACAAGACATTGGTTGTAATCAATGATGTAATGACTTATTTGGCAATAAAAAGTTCTTAAATTTCCATATTATTACTGTGTTGAGATGCATTTGAAGACAAAGATTCTGGTGAGTGTCACGGATGTCCGGTAATGGGGATCCGGGGTGCTACACCAAGCCTCTAACATAAAGCTGCACTCCAACTGATGGCGAGCCACGAGAGGGAAGAGACGAAGGAATGGGTTGCCCCGGAATCAAAGAGAACATTAGCAGGAAAAGAGCAAACAAGGACAACACCTAAGATTGAATCAAACGCAAGAGGAAAGGATTGATGATCAAGGGTGAGGAAAGCACAATGCAGAAAGTTAACATGAAAGAACAATGCAAGACAAAGAAAAGAAGCAAAAGGGAAACAACAAAAACAACAAAACAACAAAGAAAATGAAAGCAAAATATACCTGCAACAACACCCTCTGCTGTCTCAGCATCTGTAGCAGTCAGGTTGAATGCCTGACCTCTCCTAGGGGTAGCAGTCCTCTGACTGACAATCTGGCGCTGAGGAGGAAGCGGTGACCTAACTGGACCACGAGCTGGGGCTACCTGCAGAACTGGACCCCTGGCTAGAAGAGTCGTCCTCTGCTGCGGACAATCTCGCAACGTATGATCAGGAGCACCACATCCAAAACATCTGTAATATCCCGAACGGATATTATATTGTATAAATTATTATTTTTAAATTAAAATATTTTTAAATGGGAATTTCTTGGTTTTATTCATAAAAAGTTACCTGGACATATATACTCGTAAATATATACAGGTATTGTATCAGTTTTGCGCACTTGTATAAAATCCTGAAAAATGTATTTTTGAGAAAATGGCTGGAAAATCCCGTGCAGGTATTTAAAATTATTATTTTATTATTATTTTATTTTTATTTCTAGAATTGAAATATTTTTTGGGGATATCACCCGGTTTTGTTAATAAACGTTATCCGTATATATATACCAGTTTGTATACATCTGTATTGTATCAAATTTGTACTGGAATCTTCCTGGCTAATAATAAAATTTATTTTATCATTATTTTCGGAATTAAGTTATTTTTGTACGGATTGAGCAGTTTTACAAATGGAAATTATCGGTATATAGATATATACATACGTAAGCGTATTATACCAATTTCGTACGTTTGTACAAATCATGTAGTATGTGTTTTGGACAAAAATATCTTATTTTTTCATGATTAATCAAATTTGGATGGCTAGAATTTGTTTGGAGGCTTAAACATAGGGTTAGGATTAATTAGGGATACATAAGAGTATTAATAGGTGTTTCTACTAGAACAATCTCCTCCACCTCACCCCTCCACCTCACCCCTCCACCTCCTTACTATTGTTGATTTGCCAAATGAACCCCAAGGGGTTTTGTGCAATTATATTGGTGCATTTTGCACTCTCCACCCTCATTTTGTCCTATAATAATCCCTCCCCTTCACTTTTGCCTCATTTACAAGAAAAAAAAAAGAGAGGAAAAGAAAGTGAAGGAAACCCTAAGTGTTCTACATTTGGGGTTTTTCATAAGTGTTCTTCATACAAGTGTAGTATAAAGCTAAGGAGGAAGGAGAAGGAAAGCTAGCTAGTCCTTCCTACATAGATTCAAAGGTGGGGATTCTCTACTTCTATTTTAGATTGTTTGTTCTCTTATTTATTTTGTTATATAGAAAAGAACACATCTTTTAGGGTTAATAATAGTTGTGTGTGAGAAAGAACCCATCTTTTGATGGTTAGTTGTTGTAGGCTAAAAGTACTCATCTTAATGATGGTGGATGTTGTATGTGTATGTTCTATAACAACTTGGACCATTTTCTAAGCATATAAATGGTTGTAGGTTAAAAAGAACCCATCTTTATGATGTGTTGTTGTGTTTTTATGTTCCTAAATAACTTGGACTAATTTCTAAGCGTAAGCATGTTTGTAGGGATCAAAATGATCCCATGAAAGAAAGATGGATTGGTAGAGCTCAACAAAATCACATAAGATAGAGTATTGAACCTTGCTATGGTTATTGTTGTTATGATGATTATTTTGAACTACTTGGACTAAGTATTAAGCATAAGTTGGTTTTAGGGATCAAAAGGATACCATGAAAAAGATGGGTGGTGGAACTTAAATAAAACACATAAAGGTTGAATCTTTAACCTTGTATGTTATTTGTTGTTATTTTGGTTGTTTTGTTGAACTCAAAAACTATGACTTGGACTATAACTATGTGTTTATAAAGATTAGTGTAGTAAGAATACTTACTTACCCATTCTAGGGTTGTAGGACTCATCTAGCTATTTTTAAAGATAAGTTTTTGTGGTATGTTGTTCTCTACTTTGTTAAGAAACCAATCTTTGCTAACCCTAGTTCATAAAAAGTTGCTCTTATTGTATGTAGGGACTTTTAGGATTGAAGAAAAGTGGGGTTCTAGTATGTAGTAATTTGTAGACTAAATAAATATAGTCTTTGTAATATATAGGACTTGTAATTTCCTAAAGAAGTAGTCTTGTAATAATTTATATTAGTCTTCTGTAGCATGTCCTAAACTAATCTAGGTTGCTAGAAAACCCATGCTTGAGATGAATGTCGTAGTACCATGTTCTAAACTATTCTAGGTTGCTAGAAAACCCATGCTTGAGATGAATGTCGTAGTACCATGTCTTAAATTAATCTAGGTTGCTAGAAAACCCATGCTTGAGATGAATGTCGTAGTACCATGTCCTAAACTATTCTAGGTTGCTAGAGAATCCATGCTTGAGTTGTTGTAGTAAAGAAACCTACCATGCTTGAGTTGCTAACTATTGTAGTAAAGAAACCTACCATGCTTGAGTTTTGTGTTCTATGTCAAAAAGAGAATCTATTCATGCTTATGAAACCGATGAACCCATTCATGCTTATGAACTTATTCATACTTGTGAAACCCATGAATCCATTCGTACTTGTTCTAGATTCAAAAAGAATCCATGTATCATGCTTAAGTTATTATAGTAAAAGAACCCATCATGCTTGAGATGTTTTAGTAAGAAACCCATGTTAAGTTGTATACCATACTTGAGTTGTTGTAGGTTGATTATAGAAAAGAAACCCATCATTCTTGAGATGTAGTAAAGATACCATGCTTGAGGTTATTATAGTAAGTATACCATGCTTGAGTTGTTGTAGGTTGATGTAATAGTGGAACCCATGTTAAGTTGCATACCATGCTTGAGTTGTTTTCGGTTGATGTAGTAGTGGAACCCATGTTAAGTTGTATACCATGCTTGAGTTGTTGTAGGTTGATGTAGTAGTGGAACCCATGTTAAGTTGTATACCATGCTTGAGTTGTTGTAGGTTGATTATAGTGAGAAACCCTTGCTTGAGTTGATTATAGTAAGTATACCATGCTTGAGTTGATTATAGTAAGTATACCATGCTTAAGTTGTTGTAGGTTGATGTAGTAGTGGAACCCATTTTTGTAGGTTGATTAGTGAGAAACCCATGCTTGAGTTGATTATAGTAAGTATACCATGCTTGAGTTGTTGTAGGTTGATTATAGTGACAAACCCATGCTTGAGTTGATTATAGTAAGTATACCATGCATGAGTTGTTGTAGGTTGATGTAGTAGTGGAACCCATGTTAAGTTGTATACCATGCTTGAGTTGTTGTGAGTTCATTATAGTAAGTATACCATGCTTGAGTTGATTATAGTACGTGTACAATGCTTGAGTTGTTCTAGGTTGATGTAGTAGTGGAACCCATGTTAAGTTGTATACCATGCTTGAGTTGTTGTAGGTTGATTATAGTGAGAAACCCATGCTTGAGTTGATTAGAGTAAGTATACCATGCTTGAGTTGTTGTAGGTTGATTATAGTAAGTATACCATGCTTGAGTTGTTGTAGGTGGATGTAGTAATGAAACCCATGCTTAAGTTATATACCATGCTTGATTTGTTGTAGAAAGAAACCCATGCTTAAATTGTATTCCTGTTTGAGTTATAGAAAGATACCATGCTTGAGTTGTTGTAGAAGGAAATCCATGCTTAAATTGTATTCATGCTTGAGTTATAGAAAGATACCATGCTTGAGTTGTTGTAGAAGGAAACCCATGCTTGAATTGTATTCATGCTTGAGTTGTAGAAAGATACCATGCTTGAGTTATTGTAGTTCTTCTAAGTAAAGAACGCATGCTTGTGTTATTGTAGTAGTTCTAGTAAAGAACCCATGTTTGAGATGTTTAGTTGTTCTAGATTTAAAAGAACCCATGCGTGAGTTTGAATGGTTGTTTTATATTTAAAAGAATCCATACGTGTTTAAGTTGTATGTTGTAGTGGAACCCATGAGTTTAGCTTACATGCTAATCCAATGGAACTATTGAAATGAACCCATGCTCCACATTTGCTCTAGTTCGATTTTTAAGGAGAAACCCATGAAACTAGCTCCATGATAGTTCTAGCTCGAATTGGCGAGGAACCCATGCATTTAGGTTCTAGGTGATTCTAGCTCAACCTTGGGAAAGAACCCATGAACCTAGTCGCATGTTGTCCTAGTGCAAATTTGGAAAAAAGAACCCATGAGTTCTAGTTGTATGCGGTTCTAATTGAAATTGGACCATATGATGTGAACATGCTTCATCTTCAATATATGGGTAAATAATGGTTGGAAAAGTCACTAGTATTGTTAGCTAGATAAACGCTAGCCTAGGGGTTATCGAACATCAAGACTCGCATCTTACCACATTGAAAACTGTGGATAAATCACACCTCAAGCACCGACGGATCTTAACTAATGTGGGTTGATTGCGAGCCGAGAGTGTTGACGAGATCCGAGTTAGGGGTAGTGATAGGTTCTCATAGTTACCGTAGGGCCATCGACCATCAAGAATCACATCTTACCACTTTGGAAACTGTGGATAAATCATACCTCGAGCACCGACAGATCTTAACTGATATGGGTTGATCGTGGGCCGAGAATGTTGACGAGATCAGAGTTAGGGGCAATGATGAGTGAGAGAGATTTCCGTCACCGGTGTCTTGGATCGATAGGCCATGAGTTGGATCGGGATAATCATAAGAAAGTTATTGAAAACCCCGTGAGACTGTTTGGGTTTAGTGACATCGTTAGGTTAGTAACTTATGGCTATTACTACTTAACCTCTACTTATTATCATTTTTCGCCGAAGGAAAAGAGTTGGTGTTAAGGGTGATACCTTATGATCCGACCTGTCCTATAGGCCGGCACTAGGCGGTGTTATTGGGTTGTACCCTTCTTTCAAAGGGATACTGTCTGTGCCTTCTCACGAGTTGGGAGCACGGGATCCGTATCTCGTCTGTTAATTTCTGAAGTACCTTGATAAGGCGGGAGCGATCTTGGTGAAGCTAGGGGGATCGACCCCCGGAACTCCGTCTTGTCATATATCTAGGGGTGCCACAGGATGCTACGTGCAGTCCTGCGCTTGCGAGACCCCAGGGGTGCCACAGGGAATGCTTCGAGCTAACCTGCACTTGCGAGACTCCAAGAATTCGTCAAAGATATTTGAGTGTGGTCGGGCAATAGTGGAAAACTTGGACACCACTATATGACTGCAGTAACGGAAATAGATCGTACCTGCAACCTCATCAGTCACGTCGTATCTTCAGAAACAAGTTGAGTACAATAGTAGAATTCATGGTGCGGGTTCAAATCCCTATATATGAAGAAACGGCTTGAGATGGGGCGTATATAGTATGGGCTGCATACTGTTCCGGAGACTTGCTTGCATTAGAATAAGTTCATGATCGCATTAGTTAATCGAGTATTATAGTCTAAGGCATAGCATACACTGACTGTCACGCCCTGCTTCCCAAAAATACGGAATACGAGCACGTAACATTGGCCTAGCGAAAGATTTTCATCATCCATAAGCTGTTCAGGAATCTTTACAACATCTCACAAAATAATCAGAGTCGGAAGCAAGAGAATCAACCACACATGCATAATTGAATCAATATAACAACAGAATTTACTTGAAAAAAAATGTATTAATCTCAAATAAATCAGATCTGAACAAGTCAAAACTCCTGGGTCAAACTGCCCAAACACAAAGAATCCAAGTAACAGATACATTGTTCAAAATGAGCAACAGGAAATAAATAAAGATAGCAAAAGCTCCAGCCAACTAGAACTTTAGATCACATACTCCATCGGGCAGCTGATCACCAAAATCTGCAATTGATAATTGCAGGAGAAGGAAAGAGAAAACAAGTACCCGTCAATTGCAAGTTACGGACCACTTATAATGTAGGATACAAGTATATGGGATAAATAAATCTAAGTAACAAGCATAGCATGGTATAAGTGTGTCAACAGAAATGTAATATGTAACATGAATCAAGCAAATAGAATCAAGCAACATGGTATACAAACAGGCACAGGTAACATGTATCAAGTGTCAAGTGAACAGGTAAACATGTATCAGGTGTCAAGCAAACAGGTAAACAGGTAACATGTAGCAGGTAAACAGGTAATCAAGTATATAGGGAAACAGGTAAACATGTAATCAGGAAAACAGGTAATCAGGAAACAAGTACAGGAAATCAGATTATGTTATGTCAAGTCTTGTTTTATTACAATCTAGGTAGCACTTCATGGGCCCCAAAAATATAGCACATGGTTGCTACAACAAACAATTTCGCTTTAGATTTCGTAGTGGAATCCATAGGGCAGTGTACTCAGGAATCAGGATAACAGGTAACAGGAACAGGTAGAACCTAGTGGCTCTCGTCCGAGTACACCTTCCTATAGGGAAGTATGCAGTCAGGTACAGGAAACAGGCATAACCTAGTGGTTATCTTCCAAGTTCATCTTCCTATAGGGAAGCATGTAGTCAGGTACAGGTAACAGGATCGTGAATCATGTAGTCATGAACACGTAACAGGCAGGCAGGACACACGTCCTCTTCTCAGTACACGTTTCTATATTTTCCACTACTAGATCTTTCTCTTAACCCCGGCTTGGTCATTTATTATTATAATCAGGCATGCATGTATGTGTCACAAAACAAAGCAAGGATAACAGGGTATAAACATGTATCTGGTTCAGGGTGCAAGATAATCAAGTACAAGTACAAGATAACACATAACAGGGTAAAACAATTAGTTTTCTAATTCAGGACAGCAAGACAGTGTTGTACAAAAACAGTGATTCCAGCTGCCACAAACATCCAAATTTAGTTCCGTTAGAGAATCTGGAAAATAGACTTCCAACCAAATCCATCAAGCATATATAAGTCATATAGTGTTTCACAAAATCATAGTTCAAAACTGAATCTAAAGCAGAAAATACGTTCAACCAGAAATCAGTGAACTGTATTCAAGTACAGGAAAATAGCAGAAAATCATCATAATAAATTCCCGGAAAAATCTGGGGTATTCCCCTATATGTCTAGCATTAAAATATAAATTTTCATAATTTTCCAGAAAGATTAGTTTAGTCGACCAAAATCAGAAAACATCAAGAAACGGTAGTTTGGCAAATCTGGAATTCCCAACACTGCTGTACGAAAACAGTAATATCTCGTAAACCGTGAAGCGAAATCCAGATCAATCAAAGGGAGATTAAAATAGACAAAATAATCTAACTTTCATATTTCACAAATATTTTTCATACAGTAGAAGGAAATATGGTGAAAATACAATTCTTACAGAACAGCGAGCAAAATACAGCAAGTATAGCTTTTATAAACAAGCATGGAACGGCGTATGAAACTCATCAATAAAATCCACCAAAATTCTGGGTAATCCCTAAATAGATATAGAAGTATTGACCAAAGTGTTAGGTCAAAATAATATGTGTAGTACAAGTAACAAAATAATTTAGTCATCAAAATCAATAAGAAACGAAATCTAGAATTGATATACACCTCTGTAGTAAAACAATCATATCTCACACATACGAAAACGAAATCGAGCAAAGTTAGAGGGGTTGGAAAACAGACAAATTTCTCTACAATTCATGTTTTATACTGAAATTATGATTCTGACTTTAATATGGTCTAAAAAACTGATCAAGACAGATTATCGGCAAAATACAGAATTTTCTCAAAAACCAAAATCAACATAATTCAACCGAAACTTGATCTAAACACAACCAAACATAAAATCGAGTCTACTAAGTGTCCAAACAACATGAAATAGGATATACGATATGTCCACAATAAATATAGCACATGGATCTCACAAGCACTCAAGTTCTCATAATTGATTCACATAAACATCATATTAAGAACGGGCAAAACCTTGGTTGTTCATGTCAATTTTTGTGTCGTGAGGCAACTATGGTCAAATAGCACAATAGAGACAAAACCCATCAAGAATAACACACACACGAGTTGTCTCTAGAATCCAACTACATTATAGGTGGTATTTTTGACTTGTATCATACAAAGGAATTTGAGTACAAGTTACTTGCCTTAACCGATGATGAAAACGAAGAACACCAAGAATAACAGGAACGGATCCCGGCAACGAACGAAACCCACGAACGGAACACAACCCAACAACGAACAAATACCCGAACGAAGCAACCAACCAACACAAACGACGAACCACGAATAAAACTCGAGAATCTCACCAACAAATAACCTGTGCATGAGAGTGGCTTGAGCACACCAGCACAACCAGCAATCAACAACGAGGGAACGATGGCACGGAAAAGACAATGGCGACTACACGACCGTGGCTGCCACTATCGTAGGTGTTGCTGCTACTGGAGGACAGCACGCAGGCATCGAGATGTCGCTGTGGGGAGGCTGGCATCGGCTGGTGCAGTGGCTGCGCGTTGGAGGGACAAAAACCAGGGCGAGGGGCTGCACTGGGATGGAGAAGCGGTGGGCACAGGAGGCACCGGCAGCTAGGGGGAGGCTGGCACAGGCACTGTCGTCGCATCTGAGTGACGGAGAGGCTGCTGCGTCGCTGCGGTCGTGGCTGAAGACGGCAGGGGTTGCAGTCGCAGGTGACTGCGATGGAGGGGTTAAGCGCCGTCGACAGGCAAGCAGCAGAGGGGATCGGAGGTGGCTGTTGGTGCTGCTCGTGACAGGGGGAGAGGAGCTGGGCTGCGACACGGTGAGAGGGAGACGGGGAGGCAGGGGAGTGCGGCGGAGGGCGGGGGAGATGAGGTCGCGGGGGTGATAAGGAGTTGAGATGAGCGGGAGAGGAAGAGAGCGGAAGAGGCGGGGGTGGCTGCATAGGGAAGGTGAAGAGGCCAATAGTATAAATATATAGGGTTTAGAAGATTAGGGTTGAGGGGGTAGGCTGAAGTTGGGTATAGGGCTTAACGGGTGGGGTTTTAATGGGTTAGGTTTATTGGTTAAGTTAGAACGGGTCTAGGGAAGGTAATTAGCTAACGGGTAGGGTTATTGGTATAAAACAGGGTATAGGGTATTAGGATATGGGTAAATGGGTTATAGGTAAATTAATGGGTATAGGTGGATATTTGGGTAGTTAGGGCTTATTGGGTTTGGTTAGTTTAATAAAACAGTGGGTTTAAATAAGAAATAATAAAATATAATTTTTATAAAATAATGTAATTTAAATTACAATATAAAATTTATTTTGAAATAAGTAAAAATATAATTAATACATAAAAAATGGATTTTTAATAAACATTCAAAAACAACAATAATAACAAAATACGAATTGTATTACAATATAAAAATCATAGAAAATATTTACAAATAAGATTATTGATCGAAAACATATTTTAATAGGAAATCCAATAATACAATTTGACAAAAGAAATTTGAAAATTGGAAAAATAATTTCCGAAAATTTTAAATACAGAAAATACAAAACATACATTTTTGGAAAAACAGGGATTACACTGACACATCAATTATATATACACGTTTCTATTTTCATCAATCTGTTTGCTTAAGTGAAGAACCGTTGCTAGTTATCAGCCTTAAAAACGTCAGTATATGTACTGACGTCTCCATTTCAATAGGTACCAGATTACAGAAGTACAGGTACAGGATTCAGGAGGACTCAGGGTGAGAGAAGCAAGAGTCGTTTTCATTTCCGCTGTATTATATGTTGTTTACTATTGTTCCATTGTAACAATTTTTTTAATCTATTTGTTTGTTGGAAAGCATCCAAGTGAAATACCAAGTGTTGTTCTTTATGGATTGTACTCTGATGTAATATGTTGAAAGTTGTAACACTTGGGATTGTAAAGGTATTATTGTAACACAGTTGTAATGTATTGCAATTTTGTAATATTCGGATATGTAATACATTTGTGTTGAATAAAAAAGTTTTAAGTTTTCCTGTTTTTCTGTGTATTGTGGCTAATGGAAGAAAAGATTCTGGCTTATGCCACGGTTTTCCAGTTACCGGAAATCCGGGTGTTACAACAGCAGTGATGGGCACGTCTACAATCCTTGCGCTCATGCTCAGGAAGTCGGCAAAAGTCACAAAAACTAACCCTCTGAGGACCCGCAGAAAAGTAAGGAGCTGCCCTAACCGGAAGGGCTGGGACAGGCCTCCGAATCGGCCCACCAGAAGGCCTAACGACAACAGAGTGCGGAACAGTCTGCAGGGGAGGAGCCAACCCACCACGAGCCTGCTCCTGAGCTCGAGCTGCCTCAAGAGACCCAGCATAAGTACGCAAGCGAAGGGAGATGAGCTGCACCCGAATCTCTCGCTCAAGTCCCAGTATGAATCTATGAGCCCTGTCCTCTTCGTTCGCCACAGGAACGGCTGCGAAGCAGCTAAGTCTTGTGAATTCTGCTGCATACTCATTCACAGACCTGGAGTCCTGTTTCAAGAAAGTCTAATGTTACAATATTGCATGGACAATATGTAACAAAATCCCAATAATAGAACAATGACCAACCTGTTTCAGGGCTAGGAACTATTGCTCCATTTCAACTCGAGTGCTGCTAGGGAAGAACTTCTCTAAGAAGCTCCTAGTGAACGTCGCCCAAGTAATCGGTCGTTCGAGCCTTTCGGACTCGGAGCTCCATAAAATGTGAGCCAGGTCCACCAGCTGGATGGCTACTACATCCACTCTATCAGCATCGGCAACTCGTGCTGCCAAAAATAACTGCTCAGTCCGGATCAACCACTGTTCGGCCTCCAAAGGCATCTCAGTACTGGAGAATTTGTCAGGATGTAGCCTCATGAAATCTGTGACTGTACCCGGACGGAGAGGGAGAGCCGCCTGCATGGGCACAGCAGGAGGCAGAACCCGAGCAGCTTCCAAAGCAGCCATCACCAGGTCACTGTGGTTTTGCTGAATATTGATCAACCGTTCCAACACATTGGTAACGGCCTCAAGCCCGGGCTGTCCTTCCTGAGGACGAGAAGTGGAACCTTTACGAACCATGGTCTGCACAAAATCAAAAATAATTAGCATCCAGATCAAAGTTGATTATAATTCATTCGTGTATGCATGGTCTGTATAGTGTTGAGCCAATCCCAGATCGACCCAAGCTTGTCTAATATATCAGTCAAACTAATACATTAGCCAAACCTGAGCTCTGATACCACTAAAAAGCGAGTCACGCTCCGCTTTCCAAAAAGAGAATACGGAATACGGAATACGGATACATGACTAAGTCCAGCGAATGATTTTAATCATCTATAAGCTGTCAAGATCTTTACAACATTTCACAGGAATAATCAGAGTAGGAAGCAAGAGAATTCAATCACGCATGCATAACTGAATTAATATACCAACAGGAATTTACTTGAAACAAAATTTAATAATCTCAAATAAACCAGATCTGAACAAGTTAATAATTCTGGGTCACATTGCCCAATACAAAATAATCCAAGTAGCAATACATTTATTCAAAAATAGTTGGAAGTAAATATAGCAAGAACTCTAGCAACTAGAGTCTCAAATCACCTACTCCATCGGTAGCTGATCACCATAATTTGCAATTTAATAAATTGTAGAAAAAGGAAAGAGAAACAAAACGTCCATCAATGCAAGTTACGAGCCGCTTGTATTGCAGGAAACAAGTACAGGAAAAGGGAAACACAAATAGAATAACAGCGGAAGCAAGCATAGCATGGAATAGACATGGCAACAAAATAGAACAACTAGCATGGCAAGATGAACGAGTGCAAGTGGCATGTAACAAGTATCAAGAAAACAAGTATCATGTACAAGTAACAAGTAGCAAGTGTCAGGTATCAAGTATCATATACAAGTAACAAGTAGCAAGTGTCAAGTATCAAGTGTCAAGTATCAAGTATCATATTGTTTCATGTAACATCCTGAATTTTCTATTATAATTAAATAAGAATTTGTTTGATTTCACGTATTTTGCACGTGCAAATTTATGTACATTTTTTCCTAAAAATTATTTATTTTCTTTTCATGAACAAGTAATTTAATTCTTCTCCTTTTTATTTAAAAAGCCTATTTAAACACTAGGCCTAATTTTCTAACTCTAGCCTACACTAATTAATTAATTAATTAAATTAGAAGCCCATAGACTTTTAGTCCACTAGTTTGAGCCCACTAATTTAATTCTCTTTAATTATCACAACTTGTAAGGTAGACTAATTTTGTAACCAATTAATTAATTAAATATGTTCAAACTAGTAACTAGGTGTGCTTGGTGTGACACGTGCATTGCACTAGCACGTGTCTTGGGTATGCTTAGGCTTGGCCGGATGGGATCAAGAGAGGGTGGGAGAGATGGAGTGAGTGGAGAGGTGGTTTTGAGTTCACGGGTAGTTGTTCTAACTCTCTAATTCATCCTAGCCCCTAATCTACAACCATCTAGTTCAATCTTGGCTCTCCATTCTACTTTGAAAAGTATATAAATACCCCCCCATTCTCTTCATGTAATACACTAGAAAAAAATTGGTAAAAGAAAAAGAAATAAAGAAACAAGTGTGAGAAAAGATTGAGAGCAATAGTGAGAAAATATTTAGTTGCATTTTGTTGTGTGTTCTTGCATTCATTGGAGGTCGGCTTACAAGCTAGAGGACAAGGGGAACTCAGGTTTCCATCAAGCAAGGAGGCGAAGGCGCTTTGGTGGCACAATCTAGGAGGAGAAGGAACCGTTCGTGTGTTCAAAGAGATTTGTAGGAGTTTTTCTATTCGTTTTTCTTCAAAAAGGTGGGTGATTTCTCGAGCTTCTACTTTAGATACCATGCTAGGGATTGATATTGTGATTATGTTAGGAATGAATAGGAAATATTGTCATGCTTTGTTTAAAGAGATTAAGAAAGAAAGAACACCAATTAATCTACATGAAAAGTTAGTAGAATAAATTAGATTGTGTAAATGAGTATGTGTTATGATGGCTTGGTAGTTTATTCGCATACTAAAATGGAGAGATTATGATTTTTATGAAACTTTATCTATGCATGAAATGAAAGATACCATGTGTGGGAGATATGCTTATGAATAAAAGTGTAGAATGTAAATTATGGAATGTTAAATAGATTAAATTGTGATAAAAGTGTGTTTCATTAGACATATGCGAGTAGTGATATAGTCACTCGATTTATTATCTATATTGTCTTTTAAAACATAAGAAAATGAGTAATTTGTACAAATGGGACTAAATTAAAAACTTGAATTTGTTAAAGAATGGAAAAAATAGGAGTTTGAACACATTGTGAAGAATATGTTGATTAATGATTCTTCTAAAAAGAAAATTTCTATGTCAAAAAAACGCATTCATGATCCACTTTAACTGCAACCTGTTATAATTGACAGTCGGCCGAACTAAAGTTGACAGTCGACTGTCAAGTATTAAATTTTGGATTTTGTTTAGCAGTCGACTTTTTCGTCTGAACTGAAGTTTCGCAGGACAGTCGACTGGCCATCTTTCAACAGTCGACTGCCACTGTCCTAACTATCAGTTCTTGAGTTTTGAAGTTTCGCAGGACAGTCGACTGGCCATTTTTCAATAGTCGACTGAACTGACTGTCGGTTCTTGAGTTTTGAAGTTTCGCAGGACAGTCAAATGGCCACTGTTCAACTGTCGACTGTCACTGTCCTGATTTTTGATTTTTGAGTTTTGAATTACTATAAAAAGATACCTAGACTTCATGAAAAGTAGGGCTGCAAACAAATCGAGCTATTCGCGAGCTATTCGGCTCGAGCTCGGTCAAAGCTCGGCTCGAACTGAGCTCGAGCCGAGCACGAGCTCAAAACTGAGCTCATTTCGTAAACGAGCCGAGCTCGAGCTTCGGGTTTTTTTTAAGGCTAAGCTCGCGAGTTATTCGGCTCGAATACGGTCAAAGCTCGGTCAAAGCTCGGCTCGAACCGAGCTCGAGCCCAAAAGTAAGCTCGTTTCATAAACGAGCTGAGCTCGAGCCTGAAGGTATTCGGCTCGGCTCGACTGCAGCCCAATGAAAAGTATTTCTATAACATTTGGCCTATTATGATTAGAATTTTGAGAAGAAGAATTAATAAGATTTTTTTTTAATATGATTCTTTTTGTAATTAAAAATACAAATATATGTTGAACATAGAGGAAATTGAGAAGAGTTCAAAAATGAGATTATAACATGTAAATTATTGAATAAAATTTAATATAAGATTGTTTAAGATTATGCAAGTCATGCATGGAAAATAAAGTGAAAGGAACATGATGAAATATGAAATCTGTGAATATGTGTACTTTCATTTTAATGAGCATGAAAAGAGAATTGAGACTAGAGTTTTAGCTAAGTCCTTACGTCGGCAAGAATGAAATTTTGAAAAGAGAAATGTGATAAATAAAGACCAAGTGTGGGTCATGGTTAATGAATGATATTTAAGACCGATGTAGAGGTAACGCTAAATTCTAGAGTGTTGATTTTTTTATTCATGATGCAATTATGTAAGGATTAGATACATAGTGGAGATGTGATGAAACTAAGAAAAAAACATAAGTATGAGGGCCATTGGATTTGCGGTGTGAGAGTGCTCACAGGATGTCCTCATGATGTGTCATGATTAGGGCGTGGATACTACTCCAAGATGTCATACCGGTAGCGATGCTTGTGGGGTGTTTGGTGACTATGGGTGGTCCATTGTCCATGACAGAGGTGAATTGTCCACAGGATGCCTGCATGATGCGTCAAGTGTTAGTGCGTGGGATTATCTAAAGGATGTCTGGACATGGGCTCGTAGCTCATAGAACACCTAGGATACTTACCGTAGTTACCATAGTAGAGTAGATCATGGCGAGGGAATCAACCCTACAAGATGAAGAACGATTAAGGGCTTGCCCCCGGACCTATGTAGTATGGGATGCATAAAATCCAAACAAGTGCACATCAGTGTCATGTAATAATAATAATTGCATTAAGGACTAAGTGCACATTCACACACGACATCAATAGGATAGTCTCCCATAGCTTTGTTTGTGATAAGTGTGTGCTTTCTAAGTAAGAGAAATTGATGTATTATATCCTAGCGTCAGTTGTATGCAACTGACGTACCCACAGTTTCTATGCAGGACAAAGTGATTGACAAGAACTAAAGATTGATCGCTGCTTAAAGAATTGTTCAAGTTGTTATTCAATTCATGTATAATGTTGTAATTTGCTTCCGCTATGTAAAATGTAATAATTGTTGTAATAAAAGTGTTTTATTCCTTGTAAAATTGTACGAAGAGAAGTGTAAAGATCATGTGGAACTTCGAATTCAGTCTTATTTGAAATTTGGGGTGTTACATTTCAAGTCTTGTATCCCTATCTAGGTAGCACTTCATGCGTCCCAAGTTTTTATCACATGATTGCTACATTCAAACAGTTTCGTTTTAGATTTCATAGTGGATCATAGATGGCAGTGTACTCAGGGACAAGCTCCAAGTAATCAAGTATCAAGCTCCAAGTAACCAGATATCAAGCTCCAAGTGTCAAGTAATCACGTGTCAAGCTCCAAATAACCAAATATCAAGCTCCAAATAACCAAATATCAAACTCCAAATAACCAAGTAGGATCTATGAATCTCTTCCAAGTACACGTTTCTGTATTTTCCACTATTAGATCTTTTCCTTTAAACCCCGGCTTAGTTTCTTCTTATTATTATTAAATAGAAATATACGTGCAAAAAACATGGCAAGAATAACATGGTATGAATATGTAACAGGTTTAGGTTGAAAGATAAACATGTACAGGTGATAGACAACACATAAAAGGGGTAGGACAACGAAAATTCAAGTTCAGGACAGCAAAACAGTACTGCACCAAATCTGGGATTTCCGTTGTTACAAACATGCAAACCTGGACACGTCAGAGAATCTGGAAAATAGACTCCCGGACGAATCCAACAAATATGTATAAATCATATAGTATTTCACAAAAATAGGCCTCAAAATAGAGTTGTATCAGGAAAACGTGTTCAACCAGAAATCAGAAGCTTATATTTATAAACAGGAAAATAAGATGAAAACTCACTGATTAAATCCAAGAAAAATCAGAGGTATTCCTTAGTATGTTTAGTAATAGAAAATAAAGTTTCATAATTTTCCAACTTAGATAGAATAATCAAGAAAAATCAGAATCATAAACACAGCAGTACTAAAACAGCAATATCTCACAAAATATAAATCGAAATCCAGATCCGTCAAAAAGGTGATAAAATAGATACAATAGGCTACAATTAATGTTCACAAAGTTTTTATAGCCTGTAAATAGAATTAGGTCGAAATTATAGTTCTTTACTGAACTGCATGAAAATTCTGCATGTATAGTAATTGTTTGCAAGCATAGAATAGTGTATAAAATTTATCAATTAAATCCACAAAAATTAGGGGTTAATCCCAATCAAGTCTAGTTGTACTCAGAAAATTATTGGATCAAAATACTGTCTTTAACATTAGTAGAAAAATAAATTATCCTCCAGAATTCGTATAAAACTGAATCTGGAATTTTTAAATACATCTGTAGTAAAATAGTCATAATTTACAACTCACAAAACGAAACTGAGATCTGTCAGAAATTCTGGAAAGTCGACAGAATTCTCTATAATTCATATTCACAAATAATTTTCATATACTGACCTTAATAAGGTCTAAAATACTGATAAAAAACGGGGTACAACACAAAAACAGAATCTTCCTTATGCATAAAATCAACATAGATCATATGAAATTCATCCAAATCGTAACAAACATGAAATAGGGTATACTAGATGTCCAAGCAACATGGTATAGGGTATTTTACAAGTCTACAAGGAGTTATACTACATCAAACACATCATGCATACAAGATCATTTAACACTTCATAATCACGAACACATGCATGTATACAAGAATTGATCATCTCTAACCCTAAATTCATGTCGTGTGTGCATTGAGACAACTACAGGAAGTTCAACACATAGAGAAAAGATATAACAGGGGTTTTGCACAAGAATTGTCCCTAGAATAAACCTACACTACAGGCGGTATTTAGTACTTGTATTACACAAAGAAAAGAATACAAAACTTGCCTTATAGATGACGACGAGAACGGAGCAAGAATAAGAATAACAGGAATGGATTCCCGAGTACGAACTCAACGAACGGATCGAACACGAACCATGAACACAAATCACAAACAACAAACCACGAGCCACCAACGAACACACGCACACAAGAGAGGGAGAGAGAGAGACGGATGAGAAAACGACGGCTCTGTCGTTGCTGTCAGGAGGAGTACAGCACCAGGGTGGAGCGTCGGGAGGGCAGCACGACATAGGAGCAGGCCGGAGAGGGAGAGGAAAATGAATGGGAGGACGGGGGGGGGTGTCGTGCTGGCTGGTGTCGCTGGATCGCGATGCTGCTGCGGCGCATCAAGAGGAGCACAAGGCACGAGAGGCGAGGAGCGGGAGAGGGACAGAGAGGGAGATTGGGATGTCGAGGAGAGGGCGCGGCGTCGGGATGCAGGTCGGAGGGATGATCGGGTTACACAGGGTAAAGGAAAGAGATGTCGGGGGATGGGTTTACTGTAGTCGGGAGGGATGGGTCGGCCAGGGTTTTGGTGTGTGAGAGGGAGAGAGACATATGGGTATATATATAACAGTAGAGTTTTAGGGTTTTAGGGTGTTAACGGGTAGGGTAGGTAACGGGTATGGGTTTAATATGTGGTTGGTTATTAGGGTTATATGATATAAAGGATCCAATAGGAATGGGGACAAAAAGATTAAATAAAATAGGGCATGAACAATATAAAATAAAGAAGATCAAAATAATAGCTCCATCAAATAGAGACGAAACAATAGACTGACAAATTGAATCAAGAAAAGCAAATAAAAGACGGCAATTTAAATAGATGAATATATAGAAAATGAAGATCCAAATCACGGTAAAAAAAGAGATACAAAGAGAAAAATACACAAAAACAAAAATACACCCCAATAAATACAGAAAAAGAAAAACAGGGGTTACACTTGGTTGGATATTTCCAGACCTGCTCAGTAAATACAAACCCGTTAACATTAGGGTTTCTAAAATTCTAACTTAGATCATGATTTTTATTTGATTTCTAATAAAATTTTGAGTAAAAGAATACCGCATTTAGTTTAATTTATCCTGGCATGCAACTACGAATAAATTAATCAACATTAGATCTATAATGTGTGACTATAACATGCGATAATCCACATACGAATAAATTAGATCTATAACTACAAAATGATTTAATCAACATATGAGTAGATTAGATCTATAACTACAACATCATACGAATAGTCTAGATATCTGACCACAACCTGAAATAACTATCATACGAATAAATTTAGATCTATGACTACAAAAAGCAATAATTATCATATAAATAAATCTAAACCTATAACTACAACATGAAATCATCTTACGAATAAATCTAGATCTAAGATTACAAGATGAAATAATCATCATATAAATAAATCTAAATCTACAATTACAACATGAAATCATCTTACGAATAAATCTAGATATATGACTACAACATGCATGAAGTGGAAAGGAACACCCACCGTTGATTGTAGAACGAATTTGGTTTGTAGGACCTCCAATAAATCTTCACAATATGCTCCAAGAAAAATCACCCAAGGATTCACCAAGGAACAAAACTCTCTCTCTCCCCCTCTCTTTCTTTCCATAACCTTCCCCCAAAATATTCCTTCATTCAAAAAAAATTTAAACACAAATTTAAATTAAAAAACCTTTCACTCTCTCCGCTAAGGTTAGCCTGCCAAAAATGAGCATTACACATGGGTTGGGCTCATCTCATGGGCTCCAAAGAAAAGTAATATTTTATTACATATCCTTAAAACTACAATAGCCCAATATATTACCTCGTTCAAAATAAAAATTAATAGAATGACATATAAGTAAACAAATAATTGATAAAGTGAATAATACAGGTCAAAATGTCATATTCTCATGCATGTGCATTGCACGTGTCACAGTGGAGAAAAATAACAAAATATTGTTTTATTTTTGCTTGGTGTTACACCTCAGGGTTCAAGAGATCTTCAAATCATTAATGCCAGACAATAGCGGACCGATCTAATGAATTGTTTGCACGAGAGGCATGCACAGGGTGAGGCCTCCCCCTCAGAATGTCAAGAGAACTGGTGAAGCAACTCTCCTCAAAGGCATAGATTAAGACACTCCTCTCATAGGGGGTGCACTGTAGAAAGAATCCTGACTTGTGAGAGTCGAAAGCATCTTGAGAGAAATAAATAGGAAAAGGCCCTAGTCATTAAAGTTGAATTGGAAAAGTTCAAGCATGACATCCTTCCATTCGAGGTGCTCATGATCAAGGTCGATGCTCATGGAGCCGCACTTTACTCTTGCAAGAGAAGAAGAATCCAGCAATTCAACTAGATCCAAGGGGAAGGACGACCAAGTCGTTCACTGCATCCGAGAAGTAGAGGACTGTTTGGAACAGATAAAACATGAAGGGAACCACCCTAGCAGGGTATGGCCCCAGTTGACATCCATTCAGCAAATTCATCCTCGATGCACCCATTCCAAACAACTTCAAAGCTCTTTAGTTCGAATCATACAATGGTGAATCTAACTCGGCTGACCATATTGACAATTTTAAAACTCTCATGATGGTCTATATCGCCACTTATGCGCTCATGTGCCGAACAATTCTTGCAACTTTGAAAAGATAAGCAAGGAAATGGTACTCCCGCCTCACTCCAGAGTCAATATTCTCTTTCGACCAACTCGAGGAGATCTTCATAGCGCACTTTGTTACTCGCTGCAAGACTGAAAAAACAAGTGCTTCGCTATTGGGATTGAAGCAAAGAGACAGAGAACCGCTGAAAGACTTTGTCAGTGCTTCACAGCCGAGGCAAGGTCCATCACTTGTTTATACTTTTCATTGGTGGCTTCCACTTTCCACCACAATGTCGCTGACAAAGACCTACAGGCCTCCATCGTGAAGAATCCTCCTAAAGATTACGCTGAACTTCTAGAAAGGAGTGACAAATATATCAGAGTCGAGGAAGCACATTATCCTCAAAGCAAGAATGATTCACCTTCCGGGAACAAACAGAAGAATGCAAGTAAGGAAGGACCCATGAAGTTTTAGAAAGACGATGCATGTCAACGCTATCCCCCTCTAGCACCATGCTTTGACAAGTTCACTCCCCTTAATGTAGGTGTGTCTACCATCCTCATGGCAAGTGTGTCTGCCATCCTCATGGTAATTGAGAAGGAAAAAATAATCTGTTCTACCCCCATGATGACCACAGCTAGCGAAAGAAGGGACATGAACAAGTGATGCTCATTTCATAGAGAACATGGACACACAACCGACAGCTGCTAAGACCCCAAAGAAGTAGTTGGAGGTCTAATTCGCTAGGGTTATCTCTTTCAATTTTTCCAACAACACAACAATGTTGAAACCTCTCTGGCACGGGGGATAATAACTATAAAAGAGATGCCATCCAAATCACAAGACTCTGAACACATGACCATTATTCACTCCATCCACGGAGGACCAATGGGGGGAGAGTCCAACTCCTTTTGTAAAGCCTTTGTCTGAAAGGTAAACTCAGTGTATAACATCACACCTACCATAAGCAGCGGGGTCCCGATATCTTTCTCCGACAAAGACTTAGTGGGTGTCCGAATACCTCATAGCGACACATTGGTCATAAAACATTACAGGGTGAATCATGAGGGACACCGCATCCTGGTAGACAACGACAACTTCGTAAACATCCTTTTCTTAGCCACATTCGATGCTCTCAATCTCTCCCAAGACCGACTCAAGCCCACCATCTATACACTCCACGGATTTTCCTGGTTTCCCCCAATAGATTGAAGGAATTGTCACACTCGATGTGATGGTAGGAAAGCCTCCCGCTACTCAAATGGAAGCACTGGACTTTATGGTAGTAGACGTCAAAGCCGCATACAATGCAATATTTGGCCGTCCAGGATTGGCAACCTTTCATGCATTTGCTTCCATCTACCACATAAAAATGAAGTTCCCAACAATAGCAGGCATAGGCAAGTTATAGAGAGCCAACTAGCAGCACGCGCATGCTACGCTGCCACAATTGGAGGCTTGGTCCTCCCGCTCGACGTCGTAGAACAACTGTCAGAAAGTAGTCACAACAACCCTGAGCACATAAACGAGCTTGAAGCTACTGCCATAGACAATCCTTCCAAGAATGTAGCGCCCCAGATCTCATTACTGGAAATCCGTGACACAAACCAGAATCATTTCCCTCAAATGCATCTCAAAACATTAATGACACGGAAATTTAAAAACTTTATATTGACAAATAAAATCATTACATCATTGATTACAATCATTATCTTGTTCTTGAGCAAGGAATACAAATTACATTAGAGTATTACAAATCCTCTCAAGTGACCATTATCACCTGCTCTTCGGAACGGTAGTCAACTGATTTTCCACTGGAACTCCATTTGAGTGGTCAATCTTCTTCCTTGAGATGCACCTTCTAGCTCGAATCTTCTGATGCTCTACTCTGATATCCCTGCACCTGCTCTACGGGTAGAAGGTACTTTTGCTAATCCTCTTGGATGCCCTGCTTGTCTTAAGTCCTCCTGAACTTGCGACCCGGTATCCAGCACCTAATTGAGTGGGCACGTCAATACATATATTGACGCAATACTGATAAGAAAACAGCGATCTTCAATTAGCAATCACAACCAGCTTTTAATAAAAATAGAAACGTGCATCCTAATTTTCTAGTGTCTGTGTATGCCATGACCTTAAGTCTAATGTACAGTACATAATGTACAGGAAACAGATGCACTTAGTCTAATGTCAGCAAGACTTTGGACACACATGCATTCCATACTACATACACTCCAAATAAAGCCGTCTTCTCCAGTTTCAGGGTTTCGAACCCTCGTCATGCATTGCATTCTACGATTGTACACTTCCTGTTCTCGTCCTAACATGGCTGGTGAGGCAAACAATTTGGGTCCAGTCCTATTACAGCGAATAAGTAGTAGTGATCATCTCACCAAAAGTCGTGACGAACTACAAGGTACACCATGTACCAAGTTGGCACCGAGACTCATGGGGGAATGGTCCATCCGTCACCAACATAGAACAGGAAACATCCCATTCTTACTACCGGTGATGGAACTGAGATGAATCCCAGGACTACGGATTGGTGTGCGTATCGATCGTTAAAGATAAACAGATTGCTTAATTGTGATCTAACCCTATATAGCGGAATCTAGGGTTCACAAATTATACCTGCGGTGAGAAGAAGACGACAGCGACCCCAAGATCTTCTGCACGTATTCCTTCCTCGAGTTGGACGTCGTGTGGGCGACGATCTCCCAACCTTTCTTCTCCTTGGCTGACCTCTCTTTCTCTCCTTACGTGAATCACGAGTTTTGAGAAAAATCTTATTTTTCAGATTGTCTATGACGGCCAGAGAAATAGAGGATATATATAAGGCTACGGCAGGGACCATGAGGAGAAATTAGGGTTAGGTCTCCTAACGAATCTGGGTATCCCGTGTTCAGCCCGAACACACAACCCAGGCCCATTAACAATAGCTCGGTCCACTAAGGAGCTATTGTTGCACTACCTTCCTAATCCCAAATTATATTTATGGGCTCCTTTTATTATATGCTCGTTCAACTCCCCATGTTAAGATATCGAATGTCCGTCGATCAAATTAAGTTACTGACAACTATATTGATCAACATCTTTTATCCTTAAGTAGTACCACTCAACTTTATTTGTCATGTCGGATGTAATCCACCTGCAGGGTTTACATGACAATCCTTATGAGCTCCTTAAGGGGACATCATCAACCCGACGTATCGGGACATGGATTCCTTTTACAATCAACAGCCCATCATACATACAATGCTATTACCCAATTCATAGAGGTTGTTGATCCATAATGAATCTCACTCTTTTATGAGTCAAAGTAATGCACACTGCATATACATGTCTGTTATTATATCTGGATTAAGAGCATAAGCATCCATAATAATAGAGGTGTTTGTTCTCTTTTGTAGTCAGTACAAAGAGAACAACCTCAAGTGGTCCTGTTCAATACACACAAAGTGTACTAGTGTAAACCTATAGTCAAGACAGACTAATACCAGATTACACTACAACCTTTCCAATGGATTGTCCAAGTCCGTCTAGGTTGTGAAACTATTTATATATTCCATATGGAACTGATAATATGATCTTCTATGTCACCTCACACCATATTATCAACCTTATAGAATATCAGACACTTGCATTAATATTATAATAACACAATATGCAAACATATGCCCATATGATTCTCATTCAAAAAAAATAAGGAAATAAAATCCTTATTTCCATCGGGTGTGCACAATCTCAACATGCATACTCATAATATCAATGCAGTATTGTTGCTTCTTCCAATAGGCATAACTAATTACTCACTTATTGGAATCGCGTGATCTTGGGTTCTATATAAAGGTATGAGTATCTACTACGAATCTCTAATTGATCAGTTACTCAAATTCATCTATTAAAGTACTAAAAAACTCTTGTTTCCATCAGCTGTGCTCATCCAAACTGCAGACTTCACGATTCTGGCTACATCTTGCAATAAGCACAATAATTCACTTACTTATTGAAATCACATGATCCTGGATTTTATGGAAAGCTATGTGTGTCTACTACAACTCTCTAGTTGCTCATATTCTCAAATTCATCCATTAAAGCACAATAAAACCCCTATTTTCATAAGTACATGCACAAGAAGATTAACTTACTTAACAAAACAAGGTCTTCTACTAGGACTGGTTGTAATATCCCGATATCCCGGTCGGATATTATATTTGTATTATTATTATTTTTAAAATTACAATATTTTTATGGAAATTATCTAGTTTTATTAATAAAAACTTATCTATATATATACTAATAAGTATATATATGTATTGTATCGGTTTTGTGCACTTGTACAAAATCCTGTAAAATACGTTTTTGAGAAAATGTCTGAAATATCCGGGCCTGATATTAAAAATTATTATTTTATTTTTATTTTATTTTTATTTTCATAATTGAAATATTTTTTGTGGATATTACCCAGTTTTACTAATAAACATTATCTATATATATATACCAGTCTGTATACATCTGTATTGTATCAAATTGGTACTGAAATCTTCCAAGCTAATAATAAAATTATTATTATTATTATTTCTAAATTAAAATATTTTTGGTAGAGATTATTTGTTTTAACTAATAAAAATTATCTGCATATGTAGATGTATGTACGTATATGTACTATATCGATTTTGTACGTTTTTACGAAATTATGTAGTATGTAATTTTGGGAAAATACCGCTTATTATTGATCAATCATGATCAAATGGAGGGTTAGAGATGAGTAGGGTGTTGATTGCAATTTAAATTTGCAAATTAAACTCCAATTGATTAACCATAAAAGGGAGTGACACTTGGGTGTTTCTCACACCACAAGCTCACTCCCCTTCACCTGTAAATCCCCCCTCACTCCCCTTGGCCGACCACACACACCCAAGGGCAAGAAACCCTTTCATTTTTCCTCCATCTCCTTCTCATCTCATTCTCTTATACTTTCTTCTACTCCTTCTTTATTTGTTTTTAATTAGAAAAAATTTGAGAAAAATAGAAAAGAAAGAGAGATCAAATCAAAAGAAAACAAGAGTGGGTTTCATTTCTTGATTTTTTCTAGATATGAGGAGCAAGAATAAGGAGCAAGGAGGAGAATGAAGCTAAGCAAGTCCTTCCTACATTTTGGGTGGGGGTTTCTGACCTTTTATGTATTATTATTATTATTGTTGTTATTGATTAAACAATCTCAAGATTTGGACTAATTCATGATGCATATGAGTAGTAAGGATTGAAAGTGTTTAAATGCAAAGATTGAAGTATAAGAACTAAAACAAAACCCTAAAGATTCAACCTTGTAATTTTGATGGTTAGAATTAATTTTTTAAGCTAAAGTTGAAATCTTGAGTCCAAATTAATTTGAGAGGTTCTCATATCCTTACCATGCTCAAATTTTTGTAGATTTTTTTGAGTTAATTTTATGGGTGAAATAGATCGTTTTCCCAAAATAGTGAGCATCAAAGCAAAATTGCTGTTTTGTGGATTCCGACATGTGTTCAAAGGACTGGATTTTGAGTTCCTTAGGGAATCTGAAAAAAATGTTCAACTAGAGAGTTGTAGTAGATGTTCTCCCTTTTCCAAAATGGCCAATTTTGTTAGATTCCGATAAATATAGCAAAAGTTCTAATCTTTACAAGTTTCGCTTTTGCTGTGCTTTTTGTTATTTTTAAATTATGTTCGAATGACTGGATTTTCAGTTCCTTACGAAATCTGAAAAAGTGTTCAACTAGATAGTTGTAGTAGATGTTCTTACCTTTCCGAAATGGCCAATTTTGCTTGATTCCGATAAGTATAGTAAAAGTATAAGCTGTACAAGTTTCAGCTTTTGCTATGTTTTATGTTGTTTTAAATTGTGTTCAAAGGACTGGATTTTGAGTTCCATTCAGAATCTGAGAAAGTTGTTAACTAAGAAGCTGTAGTAGATGTTATTAGCTTTCCAGAGAGCCAAATTTTGTTAGATTCCGAAAAGTATAGCAAAAATTATAAGCTTTACAAGTTTCAGCTTTTGGCTGTGCTTTTTGTTGTTTTGAATTGTGTTTAAAGGACTGAATTTAGAGTTGCACAAGGAATATAAAAAAGTGGTCAACTAGAAAGTTGTAGTAGGTGTTATCCACTTTCTAAAATGTCCAATTTTGTTAGATTCTGATAAGTACAGCAAAAGTTAGGAGCTTTGGAAGTTTCAGCTTTTTGCTGTGCTTTTGTTGTCTTTGTATTGTGTTCAAAGGGCTGGATTTTTAGTTCTATTCGGAATATGAGAAACTTGTTAACTAAGAAGTTGTAGTAGATGTTATTAGCTTTCCAGGAAGTCCAATTTTGTTAGATTTCGAAAAGTTAGCAAAAGTTATAAGCTTTACAAGTTACAGCTTTTGGCTGTGCTTTTTGTTGTTTTGAATTGTCTTCAAAGGACTGAATTTTGAGTTGCACAAGGAATCTGAAAAATTGGTCAACTAGAAAGTTGTAGTAGGTGTTCTCCCCTTTCCAAAATATCCAATTTTGTTAGATTTCGATAAGTATAGCAAAAGTTTTGAGCATTGGAAGTTTCAGCTTTTTGCTGTGCTTTTGTTGTCTTTGTATTGTGTTCAAAGGGCTAGATTTTGACTTACATTCGGAATCTGAGAAAGTTGTTAACTAAGAAGTTGTAGTAGATGTTATTAGGTTTCCAGGAAGTCCAATTTTGTTAGATTCCGACAAGTATAGTTCTCACGCCCCGCTTCCCAAAATACGGAATACGAGCACGTAACATTGGCCCAGCGAATGATTTTCATCATCCATAAGCTGTTCAGGAATCTTTACAACATATCACAGGAATAATCAGAGTCAGAAGCAAAGAAACAACCAGGCATGCATAATTGAAACAAGATATCGACAGAAATTTACTTGAACCCAAAAATATATAAATTTCAAATAAATTAGAATCTGGACAAGTCAAACATCCTGGGTCACATCGCCCAAATACAAGATAATTATCCAAGTAATCAAGTATATTGTATTCAAATCAAGCAATAAATAATAATAATAAAGCAGGAAATCCAACACTAGTATCTCATATCCCCAATGCCAACGGACAACTGACCATCCTGATCTGCAATTAATAAATTGCAGGAGAAGGAAAAAGAAAATAAGTACCCGTCAATTGCAAGTTACGAGCCACTTATAATGTAGGATACAAGTACATGGGATAAATAAATCTAAGTAACAAGCATAGCATGGTATAAGCATGATAACAGAATAAAATATTTAACATGAATCAGGAATTGAACTCAGGTAGCATGGTATACTAACAAGTACATGTAGCATGTTTTAAGTGTCAAATATCATGCAAGTTGGTGATCAGGTAAACAGGTAATCATGTATCATGTAACAGGTAAGTAGGAACAGGTAATCATGTAACAGGTAAATCAGGTATCAGGTGATCAGGAACAAGTAATCAGGAAAATAGGTAATCAGGAAACAAGTACAGGAAATCAGATTATGTCATGTCAAGTCTTGTGTTATTACTATCTTGGTAGCACTTCATGCATCTCGGCTTTTACTACATGGTTGCTACATTCAATCAAGTTATGTTTAGATTTCGTAGTGGAGTCCATACGGTAGTGTACTCAGGGATCAGGATAACAGGAATAATAGGAACAGGTAGAACCTAGTGGCTCTCTTCCGAGTACACCTTCCTATAGGGAAGTATGCAGTCAGGTACAGGAAACAGGCATAACCTAGTAGTTATCTTCCGAGTACATCTTCCTATAGGGAAGCATGCAGTCAGGTACAGGTAACAGGATCGTGAATCATGTAGTCATGAACACGTAACAGGCAGGCAGGACACAGGTCCTCTTCTCAGTACTTATATTTTCCACTGCTAGATCTTTGCCTTAACCCTGGCTTGGTTATTTATTATTATAATCAGGCATGCATGTATGTGTCGCAAAACAAAGCAAGGATAACAGGGTATAAACATGTATCAAGTCCAGGGTGCAAGATAAACAAGTACAGGTACAAGATAACACCTAACAGGGTAAAACAACTAGTTTTCTAATTCAGGACAGCAAGACAGTGTTGTACTAAAACAGTGATTTCCGCTACTACAAACATCCAAATCTGGATCCGTCAGAGAATCTGGAAAATAGACTTCCAACCGAATCCAGCAAGTATATATAAGTCATATAGTGTTTCACAAAGTCATAACTCAAAACTGAATCTAAACCAGGATATGCATTCAGCCAGAAATCAGTAAATTATATTCAAGTACAGGAAAATAGCAAGAAATCATCGTAATAAATTCCAGGAAAAATCTGGGGTATTCCCCTATAGTCAACCAAAATTAGAAAATATTAAGAAACGGTAGTTTGGCAAATCTGGAGTTCCCAACACTGCTATTCGAAAACAGTAATATCTCGCAAAACATGAAACGAAATCCAGATCCATCAAAGAGAGATTAAAATAGACAAAATAATCTAACTTTCATATTTTACAAATATTTTTCATACAGTAAAAGGAAATAGGGTAAAAATATAAATCTTTACAGAACAGCGAGCAAAATACAGCAAGTATAGCTTTCATAAACAAGCATGAAACGACATATAAACTCGTCAATAAAATCCACCAAAATTCTGGGTAATCCCTAGATAGATATAGAATTACTGTGCAAAGTCTCATATCAAAATAATATAGTTAACACAAAAAACAAAATAGTTTATTCATCGAAATCAATAAGAAGCGAAATCTGGAATTAGAATTCACCTCTGCAGTAAAACATCCATATCTCACACATACGAAAACAAAATCGATCAAGGTCAGAGGGGTTGGAAAGAAGACGAATTCCTCTAAAAATCATGTTTTATACTGAAATTAAGATACTGACCTTAATATGATCTAATTTACTGATCAAGACAGATTATCGACAAAACACAGAATTTCCTTTCGGAACAAAACCAACATGAATCACACGAAACTTGATCGAAACATAACTAAATATGAATTAGAGTCTACTAAGTGTCCAAACATCATGAAATAGGGTATATAACATATTCACAACCATCACATCACATGGATCTCATCAAACACATAATTTCACCTAATCATCTCACATGTATAAATAGATCAAGAATGGTCAAACCTAGTTATTTTCATGTCGATTTTGTGTCGTGAGGCAACTATGGTCAAATAGCACAATAGAGACAAACCCATCAACATAACACACACACGAGATGTCTCTAGAACCCAACTACACTATAAGCGGTATTTTTTTAATTTGTATCTTACAAAAGAATTTGAGTACAAGTTACTTGCCTTAGTCGAAGACGACAACGAAGAACACCAAGAATAATGGGAACGGATCCCGGCAACGAACAAAACCCATGAACGAGAAATCAACGAACCCATGAAGGATCCACACATGCACTCGAGCACATGCAAGAAAAACCCAAGAGCAAGAGAGCGAGAGATAGCATCGGGATGCACGGCGGCTGGCCTTGTTGCGACTGCTGCTGTCTCCTAGCGCACCGGCGGACGGCGGACGGACGGCAAGGGGAGAGAGACAGCGGATGGAGAGATGGGATTGCATGGGTTGGGGAGTTGGTCGGCAAGGGAAAGTCAGGCTGGGCTTGGCAATCGGCTAGGGTGTGCAGGCAGGAGGATGAGGGTGTAGGAAGGGCTAGGAGGAAAACGGCTGGGGTGTTTAGAAGGTGAACATGGCCATGATATTGGGTTATATATATGGGATGGGTTATTAGGGTTTCATCTAGGGGGCTGACGGTAGTATGGGCTTAATGGGTTTCGGGTTGGGTGTATCCACAAGGAGACTAGGGTGATACAAAAATGAGACGAGTACAGAAAAGAGCAATAAAATAGGCACGAACAAATGGATAAAGAGAATAAAAAATAATAGACTGATCAAAAGAGACGATATAAATGAGACAATTGAATCAAGGAGATCAAATAAAAGAGACAAAGAAAAATCAAGTAATTGAATATATTGAAAAAAAAATATTCAATGTACGGACAAAGAAATACAAGAGAGAGTACAAAATTCCCCAAAAAGAAAATACTGAAGGGTTTCGAGCACATAAACGCAGCGGAATAAGCGTGAAAAATAAATAAAAATCGAAACCCTCCGCAGGATCCATGCGAAAACACAAGATTTAATTCGGAGATTAAGAATAAATACCTTAAGAAGCTTTAACAATTTAATAAGGGAGAATTAAAGAGGTCCAAGCTTCTTGAATCACCACGCATCCCGCTCTCGCAATCTACGCTCTACCGGTATCCACACGAACGCTTGATCTTTGAAGGAGCGATGTACTAGCATCCGAAAACCAACTTCTCTCTATCTCCATCTTCATCTCTCAAACGGCTAGGGTTTTTCTCTTGAACCTCTAACCCTAATTTTGAGAGTTTAAGATGTTTATATCGAGAGAAAAATCTATTTTCTAAAGCCCAATCCCATTGGGCTTTTATTAAAATTAGAATTCTTAATTAAATAATTAATTAAGTCAAACTTAATTAATATTCTAATATAATTCTAATTCTAATAATTAGTAAATTTGAAATTCTATTTAATTAATTAATTAAGTCTCACTTAATTAATATTATAAATAAAATCGAATTACTATTTAATTTAAATTCATAATTTAAATTAAATCTCCTTCAAGCGTTCTTGTGTGTGACCCTGTAGGTTATTATTACGTTGGCAATAATTTTATTATTCAATAAAATTATAAACAATGAGCGGCATCTAGTAATACATCATTGCTACCCAAGTAATAATAATATATCGGTGATTCGATTAAACCTTTCGTGACTAATGTTCCATGTAATATAATCCTTTTAACCTTGATATTATAGATTAAACTTGAGGCATGGTTTGTGTCATCCTCTTCATAATTTAATCTTTATTTTCTTGATCGATGAGTACACTATTCAAACAAATCAATATTTGAGCATGGCCATGCATTTCATAGTCTCACTCAAACAAGAGGCCAATAATATCACTCCTATAGATAGGAGGGTTAAATCCCATCTAGATCATTCATATCTCTCACATGATTCATAATATACCCAACAACCATCTTTATCATTACCCGGTTAAAGATAACTTTTGAAGAAATCAAAGTATATTAATTCTCATGTAGAACTATAATGATTTCAGGTCTAAGGATCATTACACCATTATCACTGTGAGATTTCTTATGACACTATTTATAATCTTCCATGTAGAATCTCACGGTGGGTCAGTCCAGTACACTGTACTCTTACATGTACCTATGCATTGACTTTAGCATCTCTATACTAATGACCAATGAGATATGGTCATCAGTCAATCAACATACTAGTCTCGATGTATTATTATTGTCTTTATAATAATAATACTCGACTAGGGACATTTAAGAATATGATACTCTTAACATATATAATCTCATGTTCAAATCTCATATTTGAATCTATATAATTTGTATCATATTCTAAGGACATTTATTATGCTAACATTTATAACGCAGTAAATAAAGACATAATAAACTTATATTTTAATAATCACTAAAACATAATGACATAATAGCGTTTCTAAAACTCTAATGTATTGTCTCTAGGGAACCTACACTAACAAATACACCCAAAAATACCCAAAATGAAAAACAGGGGTTACAGTAGAAAAAGTTATAAGCTTTACAAGTTTCAGCTTTTGGCTGTACTTTTTGTTGTTTTTGAATTGTGTTCAAAGGACTGGATTTTGAGGTCTATAGGGAATTTGAGAAAGTGGTCAACTAGAGAGTTGTAGTATATGTTCCCATCTTTCCAAAATGTCCTATTTTGTTAAATTGCGACAAGTATAGAAAATGTTATGAGCTTTTGAAGTTTCAGCTTTTTGGTTGTCTTTGTTGCTTTTTGTATTGTGTTTAAGGAGTTAGATTTTGAGTTCCACAAAATCTGAAAAAGTGTTCAACTAGAAAGTTATAGTAGATGTTCCCCCCTTTTCAAAATGTTCAATTTTGTTAGATTCCAACAAGTATAGCAAAGGTTGTGAGCTTTACAAGTTTCAGCTTTTTGTTGTCTTTTATTGTTTTTGAATTTTGTTCAAAGAGCAGAGATTTGAATTCTATAAGGAATCCGAGAAAGTTGTTAACTAGCAAGTTATAGTAGATGTTCTCACCTTTCCAAAATTTTTTATTTGGTTAGATTCCGATAAGCGGAGTAGGAGTTATGACTTTTACAAGATTGACAGCAGCTAGCCTTTTTGGCTGAAGTCATTGTCTATATTATTCGAAGTTTTGTACCTCTTACTTACTGAATTTGGAAAAGTTTTCAACTAGGGAGTTATAGTAGAGTTTATCACCTTTCTAAAATATCCTATTTGGTTAGATTCTGATATGCAGATTAGGAGTTATGACCTTTACAAGTCACAGCAGCTAGCCTTTTGGCTTAAGCTTCGCTGTTTAGATTGTTTTCTACCTTTTATTGACTGAATCTGAGAAGATTATCAACTAGAGAGTTGTATTAGAGGTTCTCAACTTTCCAAAATGTCCTATTTTGTTAGATTTCGATAAGCGGAGTAGGAGTTATGACCTTCACAAGTCACAGCAGTTGGCCATTTCGGCTGAAGCTTCGCTATTTAGATTGTTCGAGGTTTTTGTGCCTTTTATTGACTTAATCTGAGAAAGTTTTCAACTCGAGAGTTGTAGTAGATGTTCTCACCTTTCTAAAAAATCTAATTTTGTTGAATTCCAATAAGAGTAGAACTTTTAATTACTTCTAGGGTGTTAGAAATCTTTTTATGTTGCTTTTGTGTATAAAAGATCAAGTTCTCATTAGTAGTATGTTTATATTGGCTGTTAAAAGATTCTTTTGTTGTTTCTAAATATAAAAAATCCAGTTTTGCTAGTAGCATGTTATTTTTCTTTTAGGTTGTTATAAGACTTTTATGGTTGCTTCTATATGATTCATTTGTGGCATACATAGCCAGCTGGCTCATATGTAATTCGTTTGGCTCATACGTAGCTAGTCAGCTCGTATGTAAGTTGTTTTGCTCGTATGTAGCTTATTACCTAGTACGCATTTGTTGTGCTCGTCTAAGGTAATATCATTGCCCTAGGAGCCATCGACCATCAAGGCATGCATTTATTTTACTCCTCGTAGACTGTGGACGAGTCACCCCTCGTGCACCATCAAATCTTAACCGGTGTAGGTTGATCGCGGGCCGGAAGTATAGACGGAATCCAAGTCCAGGGTAGTAGCGTGCGAATACGTTCATATTGCCGGGTCTTGGATCGATAGGCTATGAACAGTTTCCTTAAGGATTCTGGTAAGTCCAGGTTGAGCACCTAGTAGAGTTATCTTGCAAAGTCTAACTTAAGACCTAGCATGTTGTGTTAGTACTGTTGTCATCCCTCGGATTGTTTAGGGTTAGTGACATCGTTAGGGTAGTAACTTATGGGTATTACTACTTAACCCTTATTTATTATCATTTTTCGCCGAAGGGAAAGAGTTGGTATTAAGGGTGATACCTTATGATCCGACCTATTCTATAGGCCAACACTAGGTCTTGTTATTGGTTATACCCTTCCTGTCAAATGGATACGAATTGTGCCTTCTCATGAGTTGGGAGCACGGGATCCGTATCTTGTCTGTTAATTTCTGAAGTGCCATGATAAGGGCGGGAGAGATTCCTGTCGGAGCAAGGGGATGGACCCCCGAAACTCCGTCATGCGCTATATCAAGAAAGGAAAACAAGCCATAGACTACGGTCTATCAGCTAGGGGCCACAGGGGATGCTTCGAGATAACCTGTACTGCGAATACCCTGCGTTCGTCAGATTTTTAAGTGAGGTCCAGTACGCCGAACAATAGTGGCAAACAGGGACACCACTATATGACTACGAATGGCGAGATTAGACCATTTCAGGGAAAATTCATCAGTCACGCTGTATCTTCAGAAACAGGTTAAGTACAAGAGTACAATTCATGGTGCAAGTTCAAATCCCTATATGTGAAGAAAAGGCTTGATATGGGGTGTATGTAGATATAGGCTGCATACTGTTCCGGAGACTCGCTTGCATTAGAATAAGTGCATCGTTGCATTAGTTAATCTTGCATTAGAGTCTAAGTCAGCATACACTGACACATCAATCATATATATACATGTTTCTCTTTTCATCAAAGTGTTTGTTTAATGTTGAGAATCGCTGCTAGTCATCAGCTTTAAAGCATCAGTATATGTACTGACGTCCCCACTTCAATAGATACTGGATTGCAGAGCTACATATACAGGATTCAGGAGGACTCAAGGCAAGAGAAGCAAAGTGTTGATTTTATTTCAATTGTAATATATGTTTTAATTTATTTTATATTGAGAAGCATCCCAGTGAAAGTACCAAGTGTTATATATTATTCATTGTACTCTGATATATTTTTTATTGAAAGTTTGTAACACTTGGGCTTGTATGACAGTATTGTAACACTGATGTAATGTGTTGCAGTTTTATAACATTCGGACTTGTAATACATTTGTGTTGAATAAAAAGTTTTAAAATTTTCCTTTTTTTTGTGTATTGTGGCCAATTGAAGGAAAAGATTCTGGCTTATGTCACGGTTTTCCAGTGTATATAAATCGGGGCGTTACACTGGTTCTATCTAGAACTTAGGAAAATCATAGCTTTCAAATCACAAACTGAAATTGCATGATTCAAGATGCTCTGGAAAGCTAAGAATCTCTACTAAAAGTCTCTAGTTGGTCAGATCTTGAGATTCTAAACCCACTACTCCAGAAAAGCTCATATGTACAGACCTACTAAATCTGTACTTAATCTGAACATAGTCTATTCAAAATTCAATATCAATTCAACCATAAGTCCAATACTTATTAAATGTGGGATTCAGTAACTAGATATATACAAGTCTAACATATCCAAAAATTGCATCAAGATTTAAAATATACAGAGGGTTATAGCCTTTTGAATATAGTAGAAAATTTTCTTCTATTCTCAGCAATGTGTAAAACCTCTGGTTACAAACTAATTTTGAAAACCCATCAAATGTTGTCAAATTATCTAAACTTTTAAATACATGATCTAGATACATAATAGATGCTACAATAAAAATTTTACTGGAATATTATATACCATGAATTATTTATGATTTATTAAAATTCATCTTTGAAACAAAACAAAGCCAGTTCTTAGCTCTGGAACAGTTGACAAAACATAATTTTTAAATATAACAAATAAATTTATAAAAATCTGAAATTTGGAACGACTGTTGTTAACACATCCAAGTAACTCCAGTAAAATTTTTAGCTCAAGATATCTTACCAATTCCATAATATGAATTTTCAAACTTCACTTCATAACAAGAAAAAACACAATTTTGCACTATTTTCTGTTCAGAAAAGAACCATTTTATTGGGCTAATAAATGAACCCAGAAAAATATGAAAAAAATTGAGGATACTCTAAACTCTTCCTAGAACATGGCACAAAAATTTTATGTCCAGATTCTTAGCCAATTGCAAGGTAGAGATTTCTAAGTGTCTAACATAACATAGGTGTTCTATTATGGAAGCATGGTATAAAAAAATTGCACTAACATACAACTCAGGTTTGCATAACTTATCAAACACTCATACATGTATTCATGCTTCTCATATCTACTCTTACACACCAAATCACACATAAAAATTAAATTCTAGAGTTAGAGAACACCCACCGATTTGAGTTGAGAATAAGCCCTTGCCTTCAACTTTTCTTCTCCTTCTCCAAGCTTGCCTTCACTTCTCCTCCAAGAGCTCCAAAGTATGGACCTACAAAACAATGGAAACACTCTCCTGCTCTCTTCCTTTTTTTTTTTTTTGATGGCTTGAAGAAAAATCAAGAAGGATGGAAGAAAAGATGAAGAAGTTGAAGAAAATGGAAATGCAGAGATAGGGGGGGTTTGATTTCCGAAAATTGGAGGAGGGTAGGGGTTGGGGTGATGAGGTGGAGGGTGGGGATGGAGGGTAGGGTGGGTGAAGGAAATGAATGGGTGGATGATGGCCAACACAAAAAACATAGAAGCTTCAAGTGTGTTCTTACTTCTTCATGAAAAATTAAACATGGCAAGTTTCCCACCATTAGATTTCATCAAATTACATTCAATCACAAATCATAAAGTATGGTTCCATACCCTAGGTTAAGTCAAGGAACCCTAACCCTAACCCTATAGCAAAACACCATATGGTTATTTACAATTCAAATTAATATGTATATCTATAGCAAAATATGTTCAAATATTTAAATCATAGAATATCTACGGTCATATTTACATTTGAAACAATTATAGATCATATATCATATACGATCCAATACGAGTCAATCAAATATGTATATAGATATCTATCTATATACATAAGAATAAGATAATTTGAATTTATAGAAATATGTTTATAAAAATTATTATTTTCCGAAAGATTGTCTTGTCAAAACAATCAGGGCAAAACCACAATTTAATTGAGAAGATATCTCGAATCTATCTCATCGGGTTCAGAATAACCAATATATCTGAATTTCTCAATTAAAACCAATTATTATTTTTTTTTTTGACGTGAACGGATAGAGTCGAAAGACTCCAGCCACAGCAAAAATATATTAATAACAATCAAAATGTACAATGGAAAGTTTTACAAGTAGTAAAACAAGGAACACAACGATTACAGGCTGAAATAACAAACAAACTAGATCCGGAGAATCGCCCGGCAGTGACCCAGAGCGCAAAAGAGGAAGCAGCAGCAAAGCAGCCCCCCTTCGAAAGGTACGCCAGGAAGTCTCACAGCGCGGCAAAACCACTGGAGAGGAGGGGATGGCGGACCATCAGAGCAACCCGGAGGAAAAAGAAACGCCACCACCGCAAAACTCCAGTGCCGCAATGCCTGGCAGGGCGCGATAGGACGGACCAGCCTCCCAGGGCAACACGAAGAAGTTCCAAAATGAGCACGCAGCAGCAAACCAGATATCGCAGGATAACTGCGAACAAAAAGAAGACCAAAGGCCCAAACATAATCCCCAAAAATTCCCTAGAAGCACAGCAATAAAACGATGGGGCTAAACCCACCAGAACCGAAACCAAACATCCGCAATAACACCAATAATGAACAACCATAACATAATCGCAGAACTAGCATCAGGGCACAAGCAAAACATCATCTCAGCGAAGGGGAGAGAGAACCAAAAATAGAGCAAGCAGAATCACATTAAGAACAGGAGTCAAGGTAACCAAATAAACATAGGACCTATAAAGAAGTCATAACAACAGAACGCATCAACAAACAAGATAGAAAGAAGATAGCAAGAGGGCTGAAGGGAAACCCTCACAAAAGAACCACCACCACTCCAAATAAACCAGGCCACCAGGGCCAAACAGGGCCACCAAAGGCCGAACAGCAACAAAAATACAGCCAGCAACAAAGCCGCAAAGTCCAGATGTACCAGACCAGCAACATCAGCCAACCAAAAACGCCTTACGGGTCCATCAAAAGGGCGAAAGAAACAGTTTAACCATCCTGCGAAGAGGAGAACATAAAGAGTTACATCGAGAATCAATAAAAAAGACAGGTTAAACAATAAACTATGAGAAAGCCACAGAAAATGTAATAAAGACTATAAAGAGAAAAAGCAAGAAGAGGTCATTAAAATGCATTAAGGCATTGAAGAACCGAATAAGACTCGAGTAACCGGGGGTTGTTAAAAAATGCTCGGTCTTTGACCGGAGCATTGGAGGACCAAAGCTCAAAGTAGAATAGGAAATCGTCAATTATGTGGGCGATGGAGGAAGCTCGAAGAGAGAAGAGACGACGGTTTCTTTCCGTCCAAACGAGCCAAATAATGATGTGGGTCGAAAGCTGCCAGCATTTTCGAAATCTAGGAGAAGGAGAAGGGGCATCCCAAATAGCCTCCAGGCTAATAGGCAAGGCCGGATTTTCCCAAGCAAGAGAGACCAACTGCCAAAGCGGGGAAATGAAAGAACATCTCACAAAGAGGTGGTTAACATCTTCAGAAAATTCTGAGCAGAATGGGCAGAGTTGCCCCCAAGCAAGATTGCGTATATTGAGAATCTCAACAGTCAGCAATTTGTTGTGGATAGCAAGCCAAGTATTAATTTTAACCTTAAGGGGAGCACAAGAGTCCCAGATGAAAGAGGCGGAGGGGGAGGTAGTACCACGGTGATTAAGAAAATTATAGAAAGATTTGACAGTAAATATCCCAGAAGAATTCCATCTCCAGGCGATACCATCATTAGGGTGCCAGACGACGCTGGAGAGAGCTGAGATCAGCTCGGTCAATTCCGAGATTAAGGTCGAAGGGAGCTCAGTCTCAAAGGGAATAAACCAATGTTTATTGGAGTTGATAATATGGTATGAGTCGCTCACAGATGCCTCAGGGAGAGAGGCGAGACGGTAAAGGTTGGGATAGGCAGAGGATAGTTTAATGTTGCCAAACCAGAGATCATTCCAAAAGAGAGTTCTAGAACCAACAGAGCATCGATGGGAAATACCACACTGAAAAGCTGCCGCAGCTTTCCACACACCTTTCCAGAAAGGAGAGGCTAATCTATGAGTGGCGGAGGGAAAGGACCACCAGGGAGAGTTAGAAAGATAATGGCCTTTGATACATTGGACCCACGGTAGATGCTCGAAGAGGTGGAATCTCCAGAGCCACTTACCAAGCAAGGCTAAATTTTGGTGCCTGAGATTGAGAATACCGAGACCACCGTGAGCCTTAGAGGAACAGGCTATGTTCCAATTGCAAAGATGCGACCCTATTTTGAAACCGGGAGATCCGGACCAGAAAAAATTGCTCCTAATTTGATCTAATCTTTTGATGACCCAAGACGGGAGAAAGTAGAAGGACATCAGATAAAGTGGAATAGCCAAGAGGACAGAGTTGACCAGAATTAATCTGCCCCCTCGAGAAAGACACTTGCCAGTCCAGACATTGAGTCTGGCTTCAATTTTGTCAATGATGGGGAACCAATCTGATCTATGGAGCTTGCCCCATCTGAGAGGAATACCTAGATAGGTAATGGGGAAAGAGGCCATGGGACAATTAAAAAATTGGGAGACTTCTGCCTGACGGCTAGAATCACCACCAAGCCAAGTCACCGAAGACTTTTGGAAATTGATGGATAAACCAGAGGCAAGCTCGAAGCAATAGAGAAGAAGTTTCAGGTTACGTAAGGATGAATGGTCAGGTTTGATAAAAATGATGGTGTCGTCGGCATACTGCAAATTAAGAATACCATCAAAGCCTTGAGTGCGTCCGAGGCCTTCAATGACATGAGCCTCGCGGGCGATGCGCAAGAGTCTGCTGAAGACATCAGCAACAAGGGAAAAGAGAAGAGAGGAAATCGGGTCTCCTTGACGAAGACCGCATTTGACCTTAAACTTATGACCTTCAATGCCGTTGACAATGATGGAGGAGGTACCAGCTGTGAGGCTGGATTTAATCCACGAGATCCATTTAGGACCAAAACCTCGGTTAAGGAGAATATCGAAGAGAAAATCCCAGCTTACATTATCATAAGCTTTTTGGAAATCCAGTTTGAGAAGGATGCCCTCCGATTTGGAGTGATGGCAGAAGGAAATAATTTCCTGAGCCGAAGCCACACTATCGAGGATGAAACGATCCTTAATAAAACCGGATTGGACCGGATCAATGAGGGGCGAAATAATCGAACTGAGTCTCGTTGCAAGAACTTTCATGATAATTTTGAAAGTAGTGTTAATAAGACTAATAGGCCTAAAGTCAGAAATCAAATGAGCTCCCACCTTCTTGGGAATAAGAACGATGTGAGCGTAATTGATGCGATCAAAAGAAAAGGAACCGTTATGCAAGTCGTTAAATATGTTAAGGAGGTCAAGCTTAATCCAGTCCCAAAACTTTTGAAAGAAAAAGGCCGGGAATCCATCCGGGCCCGGAGCAGAGTCGCTTTTTAGCGCGAAAACCGCGGCTTTGATCTCCTCCAAGGAGAATGGATCCTCAAGGGAGGATAGATCAACCGAGGGGGGGCCGTAAAGCTGGGCCCAATCCAGCGAAATGATACTAGACTTAGGGATCCCAATGAGATGTTTGTAGAAAGAGAGGAACGCTTGGTGAATGTCATGATCCGAGACAAGGTCAATACCTTGGTCGTGAATCAAGGAAATGTGATTGTTCCGCTGACGGAAGGAAGCAAAATTGTGAAAAAAGGCTGTGTTGGCATCGCCTTCCTTAAGCCATTTCACTTTGGCCCTCTGTGCCCATCTAGCATGGTCTTGCAATAGAATATCGGCGTAATCTCTCTTGCAGTCGAGACGCTCAATACGAGCAAAATCCGAGATGGGGCCATGTTCCTCTAATACATCAATAGCTTCGATGGAAGAAAGAAGGAAACTTTTGAGGAAGTTGGTGTTGGATTGCCTGCCTCTATGCCAGATCTTACAACCATGCTTAATGGCGTGAAGCTTGAGAAGCAAAGAGGCAAGGCCAGACGAACCAGAAATAGCACCGAGACATTCTTCCACCAAATGGACGAAAACTTGGTCTTGCAGCCAATATTTTTCGAACCGAAACTGATGTCGGTGGGGAAAACGAAAGTCTGAGTGTAGAACAATGGGAACATGGTCAGAGGAGGGGTTGGGGAGAGCCTTAGCAAAAGAGGATTGGAATTGGGTTAACCAAGAAGTGGAAACAAGGAAACGGTCAAGTTTGGCGAGAATCGGAGGAGACCTCTGATTGGACCAGGTGAAGGATCTTCCATTGATAGGAAGATCAATGAATTGCAGATCCCTGATGCAATCATTAAAAGAGGAAGACTGAGAAAGGGAAAAAGTTGCATTCGATCGTTCGGCAGCGAATCTAGTAACGTTGAAATCACCACAGCAAATGCAGAGACCATTGGAGAACTGTTGGAGCGACCTAAACTCGGTCCAAAACAACGGTCTAAGAGAGGGAGAGGAAGGCCCATAAACCGAGATAACTGTGATAACTTGGTTAGGAGCCTTCCAAAGAAGTTGGACAATAAGGAAAAAGGATAGGCGGTGGGTCGACAGAAGAGAGAAGACCGATTCCTTAAAACCGAAAAGGATCCCACCGCTAGCTCCCGAGGCATCGAGAGAGATCCAGTTGGAGATGACGGATCCTCCAATGGAGCGGAAAAGACGGGGGGAGGGAAATTCGAACTTCGATTCTTGAATCGAGATCATGTCACATTTAGAGGAGACAATAAGGTCATAGATCGCCCTTTGTTTAGCAGGGCAGTGAAGGCCACGAATATTCCAAGACAGACTAATCATTGGAAAGATGGTGCTCATTGACTCTTAAACGTTCATTGGCCCGGAGAATGCGAAGAGGCTGGGGATCTGATGGATTAATCTTAAAACCCAAAGAGGCTGAGATATCCAAAATCTCTTGATCTTGAAGGGAATCAAATTGAGCAATGAATAAGGAACCTAACCTCTCAGCCTGAGGAGAGGGGAGAGGGCTAGAATAGCAGGTAGCACCTAAGGGAGAAGAAGAAGAGAATGATAGCTTAGCCCTTAAACGGGCGCTACATCTAATGAAACGAGGGGAGTGACCAGAAGAATTGGGGGAGCGACAAGACGGATTGCCTTGCTTAATTAGTGGTGAACCAAAAGAAACAAGATTCGGGATGGACGGAGCCACAGGCTGAGATTTGTGGACGTACCGCTTCCCAAACCCCGGGTGAATAAAGTCACCCGCGGCCATCCGCAGCTTCCGACCTCGATCGAAAAGGTCTACGGAAAGCCAGAAAGAGGCAGGGGATAAAGGAAGAAAAGACTGCAGTGCCCTGAGAGGCGACTGCAGCACTAAATAATACGACGGCAGTAAACCGCAAGCACCAATAAACAAGGAACCAAAATCTAATGAAAAACTAAAAGTAAAGCATGAATCAGTAGACGAGAGGGGAAGATATACCTGCTTAGGAGCTTTGGAGAGAACCAAATCCGCTTCTTCATCCAAAAGAAGGTCATCTTTGTCAACCCAGGCCTGAGCTTTGAAAGACGAAGAGGGCTTAGCAGCCTTAGAGAGAGGGGAGGGGGCTGAACAGCTGGAAGCAGGAAAATGCGCAGCTTTCTGAAATAACTCCCAGTCCGACGCATAGGATGGATTAACCTCCCAGGCTGACCATCCAAGAGCAGAAGGAGCAGCTGGAGCAGCAGCAAGAGGGGGGTCACCTTGGGAAGGGATGGAGGATGCTGCCGGAGTAGCAGAGGGAAGAGCACTGTGCGAACGGGAGGGGGCACCTCCCTTAGAGGAAGACGGGGAACCTCTATCAGGGTTAATCCAGACCAAATTAGGCGCTTTGGAGGGAGAACTTTTCGGGGGAGCAGAGCTGGGGAGAGGTCTGCGATAGAAAGGAGCTTCCTTCTTAAACGGAGGGCGGGGAGAAGGCTTATAACCCACAGTCGGAGCCTTAGAGGAGATCGAAGAACCAGGGTGAAACCCAGAGGAGGGATCAGGAGAAAAGACCGGAGGAGTGGGCACCGGGGAAGAGATGGATTCATGGTATTGCACTGATACCGAGAAAGAAGAGATGCCGTCCTTAAGAATGAAAGCGGAGATGCGATCCTTCGCAGTTGGACAGCGAAACAGGGCTTCAATTTGGAGGGAGCCAGAGGCTAGCCTCGCACAGGTCGACAAAGAGATAATCTCGCCAATGCACTTGGAAAACTGGGCAATGAGCTTAAGCGAATCGCAAAAGGGCGGCATTCCCACCAGGGAGACCTTGATAGGGTCGGAAGGCAGAGTCGGGGGAGAAGCTTGAACAACAACCCATTTACGGATGGAGAGAGAAATAGAACCAATCACTAAAGCAGAGTTAGCACAGAGCTCATCCAAGACTTTGGGGGAAGGGCATCTGATGATAGTGTCACCATTGGTGCAAGAAAACATAACCCAGTCCCAATCTTTGGTGTTGCAAGAGCTACACAAAAAAGCATTAAGAGTGTAGAATGGTACCGATCCGCCATTGAAAGAGATAGCTCCAAAAGCGCTGAAGAAACGAAGCCTTTCAGTAAGCTCAGTGTCAGGGAGAAGGACATGAGTGACCACCGGCTTAATCAAGGTAGGGGTGGAGGAAGCCCTCACGGGAGGCTCAACAATCGGGACAGGGGTAAGCTTAGAGTCGGAAGGAGGAGTGGGAAGCAACGGGGATCTCAAAGCTGCCTTCTTTTTTTTGGATTTAGATTTATCCGAGGGCATGTCAGCCAATTTACGTTGCAACGCTGGAAAGTCGAGAGCGGAGAGAACTTGATCGGCGATCGGAATCCCCACAGAGAGGCCCAACAGATTTTGAAGCGCGAAGCAGCGTTGGCGAACATGGCCCTCTTTAAAACAGAAAAGGCATTTCATTTTAGCAGAACAAGAACTCTTCAGATGCCCTCGCTGCAAGCAACGAAAACAAGAGAAGGAAGAGAGAAGGCCAGAAGACGGAGTGGAGCGAGAAGATGAGGAAGTGGAATTGGAGAGAGAGCGGGAAAAAAAAGTAGAGGAAGCCTCTGGAGCGTGGGCTCGGTGGGCCGAAGGGAGCCCAGCGGCACACGAGAAAGGGGATAATATCGAATTACTGGGCTGAGGCCCAAACGAAACAGAAGTTTTCTTATTTTTTCTTTTTACTACCTCGACCCACGAAAATTCCATGAGAGGATCGGAAGTAACAAGGAAAACAATGCTCACAGAAATGGCCGAAACCAAACGGAGGTGAGAGGCACAGAGAAGCACCGGTAAACCGGAAGAACAAACCTCGAGGGAAGACAGAAAACGAAACCCGGCTAAGAGCACCGGCAGACGAATTAAGCAAAACCCGGCTAAAGAAACCGGGATCGGAAAATAAACTCTAAAAATAGAGAGAAAAAGAACGCAAACAACACCACAGTCTAATAACAAAACACAAAGAAACCCAAAACAAGAGCAGCTGAAAAAGGTGCAAGAGAACGCAAACCTGGCACTTACCTGCTCCGAGTGAAGGATCCCCCAGTTGAAATGAGCTGCTACCCAGGGACTGGAAGGAAGCCGAAGATGAACAAGAGAGGGAGCCTCCTGAAGCTACGAGCGACTCCTGAAGCAAGATGAAGACGGGAGGGACGAGAGAGCAACCGGGAACACAAGATCCAATAAGCTGAATCACCACACACCACGGAACTCAAGGGACGAAGGAGATCGAGGGGAGCGAGGAAAGGCGATGGAGGAACCCGGGATCTCTACTCGAAAAAAGGGGGAGGGGGAAATCGGGGGAGAGAAAGATATGGGTTTGTAGATCCAGGGGAGAGGAAACAGATTAAAGAAGGGGGCAGGGGGAAAAAAGCTAGGGATAGAGCGGATCTGGATGAGAAAAGAGCAGATGAAGTCAGATGAAAAATCGCCTCAGAAAATCGCCTCAGAGTAGTATAATTCGATATAGGGGTAGTGTTCAAGATACTCTTTATTCCTAAACCAATTATTATTATAAAAATATATAATCGAGTGCAATTCTCAATTGTGCACGGATTACAATGTAAAATAGTCATATACTATTTTGCGGGGTGTTACAAAGAATTTCCAAGCTTGCCAAACCATCTCCCACCAAGTCTGAGTTCTTCCTACTCAGAATACAGTAATAGACCAGAATTCCTCGCTCGAAGCCACTCCGCTTATTCAACAGAAAGAAATAGACCAGACTAAGCACATTGGCAAACTTGAAGATCTCCCATTCACTTTACAAAATAAGAGGAGGCTCGCTCTAAAATAGGCAAGTCCAGGAAAACTCTACCAAGTTATTCGCCTAATGGCTCATCAACTTGAAGAACCGGGGGGCAAGGAGATATCAGCAGAGACGTGGAATATGAGACGCCTCATGAACTTCAACAAGGACGCTATGCCCCCTCGTCTGTATATTCTTAATATTTTCAAATAAAGACTGTTTTCCCTACCGGTCACCGCATGTAATAAAGTACAGCCACAAGAGCAGCGATTTAGTTTTATTTTTCAACAAAGACTGCTTTCTCCACCGGTTACTACATGTAATAAAAGTCAACCACTAGAGCAGCAACTTAGTTTTATTTTCCAATAAAAATTTTTATTAATTTTTTACAGAATTATTGTACAACTCTACAGATGCATGCAATGAGTTAAATGCCAAGCCTACTCCTAAAATCGGTACTAAAAACTCATTAGAAGCTCCTTATAAGACGAGTTTGGAGTCCGTACTTGTGCCTCTGAGTTGCTCTAGCAAACTGCAACGCAAGTTCAGAGCTCTACTCGCCATTCGATCTGATCCTGCAACTCGTTAAACACTTCAACGACAGGTTCGGAGTCCATACCCATGGCTCGGAGTTGCTCTAGCAAACTGTAATGAAGCATGTTCAGAGCTCAACTCGTCATTTGATCTGCTCTTGCAACCTGTTAAATCTCTGAACAACAAGTTCGAAATCCATACCTATGGCTCGGAGTTGCTTTAGCAACCTACAAACAAGCAAGTTCAGAGCTAAACTCATCATTCGATCTTCTCCTGAAACTTGTTAACAACCCTTAAAGACATATTATAGGTCCAGAATCATGAATTGCAGTTGCTTTAGCAAACCTGCAAACAAGCAAGTTTGAAGTTCAACCCGCCACTCAATGCGACTCTCACAATTCGTTAGAGGATCCATACAGCAAGTACGGAGTCCAACTCCCTTCTAGAGTTGCTCCTACAACTTGCTAAGTACAAAAAGGAAAGTCCCGAGTCTAACTTTCCCCAAGAGCAGCTCCTATGACTAGCTGATACCCAAGGCGATAAATCACAGGACATGGCACAGACATGCAAAAGATTATTTATTTCACAACAAGCTGTCATACAAACACGATACAAAAAGTCGTCCTTGCAGCTACAAAAGTCCTGCAAACACGATACAACAAGTTGTCCTATAAGTCATTTGCAGCTACATGATAGAGAAATGTTCTCCCTATGACACACAAACCTCTTCACAGACCTCCTGCAAGCTTATAGCTCCCCAGGGCCGCCTCAACTCTCGACGATAAAACTTAACACAAGCCTTCTGTAAGATTCCGCAAAATATTATACAACTATTTTGTATTTTAATCCGTGTAAAATTTAGAGTCGCACGTATTAATGGATTCTTCTCATTTTTAATTAAGTAAATATTTAGACATATTATATAATATATTTTGAACCCGACAATGGTAAAATTGTTGAATTAGAGTTGGAATATTTTCTTAATGAAATTATACATTTGTCTCAACTATATTTGAGACGGAATGTATAGTGTTTCCATGATAATAAACTATTTTATATGTACATATAAATATTTCTCTTTTGATTATTGTGTATGCAATTGTCTTATAGGTAGGTATGGATACATGTATATGTATAAATAAATAAGTATGTGTGTATATGTATAATTATTCATACAAATAAATCCAAACCCTAAAGCACCTTGTAAACTATGGGCTTGTTTTAAGTTATGGTCACCTCCCCCCCCCCCCTTATTTAAACCCCCAATACTCATTTCTATCACCTTCTTCATTTTCTTCAAACCCTAAAAAGCTTCTTCTTTCAAAAAGCTTCATTTTCTCATTTTCTAGCATTCCTAAAACTTCAATTCTTCTTCAAGCTTGGCTTGAAATTGGAGAGCAAGCATACAAGGAGAACGAGGCTACGATCAAGGGGCAAGGAGCTAAGAGGAGGAGAAGGCCAAAGCAAATAGGAGAGAAATCAATAAAAGCTTCAATTGTGGGTGTCCTTCTAACTCCATGCATGTTAATTTTTATTATGAATGATGAATGGTTAATATTGCTGATTTGGGTTTCTAGATGATAGGAATGAATATTTTTGTATGTTTGTAGTTCATTAAATGAGCTAAGAATGTTAATTGATAGCAAATGTTGAATCTTTTGAAAAATTAAGCATGATTTTATTAGAAAAATCATAACTTTGTGTCATGATGGAATTTAGACTTGAAATTTTTATTGTAGCATATTGGTTGTGTCCCTATGAACTACACAAAATTTCTTGAATTTTGGATGTGTTTTGATATTTTAATAAATTCTATCAAGCTGCTATTTTGGGGTAAAATTTCTGCTCTCTCATTTGGAAAAATCATAACTCCATGATTACTATAAGTTTAGAGGTGAAATTTTTACAAGAGGATCTTATACATGTCTAAAATGATTCTACCAAATTTCATTATTTTTAAGGATTTTTGATATTTTTATAAAATGCTAAATCACCACTGATGCAAGAAAAGGAGGCTGGACTATTTCTATTCCGTCTTGGTATATTTTGTCTAGCTTAATAATTCATAACTTCATCAATACTTGGACTATTCAGCTAAAATTTTTATTTTGGGATATTCTCGGTGTCTATATCAACTTCACCAATTTTTGTAATTTTTGGACAATGACTGATATTTTAATAAAAATCATGTTCAGTGCTGGACAGAGCCCTTCTATTTTCTTGTATTGAAATACATGTCGGAGTTGTGAAATTCATAACTCTGTGATTTAAAGAAATTAAAGATTGAAATTTTTACATAAGCTTCCTAAGTCAATATGGAACATGTCTACCAAGTTTCGTAATTTTGAACAAGCATTGTTACATCTTCTAAATACATCATGCTGCTGTTATTAAGATGTAGCGCTATTACTGTGCAGTAGTTTACATCTAATTAAAAATACCATATCTTCCTCTATACATTGATTTTTTTAGGTAAATTTTGGATATATAATGCTCCTATGTGTCTATCACATTCCTATAAAATTTTATAGATTGTTGAGTTCATTTGATATTTTAAAAGAGTTTATTGGTGCAACTAGCTCATAATTCCATCAGATTTGGAAGTTTTGCATGCTCATCATAAATGACCATTATTGTTCTCTAAATTGAAATATTTTGAGAAAGTTTTCAACTGAGATATTGTATTAGACTTAAAGGTAAGAACTTGGATTTTCATTGAGCGTGTGATTTATGGTGATATTTCCAAAACAGCATATTGCAGGTTGATTAGTAGCTTGATGTTTTGAATTGAATATATGCTTGCATCATACCGAGGCTTTAGAATTTACGTAAATGATGTTTATTCTAACATTTGAGTCATGTTTTGATCATGTTAGAGTTGTGCTTGTTGTATCTAATGTGTTTCTAAGATTTGCGCAACTCTTGGATCATGATTGATCATGTTTGAGTTGACATGTATATGTCCATTATGTGTTAAGGCTATAATAGAGTTAGATGGTTGTTTTTTAGCTTTTGAATCATGAATTGAACTTGTCTGAATTGAATTTTTGAATGTCCACTGTACTAAGATATGAATGGCTATGTATATTAGCTTGTTGTTTGTCTAGAGTAATGGTTATCACCCTATGGCTATAGATCCATTTTGACCATTGAGAATTATTAGCCTTGTCACCTGGAGATACTGTGGATGAAGACAGTCTTCGTGCGCCGACAGATGGCCACCCACGGAGGGATTGACCACGGGACGGAGACAGGGTCGAGATCCAAGCAAGTGGGTGTTTGGCATTCGATGGAGGTCGAATCACCAATATCGCTGGGTCAAGTTTGGGCCAAATTGGGCCAACTTGTGAGCCTGGTCTGGGGGCCGTGTTGGTTTCCCCTAAGGCTTTGTGAAATTGGATAAGAACTGGTTTTATTTGGCTAGGAAGTAATCGGCTAGTATTCTATAATCTCTGCACAAATAAGATCAGTAGTTGCTAGAACACGACTAGTAGTAGTATCCAAAGACCAGAGCATGTCATTTGTATTGATAGGATAGGCACTAGTCAAATGATTGTACTCGCCTGTCAGGGGAACACGTGAGGCAGCATCTCGCCTGGAAAGGGGAACTGATGGCGTAGTCTCGTCTGTTAATTTCTAGGGTCTAGTGAAAAGAACGGGAAGTGCGTACTTTAATTCTCTTGTCGGACGGTAGGAATGGGTCCTTAGAATCTGTCAAGTTCTATATTGTTTAATACGTACAGGGAGCTTGAGTAAGACTCAAAATCACGAGTAAGACTTGGGGCATCCTGGTGAGCTTGCAGGCTAACTTTATGTTCATAGCAACTTTTGGGCGAGGTCCGGCGCAATGGGCGGAAACCGGGCATAGTGTAAAACAGGGACACCACTACTGACTGCAGTGGCGGAATTAGACTGACCAAATGCAACCTCATCAGTCACTAGATGAATGTCAGGAACAGGAAGGAGAACAAGAGTAGGATGCATGGTGAGAGATCTAACCTTACAATCAATAAGAAGCGAACTCCTTGGGAAGTATGTAGTATGGGATGCATACATTTCTATTGAAGTTGTGTTTGGGAAGTATGTAGTATGGAATGCATACATTTTTAAATGAATTGCATTAGAGTAAGTGCATCATGTGCATTTGTTAATTGTGCATTAGACTCTAGGGCATGGCATACTCTGACACTTATCAATTTGTCTGCACGTTTTCCCTTGTAATTGATTGTTGAGTTTGGAGAGTGGCTGGTTTTATCAGCGTTACGTCAGTTGCATTCAACTAACATGCCCACAGTCTGTTTTGTTGCAGGACTACTAGATTGTGAATGCAGTAGACTCAAGCTGTGTGGAACGTCAAGTGGAGATTGCAAGATTTGTAGAGCAATTTATTTGATGTAATTTATGTGAATTCATGATGTAATTCATGATGTACTTCTATGATGAACAATTTGTGCTTGTAATAAGTTGGTGGCAATAAAATGGTTTTAGTTTCTAGTGACTTTTCTGTGTTTGGACTCGTTTGAAGGAAAGTTTTTGGCTTGTGTCTCGAGTTCCGGGTATGAGGACTTCGGGGCGCTACACCTTCCTTAAGCGGGCATGCTCCAAGTCTTTCCGACCATCTTCACCTGAGCAAGCTCCAATTCCATCGTGCATGACGTGCCACACAAATGGACAGGTCCCAACTCCGTCAAGTGCAGCGTAGTGCGAAGAAGAGTAAGCTCGACGTCCTGAGGACCTCATTCGATGTACAAAACTACATGTCAGTAAAGAGAAGAATGTAACTACTTCAACGCTAAACTAGCACAAAGGACTTCACTTCAATTTCAAGAAGACTCGGAACAAGTTCCTCCAATAACTCATTAACATCATACAACGGGCTAAATGCCCTACTCTCTTCTCGAGCTCCATTAACAGCTTTTTAGTTCCATACAACGAGTTCGATAGCTTGCTCTCCACTGAAGCTCCACCAATAGCTTATTAGCTCCAACAACGAGCTTATTGCCCTACTCTTCACTCGAGACTCTCCAACAACTTATTTGCTCCAAATAACGAGTTCAATGTCTTGTTCTCCGCTCAAGCTCCGTCAACGGCTCGTTAGCTCTAAACAACGAGCTCATTTACCTGCTCTTTGCTCAAGACTCGTCATAACTCATTAGCTCCAAACAATGGGTTCGCCGCCTTATGCACTCCGCTTGAGCTCCATCAACAACTCGTTGATCCCAAATAATGATTTCAAAGCCTCTCTCTTCACTCAAGCTCCGTCAACAGCTTGTTAACTCTGTACAGTGAGTTCAATGCCTTGCTCTTCGCACGAGCTCCGTTACCAACTCGTTGACCACATACAATAAATTCAACTCCCGGCACTTCGCTCAAGCTTTGTCAATAAGTCGTTATCTCTGTACAATGAGTTCAAAGCCTTGTTCTCCACTCAAGATCCATAAAAAATTTGTTATCTCCATAGAACGAGTTCAATGCCTTGCACTTCACTCGAGCTCCTTCAACAACTCGTTAACTCTAGACAACAAGTTCGACGCCTTTCACACTCCGCTCGAGCTTCGTACAACGAGTTCTATGCCTTGCTTTTCACATGATCTTGGTCAAATACTCGTTAACTGTGGATGCAAACAGTAAGTTTAAACGTCGAAATCCATCTCAGAGTTGTCTCTACTAACTTGGTGGGATCAAATGACACTCTCAATGTCAACTCCGTCCAAGAGTTACCTCTACAAACTTGCTGGGTGCAAACAACAAGTTCAGACGTCCAAGTTCATCTCAGAGTTGCCTCTAAAAACATGCTCAGCACAAACAACAAGTTCAGATGTTCAACTCTATCTAAGAGTTATCTCTACTCACTTGGCAGGTGCAAACATCAACTCCATCCTAGGGTTGGCTCTACAAATTTGTTAGGAACAAACAAAAAGTTCAAACGGCAACCTCGTCCCAGAGTTGATTCTGTTGATCCATAAACCAAGGTTTATAAAATAAACTTTGTGTACATATATATATATATATATATATATATATATATATATATATATATATATATATATATATTCTCTTTCTGTTGTGCACTCACCTCCATGTGCACTCGGACTTTTGGCCTTCGTATCGATGATCTGAACCATTCACATTGATTTACATGTCTAAATCATCCTAAATATGTAAAATCAAGTCATTTGAAATTTATTTTCCCATGCATTGAAGTATTACAAAATTGTATGGCTGAATATCTGTTTTTAAATAATGGCATGATGGATGGACAACGAATTGGAAATGATTTGATTTTACATATTTAGACTAATTTAGATGTGTCGATCAATGTGAACGATTCGGATCGTCGATACTGTTGCTACTTATTTTTGGTGTGGGAGTAAACAGATAGTAAGTTAATATTTGATGGAAACTATTAAAAACCTGACCATTGATTTTCGCCGTGAAATACGGTTAGAGCTCTTGAGATTGAATCTGGATCGTTGATTGAACACCGTGATCTAGATCCGACGGTTGCTTATGCGGTCGATGGAAATGCAGAAAGCCTAAAACACAGGGGGTTGGCCCCTACGACAGACCCTCAGACGCTCAAGTCAGAACTAAAGAGAGAAAAAAAGTTGGAGAGAATAAATGTTGATTATGCTGAAAAGGATGGAGGGTATTTATAGGCCTAAGAAACAGATCACGAGGTCAATAAGAATCCATTCAATTGATATGAATTCCTTATCTCATGTTTGAATCTCCCCCTCAAGAGATAAGCTCTTCTATTTGGGGATAAGAGATTCGACTAACAGCCCTTATGGACTGGGTGTCTCTCCTACTGGGCCTATTCTCTCACTTTTTATTGACTTGAATGAGGTCCATGTCTTGTAGATTAGCCTAGAGAAGGCCCAAACCTATTAAAGAGGTCCGTTATGATTAATCTGCCTGTAAAAGCTTCAAGATATGTGTTGGAAACGTACGACCCTGGTTTGCTGCAGTTTTTACCATTATCATAAAGCCTCCACCCCGGAAGACAATTTTCTTTCTAGAATACAATCTTAGCATTCAGGTTGCCTGAAGATACCTGTTACTGATCAGTGGCTTCTGAAGGCGGCAAATATTTTCCTTGATTTTTCTGGAACTTTCCATATTTTTCGGATTTTTCCGATTTTTTTTATTTCTTTAGCAATTTTTCCAATTTCAAAATCACTTTTTTGAATTTTTAATTAAAAAACAAAATTTTAAATTATTTTTCAAAAATTTTATTTAATTTTCATAATTTTAAAAATTATTTTTGGAATTTAAAATAAATTTATGGGATTTTTCTTCAATAATTGAGCTTCGGCACCCTTAAAGCGATTGGGCGCGTCGATCAGATGTTGGCTCGCCTGTTGATGTGATTGGGTGGCTGAGATTTGACCACTGTGATCATTGGCGATGTGGCGCAATCTGGAGTACTCAACAGAAGGGAGCTCGCCCGCTAAGTGAGATCAAGCGGTGGAAAGGTAAGCTTCAGCGGAGGGCGACATGGATCTATCTCAGGCATACATCACACTGGAGCGTGGTTATTTAGATGATCTGACGGCAGCTGTTCTCTTTCAGAGCCCCCTAGCTCAGCCGACAATTTGGTCGAGCTATGTTTCCTCTTAGCCGAGCTATATGATAGCTTTCTTGTCGAGCTGTAGGCACTCTTTTCTCACCGAGCTACTGATTCCGACGAGCTTTGGAGCTCGTTGCCATCATTGTCGAGCTACGTGTGAGTGGTCTCATCGTCGAGCTGCAGAGCTCCTCTCGTCGAGCTACGACGTTCGCTATCCAGTCGAGCAATGAGACCCGTTGCCGAGCTATGGAGGTGGTAGTGTTCGACGTATAGAGTTGTTGAGATATGGGCTTTTGAGCTCGGTTGCCGAATTATGGAACTTTGGGTTGTGCCGAGCTTCGACGATGTCATCGAGCTACATCCTCATCTAGTCGAGCTATGGAGGTTCGAGTACGGTTGAGCTAGGGAGTTTGACTAGATTTGTTGCAGACCTATGAATCTTCGCTGAGCTACGAAGTTTTTTGTGGTCATTATCAAGCTACCACATTCGAGCTATGAGCCCCATGGCTTTCCCAGAGCTATGGAGTCCGCATCATGGTGGCGAGCTATGGAGCTATAACTCGTCGAGTTCCTACCTAGCAATGAAGTTAGCTTTTAGGGGTGATGGGTTCGCGGGCTTTGGAGCTCCGTTGTCGAGTTGTGGGTGAGCTTGGTGGCAGCGATGAGCGGTTGAGCTATGGATCGTCCACGAAGTCAAGCTATGGAGGAGCATCATTCCATCGAGGTATGGGTGCTTGGCATTTGGCGAGCTCAATTTTTGGGTTTATTGAAGATTAAAGGTTGAAGAAGGGTTGTGGGTTTCGGGTTTCAAGTTTGTACCTGCTTGGTTTTGGTTTTGGAGACCCGATTCATTATTCAGATGAAATAAAAACCCATGTTTTCCTTCTTCTGTTGAGCCCGAAAGCCAAATCCTTCACTATTGGAGTTTTGGAATTTTTGGAGCTTGGAGATGGAGTAATTATCTCCTTTGATTATGGAGATGGAGTAATTAACTCCAATCTTTAACTTGGCTTGGAGTTAACTCCAAAATTATCTCCTTTGCTGCATTTGGCTTGAAGTTGTTGAAGTCGCAGTTGGCTTGAAGTTGCGTTGTATGCTCCTTGTACAAGTCAATTCGTTTTGTCAAACTTAATCTGGAGAATATTCACACACCAAGTGTTTTTTGAACAGTTTACTTCATCGAATTACTCTACTGTCGACCAGACATTGTGTTAACTGTCAATCAAACGTCCTGTCGTATAACTAAATTGCTCTTTTACCGTCCAAGCATTATGTTGTTCATTTGTTTTGTTGATCGAGCGTTTCATCGTTGGATGAGTGTCCTAAAGTTGAACTATATGAGCTGTTGAAGACTTGCCGTTTGAACCCAACAAGTTTGTTGAGGAAATTCTGGGATAGAGTTGAACGTTTGAACCTGCCGTTTGCGCCCAGTAAGTTTTATACAAGCAACTTTTTGACTTAGTTAATGTAGAGCTTATTGTTTGATCCCAGCAAGTTTGAAGAGAACTCTTTAACAGAGTTGAACGTTTGAGCTTGTCGTTTGCGCCCGGCAAGTTTGTAGAGACAACTCTTTGTTTGAGTTGATGTAGAGATTGATGCTTGATAACAGCAAGTTTGTAAAGAACTCTTTGATGGAGTAGGACGTTTGAGCTTGTCATTTGCGCCCGGTAAGTTTTTAGAGACAATTCTTCGACTGAGTTGAAGTAAAGCTTGCTGTTTGATCCCAGCAAGTTTGGAGTGAACTTTGTGAAGAAGTTGAACATTTGAGATTGTCGTTTGTGCCGGACAAGTTTGTAGAGACAACTCTTTGACTGAGTTAATGTAGAGCTTGATGTTTGATCCCAGCAAGTTTGGAGAGAAATCTGTGACGAAGTTGGACGTTTGAGCTTGCCATTTGCTCCCGGCAAGTTTGTAGAGAACTCGTAGTGGAGCTGGCGTTTGAACTTGTTGTTGTGCCCGACAAGCTTGAAGAGGCAACTTTAAGACAGAGTTGGTCATTTGAACTTACTATTTGTGCCCAACAAGTTTTGAGAGAACTCTGTCAGAGTGTTGGACGTTTGAGCTTGCCATTTGCGCTGAACATGTTTGTAGAGAACTCGTAGTGGAGCTGCCATTTAAACTTTTTGTTTGCGCTCGGAAAGCTTGAAGAGCCTCTCTGAGACGGAGTTGATCATTTGAACTTGCAATTTGCGCCAAGCAAGTTTTGAGAGGCAACTCTTTGATCGAGTTGATGTAGAGCTTTCAGTTTGCGCCCAGCAAGCTTGTGGAGGCAATCATAAGCCGGTGTTGGATGCCAAGCCTATTGCATGAAGAAGAGGAGTCATTGGAAGAACTCAAGCAAAGAGCAGAGCGTTGTACTCGTTGTTACCGGAGCTCAAGCGAAAAGTAGGGCTTTACACTCGTTATATGGAGTCAACGCATTGTTGATTGAGCCTGAGCGAAGAGCAAGACATTGAACTCGTTGTTTGGAGTCAACGAGTTGTTGCTGGAGCTCATGCGGTGAGCAGGGTGTTGAACTCATTGTTTTGATTCAATGAGTTGTTGGTGGATGTAACCCTCATTCCCGACAATAAGTATTTTTCGTATATTTTCTACATTTTGATTTTTATAAATTATTGTGTGCTAAATTCGTTTCAGAAATGTATTAAAGTGTTTTCTAATCGAAAATTTATTCACTTTGAATAATGGTGTATTGTAATCTTACTTTCTATTTCTTATTGATCTGATATTTACATCTGAGCCCAAAAACAAATTTATTATTATATTGGATTATTTTAATGAAATTGTTAAACCCGAATATTATTCTATTGTATGATTTTATTATTTTTATAATTATAATAATTAATTGTTATTTCTTTGATTATCTATTTAAAACCATCTATTGAATTGTTTTATTATTTTATTTGTTCTGATTTTCCTGTCAAATTTTAGTCTATTTTCAAACCCAATTGATATTCTTTTGCTTTTGTGTTTTTTATTTATCTAATTGATTTAAATTTCGTTCATGAACTATTTTCTCTTTTTGTAGGGCTATATATCTTGTGGATTTAATTTTATTGGATTGTGAATATTTTATTTGAACCCTATTGTCTTCAAACCCATCTCTTATTGAACCTTAAAACCCAATTAGTTTGTTCCCAACCCAATAACCCAACAATCTACTTGTATTCTATAAATACAACCCTAACACCAACCCTAAAAACACAAAATACAATTTTTCTAGCCGTTAATTTCTCTCTCCTCCCCCTTTCTCTCTCCCCGACTGAAATCCCGCCCAATCTCAGAACCCATCTACTGCACCTTCTTCTCCGGCCAACTCCGGCCACCCCCCTCGTCGTCAGCTCTTCCCGTCGACACCTAAGCATGCCCCTGACCTCCTCCTCCTCAGCCCTCGACCTCCCTTGCTCTGATTTCCGTCCATTAGCAGCCCAATCAACAATCAGACCTTGCTCCTCTCCTCCGCCGGTCGGTGCCACCGATCGACACGCCGTCCAGTGCCGCCATCCACTGTCCCGCCGTCGAGTTCGCCACCATAGCCAGGCCATCGATTGTTGCTCTCTGGCTGTCGTTGCTCTCTTGTTTTTTTATTGCTTTGATTTCATTGCACGTTGTATACACGTATTAATTCTAATGTGTTCGTGGGTTCGTTGCTTAGGGATTCTCATCCCGTTATTCTTGGTATTCAATTCCGTCGTCCATAAGGCAAGTCACTTTCCCCTTGAATTGTACATCGTATCAAATTCAAGTTTTTTTGAAATTCTTGCAAGTAGATCCTATTCGTTATCGTATCATTGTATTGACTATCTTTCGTTGGGTCTATTGAGGGTTTACACGAGCTAAACCCAATATTCTTGACATCGTGCCACTTTGACTCCAAAATATTGGATTTTGCATACATCATATAGTAATGATGATAGGAAATTTTCATGCATCTCATAACACGATTAATTATTGTTGAAACAATTGCTAGGTTGTATGTTGTTTGATCGATTGATGGTTGATTGATGATATATTGATGTATGTATGTATCCTAATGTTATTCATCTTGTTATTGCACCCATCATGTTGATTATATAGTTTATCGACTAGTAGAATTGATACCCATCATGTTAAATTAAATTATTTCATGGAAATACCCTAAAACCTATATCTTGCTTGCTGGTCTGTATGTTGACTGCTATTTTCGACCCAGTAAATGATCATAAAATGAATTACTTTCGAAATAAAAATTGTAGCCTTATCTTTCTAGTTTCCAGAACATCTTGAATTTTTAAATTCCGAGTTGTGTAGTAAAAGTTATGCCCATTTTACTACAGCTGTGTCTTTAATTTCAGATTCTCAGATTCGTGTACGTTTCATGTTTAAACAGTAAAAAGGCTGATCAAATGATAAAATTTTGTTCTAATAATTTCCAGATTGTTAGTAATCATGTTTAGGAGTCTAATAAATATTTTTAACGAATTTAATATCGTGTTTTTGCTGATTCTAAAATTATAATAACATGATGTCGATTTTCTGCCTGAACATGAAATCTATAAAGAATGGTGTGATTGACCTAGCTAGTGTTGTCAGACTTTGAACTTTAAATATGCGTTGGAACTGTGAGGAAGTCTAGTTTCTAGAATTTCTGATTCAGTTTTCGAGTTCTGAAATAGTGGAAAACTGCATTTTTGTATAGACTACTCTTGCTGTCTGAACTTTATATTCTAGTTTTTTATAGTTTAATTAATCATATATCATTGTATTGCATGAATCAAAGTGTGTATGTTGCATTGCATGATCCCAATGCCTTATTGTCATCATTCCAATTGTCCTACTGCATGTTATCACCTTATTGTTCCTTTATTGTCACCATTGTTCATCCAATATCTCGAATTGCATATTGTATTGTTGCATTAATAAAATAATTAACAAGCTGAGGGTTAAGGGAATGACTTGAGTAGTGAATAATATGGTAACTGTGTCAGCCAGTGTTTATCGATTGATTGTGGAGCACTGACTACGGCACCTCAATCTCTCGTGTATTTCATCAATGAAATGTATCAATGAATTGTATCAATGTATCGTATCAGTGAATCAATTAATCATCATAATGTATCATGCAATACTATTGTATCGTATCAGTGATTATCGTACCGACACATGATCTATAGAATTCGCTACTCGATCTAAATGAAATTGATTGTATGCATCAAACCTGTAGTATGGGATGCAGTAGTACATGTATTAGTTAGGATTAAAATGATTAATAGACTTAAAAATTGACACGACATCGACATTGCATATTGTACACCATTGGTCCTATTGACACCAAATATTGTTTAAATGTTATTGATCATTGATTATTGTTACCGAATATTGAATCATTGTTTATACCATTGCATCGTTTCCCATGATATTGATTATTGTTATCGTCCCTTGTTATTGATTTCTATTGATCCATTGAACTCATTGTTATATCGTTACTCCATTATTCCTTGATTTCTATACTTGTTGTCTATGAATTGCTATAAAGACAATTTTTTTCTTCTTTTTAGATGAAGTGTTCACAGGTAATGAAGGAGAATTGCCTACTGGAATTGGAGAACAAAGATTCTGAAGATCTAATGCTTTTAATTGCTTATTACTTTATTGAACTTAATGTATTGAGACTTATTATCTATTTGTGATTGGATTATTACTGTTTTGGGCTTATGTCCCGGATCTTATGATTGTTTCCAGACATTGTTTTATTATATTTGGATATTTTATATTGCTTCATTCCAAGTGTTATTGTTCATGAAATTATTATCACCTGTGCAATTGTTTTGTACTGATTATATTATTGAGTTGATTGAATAAACAGCTTATGGGTGGCATTAGTCATTCACTGGGCCAATGTCGTGTACTCGTATTCTGTATTTTTGGGAAGCGAGGCGTGACAACAGAGCATGAGCGAGGAGAAAGGCATTGAACTCGTTGTTTGGAGCTAATAAGTTGTTGACGGAGCTCGATCAGTGATCAGAGCGTTGAACTCGTTGTTTGGAGCCAACGAGTTGTTAACCAGAGGAACTCAAGTGGCATGCAGAGCGCCGAACTCATTTTATGGAGTGAATGAGTTGCGGGTGTTCTGAATCTTCTTAATACTGAAGCGAAGTCACTTGTGTTTGATCAGTGTTGAGTTGATTCCGTTCTTCTCTTTACTGACAAGTAGTTGTGTACATCGAATGAGGTCCTCGAGACATTGAGCTTGCTCTCCTCCGCGATATGCAATGCTTGATGGAGTTGGGACTCTTCTGTTTACACGGTGCTTCAAGCGAGACGGAGTTGGAACTTGCACAGGTGAAGGTGGTCGGATAAACCTGGAGCTTGTTCACCTAAGGAAGAATTGTCTTGAATTTCAAATTCAAGAGTTGAGGTGGCCCTATGGAGCAGTTAGCTGGAAAAATGACTTGCAGGACAGTTTGTTGTATAGTGTTTGCAAGACTTTTGTATCAATTCTTAAGCATGAAACGTATACTAGTCGTAATTTTGCAGTTGTGACGAGACTTGTCCTTTGTGAAATAAGAAGTCTTCTACACGCCGGTGTCTTCTCTTGTGATTCATCGTCTTGGGCGTTGGCTAGTCATATAAGCTGCTCTTGGGCTCTGGACTTTTCGTTTTGTATTTGTAAATATTTTAAGTGGTACTGGATCTTGAACATATGGGTCTGCAAAAGTTCTGTGATTTTTGATGAAATCTCTTCATATGCTTGATCCTAGTTGTGCACCTTGTTGTTGAGATTGATAAGTTGTTCACTAGGTTCTTTGCAGCTAGATCCTCAAGTCTGTTGTGTATAGCTAAGAAACTGTCGACAAAGTGCGATGGAGTTTCGAACTTATCTGCCTTGTACTCAGCTAGTTGTAGGAGCAACTCCATGGGAGAGTCGTTTTTTGAACTTGTTGTATGGGTCCTCCAACAAATTGTGAGTCACATCGAGTGGCGAGTTGAACTCTAAGTATTTCTTTTGCAAGTTTTACTGGAGTAATTGGAATCCACGATTTTCGACCTCTAATTTGTCTTTAAGGAATTTTAACTAGTTTCAGAAATAGGTCAAATGGCGAGTTGAACTTTGAACGTGCTTGATCACAGGTTGCTAAAGTAACTTCGAGTCATGGGTATGGATTCTGAACTTATTAGTTTAGGTATTAACAGGTTGTAGGAGCAGATCGAATGGCGAGTTGAACTCCGCACTTACTTTGTCGCAAGTTGCTAAAGTAACATCAAGCTATGGGTATGGAATCTGAACCTGTCGTCGAGGTGCTAACGAATTAAAGGAGCAAATCGAATGCCGAAGCGAACTCTGAACTTTCTTTGTTGCAAATTTCTAGAGTAACTTTGAGCCATGGGTATGGACTCCGAACCCGTCTTATAGGGATCTTTCAACTAGTTCTTGGTACCATTTTTGTGTAAAAGATTTGGCACTCAACTCATTGTATGTGTCTGTAGAGTTGTACAATAATTTTGCAAAAATTAATACAAAATTTTATTGAAAAAATAAAACTAAGCGGCTGCTATAGTGGTTGGCCGTTATTACATGTAGTAACTAGTAGTAAAAGCGGTCTTTATTACAAATTGAGAAAATTTGCAACTACTAATAAGAGAGGACATTTTAGACGTCCTCGTTCAACTTCATAGGGTGTTCTACTTTCTAAGTCCTAGCTGATATCTTCTTGCCCCTCGGGTCTTCAAGTTGATGAGCCAATAGGCAAACAACTTGGTAGACCTTGCCTGGACTTGCCTATTTTTTAAATAAGCCTCCCAATGTACCAATGTTGTTAGGTAGCATTAGTTCTCTCCATTGAATGAGGGGAGTGGCTTCGGGTGGGGGATTCAGGTTTATTACTATGTTATGATGAGAACGAGTTTGGACCTAGTGATAGATGATTTGGCAGGTTTGGAAGTTCTTGGTAGGATTGTTTTTGGTAGTGGCTGCAAGCTTGTTTACAGTCTTAGAATTATTGTGACTACTTTCTGGCAGTAGCTCTATGGCGTCGAGGGGGAGAACCGAGCCCCCTATTGTAGCGGTGTATCATGCTCATGCTGCCTGTTTGCTCCCTACAACTTGGTCTAGTCATGCTGATGTTGGGAATTTCGTTTCCACGTGGTAGGCCTAAGCAACTGCATTGAAGGTCGCTTGGCCTGGACAGCCAAATATTGCATTATACGCGGCTTTGATGTCGATTACCAAAAAGTCCAGTGCTTCCGTTCGAGTTGCGGGAGCTTTCCCTACTATCACATCAAGCGTGACATTTCCTTCTATTTGAATGGGTACACCGGAGAATTTGTGGAGTGTATAACTGGCTGCCTTGAGTCTGTCTTGGGAGAGCTTGAGGCCATTGAAAGTCTTCATGAAAATGATGTTTACTGAGCTGTCATGGTCCACCAGGATATGGTGTACCTCATGATTCACCATGCAAATAATTATGACCAATGCATCGCATTGAGGTGTTCAGACACCTTCTAAGTCCTTATCGGAGAAAGATAGCGGGACCCCGAAGCTCTTGGCAAGTGAGATGTTATCTATGGAGTTGACTTCCCTGACGAAAGTTTTGCGGGAGGAGTTGGAATCTTCCCTTATCAGGCCTCCGCGAATGGAGTGGAGAACGACCATGTGTTCAGAGTCTTGCAATTCGGATGGACTTTCTTGATGCTTATTAGGCCCCCGGGGTGGAGAGTTTTCGGCGTTGTTATCTTTCTGAACGAATTTGGATAGATAGCCCCAACGGAATGTGCACCACTTATTTTTGTCTCTTCTCTTGCTAGACGTTGACATCTTGGAGGGAGGGCAGATTTTTCCGTCCTTCTCAACTTCCTTGAGGATGGTTGATAGCTTGTGTGGAAAGGAGTGAACTTATCGAAGCGTGGGGTTGGACGTGGACAGCATTGACCTGGGACGTCTTTCTGAAACTTCCTGGGTTCTTCCGCACTTGTATTCTTCTGTTTGTTTCCGAAAGATGAATCGTTCTTGCCTTGCAGATAGAGAGCTTCCTCGACCCTGATATACTTATCACTCATTTCCAAGGGCTCAGTGAAATCTCTAGGAGGCTTCTTCACGAGAGATGATTTTAGTTCTTTATGCATGACATTGTGGCAGAAAGCTGCAGCCGCCACTGAAGAGTCCAAGGAGGAAATTGTCCTTGCTTCGGCTGTGAAGTATTTAACGGAGTCTTTCAGCAATTCTCCTTCCTTTTGCATTAGTTCCAGAAGGGAGGCACTTATTTTTTCAGTCTTGCGGCTAGTAATGACGTGCGCAATGAAGAGCTCCTCGAGCTGGTCGAAAGAGAATACAGACTCCGGAGTAAGGCATGAATACCATTCCCTTGTTGATCCTCTCAGTGTTGCGGGGAATGTTCGACACATGAGCGCATCAGTGGCATTGTAGACTATCATGATCGGTTTGAAACTCTCGATATGGTCAGTCGGGTTGGATTCTCCATCGTATGATTGGAATTGAGGAGCCTTGAAGTTCTTTAGGATGGGTGCATCGATGTGGTTTTGCTGAAAGGTGGTCGACTAGGGCAGTAGGCCCTGCTGGAGCAGTTTCCCTCATTCTTCATATGCTCTAAACGTTCTTTTACTCCTCGGATATGGCAAAGGACTTGGTCATCCTTCCCCTTGGATCCAGTTGAGTCGGCAGATTCTTCTTTTTGGCGGTGGCTGGCCCAGATCGTGTTTACTTCGGATAACCCGGAGGATGTCGAGCTTGAACTTATCCAATTCGGCCTTAGTGACCGGGGCATCTTTTCCTTTGTTCCGCTCAAGAAGATTTCGACTCTCACAAGTCGGGCTTCTTATTATGGTGTGCCCCCTGTGAGATGTGGATTACCTTGATCTCTGTCTAGGAGACATGCTTCTTTGGTTTGCCTAACATTCTAAATGGGAGGCCTCCGTTCAGGCGTGCCTCTCATCCAAGCGGATTCCTCGATCAGTTCCTTGTTGTCTGACACTGATGATTTGCCGGAGAACTTTAGATCCCTGAGGGCCTCGCAAGGCCATAGAACCAGTTGACGCATTATGGATTCAGATGCAGTCGTGCAGGGGATGTTGTTCATGATGGAATTGTCTAGAGCTCCCCGATGCCTCTTTTTTGACAAGAGCTTGACTAGGCTATCAGAGCGACTGTTGATGAAGAATTAGATCTTCCACATGAGGAGCTGGCCGAAGAAGTGAGTTGGTACGATAGCATGAGGTCGCTGCTCTGCCTCTTAGTCTTGGTGCCATGGCGATAAGTATGATTTGTGTAGTTTCCCACAGACGGCGCCAATCTGTTGCTACTTATTTTGTGTGGGAGCAAACAGATAGTGAGTTAACTTTTTATGGAAACTACTAAAAACATGACCTTTAATTTTTGCCGTGAACTGTGGTTAGAATTTCTGAGATTAAATCTGGATCGTTGATTGAACACCTTGATCTGGCTCTGATAGATACTTATGTGGCCGATGGACATGCAAAAAGCCTAAAACACCGGGTGTTGGCCCTGACGAAAGACCCTCCGATGCTCAAGTAAGAACTAGAGAGAAAAAAAAGAGTTTTAGAAGAAAAAAACTGTTGACTCCCCTCTGACTGAAGATGATGGGGGGTATTTATAGGCCTGGGAAACAAATCAAGAGATCGACATGACACCATTGGATCAATATGAATTTCTTATATCTTGTTTGAATCTCCCCCTCATGAGATAAGCTCTCTTGTTTGGGGATAAAAGATTTGACTAACAGCCCTCATGGGCTGGGTGTCTCTCCTAGTGGGCCTAATCTGTCACTTTTAACCTTCATATATATATATATATATATATATATATATATATATAGTAAGTCTATTAAGAGCTGGGAAGCTGGGCTCCTTATCGGGAGCTGGAGATCTCAGCCATCCGATCGATCTTGATCGCGATCGGACAGCTGAGATCTATTGCCGCTTATCTTCAGATAAGGTGAGGGGTAAAAGTGGTATACTCAGTCGACTTAGTATACCCCTTATCTCTTATCTTCGAGAGCTCTCTTCTCTCCCGCTCTTTATCGTTCCAAACCCTAATAAGACTGCCTCTTATCTTCTCCCGCTCTCGAAGATCGCCCCGCTCTCTTCACAACCCTAATCCCTATCTCTTCTCTTCTCACGCTCTTAGCCCCGATCTCCATCTTCGAAACCCTAATCCACCTCTCTTCGAAACCCTAATCGAAGATAGCGAAGTCGAGCTCTTCTCTCCCGCTCTCTTTCTTCGTCACCTGTGTAAACCTAACTCCACGATCGACCGGATCTCCAGTCGCTTATCTTCAGATCTGTCGAGGGGTAAAAGGGGTATAATCGATCAGCCCCCATCGGCCTTGTCGTCGCAGCACCAAAGAAGAACTCTCACAAGTTCGTTCTCTCTCTCCGACGAAAAACCCAAACTGCGATAAAGGTTTTGATTTTTCGGCTCATTTTCAAATTTTATTTCCTTTACAAATGCTTCTAGTTTGTTGTTTTATTTTTAGCACTTAAATTATGCTTTGATAATATTCGCACTAGTATTCGTACTAGTACATTTAGAATAGCAAATAATATTCGTACTAGTATATGGAATTTTAAGATGTGGACATGACACATGCATATAAGCACACAAAATCCATGTAATATGCAGTCTAGTTTTTGTTTCTTTCGAGATTTGCTTCAATCACTGCTAATAGGACATGACACATGCATATAAGCACCCAAATTCCATGTAAAATCCATGTAAGAAGCTGAAGGTCTTGCCATTTAACTATGGATGTTTCTCCCCAAAGAGAAACAAATTTAACTGTCTAAAATCTGTACATACTTAAATTCTTCAAACACTAAGTTTCATATTCCCTCAGTATGAACACTTTATTACTTGTAGATGAAGAATGTAGTCTGTTAGACTTTTCGTTTGTGTTAATTTAAAGTTGTAGCTTTTTTTTTAATGTTTGTTGTCTCATTCTCCTATGAAGGATGGAGGTTGAAAATGAAGAATTACTAAGCCAAGATATTCAGTCCAGTTGGAGGGACGTTGATGATGCTTCTAAACCATTTGTTGGTTTAGTATTTGCAACATTAGACGACAGATATGAATCTGATAAAACATATGTAAAATTAGTTGGTTTTTCAGTACGCAAGTTTGCAACGATGGTTGACACTACCACAAAGGAGAGATATTCACAACAATTTGTTTGCTCAAAGCAAGGCAAGCCGGTTGATACAACTATTGTGAATGTTGCCAATAATGAAGAATCGTCTTCTTCAAATTTGATCAAGAAAAGGAGAAGGGATGCGACGAAAGAAGGGTGTATGGCTCAAATACGAATGCAAATGGATGATGACGGGAGATGGTCAATCCGTAGGTTTGTTGAAGAGCACACCCATATTTGTGTCACACCTAGAAAGCAACAATTTTTAAGATGTAATAGAACTGTCTCTGAAGCGAAAAAAAGTTTACTTAGTTCTTTCAAAGAGGCTAACATAAGAACTTCAGAGTTTATGTCCTTCATGGAAATAGAAAATGAAGGTTTCAGTAATATTAATTGTACTGAAAAAGACATTAGAAATTCGTTGCAAAGAGAGAAGGATGGTATGAGAGCTTATGATGTTGATATATTGCTGGAGCACCTGCAATAGGAAAAAGAGATGAATCCTTCTTTCTGTTTTCATTACAAGGTTGATGAAGATAACAAATTAACTCATGTGTTATGGGTTGATGCTATTGCCAGGAAGGCTTACAAGCATTTTAGTGAAGTGCTAATTTTTGATACCACATATGATACCAATGAATACAAGTTGGTTTTTGCTCCATTTACTGGAGTTAATCATCATGGCCAATCTGTCAATTTTGGTGTGGCTTTTATAAATAAAGAGACCACCAACTCTTTTGTTTGGTTGTTTCAAAAATGGGGTGAAACAATGGGTGGGTCTCCACCAAAAGTGATCATCACCGATCAAGATCCTGCAATGGATAATGCAATTCGCATGTGTTTTCCTGGTTCGAGCCACAGGCTTTGCATGTGGCATATTCTTAAAAAGCTTCCCGATAAGCTTGGTGGCCCGAGCCTGAATAATGATTTTAGCATTCCATTCCATAGTTGCATCTGGGAATCAGAGACCCCGGAAGAGTTTGAGATGAGATGGAATGACGTAATGAATGCTAATGTGCAAATTGCAGGTATTACTTGTTTCAATAAATTATAGTTATGTTTGAACATTTTTTTTCTAGTATTAGTACTTGATACATATTACAATAACAGGTAATCCTTGGCTTTCTGACATTTATTTGCTTCGTGAGAAGTGGATACCAGCTTATGCTAAGCATATTTTTACTGCTGGAATTCGCACAACTCAGAGATCAGAAAGCATGAATGCTTTTGTAGATAAGTATGTTAATAGCAAAAATTCATTACATGAATTTATGACGAGGCTTGAAAGGGCAATAAGGAAACAAAGACAAAATCAATTAGCAGCTGACTACACCACTCTACATACAAAACCAAAGCTACAAACAGATTTTGAAATTGAGTCCCAAATGTCAGAGCTGTACACTAGAGCGAAATTTCATGTATTTCAAGCTGAACTAGTTGAAAGCTTGAATTATGCCTCTTTAATTAAACTTGACGATGGTAGTGTGCGACACTATATTGTCAGGAGAATGGGAAAGTCGGTACAATATGATAAAACAAGAGATGTGTTCTACAAGGGAATGGATAATGCTGGGACTTGCACTTGTAGTAAATTTGAAGTGGAGGGAATTCCTTGTAGACACATTCTTGTATTGAGGAATGAGTTTGTTGATTTCCTGCCTCAATCTTATATTTTAAAGAGGTGGACCGCTTCGATAACTACCGAGATTGTATATGATGATGCTGGTGAAGAAATCATTGGTAGCTACGGTAGTCCCCAAGAGTTGGACATGGTGGAATTGTCAAATAAAATCAACAAAGTGATGAGGATCGCTCGCTCATCAAAGGAGATGCGCCAGAAGGCTAAAACATTACTAGTTGGTGTTGTTGCAGAATTGCAACAAGATATGCCCCAAGAATTACAACAAGCAACAACTAGTTCACCACCTAGAACAGTCCATATTCATGTACTCGATATTGCAAAAACCAAAGGTAGTGGGAAGCGCATTAAAGGGGGTAAGGAGAAAGCATTGGAGAAGGCTGCGAAACCACTAAGAAAGTGTCGTTAATCATGACAGTCGTACCTGTCCTTTAAAGGAAAGGTTAGTAATTAAATACTACATTTATAGTTTATTTTCTTTATATATAGTATAATCTTAATTTCATTTTGTGAATATTAATCGTGTAGCTCTACTATAAATGAGTCACAAGTTTCTACTACATTTTCAACAATGGAACCAATAACAAAGGAGGCTCCGAATATTGCATGAACTTTGTTGGTTTATTTCTGTGGATTTTGCAAGGTACGTGTCATACATGAATTAAAATAATTTCTGAACCATATCTGCCGTTATTGTACTTTAATACATTATAGCACATTTATTAAATTAACCCTTATGTCTTCTTTGTGTGCAGGTAAAATATTGATGGAAAAAAATTGATGCTCGATAAGCAAATTTAGTTCCCGAAAAGTTGGTAAAAAAAATTGGGTTTATAGTTTATAATTCCAAGTTAGTAGGCAATGATGAAAAGTTTATGCAGCTTGAATTTTGTTCTTGACCACTAGCCGGTGTGGCTTAATAAAGCAGCCCTAGTGACAAATTCAAAATTCCACATTTGACTCATTCATACTTGATTTAATATGCGGCAGTGATGAAAAGTTTATGCATGATTTGATACTTCATGATTATTGGATGGTGTTCAACTTCATGTTCATTTTGGGTTTGTTTTGAGCCAGGAAGCTGAAATTATTTGACACTTCATCCTTTTGTTCAAACTAAGTTGTTCTGAGCTTACCCATTTTCAATTTCATTTTGAAAATGCATTTGTAACAATGGTTTTACCGGATATTAAGGTTGATGGTGGTGTTTTTCTGAGCCGGCATGATTTTATCATCCGAGTCTACTGTTTTATGTTTTCTATTGCACTTGTTCTGAACCTGCAAGTTTTAACCATGTTCAACATACACTCTCCAGGAACATGCCACATACGTACTTGCATTTTCTTCTATTTGATGAATTATTTTGTGCAGGAATTCAAGAGAAAGAACGAGAAGGTCGTTAGCGAAGAACCGGAGATACTTCAAGTTCTGTTTCTGTTTGTTCTGGGCTTACTTCAAGTTGACAAAATTGGATACTTCATGATCTGCATGCTCTGAGCTTACAAAAGTTTGATAATTCATGGTTTATTTCTGTTAATTCTGGGCTTACAAAATTTGATACTTCATGAGTTGTTTGTGTTAATTCTGAGCTTACAAATTTTTCATACTTTATGCTCTGTTTGTGTTGGTTCTGAGCTTACAAAATTTGTATACTTCATGCTCTATTTGTGTTAGCTCTGGACTGGCAAAATTTGATTCTTCATGTTCTGTTTGTGTTATTTTTGAGCTTACAAATTTTGCATACTTCATGATCTGTCTGTGTTAGTTCTGGACTGGTAAAATTTGTATACTTCATGCTCTGTTTGTGTTAGCTCTGGACTGGCAAAATTTGATACTTCATGTTTTGTTTGTGTTATTTCTGAGCTTACAAATTTTTCATACTTCATGCTCTGTTTGTGTTGATTCTGGACTGGCAAAATTTGTATACTTCATGCTCTGTTTGTGTCAGCTCTGGACTGGCAAAATTTGATACTTCATGAGTTGTTTGTGTTATTTCTGAGCTTACAAATTTTTCATACTTCATGCTCTGTTTGTGTTGGTTCTGAGCTTACAAAATTTGTATACTTCATGCTATGTTTGTGTTAGTTCTGAGCTGGCAAAATTTGATACCACATTCTCTGTTTGTGTTTGATATCAACTTACAAAATTTGATTCTTCTGGGTTTGTTTGTGTTATTTATGAGCTTACAAAATTTGATACTTAATGGTAATTTTGTTAGTTCTTAGCAAGGGCAAAATTTGATACTTCATGATCAGTTAGTGTTAGTTCTGAGCTGGCAAAATTTTCATACTTCATGATCTGTCTGTGTTAGTTCTGAGCTTACAAAATTTTGATACTACATGATCTGTTTGTGTTAGTTCTGAGCGCTTTACAAAATTTGATACTTCATGATCTGTTTCTGTTGTTTTGAGCTTACAAAATTTGATACTTCTTGGTCTTTTTCTGTTAGTTCTGAGCTTACAAATTTGATACTTCTTGGTCTGTATACTACATGCTCTGTTTGTGTTAGTTCTGGACGGTCAAAATTTGATACTTCATGATCTGTTTGTGTTAGTTCTGAGCTTACAAATTTTTCATACTTCATGCCCTGTTTGTGTTGGTTCTGTGCTGGAAAAATTTTCATACTTCATGCTGTGTTTGTGTCAGTTCTGAGCTTACAAAATTTGTTACTTCATGCTCTGTCTGTGTTAGTTCAGAGCTTACAAAATTTTGGTACTTCATGCTCGGTTTGTGTTACTTCTGAGCATGGAAATAAATTGGATACGCCATGCTGCGTAATACACCAAAACATACACAGAATTTCAATCATGACATCAAAACAATAATGAACTGAATATGTGGAAGAAATTCGATCTTCATAGAATTGCAAGGTAATACTTTATAAAAACTTTACAGCGTAACAAATGTACTTGAGATCTGACACTTTACAAAGAACTGAAACTTAACAAAAACTTTACAGCGTAGTACAATGTTTAATAACATACAGGTACATGAAAAAATTTACAAATACTGAAAGTATACAACTTATTGTTGCCCCTAATACATATTTTGTTTTGTATACTGTCAACAAAAACACAATTTAAGTTTGCTCCAAATATCAAATTTTCGCGTAGTCCAGTATTCAATAGCTCCAAGAAGCACTTCATGCTGAAATCAACCTGAAATCAAAATTAAACATAGCTCATTTAACCTGGAAAAGACAAAATAATTACAACAGATAGTCGGTTCAGAACACAAAAAATCTTCAAGTAAATATGGTAGGCTCAGAAAAACAGAGGCTGAACATGAAGTTCAAAATTTGTTGGCTCAGCAAAAACAAAAACTGAGAAACAAGCAGCATGGGAGCAAACAGAAACAGATAGTGAAGTATCAAATGTTTGTAAGCTCATAACAAACAGTGACAGAGCATGAATTGTCAAAGTTTGTAAGCTCAGAACTAACACAAACAGATCATGAAGTGTTAAATTTTGCCCTCGCTCAGAACCAACACAAAAAATAGCATGAAGTATCAAATTTTGCCAGCACAGAACTAACACCAACTGATCATGAAGTATCAAATTTTGTCAAGTGCTCAGAACTAACACAAACACAGCATGTAGTATCAAAATTTTGTAAGCTCAAAACCAATACAAACAGATCATGAAGTATGAAAATTTTGCCAGCTCAGAACTAACACTAACAGATCACGAAGTGCCAAATTTTGCCCTCGCTCAGAACCAACGCAATCAGAGCATGAACTATGAAAATTTTGTAAGCTCATAAATAACACAAACAGAGTCTGAAATATCAAATTTTGTAAGCTCATAACAAACACAAACAGAGCATGTAGTATCAAATTTGGTAAACCAAGAACAAACAGAAACATATTGATGAAGTATCAAATTTTGTTCACTCAGGACAAACAGAAAATGAACTCTTTGAACCTGGACATGAAGTATCAAATTGTGTATGCTCAAGACAAACAGAAGCTTGGCATGAAGTTTGAAATTTGGTATAGTGTCAGAACAACAGACACTGAACATGTGGTTTAAATAAAACCAGTAGGCTCAGAACACATTATTCATAACTAGGGCTGCATTGGGGTGTCGCGCCAACTAGGATATGATAGATATATAATCAAGAATAAATACAACAAGCTTGAAATAAATATTCAGATCATAAAGTGTTTTGCATAACGGCCTACACCAACAAACAGTTGGAGAGAATCAAAGACCAAAAGGCTTAGATGAGTACCCAACACATACGCATCCAACGTCAGTTACTATAAAATCTAGTTTTCTGTTGTTTGGAGCTTACAAATTTTGATACTTCATGCTCTGTTTCTGTTGTTTTGAGCTTATTATCAACTGTCTTACATAAACAAAGAAAAAACCAGTAGGCTCAGAACACACTATTCATAACTAGGGCTGCATTGGGTGCCGTGCCAACTAGGATATGATAGATATATAATCAAGAATAAATACAACAAATTGAAATAATTATTCAAATCATAAAGTGTTTTGCATCACTGCCTAATATATAGTTTTTTTGTATAGTGTCATGATCTGTTTGTGTTTGTTCTGAGCTGACAAAATTTGATACTTCATGTTCTGTTTGTGTTGTTCGGAGCTTATCATCAACTGTGTTATATATATAGAGTAAGTCTATTAAGAGCTTGGGAACTGAAATCCTTATCCAGAGCGGGGGTTTTTAGCCATTCGTTCACGATTGATCGCGATAGAAAGACTCATATTTGATACCGCTTATCTTCAGAATGTTTGGGCGTAAAAGGGGTAAAATCAAAAACCCCTATCTCTTATCTTCTCACACTCAATCGAGCAAGCACACATAATAGACTTACTCATGAATATATATAGACTAAAAAAAACCAGTAGGCTCAGAAAACACTATTCATAAGTAGGGCAGCATTGGAGTGCCGCGCCAACTAAGATATGATAGATATATAATCAAGAATACTTAAAACAGGATTGAAATAATTATTCAGATCATAAAGTGTTTTGCATCACAGCCTAAACCATTGTGAGTCATCGGTGCCCAAAAATTTGGTGAATTGAGCTAGTCTCAAATCTCATAAATGTAAGGTAAGTATTGAGGGCATTGGACATTCAAACACCATACTTTTCATTTCTTCACCATCTACTCTCCCGCTCATACCCCAGATGTGTATTCAACTTTGAATAATTATCATGGCACACAACCAAATACCCTTGAAAACAATAATTTCAATGCCCAAAAATTTTGTAACCAACTTATATCAAAATCAATCTCATTATTGCCTACAAACAAAACCGAATGAAAATGCAAGAAATTAAACAGAAATCATAAAAGCATTTATGAGAGTCAAACACTTCCCTCCGGAATCTGAGAGAGGCAGAACCCAATGAGCCGAGAAATCGAAACCCTTATCGTCGATGGGGGCTGATCGATTATACCTATTTTACCCCTCGACAGATCTGAAGATAAGCGACTGGAGATCCGGTCGATCGTGGAGTTGGGTTTACACAGGTGACGAAGAAAGAGAGCGGGAGAGAAGAGCTCGACTTCGCTATCTTCGATTAGGGTTTCGAAGAGAGGTGGATTAGGGTTTCGAAGATGGAGATTGGGACTGAGAGCGTGAGAAGAGAAGAGATAGGGATTAGGGTTATGAAGAGAGCGGGGCGATCTTCGAGAGCGGGAGAGAAAGCGGGAGAAGATAAGAGGCAGTGGAACGATAGAGAGCAGGAGAGAAGAGAGCTCTCGAAGATAAAAGATAAGGGGTATACTCAGTCGATTGAGTATACCACTTTTACCCCTCACCTTATCTGAAGATAAGCGGCAATAGATCTCAGCCGTCCGATCGCGATCAAGATCGATCGGATGGCTGAGATCTCCAGCTCCCGATAAGGAGCCCAGTTTCCCAGCTCTTAATAGACTTACTATATATATATATATATATATATATATATATATATATATATATATATATATATGAAAGAAAACAAGCTTCGAAAACAAACTCAAACATCAGGCTTTTAATCCAAACCCGATATTGAGCATTCGAAAACAAGCTTTTAATCCAAACCCGATATTGAGCATTCGAAAACAAGCTTTTAATCCAAACCCGATATATATATATATTTGAATGCAAGCACAAGGAAAGAAAACAAGCTTCGAGAAAAAACTCAAACATCAAGCTTTTAATCTAAACCCAATATTGAGCATTCGAAGCTGACTAAAACCCAACCTCAAGCTACGGGGATAATCAAACTCTTGCTCCTCACAACTCAACTTCAAGCACCAGGAGATCAACAAAACCAAGCTCATCAAAGTGTTCGAACTAACTCAAAATTCAACCCAACAAGAGACTCGAGCTCTACTAAAACCTCGACGACGATCAAGGCAGTCAAGAGACCACAAAGCTCGATCAAACTCTGTAATGCCCCGGATCTCTATTTCCAGATATTCGCGACACAACCAGAATATTTGCCTTCAAATGCATCTCAACACGGTAAATAACACGAAAATTCAAAAACTTTTTATTGCCAAAAAAGTCATTACATCATTAATTACAAATGTATATTGTTCCTGAACAAGGAATACAAATTACATTGACTCATTATATGTCACGCCCCGCTTTCCAAAAGGAATACGGAATACAAGTACGTGACAAAGCCCAGCGAATGATTTTCATCATTCATAAGCTGTAGGATCGACTCAACATCATAACAAGAAATATTACAAAATATACTCAACCACGCATGCATGTATAAATTATTAATGAACAGAAACTATTTGAACAAATATAAACTTCTCAAATAAATACAAGGTCTGGGTCAAAAAGTAAAACTTCGGGACTACAAGCCCGTTGCAAGTTTCAAGTAGCAACAGGAATTTAAATAAAATCAAATACAAAACAACTCAAGCAAATTTTCCCAAGCGAAGCCTAGAACGTTAGCTCACCAACTCCTTCTGGCAGCTCGTCTCCAAAATCTATATATATCATGCAGAAGAAAAATAAAGAAACAAAGACAAATGCCCTTAGTGCAAGTTAGGGCCGCGAGTAGTACAAGAAAGGGTACAAGAACGAAAACATAATAAAGAACAAGAACCAAAATATAACAAGGAACAAAGACAAGAATTAAGGAACACAGAATAAAATGAAGTCAAGTGTGATGCAACTAGAAATAAACATATGAACAGAAGGACAACAACTTGCAACTGGAAAACACATAACGGAAATGGGTTCATGCAAACTCGTGAATCAAAATCATGTAACTTGTAAATCAAAATCATGTCGCTAAATCATGTAACTTGTAACGAAATCAGTAAACTAGCAGACAGGATCATGCATGTGCTTAGTGTCAACTTAAGTCTATTGATTTAGTTCTATCTAGGTATCACTTCATGCGTCCCAAATTTTTACCACATGGTTGCTACATACAATCAAGTTACGTTTAGATTTCGTAAGGGATTCTATAGGGCCGTGTACTCAGGTATCAAGTAATCTAAATCATATTAACCAAATCATATTAACCAAATTTCAAATTCCAAATTATCCAAATTTAATCCAAATCATCCAAATGTAATCCAAATCATATCATTTAACCAAATGAGGGAAACACGAGCCCCCTTCCGAGTACACTTTTCTATATTGTCCACTACTAGATCTTTCCCTTAACCCCAGCTTGTTACTTTTTATTACAAAAAAAATGATCAAAAGATAACGAGAACAAAATCGGGACAAGACAAGGATGTATCAAGAGCTTATATGATGCAAGGAACATGTTCTAAATCACAAAATACAAGAACAACATGCAAATATTTAAACATAGCAAAATGCCAATTCTGGACAGTAAGACGTTGCTGCACCAAAACTGAGATTTCCGCTACCACCTGAATGCAAATCTGGATTCGTCAGAAAATATGGAAACTAGACTCTCTGCCAAATCCAGCGCATATAAACAAGATACATAAAGGTTGAAGCAACTGGTGTCAAAATAGCAAACTACACAGATTTTATGTTCAGCCAGCTATTGTAAAATTGTGTTTATAAACATGAACCAGGTCTAAAACTTTATTAATTAATTCCAGGAAAATTAGGGAATGTTTTCTAGTGTGTCTAGTATCATCATGCAAAATTTTAAGTCATTATCTTACAGGTAGCATAGTTAATTTAATTCATGAAACAAAGTGACACAGCAAATTATGAATCTGGAATTTTACGATACAACAGCAGTAAAACTACGATAACTCACAAACCATAACTCGGAATTCAATTCTGTCAAAAGGGTAGTAGACATCTGGGGCTACAATTTATGTTTAGAACTCAAGTCCAGATTCTGATGTTATCAGGGTCGAAACTGCAAGCAAAGACAGGACAGACACCAATAAAGACACTTTTTTGCATGAAATGTATTATAATTATACTAGTTGTGAAACGTGTGTATCAACGAAATGTTGTAACTCTTATGATCATGGGATTGATAAGGAGTAAAATGAGATAATCAAAGGATAAGCCAATGGGGAGTCACAACTACAACCTACTTGTAGTATTTTCAAAGAAAAGCTTGTACTAGAACAACGAATTATACAAGAAGATACTTGCCTTGATATTGACGACGAAAATGAAGCAAGGACCCAGAATAAAGGGAACGGATTCTCGGGCACGAACTCAATAGCAATGAACGGACAACCACGAACAACCAACCATGAACACAATACCAACGAATGGATCACAAACGAGATGCACAAGATGATCACGATCGGGCACGGATCTTGATGACGATCAAGATCAAGATGATAGACTGCTGAGATCAACTCCTGATCAAACAAAAAGCGGCAAAGGTGCGTGGCTCTGGTTCAATGGCGAACAGTGACTAAACGGGGCAGCGGCGACGAGGCAGGCGGTGCGGTGGCTGTAGGGTGTTGATCGCAGAGGCACGGCGATTGGCACAGGGCAAAGCGCTCAGGGTGGTGACTGGCTTTAATGCTGGCAGGGTGGCTGTGGTTGATGGCAGAGAGCAGGGAGGCAGGCAAGGAATCACAGTGGAGCGGCAAGGCGACTGTGGTGGTAGCGACGAGCACGGAAGTGAAGGTCGATTGGTCGGCAATGGCGACTCGAAGGTGGGTGTTCTGTTTGGGCGGGAAAATAGGGGAGGCGAGGGCTGGCGAAGTCGAGGTGAGCAAGGGTTCTTCGGTGTTTACGGGGAAAGGTCACGGTGGTCGAGGGGGATAGCGTCGAGGAGATGGGTTCGAGCGGTGGATGGAAGATGAAGATGGGATAAAGACTACAGTCGACGAGGCTGGACGAGGGAGATGGGAGGCTGACAAGCTGGCGGTGATGCAGTCGAGGGCGACGGAGGTTGTCGTGGAGGTTGCAGGCGGGACGAAGGGATAGGGAAACAGGAGGTGCGAACCGGGAGGAAGTTGAAGGGGAACGAAGAGGCGGGAGGTAGGAGAAAGGGGTTGAACAAGGGGTGAGGGTTGGCGATGGGTATAACAGTATAGGGGTTAAGGTTCTAAGGTTAGGGTAAAAGTGATTAGGGTAGGTTTATATATAGGTTATTGGGTTTGGGTTATTGGGTAGAATCCAATAGGAAATGGAATAACCAATAAAAATATAATTTATAAAAAAATGTAATTATATTACAATATAGAATTTATTCGAAATAACTACAAATACAATTAGCACATTAGAAGTGGACTTTTAATAAACAGTCAAAATTAATAATAATAAAATATATATATCTAAATGCAAATTCGAGTTTAACAGATTTAAAATAATCCAAATAATATATAATATAAATAGTAGATCAAATAGAAATAGAAATTGAGGTTAAAATATACCATTATTCGAAATAAATAAAATTTTTGGTTAGAAATATTTTAATAGAGAATACAAAACGGATTTTAACACAAGGTAAACTATAATTAATCGAAGACATAAAATATACAGAAAATATTTATTTACGAAAACAGGGGTTACAAATCCTACCCACCTTACAACAGAATTTCGTCCTTGAAATTCAATTGAGGCGGAATATAGGACAGAGCAAAAACAACTTTTTGGGGGTAACAAAACAGGAAATTGAAGGGAAAAAAACAAATTGGTGACAACACCAGAAAAAGAAGCAAGTCGATAACAATGATGTTAAAGGAATGTATGAAAGAATATAAACAACATCAAAAGGAAAGAACAACACAAGATAACAAAGCAATAAAGGTAGAACCGAAATTAAAGAGAGAATGAACAGGGAAGAATTGAATCAAATACGAGTCAACGGATGAGGATGAATACAAGGAATGGAATGAAGCAGACAATGTAAGGAATGGAGAGAAGCAAACAATGCAGGGAAGGAGAAACAGCAAGAGAATCTTGGGAGCTGTAGGTCATGGGCCCACAATGCTTTCCGCTGCACCACTCTGATCGGGAAGACTCTGCCAATAGCATCCAGTAGCTCTAGCAATCTGCTTCGTGGCTCACAATATGCTTGACGCGTCCAAATGGCATCTCTCTAGCATGAAGTTCTAACTCTTGCCAACTCCAGATTCTGAACACTTCCTAAAATCCTAGGACTCTGCATGCACATCTCGGAGCAAACGATGACACTTCATCTCTTGGTGATGATCCAAGCCGCTGACAAGTCGATGTAAATCGAGTGATGTCGACTGACGGACCAAGCAGAAAATAAAAAGAATAGATGACACCAAAATCAAAAATATACGGGTACGAAAAGAATGAATTCATACCCAAGAAGAAATCAATCAAAGAGGATGACTGAAAAAGACGGAAGAATCAAGGAATCAAGGGATTGAATAAAAAAGGGATCAAAATGAATGGAATAAGATTAGTATCCAGATCAAGTTGATTATCAATTTGTTCATGTGATTGCATGGTCTTGTTTAATATTGAGTTAATCCTCACTGAGTCAAGCCTGTCTAACATATTAGTCAAACCTACACATTAGCCAAACCCGGGCTCTGATACCACAGAAAACCCTGCCACGCCTCGCTTCCCAAAAAGAATACGGAATATGAGTTTGTGACAAAGACCAGCAAATGATTTTCATCATTTATAAGTTGTAGGATCGACTCAACATCACAACAAGAAATATAACGAAATATACTCAACCACGCATGCATGAATAAATTATTAATCAACACAGAAATTATTTGAACAAATATAAACTTTCCAAGAAAATACAAGATCTGGATCAAAAAGTAAAACTTCGGGACTACAAGCCCGTTACAAGTTTCAAGTAGCAACAGGAATTTAAATAAACTGAAATACAAACCAACTAAAGCAAATTTTCCCAAACGAAGCCTACAACTAGCTCACCAACTCCTTTTGGCAGCTCGTCTCCAAAGTCTGTATATATCATGCAGAAGAAAAATAGTGAAACAAAGACAAACGCCCTTAGTGCAAGTTAGGGCTGCAAGTAGTACAAGAAATGGTACAAGAACGAAAATATAATAAAGAACAAGAACCAAAGTATAACAAGGAACAAAGACAAGAATCAAGGAACACTGAATAAAATGAAGTCAAGTGTGATGCAACTAGAAATAAAGATATGAACGGAAGGACAACAACTTGCAACAAGAAAATAAGTAACAAAAATGGGTTCATGCAAACTCGTGAATCAAAATCATTGAACTTGTAAATCAAAATTATGTTTCTTCTAAATCAAAATCATGTAGCTAAATCATGTAACTTGTAACGAAATCAGGAAACTAGCAGATAGGATCATGCATGTGCTTAGTGTCAACTTAAGTCTATTGATTTAATTCTATCTAGGTAGCACTTCATGTGTCCCAGATTTTTATCACATGGTTGCTACATACAGTCAAGTTACGTTTAGATTTCGTAGGGGATTCTATAGGGTCATGTACTCAGGTATCAAGTAACCCAAATCATATTAACCAAATCATATTAACCAAATTCCAAATTATCCAAATGTAATCCAAATCATCCAAATGTAATCAAAATCATATCTTGTGACCAAATGAGGAAAACACAGGCCCCCTTCCGAGTACACTTTTCGATATTATCCACTACTAGATCTTTTCCTTAACCCCGGCTTGTTACTTTTTATTACAAAATAAACATGATCAAGAGATAACGAGAAAAAATCGGGACAAGACAATTATGTATCAAGAGCTTATATGATGCAAGGAACATGTTTTAAATCACAAAATACAAGAACAACATGCAAATATTTAAACATAGCAAAATACCAATTCTGGACAGCAAGACGTTGGTGCACCAAAACTGAGATTCCCACTACCACAGGATTGCAAATCTAGATCCGTCAGAAAATATGGAAACTAAACTCTCTACCAAATCCAGTGCATATAAACAAGATACATAAAAGTTGCAGCAACTAGTGTCAAAACAGCAAACTACACAGAATTCATGTTTAGCCAAGATTTGTAAAATTGTGTTTATAAAAATGAAACAGGTCTGAAACTTCATTAATTAATTCCAGGAAAATTAGGAAATATTCTCTAGTGTTTCTAGTATCACCATGAAAAATTTTAATTCATTATCTTACAAGTAGCATAGTTAATTTAATCTGTGAAACAAAGTGACACAGCAAATTATGAATCTGGAATTTTACGACACAGTAGCAGTAAAACTGAGATAACTCACAAACCATAACTCGAAAATGAATTCCATTAAAATGGTAGTAAACTAAACATCTGAGGCAACATTTTATGTTTATAACTCATGTCCAGATTCTGATGTTATCAGGGTCGAAACAGCAAGCAAAGACAGGACAGAAACCAATAGACACTTTTTGCATGAAATGTATTATAATTATACTAGTTGTGAAACGAGTGTATCAACGAAAGGTTGTCACTCTTATGATCATGGGATTGATAAGGATTAAAATGAGATCATCAATGGATAAGCCAAAAGGGAGTCACAACTACAACCTACTTGTAGTATTTTCAAAGAAAAGCATGTACTAGAACAACGAATTATACAAGAAGATACTTGTCGTGATATTGACAACGAAAACGAAGCAAGGAGCGAGAATAATAGGAACGGATTCTCAAGCATGAACTCAATAACAATGAACGGACAACCACGAACAACCGATCACAACACAATACCAATGAACGGATCACGAACGAGATGCACAAGATGATCACGATCGGGGACGGATCTTGATGACGATTAAGATCAAGATGATAGATGGCTGAGATCAACAAGATCGGATGGCTGGATGTACAATCTGATGATGAGATCTGATGATCATGATCGGGAGGAAATCGGGTGGCTGAGATTCAATTGATTAACTCCTGATCAAACAGAAAGCGGCAATGGTGCGTAGCTCTGGTTCGATGGCGAGCGGCGACTGGATGGGGCAGCGACGGCGAGGTAGCCAGTGCGGTGGCTGTAAGGTGGTGATCGCAGAGGCACGGTGATCGGGACAGGGCGAAGCACTCAGGGTGGTGACTAGCTTTGATGCTGGCAGGGTGGCTGTGGTTGATGGCGGAGAGTAGGGAGGTAGGACAGGAGTCGCAGTGGAGAGGCAGGGTGACTACGGCGGTAACGACATGGACGAAAGAGAAGGTCGACTGGTCGGCAATGGCGGCTCGAAGGTGAGTGTTCTGTTTGGGCGGGAAAACAGGGGAGGCGAGGGCTGGCAAAGTCGAGGTGAGCAAGGGTTCTTCGGTGGTGGCGGGGAAGGGTCACGGGGGTCGATGGGGTAGCAGCGAGAAGATGGGTTCGAGCGGTGGATGGAAGATGACGATGGGATGAAGACGGCGGTCGACGAGGCAGGACAAGGGAGATGGGAGGCTGACAAGCTGGCGGTGATGCAGTCGAGGGCGACTGAAGTTATCGTGGAGGTTATAGGCAGGACAAGGGGATAGGGAAACAGGAGGTACGGAACGGGAGGAAGGTGAAGGGGAATGAAAAAGGCGGGAGGTAGGAGAAGGGGGTTGAACAGGGGTGAGGGTTGGCGGCAGGTATAACAGTAGGGGGGTTAGGGTTCTAGGGTTAGGTTAAATTTGATTAGGGTAGGTTTATATAGAATAAGTTATTGGGTTTGGGTTATTGGGTAGAATCCAATAGAAAATGGAATAACCAATAAAAATATAATTTATTACAAAATTTAATTTACATTACAATATAGAATTTATTCGAAATAACTACAAATATAATTAGTACATTAGAAGTGGATTTTTAATAAACATTCAAAATTAATAATAATAATAATAATATATGTATATAAAAATGCAAATTCGAGTTTAACAGATTTAAAATAATCCAAACAATATATAATATAAATAGTAGATCAAATAGAAATAGAAATTAGGGTTAAAATATACCATTATTCGAAATAAATAAATCGAAATTAAACAAATTTTAACACAAGGTAAATTATAATTAATTGAAATACATAAAATATACAGAAAATATTTATTTACGAAAATGGGGGTTACATTATAACTTTTTACAAATATTTATAGACTCCACTTGTAAAACTATCAGCTGTTTTCCAGAACGGTCATCTGCTGATTACTGCCGGAACTCCACTGAGTGGTCAATCTGCTTCCCTGGGACCTTCCCCTCGGCTTGAGCCTTCTGTTGCGCGAATCGGATATCTCTGCACCTGCCCGAATGGTAAACAAGTACATTGCCGCTCAACTTGAATGCCTTTCTTGACTTGAGCCCTCTGCACTTGTGACTCGGTATCCAACACCTAATTGAATGGGCACGTCAGTATTTATACTGCCGCAATGCTGATAAGAAACAGAAATCTCCAACTAGCAATCACAATCATCCTTTAAAGAATACAGGGACGTGCATCCTAATTTCCAAGTGTCAGTATGTTCCATGACCTGAAGTCTAATGCATAGTACACAATGCACAGAAAACAAATGTACTTATTCTAATGTCAGCAAGACTCTTGATACGCATGCATCCCACACTACATACATTCTAGATCAAGCCATTTTCCTCTAGTTCGGGGTATCAAACTCTCGTTATGCAAATATTTACTACTAATGTACTCAACCTGTTCCTGATAGATACAATCGTGGCTGATGCATCCTGCAGTTATTACTGCTAAACACAATGGTGTATTTGTTTGCCACTAGTGCCCCAATCCGGTCTAGATCACACCAAATGCCGTGATGATCTTACAGATTCACCACCGCATATCTATGCATCGAAGATCCATGGGATATAAGCCCCATGGTCCGTTCGTGTCCACTTAACATAAGAACATGAAGACCTCGAAAGGTCTAAGTCCCCCTATCCGACAGAAACCTCCCGTTCTTACCACGGCACTTCAGGAATCAACAGTGCGAGATATGCACAGGAGCACGTATTGCCTAATGACAGGAAAAGATAACCCTGGATATCACCGCCTAGTGCTGGCTCGTAGAACGAGTCGAATTATATGGTATCACCCCTAACACCAATGTAACTCCTATTTTTCATTTTGTGTATTTTTTAGTGTATTTTTTGTTTGGTGTATTTTCTCTCTTGTATTTTTTTTCTGAACTGTATGTTGGAGTTATTTTCAACATATATATTCGTCTTATTTCATTTTGAGCTCTTTGTATTTGATTGGTTGTCTCTTTTGTTTTGTTCTTCTATTAATTGATCTTTCTTTCATTGGTCTCGTTCTCTTTATTTTATTTTGGTTGTTTGTGGTGGTGGTGATTGGTTGTTATCCTATTCCCAATCCTATGGTTTGATCCCTAATAGTATTACCAAAACCAAATTAAAATCCACAATCCTATTTGATATCCTATACATTTGTACCCTATTTGAAACCCAATTTAACAAATCCTAATACTACTCATAAATTACCCACAACCCAATTACCCATTAACCCTAATCCCCTTATATATATATATATATATATATATATATATATATATATATATATATATATATATATATATATATATATATATATAGGCCTGGGGGATCTGGCGTGTGTGCGGGTTGCGGCGCAAGCAAGGAGGGGGAGAGGCCGGGTTAGGGAGAGAGAGAAAATATATATATATATATATATATATATATATATATATATATATATATATATATATATATATATATATATATAGGATATATATAGGGTTAGGGTTAGGGAGAGAGAATATATATATATATATATATATATATATATATATATATATCCTATATATATATATATATATATATATATATATATATATATAGGATATATATATATATATATATATATATATATATATCCTATATATATATATATATATATATATATATATATATATATATATATATATAGGATATATATAGGGTTAGGGTTAGGGAGAGAGAGAATATATATATATATATATATATATATATATATATATATATATATATATATATATATATATATATATATATATATATATATATAGCCTATATATATAGCCTATATATATAAAGCCTATATATATAGCCTATATATATAGGCTATATATATATATATAGGGAGATATATATATATATATCTCCCTATATATATATATATAGCCTATATATATATATATAGCCTATATATATATATATATATATATAGGCTATATATATTCCCTATATATATATATATAGCCTATATATATATATATATATATATATATAGCCTATATATATATATATAGGGAGATATATATATATATATATATATATATATATATATATATATATATATATATATATCTCCCTATATATATATATATAGGCTATATATATATATATATATATATATAGGCTATATATATATATATATATATATATATATATATATATATATATATATATATATAGCCTATATATATATATATAGGGAGATATATATATATATATATATATATATATATATATATATATATATATATATATATATATATATATATATATATATAGGCTATATATATATATATATATATATATAGCCTATATATATATATATATATATATATATATATATATATATATATTCTCTCTCTCCCTATATATATATATATATATATATATAGGGTTAGGGTTAGGGAGAGAGAGAATATATAATTCTCTCTCTCCCTAACCCTAACCCTAGCCCCCACATCTCTCAACCCGACCTCTCCCCCTCCTTGCTTGCGCCGCAACCCGCACACACGCCAGATCCCCCAGGCCTATATATATATATATATATATATATATTCTCTCTCTCCCTAACCCTAACCCTAGGCCCCACATCTCTCAACCCGGCCTCTCCCCCTCCTTGCTTGCTCCGCAACCCGCACACACGCCAGATCCCCCAGGCCGAGCCCTCCACCTCCGGCCTGTGCACACCCCGACACCCCAGGCTGCTCACCCTCTCCCTCGGCCTGCATCCAAACCCCAACACCCGACCCATCTTGGCCGACCACCCTTCACACCACCATACAACCCCTCTTGCACCTCGACTCTCTCTCTCTTGGTGTCCTGTTGTGGCCGCAAGGCCACCGTTGTAGTAATCTCTCGCTCTCTTGATCTCTCTCTCGCTTTGTGGAGTTTTGCTCATGTTGTAATTTTTGCACAAGTTGCTTGGATTCGTTGATTCGTTGATTTTTGTTCGTGGGTTTTGCTCATTACTCTTGGTTTTTCATCGTTCTTCATCTTTGGTTAAGGCAAGTAACTTGTACTCCAATTCATTTGTTTGATACAAGTCAAAAATACCACATATAGTGCTGTTGGGTCTATAGACGACTCTTGTTTGTGTTATTCTTGATGAGTTTTGTCTCTATTGTGAAAACTTGACCGTATTTCCTCACGACACAATATGGATATGAAATAACTTAGGTTTACCCGTTCTTGATTTGATCATGTATGTGGGACTTTTGTGAGAATTCGTGATTTGGTTGAGACCCATGTGATATATTTAGTGTGGACATACTAGACACCCTAATTCATGATGTTTGGGCACTTGGTAGACTCGATTTCATATTTGGTTGTGTTTTGAACAAGTTTTGTATGGTATATGTTGAGTTGTTGTTAAAGGGAAAAATCTGTATTTTGTCGCTGATCTGTTTTGTTTGCGGTTTTGGACTGTCTTGAAGTCAATATCTTAATTTCGGTATAAAACATGAGTTTTAAAGAATTTCATCCAGTTTCAAATACCTCTAACCTTGCTTGATTTCATTTTCTTCTGTGTGAGCTATGACTATTTTACTACAGAGGTGTAGATCTTTACCAGATTTCATTTTTCGATGATTTTGATGACTAAATGATTTTGATACTAATGCTACATATATTATTTTGATCCAAAACATTGGTCATTGTTTTTTTATCTAGTTAGCGAATACCCAGAATTTTGGTGGATTTTATTGGTGAGTTTTATGTGTCGTTTCATGCTCGTTTATGAAAACTATACTTGGTGTATTTTGCTCGTTATTCTGTAAAGAATCGTATTTTCAACCTGATTCCTTTTACTGTATATAAAATATTTGTGAAATATAAATTTTAGCTTATTCTATCTATTTTCATCTCCCTTTGGCGAAATTGGATTTCGTTTCACTGGTTGCGAGATATTATGGTTTTCGTACAGCAGTGTTGGGATTTCCAAATTTGCCAAACTACTGTTTATTGATGTTTTCCGATTTTTGATGAATGACTAAATTTAATGTAAAATCATGAAACTTTATATTTAGATACTGGACATATAGGGAAATACTCCAGATTTTTCGTGGATTTATTTACTGAGTTTTCATGTTGTTTTCCTGCTCTAGAATTAGTTTTCCTGATTTCTGGCTGAACCTATTTTTTATATTCAAATCAGTTTTGAGCTATATTTTTGTGAATTAATATATAACTTATTTATACTCGCTGGATTCGGTTGGGAGTCTATTTTCTAGATATTTCGACGGATTCAGATTTTCATGCTTGTAACACTGGGAATCACTGTTTTACTACAGTATGGTCTTGCTGTCCTGAACTTGAGATTTGTCTATTTTATTCTTTTATGAGATATCTTGCACTCGTTCATGTTTATCTTGCAACTTGCACTTGTTACATGATCATGCCATGTTATTCTTGATATATTTTGTACATATACATGATTTTTTGACATTAATAATAAATAACCAAGCCGGTATTTAAGGGACAGATCTAATTGTGGATAATTCAGAAACGTGTACTCGGAAGGGGATCCACTAATCCTACGTGATTATTTGAGACATGATACTTGACACGTGATTACTTGATACTTGCACGCAAGACACGATACTTGCCACTTGCACAACTTGACACGTGATGACATGGTACATGATACTTGGAGCTTGGAGCTCGATTACTTGACTTGTCTCCGAGTATACTGCCCTCTATGGTCCACTAAGAAATCTAAAGCGAAAATATTTGTTGTAGCAACTATGTAAGGTGGGCTGCATGAAGTGTTACCTAGATGGTAATCACTACAAGACTTGATACATGATACTTGAACATGATACTTAAACATGATACATGCTTGCTTGATACTTTACTACATGATACATGAAACTTGAAACTTGACACTTGATACATGATTACATGATACTTGACACTTGATGCATGTTTACATGATAATTGATTACTTGACACTCGATTCATGCCATTTACACTTTTAGTTGTTTGTGTTGACATCATACTTATACCATGTTGTAAGTTAGTTTCCCCATGTGCTTGTTTCCTACATTATAAGTGGCCCGTAACTTGCAATTGATGGATACTTGTTTTTCTCTTTTCCTCTTTCCTACATTCGTTGAATTGCAGATTTTGGAGAACAGGCTCCAGATGGTATCGGTGACATGAAGTATTAGTGCTGTATTTTATTATTATTATTTCTTGTAGCTTGCTTGAATAATATTGTATTTGAGACTTGGATTTATTCTTGTATTTGGGCAATGTCCCAGGATATTTGTTTTATTCAGATCATGACTATTTGAGATTTATATAATTGGTTTCAAGTATTCTTGTTGGTATTTTGGTTCACATGTGCATGTGGTTGATTCTTTTGCTTCCGACTCTAATGATTCTTATGAATGTTGTAAAGATTCTTGAACAGTTTATGAATGATAAAAATCATTCGCTGGGCTTTTGTCTCGTATCCGTATTCCGTATTTTTTTTGGAAAGCGGGACGTGACAGGGTTTTTTAGTGGTATCAGAGTACTAGGTTTGGCTAATGTATTAGTTGCCTAATATATTAGACAAGCTTAGCTCGAACTGGGATCTGCTTAATATTTCACCAACCATGCATGCATAAATGAATCAAATATCATCAACAATGATCTGGATGCTAACTGTTTTTGATTTTGTGCAGACTATGGCTCACAGAGGTTCTACTTCTCAGTCGCAGGGTGACCCGATTGAGGCTGTCACTGCTGTACTTGAGCACTTGATTAATCAGCAGCAAAACCATAGTGATTTGGTGATGGCTACTTTGGAAGCCACTCGAGTCCTCTGCCCGTTGCGCCTAGGCAGAATGTTCTTCCTCCCCGTCCGGGAATGGTCACAGACTTTATGAGGCTGCATCCCGATAGGTTTTCAGGCACTAAGATGCCTTTGGAGGCTGAACAAAGGTTGATTCGGACAGAACAACTGCTTTTGGCAGCTAGAGTTGCAGATGCAGATCATGTGGATGTGGTTACCATCCAGTTGGTGGACTTGGCTCATATCTGGTGGAGGTTCGAGTTCGAAAGACTCGAAAGACCGATCACTTGGGCTATTTTCACTAGGAGCTTCTTGGAGAAGTTCTTTCCTAGCAGCACCAGAGTTGAGATGGAGCAATAGTTCTTAGCCCTGAAACAGTTTGGTCATTATTTCTAGTAATGAAATTTTGTTACATATTGTTCATGCAATGTTGTAACATAAGACTTTCTTGAAACAGGACTCCAGGTCTGTGGACGAGTACGCAGTCGAATTTACGAGACTTAGCCGCTTCGCAGCTGTTCTTGTGGCAAACGAAGAGTATAGGGCTCGTAGGTTCATTTTGGGGCTTGAGTGAGACATCAAGGTGCAGCTTGTCTCTCTTCGCTTGTGTACCTATGCTGAGGCTCTTGAGGTAGCTAGGGCCCAGGAGCAGGCTCGTGGTGGTTTGGCTTCTTCTTAGTGGACTATTCCGCACTCAGTTGCTAGGTCTTCTGGTCGGGCCTATTCGGAGACCCGATCCAGCCCCTCCGGTCAGGGCCAGCTCCTTACTCTTCTGCGGGTCCTCCGAGAGTTGGTTTCTGTGACTTTTGCCGTCTTCCAGGGCATGAGCGCAAGGATTGCTGACGTGCCAATCGTCTCTGTTTTGGATGTGGTGCTACTGATCATTCGGTGCGGGACTACCCGCAGTTGGCTTCTCCAGCCAAGGGTCCTGTTCAGTCAGTTGCTGCAGCTCGTGGTCCAGTTAGATCACTGCTTCCCCCATAGTGTCAGATTGTCGGTCAGAGGACTGCTGTCCCGAGGAGAGGTCAGGCTTTCAACCTGACTGCTACAGATGCTGAGTCAGCTGAGGGTGTGGTTGCAGGTATCTTTTGTTTTATTATTTTATTGTTTGTTGTTTCTCTTTGTTTTCTCCTTTTCCCTTGCTTTATTTCTTTCTGCTGTCTTCTGCATTTTTTTTTTCCTCACCCCTGTTCGACCATTCTTTTCCTTGTCTCTTTTGTTTTTCTATCTTAGGTGTTGTGCTTGTGTTCTCTTTCCCTGCTCATGTTCTGTTTGATTCTGGGGCAACCCATTCTTTTGTCTCCTCTCGATTTGTCGCTCGCCATCAGTTGGAGTGCAGCAACATGTCAGAGGCTTGGAATATTGTGACAAGTGGTGGAGTTTTCATTTTTTTCCCGGGAGTGCAGGCAGTGTCCCGTAATTATTGGTAGCGCAGAGTTCAAAGACATACTGATTGTAATTGGGAATTCAGGGTTCGACGTTATTCTAGGTATGGATTGGTTTGGTGAATCCCCTGCCATTATTGATTGTCATGATAAGAAAGTTGTGTTCCGGATTCCAGATCGCACAAAGTTTGAGTTCCATGCCGGGGAGACTTCCCTTGGCCGATCTGCAATTGATCGGGAGATTTGTGCGATGGAGTTGCATTCAGGCTGTGAGGCTGCGCCTCTAGTAGTTCGGGATTTCTTGGATATTTTTCCAGATGAGTTGCCAGGCTTATCCCCTGATATGGAAGTAGAATTCGGTATTGATGTTCAGCCTGGAACAGCGCCAATATCGAAGAGTCCCTACAGGATGGCACTGGTTGAGCTAGTAGAGCTTAAGGTGTAGATTCAGTAGTTGCTTAATTTGGGTTTCATCAGACCTAGTGTTTTGCCTTGGAGTGCTCCGGTCCTTTTTTTTCTATAAGAAGGATGGTGGTCGTCGACTGTGCATGGATTATCCGGAACTGAACAGAGTTACTGTGAACAATCGGTATCCGTTGCCCAGGATCGATGATTTGTTTGATTAGTTGAGTGGGGCTGCTGTTTTCTCGAAGTTGGATCTTCGTTCTAGGTATCACCAAGTCAATGTGAAGGCTGCAGATATACAGAAGATTACTTTCAGGACTAGATACGAGCACTATGAGTATCTTGTGATGCCGTTCGGAGTTACGAACGTGCCAGCTATATTCATGAGTCTTATGAACCGGGTCTTCTCTCAGTTCTTAGATAGATTTGTGGTGGTCTTCATTGATGATATTTTGGTGTATTCTTAGAATCGGGAAGATCATGCTGAGCATCTTAGAGTGGTTCTGCAGACTTTGAGAGAGAATCAGCTCTATGGGAAACTCAACAAGTGCGAGTTTTGGCTCGACAGGATTTCATTCTTAGGGCAGATTATCTCAGGAGATGGTATTTCTGTGGATCCTGCCAAGGTTGAGGCTGTGAAGGATTGGCATATTCCCAAGTCATTTTCAGAAGTTAGGAGTTTTCTCGGTTTGGCTGGCTATTATCGGAAGTTTGTCTAAGATTTTTCGAAGATAGCAGGACCGTTGACTAAGTTGACTAGGAAGGATCAGAAGTTCTGTTGGTCTGATGAGTGTGATGGAGCTTTTGTTGAGTTGAAGAACAGATTGACGTCAGTGCCTGTGTTGACTATTCCCGATGGTTCAGGCGGATTTGTAATTCAGTGTGATGCTTCTGGTAAGGGTCTTGGAGCAGAAGGGCCGAAGTCGTTGCGTATGCATCGAGGTAGTTGAGGCTGCATGAGAAGAACTATCCAACTCATGATTTGGAGTTAGTGGCAGTGATTCATACTTTGAAGCTGTGGAGATATTATTTACTTGGAGACCGAGTGGAGATCTTTACGGACCACAAAGTCTTAAGTACGTCTTTACCCAGAAGGAGTTAAACATGAAGCAAAGGCGTTGGTTGGAGCTTATGGCCAATTATGACATCAATTTGCAATACCATCCTAGTAAAGTAAACTTGGTGCCAGATGCTTTAAGCAGGAGACCGGCAGTTATGTTCTTAACTCAGCAGAGGGATTTGATTGAGCAGATGAGGAAGTTGGAGTTGGAAGTTTTGTTTCCGAGTTCTGATCGGAGTTGTTTGGTGCTTCAGCTGCAATCGCCTCTTGTTGATCAGATTAAAGAGGCACAGGCTAGTGATGCACAGTTGCAGAGATTTCGAGCTGAGGTTGAGTCTGGGTCCAGGACGGACATGGTTATTCATTCGGATGGATCGCTTCATTTCGGGTCCAGATTATGTGTCCCGGAAGGTGATGTTCATCAGAGGTTGCTTGAGGAAGCCCATCAGTCTTCGTATTCTATCCATCCTGGCGGTACTAAGATGTATCGGGATTTGAAGCTTCATTTCTGGTGGCAGGGTATGAAAAGGGCTGTGGCTCAATTTGTAGCTCAGTGTTTGATCTGCCAGCAGGTTAAGGCAGAACATCAGAGAACCGCTGGACTTCTTCAACCGCTTCCTATTCCAGAGTAGAAGTGGGAACATATCACTATGGATTTTGTGACCGCTTTGCCAAGGAGTCCTAAGGGTCATAATGCCATTTGGGTGATTTTTGACCATTTGAAAAAAGGTGCTCACTTCATTCCTTTTCATGTCAGGGCAGTCTACTGAGAGCCTTGCTGAGAGGTATATGTAAGAGATTGTTAGACTTCATGGGGTTCTAGTCAGTATTGTATCTGACAGGAATACAAGATTCAGATCTCAGTTCTGAGAGAGTCTTTAAAAAAGTTTGGGGAGTAAATTGAAGTAAAGTACAGCTTTTCATCCACAGACTGATGGACAGTCAGAGCGAACTATTCAGATTCTTGAGGACATGTTGAGGTCCTGTATGCTTCAGTTTGGTGGGTCTTGGGAGGATCATTTGCATCTCGTGGAGTTCTCGTACAATAACAGCTTTCAAGCCAGTATTAAAGCTGATCCGTTCGAGGCCCTCTATGGACGGAAGTGCAGATCGCCAGTGTGCTGGGATGACATTGGTGAGAGAAAGTTGTTGGGTCCGAAATTGATCACCAAGACAGTTGATGCGGTGGTTCAGATCAGGAAGCACTTGCAGGCAGCTCAGGACAGGCAGAGGCGATGGGCCGATGTCCATCGGAGAGCTTTGGAGTTTGGTGTTGGTGACCATGTTTTCCTAAAGGTATCTCCGTGGTGCGGTGTCATTCGGTTTGGTGGTGGGGGCAAGCTTAGCCATAGGTATATTGGACCGTTTGAGATTTTGGAGCAAGTAGGCAAGGTGGCCTATCGTCTTGCATTGCCGCCAGCTTTATCAGGAATGCACGATGTTTTTCATGTCTCACAACTCAGGAGATATATCCGAGATGAGAGCCACGTGATCGACTATTCTGAGTTGACCGTTCGGCCGAATTTGACTTGTGAGATTTTGCCAGTTGCTATTGTGGATCGGCGAGAGAAAGTGCTTAAGAACAAGGTCATCAAGTTGGTTCATGTTGCTTGGAATCTTCACTCGCCTGGTGAGTCGACTTGGGAGCTGGAGGAGGAGATTCAGCAGAAGTTTCCTCATTTGTGGAGTAGTTTTTATTTTGTTCTTTTGGTTGTTTTGGGGTTACCCTAGGTATCTTCCTTTTTGAATTTCGAGTACGAAATTCTTCTTGTTAGGTGGGAAGGATTGTAACCCCTGTTTTTTATTTTGTATATTTTTGAGCGTATTTTTTCGTTTGGTGGATTTTCTCTCTTGTATATTTTTTCTAAACCGTATGTTGGAGTTGTTTTCGATATATATATTCGCCTTATTTCATTTTGAGCTCTTTGTGTTTGATTTGTTGTCTCTTTTGTTTCGTTCTTCTATAAATTGATCTTTCTTTCATTGGTCTCGTTCTCTTTATTTTATTTTGGGTGTTTGTGGTGGTGGTGATTGGTTGTTATCCTATTCCCAATCCTATGGTTTGATCCTTAATAGTATTACCAAAGCCAAATTAAAATCCACAATCCTATTTGATATCCTATACATTTGTATCCTATTTGAAACCCGATTTAACAAATCCTACTACTTATAAATTACCCACAACCCAATTACCCATTAACCCTAATTCCCTTATATATATATATATATATATATAATCTCTCTCTCCCTAACCCTAACCCTAGCTCCCACATCTCTCAACCCGGCCTTTCCCCCTCCTTGCTTGCACCGCAACCCGCACACACGCCAGATCCCCTAGGCCGAGCCCTCCACCTCCGGCCTGTGCACACCCCGACACCCCAGGCCGCCGAACCCCTCCCTCGGCCTGCATCCAAACCCCCACATCCGACCCTTCATGGCCGACCACCCTTCACACCACCATACAACCCCTCTAGCACCTCGACTCTCTCTCTTGGTGTCCCGTCCGTCGCCGCAAGCCACCATTGTAGTAATCTCTCACTCTCTTGATCTTTCCTTCGCTTTGTGGAGTTTTGCTCATGTGGTGATTTTTGCACAAGTTGCTTGGATTCATTGATTCGTGGATTTTCGTTCGTGGGTTTTTCTCGTTACTCTTGATTTTCGTCGTTCTTTATCTTCAGTTTCCAATTCATTTGTTTGATACAAGTCAAATACCACCTATAGAGCAATTGGGTCTATAGACGACTCTTGTTTGTGTTATTCTTGATGGGTTTTGTCTCTATTATGAAAACTTGACCATAGTTGCCTCACGACACAATATGGATATGAAATAACTTAGGTTTACCCGTTCTTGATTTGATCATGTATGTGGGACTTTTGTGAGAACTCGTGATTTGGTTGAGACCCATGTGATATATTTGGTGTGGACATACTAGACACCCTACTTCATGATGTTTGGACACTTGGTAGACTCGATTTCATGTTTTGTTGTTTTTTGAATAAGTTTTGTATGATATATGTTGAGTTGTTGTAAAAGGGAAAAATCTGTATTTTGTCACTGATTTATTTTGTTTGCTGTTTTGGACTGTCTTAAAGCCAGTATCTTAATTTCGGTATAAAACATGAGTTTTAGAGAATTTCATCTAGTTTCAAACCCCTCTGACCTTGCTTGATTTCGTTTTCGTATGTGTCAGTTATGACTGTTTACTACAGAGGTGTAGATCTTTTCCAGATTTCGTTTTTCGATGATTTTGATGACTAAATTATTTTGATACTGATGCTACATATATTATTTTGATCCAAAACTTTGGTCAGTGTTTCTTTATCTAGTTAGGGATTACCCAGAATTTTGGTGGATTTTATTGGTGAGTTTTATGTGTCGTTTCATGCTCGTTTACGAAAACTATACTTGCTGTATTTTGCTCGTTGTTCTGCAAAGAATCGTATTTTCACCCTGATTCCTTTTACTGTATGGAAAATATTTGTGAAATATAAAATTTAGATTATTCTATCTATTTTCATCTCCCTTTGGCGGAATTAGATTTCGTTTCACTGGTTGCGAGATATTATGATTTTCGTACAGCAGTGTTGGGCATTTCCAAATTTGCCAAACTACTGTTTATTGATGTTTTCCGATATTTGATGAATGATCTAATTTTACTAGAAAATTATGAAACTTTTTGTTTAGATACTGGACATATAGGGAAATATCCCAAATTTTTCGTGGATTTATTTACTGAGTTTTCATGTTGTTTTCCTGCTCTTGAATTAGTTTTCCTGATTTCTGGCTGAACCTATTTTCTGTATTCAAATCAGTTTTGAGCTATATTTTTGTGAATTAATATAGAACTTATTTATACTCACTGGATTCAGTTGGGAGTCTATTTTCTAGACGTTTTGACGGATTCAGATTTTCATGCTTGTAACACTAGGATTCACTGTTTTACTACAGTATGGTCTTGATGTCTTGAACTAGAGATTTGTCTATTTTATTCTTTTATGAGATATCTTGCACTCGTACATATTTATCTTGCAACTTGAACTTGTTACATAATCATGCCATATTATTCTTGATATATTTTTTACATATACATGCTTGTTTGACATTAATAATAAATAACCAAGCCGGAGTTTAAGGGGCAGATCTAATAGTGGATAATTCAGAAACGTGTACTCAAAAGGGATCCACTGATCCTACATTATTACTTGAGACATTATACTTGACACGTGATTACTTGATACTTGCACGCAAGACACTATACTTTCCACTTGCACAACTTGACACGTGATTACATGATACATGATACTTGGAGCTTGGAGCTCGATTACTTGACTTGTCCCGGAATATACTGCCCTCTATGGTCCACTATGAAATCTAAAGCAAAATTGTTTGCTGTAGCAACCATGTAAGGTGAGCTGCATGAAGTACTACCTAAATAGTAATCACTACAAGACTTGATACATGATACTTGAACATGATACATGCTTGCTTGATCTTTGACTACATGATACATGAGACTTGAAACTTGACACTTGATACATGATTACATGATACTTGACATTTGATGCATGTTTACATGATACTTGATTACTTGACACTCGATTCATGCCATTTACACTTGTTTACTTTGCCATGCTAGTTGTTTATGTTGACATCATACTTATACCATGTTGTTAGTTAGTTTCCCCATGTGCTTGTATCCTACATTATAAGTGGTCCGTAACTTGCAATTGATGGGTACTTATTTTTCTCTTTCCCTCTTTCCTGCATTCGTTGAATTGCAGATTTTAGAGAACAAGTTCTAGATGGTATCGGTGACATGAAGTATTAGTGCTGCATTTTATTATTATTATTTCTTGTAGCTTGCTTGAATAATATTGTATTTGAGACTTGGATTTATTCTTGTATTTAGGCAATGTGACCCGGGATACTTGTTTTATTCAGATCATGACTATTTGAGATTTATATAATTGGTTTCAAGTATTCTTGCAGGTATTTTGGTTCACATGTGCATGTGGTCGATTCTTTTGCTTCCGACTCTAATGATTCTTGTGAATGTTGTAAAGATTCTTAAACAGCTTATGAATGATGAAAATCATTCGCTGGGCTTTTATCTCGTATCCGTATTCCGTATTCTTTTTGGAAAGCGGGGCATGACAACCAACTTGGTCTTCAAGCGAACAATAAGGAAATCTTAATTAGATATCGTTTACTGAAAATACGTTTATCACTCAAATCCTGCATGATGTCTCATTAAACAAATGTTGAGCCTGATTGGTCTATTAAAAAGCAATTAATCACGATGAACCATTCATCGATTCCCAATATCTTCACAGGTCTTCAACCATATTCCCTGGCTCGTGACCCTCAGCGAGTAGTCCATCGGCGCCTAAAGGATGCATACAAATTTGTGATTGAAGGTAACATACACTACCCCCAACACCCGATCATTGACAGATTTTGGCATTAACACAACCTAGATGAGGTAGAAATCCTAGCCTATCAACCCCAAACACCGACGGTCCAATCTCCATCGGTCGCCACCACCTATGTCTTGAATCACATCCAGTATCCCGGCCCGTGGTCAACCTTCTCTCGGTAAAAGATCCGGCGGCGCACAGGAATTCCACTAACTCTTGAGGTGGAAATAAATCAATCACGATACTTGCCAACTAGGTTGATAGTCCTAGGGTATCAACAACCTTATACTAGCCCCAAACTGTACTAGCTACGGCACCACAATTACATCAAACCGACCATAGCTGCTCTCCTAGCTTACTGATGTGTCCACCATGAGTACTAAGTACAGGAATCATGTCTAAGTTCCAAATGAAGTGCTTAATAGGGATAATCATTCAATCATCTTAAGATTCAAATCACCTTATAATCATAAATCCTGTAGCATGTAGAAAATTCCATAATTGATGCTACACTCAACAGAATCCAACAAAATTAGTTTTTCTAGAAGGGTAGGAAACTCTACTGAAATTCTCTAGTAGACAACTTCCTCAATTTCCTTATAGAACTCTAGTTCCCTGATTTAACACATGCTTGAAGTCAATCAAGACAGCAGGTTGCTGAACTTGTAAAATTCATAACTTCTAAAATATAATTCGGAATTGCTTGATATTACCCATTCTGGAAATCTAAGACCCTAAACTACAAGTCTCTAGTTAACCATTTCTTCAAATTTAGCCATTTAGAAGCTATACAACCCCAATATGTTCTCAGCAGTGTATTTCTTCATACACTTGCTGCACCTTGCCATCAACATAAAAACTTGTTTACTTGTCGAATTACTCGATTCTGGATTCTATGAAAATGTGGGAGTGTCTACTACAACTTCCTAGTTGAACCCATTCTCAGATTAATTCATTAAAGTCTTCTAAAACTCTAATCTCTATCAAGTGCACATACAGGGAAAATTGATTCATCTAAAAAATAGGTTCTCGACTAAGACTGGGCCTGCCCCAATCTTAGGAAAATCATAACTTCCAAACCACAAAGTGAAATTATATGATTCTAAATTTTTTGGAAAGCCGTGACTCTCTTGTACAAATCTCTAGTTCATCATTCTTCCAAGTTCTTAATACATGATTCCAGGTTTGCACAAATTCACAGACCATGCAATCTGAGCTTACCTGAACCTGGTCTACTTTATAATTCAATAAAAAATCAACCTTAAGTCCGAAGCTCATGAAATTTGAGATTCAGAAACTAAACATATACCAATCCATTGTGTCCAAAAATTGCATCTAGATTCATAATACACAGAGAGTTATGACTGTTCAAACATAGCATAAAAATTCTACTGCTTTTCAGATAGGGTCTTTACCTCTTCATACAATCTATTTTTGAAACAACATCAAATGTTATCTAATAATTCTATAATTTTAGAAACATTATTTAGACACATACTAAAACCTACAGAAAAAATTTCATGACAATACCATGTACACAAAAGTATATATGAATTGATGAACTTCAACCTCAATACAGGCAGATTCAGCTCTTGTTTTCCAGACCAGTTGCAATCTATAAATTCTTTGAGGTATCAGACGATCTCAGAAAATTATGAAATTTGAAATTATATTCCTAGACACATACAAGAGTATCCAAAAAAATTTGAGCTTAAAATACGCTACCATTTTGAGTTATGATTTTTGGAAAAACATTAAATTTTCATAAAAGCAACAGCTTTTAGCTTGCTTACTGTCCAAAATCGGAGTGGTTGTTTGGGATACTAAACAAACCCAAAAAAATATCATAAAAATAGAGAATACTCTAAACTCATCCTACAATATGCCACAAATATTTCATAATCAAATTCTAAACCATTTGCAAGTTACAAATTTCTAAGTACAACATACAAAAGTTGAAGAACACCCACCTTTGCCTTTTGAGTTGAAAAGATGAGATCTTGCAAACTTCTTCTCCTCCTCCTTCTTGGCTCCTCCTCCTTAGATCCTAAGAAATCCTATGAAAACAAGAGAAGCGCTCTCTTTCACACACTCTAACTCTTTTTTCTTCTCACTTTTATTATATATATATATATATATATATATATATATATATATATATATATATATATATATATATATATATATTATAGAGTGAGTCTATTAAGAGCTGGGAAGTTGAGATTCTTATCGAGAGATGAGATTCTCAACTGTTCGATTGCGATCCGATGGTCAAGATTTGATCCGACCATCAACTGATATGTAGAAGGGCAATACAGTCATTTCTCAACTCATCTCTTTCTCAGAAGAGCTACTCTCTCCCGTTCTCTCTCTCTCTCCTTGACGAATCCGAAGTAATCTCAGTGCCCCCCTAAAAACCATAGCTTCGATGAAGCGTCGCCCATCTCACCCGTTCTCTCTCTCTCTCTTCGATGCGTCGCTCATCTCTCTCATTCTCTTTCTCTCTTAGATGCGTCGCCCATCTCCCTTTGTGAGCATTTCGAAGCTAGGGTTTTTGATTTTGGTCCATTTTAATGGGAAATGGAGTGTTGGAGTTTTGAGGGGTTTGGCTTCTATCGAAACCCACCCGATCGTGATCTCCCTCTCTCTTCGATGCATCGCTCTTCTCTCCCGTTCTCTCCATCTCTTTCGGAACTAGGGTTTTTGGTTTTTGATTTTGGCCCATTGATGGGTTTGGCTGCTATCGAAACCCACCCATTCAAAACCCTAACTCCACCTTTCTTCTCCACCCCGATATCTTCGAATCAGGTATAATTTTGTGAACTTTTTTTTTCCCAATTTTTTTTTTCAAATCCCATATTTTGTAAATTAATTGCTTGCTTTGAAAATTAATTTGTCAGGTAATTTTTGCATCTCAAGAATAGTGTGTGGAACAAGATGATCAGCTACAATATGTCAGGGAAGTATTCGAATCCCATTTATCCATTTTGGGGTTTGGTCTTTCTATATTCTAGGTTTGATTGTTGATAGTTCGATTGGTGGTGGTTCACAGTGTGAAACAAATCGGTATCATTCTATTTTATGTTTGGTTTACTGTTAACCATGACTTTATTATGCTATAGTAGTCTACTGGTCTGTTATATTCATGTGATTGTCAGTTTGCTTCCTCGTTGGAGGACTTGGATTCCAGTTTTACAAGTGATGATGAGATGGATTATGTTTCTGAAGTTGCACACTATGAATCATTTATTTAATGATTTGTAGGAGTGACTAGTGATAAATTAATCCTATGAGCTTTATTTTTCCTCATTGGTTATAAGTGATGATGAGATGGATTATGTTTCTGAAGTTGCACACTATTCATCATTTATTTAATGATTTGTAGGAGTGACTAGTGATGAATTATTAATATCTGAGCTTTACGATTGTTACTTCAAATGACTGTTTCCCTCAACACACACAACAAAAGGCAGTTTCTACAAATTTAAAAGCATTGTTTTAGATAAAAGCTATGTTTGGGTACATAAGAACCATCGAAACCACTTGCAACCATGAAACTCGAGTTTCAAATAGTTTTAAAAACATCCTAAACCCTACTTTCCAATTTGTAAATATCATTCTGATCTCTCCAACCTCGATAAGTAGTTTCCACCATACTCAAAACCCACCAAAACCCAAACTTCAGAACAAACACCAAACCCCTCTTCTTGGAGCTCGATTCCATCAAGTTTCATAATTTCAAATAATCAAACACAACCGTAACACCCAAATCCACATCATCTCAGGTTCTGAATTTTTCAACTAAATAGCTACAAGCCCTAAATAAGTTCATCTCATAATAGATTAACTCTATATGAGTTAGTATATATATATGAATCTGAGAAAGAAAGAAGCTGCGAAATGACTATTTTGCCCTTCAACATATCAGTTGATGGTCGGATCAAATCTTGACCATCGAATCGCAATCAAATGGCTAAGAATGTCAGCTCACGATAAGAATCTCAGCCCACCATCTCATAATAGACTCACTCCTATTAATCATTAAATCATAGTGTGCAACTTCAGAAACATAATCCATCTCATCATCACTTATAACCAATGTGGAAAAATAAAGCTCAGATATTAATAATTCATCACTAGTCACTCCTACAAATCATTAAATAAATGATGAATAGTGTGCAACTTCAGAACATAATCCATCTCATCATCACTTATAACCAATGAGGAAAACTAAAGCTCATATAGGATTAATTCATCACTAGTCACTCTTACAAATCATTAAATAAATGATTCATAGTGTGCAACTTCAGAAACATAATCCATCTCATCATCACTTGTAAAACTAAAATCCAATTCCTCCAACGAGGAAGCAAACTGACAATCACATGAATATAACAGACCAGTAGACTACTATAGCATAATAAAGTCATGGTTAACAGTAAACCAAACATAAAATAGAATGATACCGATTTGTTTCACACCGTGAACCACCACTAATCGAACTATCAACAATCAAACCTAAAATATAGAAAGACCAAACCCCAAAATGGATAAATGGGATTCGAATACTTCCCTGACATATTGTAGCTGATCATCTTGTTCCACACACTATTCTTGAGATGCAAACATTACCTGACAAATTAATTTTCAAAGCAAGCAATTAATTTACAAAATAAGGGATTTGAAAAAAAAATTGGGAAAAAAAAAGTTCACAAAATTATACCTGATTCGAAGATGTCGGGGTAGAGAAGAAAGGTGGAGTTAAGGTTTCGAATGGGTGGGTTTCGATAGCAGCCAACCCCATCAATGGACCAAAATCAAAAACCAAAAACCCTAGCTTCGAAAGAGATGGAGAGAACGGGAGAGATGAGCGATGCATCGAAGACAGAGGGAGATCACGATCGGGTGGGTTTCGATAGCAGCCAAACCCCTCAAAACCCCAACACTCCATTTCCCATTAAAATGGACCAAAATAAAAAACCCTAGCTTCAAAATGCTCACAAAGGGAGATGGGCGACACAACTAAGAGAGAAAGAGAATGGGAGAGATGAGCGACGCATCGAAGAGAGAGAGAGAACGGGTGAGATGGGCGACGCTTCATCGAAGCTATGTTTTTTAGGGGGCACTGAGATTACTTCAGATTCGTCAAGGAGAGAGAGAGAGAGAAAGGGAGAGAGTAGCTCTCCTGAGAAAGAGATGAGTTGAGAAATGACTGTATTGTCCTTCTACATATCAGTTGATGGTCGGATCAAATCTTGACCATCGGATCGCAATCGAACGGTTGAGAGTCTCAGCTCTCGATAAGAATCTCAGCTTCCCAACTCTTAATAGACTATATATATATATATATATATATATATATATATATATATATATATATATATATATATATATATATATTGAACTATGAAGAATGGACGAAGAGATGGAGAAATATTGGTTTTTCTTTTGGGAAATATGGGAGTGAGGAGATGGAGGGGGGGTTATACGGTCGGAAATGGAGTGGGTAGAAGTGGGGTGATGAGGTGGAGGGTGGGGATGGAGTGTAGGGTGGGTGAAGAAATGGATGGTTGAGATGTAGCCAACACAAACATCTAGAACCTTCAACAATGTTCTCATTTCTTCATGAAAAAAACCAACAAGGCCACTTTTCCACTATAGGATCTCATCAAAATCCTACTCATGATCATCATTGTGGCTAGGGTTTCCTAACCCTAGATTAGGTCAAGTAACCCTAACCTTAGGTTAGACAACCCTAACCCTAAGTCATGCATAAATACGAGCACATACTCCACATTCAATTTAGTTCATTCATATACTCAATCAATTGTTGATATATCTAAAAAATATTCAAGTATAAATCGTAGAATATATACGAACAATTTCTCATTCAAAGCAATTATAGATTATATATATATATTCATTTGCCCATGATTTACATCATCACAAAATTATATGGCTGAAAATTCTAACAACATGATGGATGGGCAAATGAACTTTAAATTACTTGATTTTTTATTTTTCGGCTATCTAAGGCATATAGAAAAATATGAGCGGTTCGGATTTTTCATAAGTGCTCTATCTCGTGAGTGTTCACGGAGTGCTCACCAAAAGTAGTGTGCAACCGAAGGGGACTCATATATATATAATCACAAATAGGATATTTATTTGTAAATTATAAAAATATATTTTATAAAAAATATTATTTTCCCGAAGATTTTCTTGTCAAGACAATCGGGGCAAATCCACAGTTAAATTGAGAGGATATTCCGAGTCTATCTCATCGGGTTCAGAATAACTAATATATCTGAAATTTCTCATTTTAAAAGAAATATATATAATCACATGCAATTCTCAACTGTGCACGGATTATGATGCAAAAATAGCTATATGCTATTTTGCGGGGTATTACATTACTCCCTCCTTAGAATCGTTCTGTCCTCAAAACGACGCTAGTAGAGTGGAAAAACAAAATACAATCCCTAAAGGTTCATAAGACATTTTCCCGAACCATCTCCAGTTCCTCGAGTGATATTCTCGACAAACTGGTCTTCTACCAAATTAAATTGTTGTTCTTCAGTCTTCTAGACAAATCCATTATGAAGTTGATGCTGACACCCTCCTATTTCTGTTCTGAAGCAGACAACGGCCACATTATTTTGCTTGTCTTTGTCCACAAGTGATGCCGATTCACTCCTTGATTACGACTTCTGCTGGTTGGTGACCACTCCCTCCTTAGAAAGGTCGAAGTCACGAAATGCTGCTTCAATCCTTTAGCAGTTCATTTGATGATTTTGCCGAATGGTTGGCTGGGTTGTCCCCTTTCTGGATGAGATTTTCTCCTTGGTGTGCTCCTGGCGATTGTTTTATCATAGGCTGATCTTGGAGAACTCTGCCACTTTTGGACAATGAATGAATTGGTCGTCGTCAATTTCTTTCTCGAGACTAGTCTTGACTATTTCCTGGTGATGGCGTCTGGTTTTTGCTGATTTCCACCAGTGCCTTCCTTAGTACATCATGAATTATGGTTTCATATTGAGTCATCGGTGCGGCTTTGTTGTTCTTCCTCAACTCCTGTGCTGCAACGTACCCTCATCTGTTGTTCGGCTGCAGGCTTGTTACCTGCACATCAGGTTATGAATTGGCTTTTTTGACATCCGGTTGCAAATTTGCCTTCTGGACATTCGGTTGCAGACTTGCCATCCGACATCCAGTTGTAGGTTTGCCTCTATTGATGTCTGGTTACAGACTAGCTACCGTTGAACACGACTACACCAAGCTTGTTAGTAAAGAATGAAATACATTGGGGCTGGTTCAGATATAGGGAAGATTATAATCATAAGTTGTAAAGCGCTACCATATGATTTATGATCATCTTTATCTGCCAAACTAAACTTAATCTATCTGGCATTCAAGTCTAATTTCCTACTATGTTAGAATGCAATTTGAAGTCAGCTCTGACACCAACTGTAACGCCTCGGATCCCCGTTTCTGGATATCCGTGACACAACCAGAATTTTCGCCTTCAAATGCAACTCAACACAGTAAATAATACGGAAATTCAAAAAAATTTATTGCCAAATAAGTCATTACATCATTAATTACAAATGTATATTGTTCTTGAACAAGGAACACAAATTACATTGACTCATTACAACCTTTTACAAATATTTAAAAACTCCACTCGTAAAACTATCAGCTGTCTTCCAGAATGGTCGTCAGCTGATTACTGCCGAAACTCCACTAAGTGATCAATTTGCTTCCCTGGGACCTTCCCCTCAGCTTGAACATTCTATTGCGTGACTCTGATATCTCTGGACCTGCCCGAATGGTACACATGTACACTGCCGCTCTACTTGAATGCCCTGATTGACTTGAGTCCTCTACACTCATGACTTGGTATCTAGCACCTAATTGAGTGGGCATGCCAGTATTTATACTGACGCAATGCTGATAAGAAACAGAGATCTCCAACTAGCAATCACAATCAGCCTTTAAAGAAAACATAAACATGCATCCTAATTTCCTAGTGTCAGTGTACCATGACCTGAAGTCTAATGCATAGTACACAATGCACAGAAAACAGATGCACTTAGTCTAATGTCAGCAAGACTCTGGATACGCATGTATCCCATACTACATATGTTCCAGATCAAGTCGTTTTCCTCCAGTTTAAGGTTTCGAACCCTCGTTATGCAAATATTTTCAACTATCGTACTCAACCTGTTCCTGATAGATACAATTGTGGTTGGTGCATCCTACAGTTATTACTACTACACACAGTGGTGTCTTTATTTGCCACTAGTGCCCCAATCCAGCCTGGATCGCACCAAATACCGTGACGATCTTACAAATACACAACCGCATATCTATGGTGCCGAAGATCCACGGAACGGTAGCCCCATGTTCCTTTTGTGTCCACTTAACATAAGAACATGACGGCCACGAAGGTCTAAGCCCCCTATCCAACAGGAAACCTCCCGTTCTTACCACAGCACTTCAGGAATCAACAATGCGAGATACGCACAGCAGCACGTATCCCTAATGAAAGGAAGAGACAACCCTGGTTATCACTGCCTAGTCCTGGCTCTTAGAACGATTCGAATTATATGGTATCACCACTAACACCAACCCAGTCTTCAAGCGAACAGTAAGGAAAGCTTAATTAGATATCGTTTTCTGAAAATACGTTTATCACTCAAACCCTGCACGATGTCTCATTAAACAAATGTTGAACTTGACTGGTCTGTCAAAGAGCAATTAATCACAGTGAACCATTCATCGATTCTCAATACCTTCACAGGTCTTCAACCATATCCCTGGCTCGTGACCCTCAGCGAGTAGTCCATCGGCGCCCAATGGATGCATACAAATTTATGAATGAAGGTAACATACACAACCACCAACACCCGACCATTGACAGACTTAAGCATCAACACAACCTAGATGAGTATAAATCCTAGCCAATCAACCCCAAACACCGACGATCTGATCTCCATTGGTCGCCACCACCTCCGTCTCGAATCTCATCCAGTATCCCGGCCCGCGGTCAACCTTCTCTTGGTAAATGATCCGGCGGCGCATAGTAATTCCACTAACTCTTGAGGTGGAAATAAACCAATCACAATAATTGCCAACTAGGTTGATAGTCCTAGGGTATCATTTACCATATACAAGCCCTAAACTATACTAGCTACGGCACCACCATTACAACAAACCGACCATAGCTGCTTTCCTAACTTACTCATTTGTCCACCATGAGTAATAGGCATAGGAATCTTGTCTAAGTTCCAAATGAAGTACTGAATAGGGATAATCATTCAATCATCTTAAAACTCAAATCACCTTATAGTCATAAATCCTGTAGCAAGTAGAAATTTTCATAATTGATGCTACATTCAACGAAATCCAACAAAATTAGGTTTTCTAGAAGGGTAGGAAACTCTACTGCAATTTCCTAGTTGACAACTCCCTCAATTTCCTTATAGAACTCTAGTTCCCAGATTCGGAATTGATTCTACACATGCTTGAAGTCCATCAAGACAGCAAGTTGCTGAACTTGTAATGTTCATAACTTCCAAAATATAATTCGGAATTGCTTGATATTACCCATTTTGGAAAGCTACGACCCTAAACTATAAGTCTCTAGTTAACAATTTCTTCAAATTCAGCCATCTAAAAGCTATACAACCCCTATATGTTCTCATCTGTATTTCTTCATACACTTGCAGCATCTTGCCATCAACATAAATAACTTGTTTACTTGTTTGAATTACTCGATTCTAGATTCTATGGAAAGGTGGGAGTGTCTACTACAACTTACTAGTTGAACTCATCCTCAGATTCATCCATTAAGGTCTTCGAAACTTTAAATTTTCTATCAAGAACACATACAGGGAAAATTGATTCATCCAACAAATAGGGTCTCGACTAAGACTGGGTATGCCCCAATCTTAGGAAAATCATAACTTCCAAACCACACTGAAATTACATGATTCTAGATTTTTTGGAAAGCCATGACTCTCTACTACAAATCTCTAGTTTATCATTCTTCCAAATTCTTAACACATGATTCCAGATTTGCACAAATTTACAGACCATGCAATCTGAGCTAACCTGAACATGGTCTACTTTAAAATTCAATAAGAAATCAACCCTAAGTTCAAAGCTCATGAAATTTGAGATTCTAAAACTAAACATATACCATTCCATTGTTCCAAAAATTGCATCTAGATTCGCACTACACAGAGAGTTATGACCCATAAAACATAGCATAAAAATTTTACTGCTTTTCGGACACGGTCTTTACCTCTTCATACAATCTATTTTTGAAACTCCATCAAATGTTATCTAATATTTCTAAAATTTTATAATCATGATGTAGACTCATACTACAACCTACAGCAAAATTTTCATGACTATATCATGTACACAAAAGTATATATGAATTAATGAACTTCAACCTCAACACAGGTAGATTCAGCTTCTGTTTTCCAGATCAGTTGCAATCTACAAATTATTTGAGGTGTCAAATGATCTCCGAAAATTATGAAATTTGAAACTATAGTCCTAGACACATACAAGTGTATCTTACAAAAATATGAGCTTAAAATACCCTACCATTTCTGAGTTATGGTTTTTTTGGAAAACATCAAATTTCCATAAAAGCAGTAGCTTTTAGCTTGCTTACTGTCCAAAATTAAAGTGGTTGTTTGGGCTACTAAACAAACCCAGGAAAATATTATAAAAATAAAGGATACTCTAAACTTATCCTAGAACATGCCACAAAAATTTCATAATCAAATTCTAAACAATTTGCAAGTTACAAATTTCTCTATATAAAATACAAAAGTTGAAGAGCACCCACCTTTGCTTTTTGAGTTGAAAAGATGAGATCTTGCAAACTTCTTCTCCTCCTCCTTCTTGGCTCCTCCTCCTTAGCTCCTAGAAATCCTACAAAAAACAAGTGAAGCTCTCTCTTTCTCACACTCTAACTCTTTTTTCTTCTCACTTTTATTATATATATATATATATATATATATATGAACTATGAAGAATGGAGGAAGAGATGGAGAAAGATTGGTTTTTCTTTTGAAAAATGGGAGTGAGAAGATGGGGGGAGGGGTGGGGGGAGGGGCGGTTACATGGCCGGAAATGGAGTGGGTAGAAGTGGGGTGATGAGGTGGAGGGTGGGGATGGAGCGTAGGGTGGGTGAAGAAATAGATGGTTGAGATGTAGCCAACACAAACATCTAGAACCGTCAACAATGTTCTCATTTCTTCATGAAAAAAATCAACATGGCAACTTTTCCCCCATAGGATCTCATCAAAATCCTACTCGTGATCATCATGATGGCTAGGGTTTCCTAACCCTAGGTTAGGTCAAGTAACCCTAACCTTAGGTTAGACAACCCTAACCCTAAGTCATATGCATAAATACGAGCACATACTCCACATTTAATTTACTTTATTCATATACTCAATCAATTGTTGATATATCTAAAAAATATTCAAGTAATTAAATCGTAGAATATATACGGACAATTTCACATTCAAAGCAATTATAAATCATATATCATATACAATCTTATACGATCCAATCAAATATATATATAGATATATATCTATATAATAAAACACAAAGAAAGCTATCAAGTGGCTCTCATTCAATCCTCCCAAAATGAAAGGCCCAGATCTAACCTCACAAAACACATTTCCACCCCCCCCCCTTCAAAGTTTCCCCCCAAAACTCAAATTCAAATCCCCCTCAAAATAAGTTATTTATTTATTTAATTCTCTCTCTCTCTCTCTCTCTCTCTCTCTCTCTATATATATATATATATATATATATATATAATAAAACACAAAGAAAGCTATCAAATGGCTCTCCTTCAATCCCCCCAAAATCAAAGGCCCAGATCTAACCTCACAAAACATCCCCCCCTCCCCCCCCCCCCCTAAAGTTTTCCCCCAAAACTCAAATTCAAATTCTCCGCAAAACAACTCCTTTATTTATTTAATTCTCTCTCTCTCTCTCTCTCTCTCTCTCTCTCTCTCTCTATATATATATATATATATATATATATATATATATATATATATATATATATATATATATGCACTTATGGAAACATGGACTTTTATATCCCAATTTATAATTATTTTTCAACATATACTAATGAAACATGGACTTTTATTTACAACTAATTATTGTCATACTATTCAAACTTAAGCTATATAATTATTAATTTACTGTTTACAAGGCTTTTGATATGCTGTATTGTTCTGAAGACATGCCGTAGGCACGTGCCCACGGGCAAATCTAGTATATATATACTCACAAATAGGATATTTATTTGTAAATTATAAAAATATATTTTATAAAAAATATTATTCTTCCGAAGATTGTCATGTCAAGACAATCAAGAAAAATCCACAGTTTAATTGAGAAGATATCCCGAGTCTATCTCATCGGGTTCAGAATAACTAATATATCTAAAATTTCTCAAATAAAAAGAAAAATATATAATCGCGTGCAATTCTCAACTGTGCACGAATTATGATGCAAAAATAGCTATATGCTATTTTGCGGGGTATTACGAAATCGAACTCCACACAGCAAAATCTGACTGCAAACAAGGGATTCAAAGAGCTTTAGCTTCAAAATCCAAAAACAACAAGTTTCCAAGGTGATCAACTATAGTGCAAACTTTAACTCAACTCCGAGCTCGAAGAAGAGATGATTAAACCCAACACAACCTGACCAAAACTCTGAGTACCATCCACCTCGAAAACACCAACTTCAAGCTCCGACGCTCAAAACCCAATACTCCCAAAGCTTAGCCGAAAACCCTTGGTCGCCTGAAGCACTGCTTTACGAGGAAGAGGTGGTCGATAAAGGTACTGGTTGCCAGAAAACCTGGTCACCAAGAGACCTAAAAAAGAAGGCCTGGTCGTCGAAGAAACTGATCGCTGAGCTGCCTTGGTCGCCCAATGTAGTAGCTTGACGAAGAAGATGAAGAAGGTGTTACCTGAAGCTTGGTCTCGCCGTAGAAGCTTGCTCGCCCAAGCTCCGAGGTTGCCGAGATGGTGGCTGCCAAGATTGGAAGTCGTCCAGATTAGCTCGTCGAAACTAGTGGTCCGTGATTTTGCTGTACAAATCTCACACAATCTGGACAGCATGACTTTGATGTACAAAAACACAGATTAACACTACTACAGAAAAGAAAATTTGGATCCGTCAGAAATTCTAGAAACTAGACTCTCTGCCGGTTCCAGAAAATATATATACGATATATAAAAGCAACAGAAACTAGGGTGAAAATCCTATTCTTTTCAGATTTTGTGTTTAGGCAGCAAGTTATAAATTGTGTTCACCTATATATTTTAGGACAGAAAACTCATTAATTAAATCTACAAAAATTCATGGTGGCTCCTACACCTTTCTAGTCTCAGCAAAATTTATTTCATAGTTTTATTTTACTGTTAACATGTGCAATTTAATTCTGAAACAAAAAGATAAGCATGAATTTGTGAATCTGGAAATTCAGACACAATTGTACTAAAATTCTAATATCTAACAGATTATAACTCGAAATTTAGATATGTTAAAACTTCTGGAAATTAAATTCATGGGGTTGTAATTCATGTTCAGAAAATTATTTCAAATTACAACAGCAACATGGTCAAAAATCAGATACAAAACGAAACAAACAGCAGGCCAGAATATAATTTGATATAAATAGGCAACAATCTCATCATACAAACATATAATTCATGCTAATTAATACTCAAAGTGATGCTAGATGTTTTACATGCATAATTCCAGTTTTTAAGATGCAATTTCACAGGCATGGTAATCAATTCATTAATCAAATTCAATCTAACATATTCAATTCATCGAAAAATTCTATAACACATGGATCTAGTTATTTTTCATGTAAATGTGCATGTGCAATGTACAAGAGGGACTAGGTTTTAGATCAAAGATGTAGGCATGATGTTAAGAATATATCGGGCTAGCTCGTGTAAACCCTCAATACGCTTAAGGGAATTCCAATAGCAATATGATAAAAAGATTTGGATCTACTTGCAGAGATCAAGGGATCTTGAACAAAATAATAAACTAGTTCAAGAAGAGATTTGCCTTTTATATGAGAGATTCGAATATTAAGAATAACGGGATGAGAATCCCGGGCGACGAACCACTATCACGAAAACACGTGCGAGCTACGTGCAAACTCACACAAAATAGCAAACACCCGATCCCAATCCAAAACACCAACACAGCAAGATAGAGATCCCCTACACTCCAAAACAGCAAACATAATACTCGATCTCCCACACCAAAACAACAAACTCCAATCCTTCCTCTTTCACGAACGGCAATGCAGAAACAGGGAGAAAGAGCATCAGCAAGGAACTAACGGCGCTCGCGGCGACTACGGCGAGGGGGTGCTCGGGGTGACTGGCGGAGGCACCGGTCGAGGAGCGATGAAGTGGCAACCAAGGGACGAGCGGCTTCGACGTGCTCTGGGCGGGGGGTTCAGGGCTCAGATTGACGATGAAGAGGGGTGAGGGGTCTTCGGTGGTTGCGGGGGGAATCGAGGTAGGCAACGAGGTCAAGGGATAGCGGCGAGGTTGAAGGCGATGGGTTTTGGTGAAGGTGATGGGAAGGCGACGGGGAGATCGGATGGGTGAAGATGGCAGGGCTTCGGAGGTGGATGAGAGTGTGACACTGAGGGGTTCAAAGGCTTCGGCGATGATGGGGATGATTGTAATGCCCCTGCCCCTAGCTCAGAGAATTTATACAATTTAGAAGACAAATTATTTATAGTATAGTACAACTGCCCACCACAAGCTGCCTTTCAAAAGGTGGTTAACCAGATTGGTGACTCTTGATCATAGGCTATTATATTTATAGTTATTTATATTAGTTGCATTTCTAATGTGGGACTAATAATATCCTCTTTCTCTACTTTTTTACCGTGTGAATAGTTTCCCATGGGCCCCTGCCACGTCAGCGAAGAGGAGACACAGCAGATGTTGTCTCTTTTCACTTCAAGTGGGCCCCCCAGTGGCCACGTCACCTAGGTGACATAATCCAGAGAAACCAACAGCATGTTGTTGTTTCAATTCAGCCGTGGAACCCCCATTATTCCACAATTCAATATATTTACAAGTATGCCATCAATGCATTATATATATATATACTATTATAGCTATATAAAATTATGGGGTGTTACATACACCCTCCCTTTAGAAATCAGCATCCTCGCTGAGCACGGGACATGCACAATCTAGTGCAGGATCTCATTTCTAGTCGATGTGGAGCAGTCTGTGAGCGTCCCTCTCGTCTTTGAAATGATACCAATCCCACTCTGCGGATCATTTTGTGGTCCTTACGTCTATCGTCCCGGAATACTGGGGATTGTCTTACTCCGCCGATCATTCTGTAGTCCATAACTCAGGCTCTCCCACATTCGGTGTCGAAAGTCAGCTCTGATACTATTTGTAATACCCTTGCCCCTAACTCAGACAATTTATACAATTTAGAAGACAAATTATTTATAGTATAGTACAACTGCCTACCATAGGCTGCCTCTCAAAATGTGGTTAACCGGATTGGTGACTCTTGATCGTAGGCTATTATATTTATAGTTATTTATTTATGTTGCATTTTCGATGTGGGACTAATAATCTCCTCTCTCTCTCTACTTTTCTACCGTGTGAACTACTCCCGTAGGCCCCTGCCACGTCAATGAAGAGGAGACACAGCAGCTGCTCTCTCTCTTCTCACTTCGGGTGGGCCCCCCAGTGGCCACGTTACCTAGGTGACGTCATCCAGAGAAACCAACAGCATGCTGTTGTTTCAATTCAGCCGTGGGACCTCCCATTATTCCACAATTCAATATATTTACAAGTATGTCATCAATACATTATATATATATACTATTATAGCTATATGAAATTATGGGGTGTTACAATGATGATCGGGATGGACGAAAGGCGAACGGTCGATGGGTTGGGTTTTTGAAAAAGAAAACAGAGAGAGGGGGTGAGTGGTGGGTTAGAGGAGAGGGAGAGAGATAGATATTAGGGTTATTAATAATGAGGGTTTAATGGGGTATTTATAGGGTAATTAAGAAGTTGGCGTTTTGGGGTTGCGAGTTAATAGGTTTAGAGTACAGGTTTAGGCTCCAAAAAGAGAAAAACACATAGAAATCAATGGGATGAATATATAGCTGAACAATTCAAACTCAAAACACGAAGGGCAAAATTTGCAATGAGTCAAAAATAGCAGAATTCAAGCTAAAAGAGTACGGAATGATCAAAAGAGAATAAATGAACCCAAGAAAAAAAAAATTATTATCAAAAGATGTCCATATACAATAATCAAGAAAAAAAATAGAATACAATAAAAATCCAAAATAGAAAAATAGGGGTTACAAATTCTATCCACCTTACAAGAAGAATTTCGTCCTCGAAATTCATACAAGTGGTACATAGGGTGAACCCCGAAACAAAACAAAACAAAGAAAAACAGCTACTTAAACAAATGAGGAAACTTCTCCCAACTTTCCTCTTCTAACTCCCAAGTCGACTCACCTGGCGAGTGAGGATTCCACGAAACTCTAACCAACTTGATGACTCTATTCTTCAACACTTTCTCTCGACGGTCTAAGATAGAGACTGGCTGAATTTCACAGAAAAAATCTGATCTCACAAAAATTTCTGAATAGTCAATCACATGATTGTCATCCCTGATGTATTTCCTGAGCTGAGAAACATGGAATACATCATGGACACCCGCTAAAGCTGGCGGCAACGCGAGCCTGTAAGCTACCTTGCCCACACATTCCACAATATCGAATGGATCGATGAACCAGGGACTCAACTTGCCCCCACCTCCAAAACGGATAACACCTTTTCAAGGCAATACCTTGAGGAACACATGGTTTCCTACCACAAACTCTAGAGGTCTATGGCGACAGTCAGCCCACCTCTTCTGCCTATCCTGAGCAGCCTACAAATGCTTCCGGATCTGAGCCACAGCATCAACTGTCTTCGTGATCAACTCAGGACCCAAAAGCTTCCTCTCACCGATATCATCCCAACAAACCGGCGATCTACACTTGCGCCCATACAAAGCTTCAAATGGAGCAGCCTTGAGACTCGCCTGGTAACTATTATTATAAGAGAACTCGGCTAGGTGAAGATGATCTTCCCACGAACCTCCAAACTAAAGAACGCAGGATATCAACATACTTTCTAGAGTCTGAATCATCCTTTCTGACTGCCCATCCGACTGAGGATGGACCACTGTACTATAGCTCAACTTAGTATCCAAGCTCTTCTGCAGACTCTCCTAGAGACCTGAATCTCGTATCTCTATCTGATACGATGCTAACAGGAACTCCATGCAAACGAACAACCTCCTGAACATACTTCTCAGCCAAAATCTCCGTGGACTGACCCACACAGAAAGGAATGAAGTAAGCACACTTCTTCGGCCGATCCACTATAACCCAGATAGCATTATGACCCTTGGGACTCCTTGGCAAAGCTGTCACAAAATCTATCGTGATATTCTCCCACTTCCACTCATGTAACGCCCCTGCCCTAGCTCAGACAATTTATACAATTTATAAGACAAATTAGATACTATGTAGTATAACTGCCCACCACAGGCTGCCTCTCAAAAGGTGGTTAACCGATTAGGTGACTCTTGGTCATAGGCTATTATATTTATATATTATTTTATTCTTAATTTTAACCGATATGGGATCAAATTCCAAACCTTCTCTCCATGTTTTCTCTCTCCGAGAACAACCAGCACAGGTGGGGTCCCCATCTTGAATAAGCCACGTCATGCCTTGCCTTTGACCGAAGTCAAACACCTTAACCAGCACACAATGCTGTATACACAACCCGTGGGACCCCACCATTTATAACATTCATTATATTTACATATATGTTATTCTGCATATATTCACCAACAGCAAGTATACTCAAACTATACTTTTTCAACATATATTACCTTTTTTCAACATATTTTATATATATATATGTATTATTTTGAAAACACGGGGTGTTACAGACACCCCCCCTTAGAAATCAGCGTCCTCGCTGAGCACGGGCATGCACAATCTAGTGCATGATCTACATTCTAGCCGATGTGGAGTGGAGTACCCTGATTCTGCTAGCTGCACCGTACCCTGATTCTGCAGGTGGTCCATTATTTCTGGCCGCCACCTCGCTCCCTCTCAGGCATATCTGTATATCTGCTAGCTCCATCTCAAGCATACATCTCGCCCACTCTTACCTACACTCGGTGTCGAAAGTAGGCTCTGATACCATTTGTAATTCCCTGCCTCTAGCTCAGACAATTTATACAATTTAGAATACAAATTAGCTACTATGTAGTACAACTACCCAACACAGGCTGCCTCTCAAAAGGTGGTTAACCAATTAGGTGACTCTTGATCATAGGCTATTATATTTATATATTATTTTATTCTTAATTTTAACCGATATGGGATCAAATCCCATACCTTCTCTCCATGTTCTCTCTCTCCGAGAACAACTAGCATAGGTGGGGCCCCCATCTTGAATAAGCCACGTCATGCCTTGCCTTTGACCAAAGTCAAACACCTCAACCAGCATACAATGCTGTATACACAACCCATGGGACCCCCACCATTTATGCCATTCATTATATTTACATATAAGCTATTTTGCATATATTCACCAACAGCAAGTATACTTTTCAAACTATACTTTTTCAACATATATTACCTTTTTTCAACATATATTTTATTTATATATATTATTTTGAAAACACGGGGTGTTACAACTCTGGGTTTGGAAGAGGTTGCAAAAGTCCCTGCGGTCCTCTCATGCTCTACCTTCACTTGTTGACAGATCAAACACTAAGAGACATATCTAGCCACATCCCTCTTCATGCCATGCCACCAGAAATGTTGCTGCAAGTCCCTGTACATCTTGGTACCACCTGGATGAATAGAATAGAGAGACTGATGGGCTGCCTTAAGTAGCTTCTGCCTGACTTCTCCTCTAGGTACACACAACCTAGAGCCAAAACGAAGTGGCCCATCAGCATGAATGACAAAATCGGATCTCAAACCGGCTTCACCTCACTTCGAAACTGCTGCAACTACTGGTCACCCGCTTGGGTTTCCTTAATCTGCTCAATCAAAGAAGACTTCAAATGCAGGATCATGAACTGCTGAGCTGATCCAGGAAGTAGCACATCCAACTCCAGCATCCTCATATCCTCTGCTAATTCCTTCTGCTTGGTAAGGAACATAGCGGCAGGCCTCCTACTCAAAGCATCAGGCACAAAGTTCACTCTGCCCGGGTGATACTACAAATTGATGTCAAAGTATGCCATCAATTCCAACCATCTACTTTGCCTCATGTTCAATTCTTTCTGCGTGAACACATACTTGAGGCACTTGTGATCTGTGAATATCTCCACTCTATCCCCAAGTAGATAATGCCTCCACAACTTCAAGGCAAAAACCACGACCTGCAAGATCCAGATCATGCGTGGGATAGTTCTTCTCATGAGGTCTCAACTGCCTCGATGCATAAGCGACAACCCTACCTCGCTGCATCAGCACTACTCCCAAACCTCTACCCGATGCATCACAATGGATCACAAAAACCACCCGAACTGTCAGGTATAGTCAGCACATGCGCTGACTTCAATCGACGCTTCAACTCTGCAAAAGCCTCATCACAAGCTTCATCCCAATCAAACTTCTGCTCCTTCGTCAAACTGGTCAGAGGCCCAGCAATCTTCGAGAAATCTTGAACGAACTTCCGATAATAGCCGGCCAAACCAAGAAAACTTCGCACCTCAGAAAAAGAGTTCGGAATCGGCCAATCCTTGACCGTAGAGATCTTCGACGAATCCACAGAAATACCAACCCCAGGAATAATGTGGTCCAGAAAAGCAACTCGATCCAGCCAGAACTCACACTTACTGAGCTTCCCATACAACTAGGTTCTCCCTCAAAGCTGCAGAACAACCTTCAAATGCTTAGCATGATCTTCCCTATTCCGAGAATACACCAATATGTCGTCAATGAAGACCACGAAAAACTGATCCAAGAACGGCATGAACACCCTATTCATCACTCATGAACACTACCGGTGCATTGGTAACCCCGAAAGGCATCACCAAGAACTCGTAATGCCCGTACCTCGTTCGGAAAGCCATTTTCAGAACATCTTATTACTTCACATTAACTTGATGATACCCGAAACGAAGATCCAACTTCGAGAACACCGAAGCACCTCCCAGTTGGTCGAACAAATCATCAATCCTCGGCAATGGATACCGATTCTTCACAGTGACATTGTTCAACTCTCTGTAGTCAATGCAAAGTCTACGGCTACCATCCTTCTTGTTGATGAAAAGAACTGGGGCTCCCCAAGGTGAAAACACTAGGCCTGATAAAACCCTTATCAAGCAGCTCCTAAACTTGCACCTTCAGTTCTGCCAATTCAACCGGTGTCATACAATACGGACTCTTGGAAATAGGCATCGTACCTGGCTGAAAATCAATGTTGAACTCCACATCTCGGTCTGGCGGCAAACCGGGCAAATCCTCAGGAAAGACATCAAGGAAATCCCACACAACTAAGGGTGCAACAACCCCATCAGAGCCTAACGACACAAGTGAAACAGCCTTAGGGTCCATCGAGTTCTTAACACGCCCTGACAGTGTATCACCCGCATGGAACACAAACTATGGTTGACCAGAATGCCTGAAAGTCACCTTCTAATCTCGGCAATCAATCATGACACAAGAAACACCGAACCAATCCATGCCCATAATGACATCGAAACCAGAATTTGGAATCACAATCAAAACAGCCAAGAAATCCACACCACTAATCAGCAAGGGGCTTTGCTTGCATACCCTAGAACAGACAATGACACCTCCACCTGTGGTGATGTCCCAAGCTACGAGCATAGCATCGCTTGCCAAACTATGCTGATCAACAAAACGGAAGGAAATGAAAGAGTGGGTAGCACCAGAGTTAAATAAAACATGAGCTGGAAGGGAAAAGACTAAAACAACACCTAGAAGAAGATCAAACAAAAGATAAGATGTTAGCATGATATATGCATGAATAATTGTGCAAAGAGGAAAATGAATAACACTAGAATCAAACGAATGTGGGTACAAAAGGGATGAAATTATACCCAATAAGGAATCAATGAATGGGAAAGACAAAAGACAATAAGAAATGAAGGAACTGAATATGAAGGTACCAAAAAGGACCAAAAGATACCCAGATTATGTTGGTTATTATATGTTCATATGATCAACGTGGTGTGCACATCACTGAGTTAACCCGGCTAAAGCCAAACTTGACTAATATATCAATCAAAGCCAAACATTCATAAAGATAGTCATGTTTGACTGATATATTATCCAATCCTAGGCTCTGATACCACTAAAAACTTGTCACGCCTTGCTTCCCAAAATACGGAATACGAGTACTTATTGTAGGCCCAACGAATGATGCAAACATCATTCAAAAGCTGTACTAGTCTAACTCAACAATATGAAACAACATTCACAACCACGCAAAAAGATATAATCACATAAACAAGATCAACTTCAATAATAAATAAAATAATTTAAATAATAATATCCAACATCTGGGATAAAAACAAACTCCGGGTCATAAAGCCCAAAAACAAAGTATAATATCAAGACAATGTTCAAGAAATAAATCTAGCAATAAATTTATTCAAGCAATCTAATCTTGGACTCCATCTTCTAGAATCGTTGCTTACCAATTTCTGCTGGTTGAGACCCTTCGGTAGCTGTAAATTCTTAATCTAAACAGAGAGAAAAGAATGTCCTTAGAGCGAGTCATGGACAGCAAGTAGAGAAAACATAGAATAATAGGAGCATGGTATATCAAAAGAAAAAGGGATGGGATCAAAGTCAACAGCAAAGATAAGGAATGGCAATAATGTCAAGGGTCTATAATTAATCATACATTTAGTTAATAGTTTCAATTCAAGTTCAATATTGGTGACAGTATACGGGATCAAGCATGAAATGTCAAATGCGGGTTATTAATCATTTTATTAATCCTATCTAGTGCACGTACTACTGCGTCCCATTCCACAGGTTCCACACAAGCACACGGTGTATGATTTAGACTGATGGTGAGTTCACGGTTCGTGTACTCGGTCCAGTAATCAGTGTTTAATGTTCAGTGACAGTGATTATCAAGCAGTATTTTATGGCCATTAGTCAATACAAGTCAAGCAGTAGGGCCCAACCGAGTACAGTTTCTGATTGTTCACTACCAAGTCATCCCATAATACCCCGGCTTGTTATCATTTTAATTCATCCTATGAGAGCATGCAAGAAGGTTTCAATGTAATATGATGCTAGGTGTGACTAATTCTACTCGTTACAGACAAATCAAGAAGCAAGCATATTAATTAAGCACAAATCATACAATCTGGACATCATGACTTTGTTGTACAAAAACTCATATTACTGCTACTACAGAAAAGAAAATCTGGATCTGTCAGAAATTCTCGAAACTAAACTCTCTGCCGGTTCTAGAAAATATATATACGATATATAAAAGCAACAGAAACTAGGGTGAAAATCCTATTCTTTTCAGATTTTATGTTTAGGCAGCAAGTTATAAATTGTGTTCACCTATATATTTTAGGTCAAAAAAACATCAATTAAATCTACAAAAATTCAGGGTGGCTCCCACACATGTCTAGTCTCAGCCAAATTTATTTCATATTTTTATTTTATTGTTAACATGTTCAATTTAACTCTGAAACAGAAAGATAAGCATGAATTTGTGAATCTGAAAATTTAGATACAGTCGTACTAAAATACTGATATCTAACAGATTATAACTCAGAATTTAGATACGTTAAAACTTATGGAAATTAAATTCATGGGGCTATAATTCATGTTCAGAAAATTATTTCAAATTACTACAGCAACATGGTCAAAAATCTGATACAAATCGAAACAAACAGCAGGCCAGAATATAATTTGATATGAATAGGCAACAATCTCATCATACAAACATATAACTCTTTCTAATTAATAATCAAAGTGATGCTAGATGTTTCACATGAGTAATTCTAGTTTTTAAGATGCAATTTCACATACATGGTAATCAATTCATTAATCAAATTCAATCTAACATATTCAATTCATCGAAAAATTCTATAACACATGGATCTAGTTATTTTTCATGTAAACGTGCATGTGCAATGTACAAGGGAAACTAGGTTTTAGATCAAAGATGTAGGCACGATGTTAAGAATATATCGGGTTAGCTCGTATAAACCCTCAATACGCTTAAGGGAATTCCAATAGCGATATGATAAAAAAAAATTTGATCTACTTGCAGAGATCAAGGGATCTTGAACAAAACAATAAACTAGTTCAAGAGACTTTCCTTTTATAAGAGAGATTCGAATATTAAGAATAACAGGATATCACGCCCCGCTTTCCAAAAAGAGAATACAGGTACATGACTAAGCCCAACGAATGATTTTCATCATCCATAAGCTGTTCAGAATCTTTAGAACATCTCACAGAAATAATCAGAGTCGGAAGCAAAAGAAATCAACCAAGTATGCATAATCGAATCAAATATACCAACAGAAATTTACTTGAAACCAAAATATTATAATCTCATATAAATCAGATCTGAACAAGTCAATATCCTGGTCACATTGCCCAAATACAAAATAAATCCAAGTACAAATACAATTGTTCCAATTAAGCAACAGAAATAATAATAATAAATGCAAAACTCCAGCACTAATATCTCATATCACCAACTCCATCTGGCAGCTGGTCACCCTGATCTGCAATTAATAAATTGCAGAAAAAAGAAAAAAGAGAAAACAAACTCCCGTCAATGCAAGTTATAGGCCGCTTGTAGTGCAAGATACAAGTACATGGGAAAGAATAACAAATATAGAATAACAGCAGGAACCAACAGAGCACGATATAAGTATGTCAATAGAATAAAATATCTAGCATGAATCAGGCAAACAGAATCAAGTAGCATGGTATACTAGCAGGTACAGGTAACATGTATCAAGTGTCATGCAAGCAGGTAAACAGGTATACAGATGAACAGGTAAACAGGTAATCATGTAAACAGGTAAATAGGTGAACAGGTACAAGTACAGGTAATCATATGACGTGTATCAGGTTATGTCAAGTCTTGTATTATTACTATCTAGGTAGCACTACATGCATTCTAGGTTTTTACTACATGGTTGCTACATTCAAACAAGTTACATTTAGATTTTGTAGTGTATTCCATAGGACAGTGTACTCAGGGATCAGGATAACAGGAAAAACAGAACAGGTAGAACCTAGTGGTTCTCTTCCGAGTACACCTTCATATAGGGAAGTGTGCAGTCAGGTAATCAGGTAAATAGGTACAGGTAGAACCTAGTGGTTCCATTTCGAGTACACCTTCCTATAGGGAAGCGTGTAGTCAGGTAACAGGATCGTGAATCATGTAGTCATGAACACGTAACAGGAAGGACACGGGTCCTCTTCTTAGTACACATTTCTAAATTTTCCACTACTAGATCTTTTCCTTAACCCCGACTTGGTTATTTTATTATTATTATCAAACAGGCATTTATGTGTCACAAAACAGGTCAAGAATAACATGATATAAGCAAGTAATAGGTTCAGGATGAAGAATAAACATGTTCAGGTGAAAGAGAACTCATAACAGGATAATACAACGAAAATTCTAGTTCAGGACAGCAAGACAGTACTGCACTAAAACTGGGATTCCCGTTGCTACAAACATACAAATCTGAATCCGTTAAAGAATCTGAAAAATAGACTCCCGGCTGAATCCAGAAAATATATATAATTCATATAGTATTTCACAAAAACATGAGTCAAAACTGAATTGAAACCAGAAAACATGTTCAGCCAGAAATCAGTAGTTTGTAGTCGAAGTAAGGAAAACAGCATGAAAACTCATTAATTAAATCCACAAAACATCTGGGGTATTCCCCTACATGTATAGTAACAGAAAATCAAGTTTCATAATTTTCCAATATAAATAATTTAGTCAAAAAAATCAGAAAATATCAAGATGCAGTAATTTTGTAAATCTGGAATTATAAACACTGCAGTACGAAAACTGCAATATCTCACAGACCATAAATCGAAATCCAAATCTGCAAAAAGGGCGATAAAATAGACATAGTATTCTAACTTTTATTTTCACAAATATTTTACAAACAGCAAGTAAAATTAGGTTGAAAATCAGGTTCTTTACTGAACAGTATGAAAAATCTACTAGTATAATAATTGTTTGGAACATCGACTGATTGGTAAAACTCATCAAATAAATCCACAAAAATTCAGGGTTATTCCCAATCAGTTCTAGTTGTATTGTGCAAAATATTGGATCAAAATAATACTTTTAACATCATGATAAAAATAGATTACTCTTCAGAATTCATAGAAAACAAAATCTGGAAATCTCTTTACATCTCTGTAGTAAAAACTGTAAAATAGACATAACTCGCAACTCGCAAAAGGAAACTGAGATCCGTTAGAAGGGTTGGAAAATAGACAGAATTCTCTACAAATCTTATTCACAAATAAAATTCATATACTGACCTTAATAGAGTCTAAAATACTGAACAACATCAGGGTAACAGAAATTTCAGAATTGTTTTTCATACACAAATCAACATAGATCATACGGAATTTGTCCAAATCATAACTAAACATAAAATATGGTGTTCTAGATGTCCAACCAACATGGTATAGGGTATTTTGCAAGTCTACTACAAGTATAGCACGAATAACACATCAAGCACACGATCTCACAAAATAACATGCATATATATACATCCAAAAAGTTGTCATCCCTAGTTGTTTCATGTCATATATGTCGTGAGGCAACTATGGTCGAATCAACACAATAGAGAAAATATATAACAGAAGATTCACACACTAATTGTCTTTAGAACCCAACTACACTACAGACGGTATTTAGTACTTGTATTACACAAAGAAAAGAATACAAGTTACTTGCCTAGAAGATGACGACAGAAAAGACACAGAGCAAGAATAACGGGAATGGATTCCTGGGAAACGAACTCGACGAACCACGAACCCACGAACACAAAAATGAGCACACGAACCCAACAAACGAGCAACACACGTATCACAGATACGACCCGCGAACACAACTCACGGACCACAAACGAGCCCACAAGCAACACGCACACAAAGAGAAAGAGAGATGACCGGGGGTGCTCGGTAACCAAACGCACACACCCAAAGACCAAAGCAATGGCGAGAGACGATCACCGCAAGACGGAGAGCGATGGACAGCGAGCACACAGCGAGACGGCAGCAGAGACACGGGGTTAGCGCCTGGCTGTGCAGCGGGGTGGTTGTCGCGACGACTTGGCGACGCCAGTTGGTGGCTCTGGCTGCTGTTGCTGTCACGGCGCGCAACAACAAGAGCAGAGAACCAGGAGGAGCTCGCAAGGGTGGAAAGGAGCATGGGAGAGACTGGTGCAAGGTCGGCTTGGGAGGAGAGATATAGGGGCGATCGGGAGTGCACAAGAGCTCGGGTGGATGGGTTTGGAAGGGACTAGGGCGGCTGCGGGATGAGAACAGGGGGACGAAGCATGGGTTCCTTTTTATATGGTTGAGTTTAGGGTTAGGGAGGGAGTAACGGTGGAACAGTAGGATAATAGAGGGTATCGGGTTTTGGGCTTAACGGGTCTGCTAGGGGTTTTAAAAACATGGGTTTGGGTATTAGGGAGTAAAAAGGGTATAGGTTGTTTAGGTGAAATAGTTAATGGTTTTAATTATGTTTAAATAGAAATTAGACTAGGGTTAAGAAATAGAATAAATCCATGAAGAAAATAGGACGACAAAAAAATAAGACGGCACGGAAAAAAATGAACAATTAAAATAGGCACGAACAATATAATGAGAATCAAAAATACTGGCACGATCAAAGGGACGAAAAAAAAGAGAAAAAAAAATTAAGAACTCAAATAAAAGGTGATAAAAACAATAAAATGAATATATTGAAAACAAAGATCCAATACACGGTCTAAGAAAAAGATACAAAGAGAGAAATACACCAAAAAGAAAAATACACTCAAAAATACAAAAAACGAAAAATAGGGATTACAAATCCTACCCACCTAACAAGAAGAATTTCGTTCTCGAAATTCAAAGAAGATACATAGGGTAACCCCAAAAAGAAAAGAAAGAATAAAACAAAAACTACTCAAACAAATGAGGAAACTTCTGTTGAATCTCCTCCTCCAGCTCCCAAGTCGACTCACCGGTGAGTGAGGATTCCAAGAAACATGAACCAACTTGATGACCTTGTTCTTAAGCACTTTCTCCTGCCGATCCACAATAGCAACTGGCAGAATCTCATAAGTCAAATCCGACCGAACGGTCAACTCAGAATAGTCGACCACGTGGCTCTCATCTCGGATATATCTCCTAAGTTGTGAGATATGGAAAACATCGTGCACTCCTGATAAAGCTGGCGGCAATGCAAGACTATAGGCCACCTTGCCTACTCCCTCCACAATATCAAACGGTCCAATAAACCTTGGGCTAAGCTTGCCCCCACCACCAAACCGAATGACACCGCGCCAAGGCAATACCTTTCGGAAAACATGGTCACCAACATCAAACTCCAAAGCTCTCCGATGGACATTGGCCCATCGCCTCTGCCTATCCTGAGCTGCCTGCAAATGCTTTCTGATCTGAACCACCGCATCAACTATCATGGTGATCAACTCTGGACCCAACAACTTTCCCTCACCATTGTCATCCCAGCATACTGGTGATATGCACTTCCGCCCATAAAGTGCCTCGAACAGTGCAGCTTTAAGACTGGCCTGAAAGCTGTTATTGTACGAGAACTCTACGAAATACAAATGGTCCTCCCATGATCCACCGAACTGCAGCATACAGGACCGCAACATGTCCTCAAGAATCTGGATGGTCCTCTCTAACTGTCTATCAGCCTGGGGATGAAAAGTTGTACTGTACTTTAATTTACTCCCCAAACTGTTCTGAAGACTCTCCCAGAACTGAGATCTGAATCTCGTATCCCTATCGGATACAATACTAACTGGAACCCCATGAAATTTGACAATCTCTTGCATGTACTTCTCATCTAGGCTCTCAGTAGATTGTCCGACATGAAAAGAAATGAAGTGAGCATTCTTCGTCAAACGGTCGATAATCACCCAAATGGCATTATGACCCTTAGGACTCCTTGGCAAAGCGGTCACAAAATCCATAGTGATATGTTCCCACTTCCATTCCGGAAGGGAAGCGGTTGAAGAAGTCCAGCAGTTCTCTGATGCTCTGCCTTAACCTGCTGGCAAATCAAACACTGAGAAACAAACCGAGCCACATCCCTCTTCATACCATGCCACCAGAAATGAAGTTTCAAATCCTGATACATTTTAGTACCGCCAGGATGGATAGAATATGAAGACTAGGGGGCTTCCTCAAGCAACTCTGACGAAATTCACCCTTCGGGACACACAACCTGGACCCAAAACGAAACGATCCATCAGCATGAATAACCATGTCCGTTCTGGACCCAAACTCAAACTCAGCTCAAAAACCTTGCAAATGCACATCACCAGCCTGTGCCTCTTTGCACTGATCAACAAGAGATGACTGAAGCTGGAGCACCAAACAACTCCGATCAGAACTCGGCAACAAAACATCCAACTCCAACCTCCGCATCTGCTCAATCAGATCCCTCTGCTGAGTTAGGAATATAGCTGCCGGTCTCCTGCTCAAAGTATCTGGCACCAAGTTCACTTTACCAGGATGGTATTGCAAAAGTGATGTCATAATTGACCATAAGTTCCAATCAACGCTTTTGCCTCATGTTCAACTCTTTCTGGGTGAAGACGTACTTGAGACTTTTGTGGTCTGTATTATTTGTTCAACTCATGCATTATGACCCTTATTGAGACTTGTTATTATTTGGGATTAGATTATTATTGTATTGGGCTTATGTCTCGAATTTTATTATTTGTTTCTAGACGTTGGATTATTGTATTTGGATATTTTATATTGCTTCATTCCAAGTATTATTGTTGTAATATCCCGGTCGGATATTATATTTGTATTATTATTATTTTTAAAATTTAAAATATTTTTATGGAAATTTCTTGGTTTTACTAATAAAAACTTATCTGTGAATATATACTAGTAATTATATATATGTATTGTATCAGTTTTGTGCACTTGTACAAAATCCTGTAAAATGCATTTTTTTAGAAAATGTCTGTAAAATCTCAGGCTGGTATTAAAAAATTATTATTTTATTTTTATTTTATTTTTATTTTCAGAATTAAAATATTACCCGGTTTTGTTAATAAACATCATCATTTGTATGTATACCAGTCCATGTGTATATGCGTTAATCGTTTTGGTACTAGAATCTTCCGAGCCGATAAAAAATTTATTTTTATTATTATTTTCGGAATTAATTTATTTTTATATGGATTGTGCAGTTTAACAAAAAAAAATTAGCGGTATATATATTAATATATACATATGCGTATTGTATCGATTTCGTACGTTTGTACAAATCGTGTAGTATGTGTTTTGGACAAAAATATCTTATTTTTGTCATGATTAATCAAAAATGGAGGGCTAGGATTTGTTTTGTGGGTTAAACTTAGGGTTTAGGATTAATGGAAATTCAAATGAGGATTAATAAGTGTGTTTCTACTAGAACCCTCCTCCACCTCACCCCCTCCACCTCACTACATTGGCCGGCCACCCCTTGATCCAAGGGGGTATTTGCAAAAAAACCCTAGTACATTTGCACTCTCCCCCTCTCATTCCTCCTATAAATACCCCCCCCCCCCCCCTTCACCTCTTGCCTCATTTGCCAAAAGGAAACAAATAGAGAGGAAAAGAAAGAGAGAAAGAAACCCTAACTAGATAGTTCTTCATTTGTAGGTTTTCTATAGGAGCTAGAAGGAAGAAGAAGGATTCTTGTCTAGTTCTTCCTGGAAAGAAATCAAAGGTTGGGGTTTCTCTACTTCTTATTGTATTTTTTTTTTGTTCTCTTTTATTTGTTGTATGTTGTATGTGTATGTTCTAAATAACTTGGACTAAATCATAAGCATATAAATGGTTGTATGGATCAAAATGATCACATGAAAAGATGGATGGTAGAACTCAAACAAAATAAAAAGGTTGAGTCTTTAAGACCTTGTTATGGTTATTGTTGTTGTTATGGTTATTTTTGCTAAACTTAAAACTTGGACTAATTGATTTGTGCATATGAGTAGTGTGGATAAAGATTGATCACATGAAAAGTTTTGAAGGGGAGAACTCACTAAAACCCCATAAAAATGAAATCTTTAGCTTGATATGATTATTGTTGTTATTATTGTTATTTTTGTTAACACAAAACTATACAACTTGGACTAAAACTATGAGCATATAAGATTAGTGAAGTGAGAATACTTACATACCCAATTTGGGGTTGTAGAACTCAACAAGCTATTAAAAGATGAGTTTTTTGTTGTATGTTGCTTTCTACCATGTTAAAGATCAAGTCTTTACTAACCCTAGTTCATAAAAAAAGTGGACCTTTTTATATGTAGGGACTTGTAAAATTAAAGAAAAGTAGGTTTTGTAATATGTAGGATTTGTAGATTCAATAAAAGTAAATTTTGTTGTATGTAGGGACCTGTAGATTAAAGAAAAGTAGGTTTTGTAATATGTAGGATTATAGATTCAATAAAATTAGATTTTTGTAATATGTAAGACTTGTAATTCATGACAGAAGTAGTCTTTGTAATATGTAGAAATTCTTAAGAAAGTAGTCTTTGTAATATGTAGGTAAAGTCCTTGATAATTGTTATAAGTTTTACTTCTATGCATGCTTGAGTTATTGTAGTAATTCTAGTAAAGATTTCAAAAGGAACCCATGCTTGATTTGTAGTTGTTCTAGTAAAGATTTCAAAAGGAACCCATGCTTGAGTTGTAGTTGTTCTAGTAAAGATTTCAAAAGAAACACATGCTTGAGTTGTAGTTGTTCTAGTAAAGATTTCAAATGGAACTCATGCTTGAGTTGTAGTTGTTCTTGTAACTCCTGTTACCCGTATTTATGTTTTTATACTGTATTTTGTCCTATTGTATTCTGTTATCAATTTGAAATCCAGTATTTTGTTTCATTCGAATAAAATCGTTATTTTTGTCTCTACTCAATTTTTTTGTCCTTTTATCGAATTCATTTGTGTGCACTTTGTGTCGTTCTTCATGAAGAATTGACTATTTCTTCTCGTTTATCTTTTTAATCCCCATTTTGATACATTTTGACCAATTCTCTTGTTGGGCCCTATTCGAAACGGGTACCCTAAAACCCAAAACCGAAACCCTATCTATTTAAACCCCTTAACCCTAACCCCTAACCCAAATGTGCTACCCTAACAAGCCCAACGAAACCGCCGCTACCCCCCCACATCTCGTTCGTCCGCTTCCTTCTCCTTCGATAACGAACCAACTTCCCCTATCCCCGATCGCCTCTCCGTTCACCCCCATCACTCTTGTCAACCTCCACCATTACCCACACCTCATCGCCGTCCCCATTGCCCTCTCCCCGCACTCCCATCGTCGTCTTCACCACCCTCGAACCCAAAACTCCGAAACCCATCCAAACTCACTGCACCAAACTCGACGTCTCCCTCACCATCACTCTCGACTCCGACCATATTCCCATCACCTCGCCGCCTCCAACACCATCCCCTCCGTTCGCCAGCAACCGCCGAACTCCTCTCCCATTTCTTGAACCGAACAGAGGACGCCACCGTCGTCGCCTCCTGTCATCCTCGCGCCTCTGCCATGCCACAGTCGCTGCGTTGCTCCCCGACGTAGTGCCACCGTCGAAGCACCACCGTACGTCGCCGTCCCCATCTCTCTCTCTCCCTGTTTCGAAGCAGCGAACGAAGAAGAAGAAGAAAGGGGAAAAAGGGCGGGGTCGAATTTGGACCGTTGGATCATGCCAAGATCCGCGCCTGTGATCGCTGTTCGGTGTTCGCCCACAGCGAATCCCAGATCCGTTGTCCCGTGTTCGGCCAGATCCGCTGTGTTGGAAACGATCCGATTGGCTGCCACCGCTGTCCCGTGTTTTGCCGCACCAGATCCCAATCGCTGTACGCTGTTCTGGGCTGATCCGGTGTGGGGGAAAACTCGATCTTCGGTAGTTTTCGCACGCGCTTTTTGAGGACTTCTTTCGGGATTTTTCGATCCAACTTTCTTCAAGTGGAGTTTATCATCGTCAACTTAAGGCAAGTACCCTTGTACAATTTATTGTTCTAGTACAAGTACCCTTGAAAATACTACAAATAGTTAGATTGTGACTCATCTTTGAAATATCGTTGTAGATCAATTTTGAACCTCCAAATTTACAATTCTAAGAGTCACGAAACTTCCTTGTATTAAATAATAATCAATTGGTCTCTTTCACCCCCTTGAACACATGAAACACATGGACATATGAATTAAGGAGCCCTAAAATTTGTAGACACATATATATTTAGTATTTTGACGAACATGCGACCATTATGACTTGAAAAACATTTATCATTTGCTGTTTTAGCCTCCATTATTATGTATTTATGCTACTTAATAACTTAGACGCCAAATGACGTCTTCCCATGTAATCTACACTAGCAAGTTAATTCTACGTGTTGCTGTCTGAATATTCTTTTGCTGTTTCGACCCCTTTATCGTTTGAATCTGGGCCCGAGCCCTGAATAGAAATTGTGGATCTAGATGTGTAGATATCGATAGCTTCCGAAAGTTTTGAATTCGGAGTTACGGTCTAGGAGTTATGGCAGTTATACTGCAGCTGTGTCAGTAGACACAGATTTGCAAAACTGCTGTACACATTTATTTTGCGAATTAATTTAGTTGTGTAAACAGCGAGCGTTTGAAAAGAAATTTTATATGTAGCTGCTGGACACCATATAGGACATCTCCAATTTTTCCTAGAATTAAATTACAACATTTCGCATATGTATGCTTGCTTGACAAGAGTTAATAAGTGTAATAAGCCGGGGTTAAGGGAAAGACTATAGAGTGGACAATATAGGTAAGTGTACTCAGAAGGGGGCCAGTGTTTCCCAGTACTCGGTTCATGAAGCTGTTGCACGTGATGTATTCATGGAGTCAGTTACTTGACTCATGAACCTGTTGTATTCATGGAACCATTGTGTGGTCCTTGAACCTGTTAGTATTCACGGACTCGTTTCGTGAACCTGTTATTTAATTTCGTATTCATGAACTGTGCCTGCCTGATACCTGATACTTGATACCTGAAACCTGAGTACACCGCCCTATAGACTCCATTACTAGGTCTAAACATAATTGATTTGACTGTGGAAACCATGTAGTAAAAGTATGGATGCATGTCGTGCTACCTAGATAGTAATCACACAAGACTTGAACTTAATACCTGATACATGATTACCTGTTACCTGATTATCCTGTAACCTGATTACCTGGTTACCTGATATCTGATACATGAAACTTGAACGTGACACCTGTAACTCGAAACAAGAAACCTGATACGTGAAACCTGACACATGAAACATGATACTTGATGTTAGTTACCCCTACAGGTTCACCTGTCATATGTTTTACCATTAGCAGTTGTTAACTAGCATGTTTACTAGGATGTCCCTCTTGTCTGCTAGTTCTTGGTTTTTCCACTACTTGTTGTAACTCTGTTACATTCTTGATTCCAGTTCCTGTTCCCTTACTTGTACTTGTTTTCACTATTTGTGGCCCTAGCTTGCACTAAGGGCATTTTTTCTTGTTTCCCCTTTGTTTTCTCTTTTTATATTTATTAAGCAGACTTTGGAGATGAGTTGCCAACTGAAATTAGCGAGCAGACATTTTAGGCTTCGCTTGGAGCAAGAACTTGTTTAAATGGTTGCTTTCCTTAAGGTATTTATTTCTCCTGCCGTATAAGACTTGTTTCTGAGTTTACACTTGATCCAGACGTTGGAACTATTTGAATATTATTATTTGTTTAAACTATTTTCTCTTGCTTAATAAATTATTCATGCATGCTTGGTTATATATAAATCTGGTTATATTCTTGTTGTGATGCTGAGTCGATCCTACAGCTTATGGATGATGTAAAAATCATTCGCTGGGCTTCGTCACGTGCTCGTATTCCATCTTTTTGGGAAGCGGGGCGTGACAGTTCTAGTGAAGGATTTAAAAGAACCCATGCATGTTTGAGTTGTATGTTGTAGTAGCATGCTCTAATTACTCTTGGTTGCTAAAAGAACTCATGAATGTTTGAGTAGTGTATTGTAGTAGCATGCTAATCTACTCAAACTATTAAAGGAACCCATGAATTTGGCTTGCATGCTAATCTAGTTAAACCATTAAAAAGAACCCATGAATGTTATAGTTCCATGATTGTTCTAGTTCAATTTCTAAAAGAAACCCATGAAATTAGTTCCATGATAGTTCCAACTCATTTTGATGAAGAACCCATGCATTTAGTTTCTAGATGATTATAGCTTAAATTTAAGAAAGAACCCATGAACCAAGTTGCATATGTTCTAGCTTAAATTTGGGAAAGAACCCATGAACCTAGTTGCATGTTGTTCTAGAAATTTGGGAAAGAGAACCCATAAATTCTAGTTGTATGTGGTTCTAATTAAAATTGGACCATATCATGTGAACGTTTTTCATCTTCAATGTATGGGTAATAATGGTTGGGAAAGTCACTATTATTGTTAGCTTGATAGAAACTCGTCTATGGTCTTATAGTTACCCTAGGAGCCATCAACCATCAAGACGTGTATTTATTTTACTCATCATGGACTGTGGATGAGTCACCCCTCGTGCACCGTCAGGTCTTAACCAATGTAGGTTGATCGCGGGCCAGGAGTGTAGACGGAATCCAAGTTCAGGGCAGTAGCATGCGAATACGTCCGTATTGCCGGGGTCTTGGATTAATAGGCTATGAACAGGATCCTTATGGATTCTGGTAAGTCTTGGTTGAGCATCTAGTAGAGTTATCTTACAAAGTCTAACTTAAGACCTAGCATGTTGTGATAAGTACTGTTGTCATCCCTCAGATCATTTAGGGTTAGTGACATTGATAGTGTAGTAACTTATGGCTATCACTACTTAACCTTTATTTATTATCATTTTCGTCGAAGGAAAAGAATTGGTATTAAAAGTGATAACTTATGATCTTACCTGTTCTGTAGGCTAACACAAGGTGGTGTTATTGGTTGTACCCTTCCTGTCAAAGGGATATAGTCTGTGCCTTCTCACGAGTTGGGAGCATGGGATCCATATCTCGTTTGTTAATTTCTGAAGTGCCATAATAAGGGCGGGAGAGATTCCTGTCGGAGCTAGGGGATGGACCCCCGGAACTCCGTCATGCTCTATATCAAGAAGGGCGAACAAGCCATAGACTACGGTCTATCTGCTAAAGGGGGGCACAGGGGATGCTTCGAGCTAACCTATGCTGTCGGATACCCTACATTCGTCGGATTTTTGAGTGAGGTCCGGTACGCCGGGCAATAGTGGCAAATGGAGACACCACTATATGACTGCGAATGGCAGGATTAGACCGTTTTAGAGCCCTCATCAGTCACATTGTATCTTCAGAAACAAGTTGAGTACAAGAGTAGAATTCATGATGCGGGTTCAAATCCCTATATATGAAGAAACGGCTTGTTATGGGTGTATGTAGTATGGGATGCATACTGTTCCGGAGACTTACTTGCATTAGAATAAGAGCATCCTTGTATTATTTAATCTTGCATTAGAGTCTAAATCATAGCATACACTGACACACATCAATTATATATATACACGTTTCTCTTTTCATCAATCTGTTTGTTTAAAGTTGAGAATCGCTGCTAGTCATCGGCCTTAAAGAGTCAGTATATGTACTGACGTCCCCATTTCAATAGGTACTAGATTGCTAAACTACAGGTACAGGATTCAGGAGGACTCAAGTTAAGAGAATCAAAGTGTTGATTTCAATTGTAATATATGTTGGTCAGCATTGTAACATCTATTGTAATTTATTTATGTTGAGGAGCATCCAAGTGAAAGTACCAAGTGTTATACATTATTCATTGTACTCTGATGTAATTTTTATTGAAAGTTTGTAACACTTGGGCTTGTATGGCATTATTGTAACACTGTTGTAATGTATAACAGTTTTATAACATTCGGGCTTGTAATATATTTGTGTTGAATAAAAGTTTTAAATTTTCCCACTTTTTCTGTGTAATGTGGCTAATTGAAAGAAAAGATTCTGGCTTATGTCACGGTTTTCCCAGTGTATGGATATCGGGGCATTACAATTGTTCATGAGATTATTATCATTTCATGTGCAACTGTTCTGTATTGATTATATTGTTGAGTTAATCGGATTAACAGCTTATGGATGATGTTAGTCATTCGCTGGGCCAATGTCATGCACTCGTATTCCGTATTTTTAGGAAACGGGGCGTGACAAGGTTTTTGGTGGTATCAGAGCCCGAGTTTGGATAATATATCGCTTTGATTGATATATTAATCAGATTTGGGTTTTATCAGGTTGACTCAACAGTATGTGCAGTACAAAGATCACATGAACAATTGATATCCAACTTATAATCTGGACGCTAACCGTTTGATTTTTATTGCAGACCATGGCTAGAAAAGGTGCTTCATCTTTCTGAGCTGGGAATGATGAGTCTAATGAGCCTACTGTTTCATAGATGATGCAAATGCAGCGTGAGCACAACGAATTGATGATGCGGATGCAACGGGAACATAATGAACATATGAGAATGGCTTATGAAGCTGCTAACAGGGAACCTAGTTGTACTTGCACCTGGATTGCTGCCGCCGAGACCTGGAAATGTGGCAGATTTCATGAGGCTTCACCCAGATAAGTTCTCGAGCACTGAAGTTCCACTTGAAACCGAGCAAGGGCTTATCAGGACTGAACAGTTGTTGACCGTAGCACACATAGCGAATGTGGATCGTGTGGATGTGGTGAGCATCCAACTTGTTGATCTTGCCCATATCTGGTGGCAAATTGAGGCTGAACGATTGGGCTGACCCATCTACTTAGCCACCTTCACTGAGAGTTTCCTTATGAAGTTCTTCCCTAATGTCACCAAGAATGAAATGGAACGACAGTTTGTCTCATTAACTCAGGTTCGTCAAATAATGTTTATTCATGCTTTTCGTTGTTGTTTCATAAAGTATCGATGTTAAACTAAATACTGTCTTGAATCAGGGGAGTCGGATCGTGAATGAGTACGCTATGGAATTCTTCCGACTAAGTCGTTTTGCTACTGCTATGGTGGCAAATGACGAAGATAGAGGCCATCGTATCCTGTTGGGCTTGGACATTGAGATTCATGACCGTATTGCTGCCTTGCAACTTCACTCTTATACTGATATCCTGGATGCTGCTAGAATTTAGGAACAGACCAGTACAAGGAAGCGTACTATTCAGCGTTCTGCTGCTGCTAGACCTTCTGGTGGGCCTATTAAGAGGCCAACTCTGCCCTTCCTGTCAGGGCATTGCCTTATCCACCTGTTGCTCCAAGGTCGGGTCAGATTTGTGATTACTGTCACAAGGTGGGTCATATGCGCAAGGACTACAGGATAGCCAACTGCCAGTGCCTTGCATGTGGAGGTGTAGACCACATGGTTCGTGATTGCCCTAGAGCCAGATCTCTTGCACCAATTGGAGGTTTCGCTACTCAGGGGGCGCTTGTTCGTGGTCAGGGTGGACCACCACTACCACCTCAGAGGCAAGTCTTTGATCAAAGGAGAGCCTCTCCTAGGGGTAATCTTTCTGCAGGTTGTGGTCAGGCCCATAACTTGACTATGCATGATGCTCAGACTGCTTTTGGTGTTGTTGCAGGTATATTTTTATTTGTTTCTATTTTGTATTTATTTTGGATTTCCTTGCTATTTTATTCTTCTATCCTGTTGTTTATTCATGTTAGCCTCTCATTCATGTCTATTTTCTAGCATTTTGCTTCTGCCTTTTGTGTTCTCACTTTGACTTCTTACTAGGCATTATTCTTATTCATTCCTTTCCTGCTCATATTCTCTTTGACTCTGGTGCTACCCATTCTTTTGTTTCTTCCCGCTTCGTTGATCTGCATCTCTTGGCTAGCAGCGCTATGCCAGTAGCTTGAAACATTACTACAGGTGGAGGTGTTGTCGTGTGTTCTCAGATTTGTGAGCAGAGTCCCTTGGTTATTAGTGGTGTGGATTTTGTTGCCAATTTGATTGTCATCAATAATTCTGGATTTGATGTTATTCTGGGGATGGATTTGCTTGGTGCCCCTCATTCTGTAATTAACTACCGCAAGAAGAAGATGGTGTTCCAAATGCCAGAACGTCAGGAATTTTAATTCTGTGCAGGTGAAACGCCGCTTGCTTGTGTGGAGAAGTTGGCAAGTCAAGAAGTTGGAGTTATGGAGGAAGTGTGTGCTGATGATGTTGCCGCACCGTTGGTTTTGCGAAATTTTCTGGATGTTTTCCTGAGGAATTGTCGGGATTACCGCCAAATTGTGAAGTGGTGTTCAGTATTCATGTTCAGCCGGGTACAGCTCCAATCTCTAAGAGTCCGTACAGAATGGCTCTTGTTGAACTAGCTGAGTTGAAGGAGCAGATTCAAGAGTTACTGGATAGAGCTTTTAACAGGCCAAGTGTTTAGCCTTGGCGAGCTCCAGTTTTTTTCGTCAATAAGAAGCATGGTAGTCGCAGGTTGTGCATTGACTACCGTGAGCTCAGCAATGTCACAGTGAAGAATCGGTATCCGTTGCCAAGGATTGATGACCTATTTGATCAATTGGGAGGTGCTTCGTTATTTTTAAAGCTGGATCTTCGTTCTTATAACCCCCATTCCCGACAATAGGTATTTTTCCGTGTATTTTCTGTAATTTTATTTTTTGTAAATTTATTTTGTGCTAAATTCTTCCAAATCTTTTATTAAAGTGATTTCCAATCGAAAATTTTATTCATTTCGAATCAAGGTGTATTTTGATCTTATTTTCTATATCTTATTGATTGACTATTTATATTCGTGCCAAAATCAAGTGTATTATTGTATTATTGTTATTGGATTATTTTAAAAAAATTGTTAAACCCGAATACTATTTTATTGTATAATTTTATTACTATTATGATTATGATTATTAATTGTTATTTCATGATTATCTATTTAAAATTCATCTATTGGATTATTTTATTATTGTACCGGATCTGATTTTCTTGGCGAATTTCCAATTTATTTTCAAGCCCACTTTATATTATATTCATTTGTATTGTTTATTTATTTATTTGGATTTAAATTTTTGTTCATGAAGTTCTTCATTCTTCGTGGTTGAACTATTTTGCTGATCCCATTTTCTTCTATCTAATTGTGGGATTTTTTATTTGAACCTTATTGATTTAGATCTATCTCTTATTGAACCCTAAAACCCAATTCTATTGTTCTTGACCCAGAACCGCTATTATTGGATCCTAAATCTCTAACCCAATTCCCTAATTGTACCCTATAAATACAATCCTAGTACAAACCCTAAAAATTGCACATTATTAAAACCCTAGAACTGCATAATCTCTCTCCTCTCTCCTCTTTCTCTCTCTTCCCGATTCTCTCTTCCCGTCGTTTTGGATTCCCGCCCAACTCAAGGGAACCCATCTACTGTGTTCTTCTCCGACCAACCTCCAACGGCGACCCCCTCTCATCGCCTGCCCTCCTACCAGTGCCACCAGACCCAAACCCCCAGTGCCTCCTCCTCCGTTCTTGTCAGCAGTGCTAGCCATTCCCCCTACCCGATCTCTCCTGCTCCTCTGTCCTGTTGACCAGCACAGCGGCGCCGCCGCCGTTCACGCGCCCACCGTTGCTGTCGTCGTTGCTGTCGCCGTAGCCGTCACCGCCAGCGATGCCGCCGCCCCCTTGGCCCTTACCGCCATTGCTCTTGCTTTATTGATTGCTGTTCAGATCTTGCTACTATTGCTTTGTTCCCTTTTGCATGTATATTGCACGTGCTAAATTGTGCTAGTTCGTGGGTTCGTTACTTCGGGATCCTTATCTCGTTATTCTTGGTATTCATTTTCACTGTTAATAAGGCAATTCACTGTCCTCTTGAATTTTTAATTGTATCAAATTCAAGCTTTGTTGAAACTCTTGCAAGTAGATCCCTTGCTTATCGTATTATACTTTGTTCATCTCTTCGTTGGGTCTATTGAGGGTTTACACGATCTAACCCCAATATTCTTGATATAGTGCCACTTTTGAATCTAAAGATTGGATCTTTCAAGCATTCATGTAGAATTGATAATAGGGTTAACCGTATAATCATTACACAATTAATTATTGTAGAAACAACTACTAGGTTGTATGTTTGGTTGATTGTTTACTGTTTGATCGATGATAAGTTAGTGTATGTATATGATTTTATTTTTATTTATCATTTTATTGCACCCATCATGTTGATTACACAATTTATTGACTAAAGAATCAATACCCATCATGTTTAATTAATTTATTTTCATGAAAAATACCCAGAACCTGTATATTGCTTGTTGGCCTGTATGTTGACTGCTAACTTTGAACTAGTAAATGATCTTAAAATAAATTACTTTCTGAATAATAATTGTAGCCTTATCTTTCTTGTTTCCAAAACATCTTGAATTTCTAAATTCCGAGTTGTGTAGCAAAAGTTATGCTCATTTTACTACAGCTGTATTTTTAATTCCAGATTCTCAGATTCTTGTACGTTTCATTTTTAAATAGTAAAAAAGATGATCAAATGATAAAATTCTTCTCTGAAAATTTTCAGATTGTTGCTTAACATGTTTAGGAGTCTAGAAAATATTTTTAATGAATTTGTTATTGAGTTTCTGCTGATTCTAAAAATAAAATAACATGATGTCGAATTTCTGCCTGGACATGAAATTTGTAAAGAACAATGTGATTGATCTAGCTAATGTTGTCTAATTTTGAACTTTAAATATGAGTTGGAACTGTGTGGAAGTCTAGTTTCTAGAATTTCTGACGGATTCAGTTTTTGATTTCTGAAACAACGGAAAACTGCATTTTTGTACGGACTACTCATTCTGTCCAGACTTTCACTTTTCAATTTTTAATAGTTTAATTAATCCTACATCGTAGTATTGCATGAATTAAAGTGTGTATGTTGCATTGCATGATCCTAATGTCCTGTTGTCATCATTCCAATTGTCCTACTTCATGTCACCATCTTATTGTTCCTCTATTATTATTATTGTTCACCCAATGTCTTAAATTGTATATTGTATTGTTGCATTAATAAAATAATTAATAAGCCGGGGTTTAAGGGATTGACATGAGTAGTGAATAATATAGTGATTGTGTCGGCCAGTGTTTATCGATTGATTGTGGAGCGCTAACTACAGCACCCCAATCTTTCGTGTCGTGAACTCATGAACCCGTGAACCCGTGAACTCATGAACTCGTAAATCAGTGAATCAATGTATCAATGTATCATTATAATGAATTGTGCAACAATATTGTATCGTATCAGTGATTATCATACCAACACATGATCTATAGAATTCACCACTCAGTCTAAACGAAATTGATTGTATGCATGGAACCTGTAGTATGTGATGCATTAGTACGTACATTAGTTAGGATTAAAATGATTAATAGACTTAAGAATCACACGACATCGATATTGCATATTGTTCATCATTGTTTCTATTGATATCGAATATTGGCTAAGCATTATTGATATTGATCATTGAATATTGTTATCGATTATTGAATTATTGTTTACAATAATTACATTGATTATCATGATATTGATTATTGATTATTGTCCCATGTTATTGATTCTTATTGATCCATTGAAATCATTGTTATATCGTTATTGCATTGTACCTTGCTTTCTCTAATTGTTGTCCATGACTTGCTTTAAGGACAATTTTTCTCCTCTTTTTTGGATGAAGTGCTTACTGGTGTTGATGAAGAATTGCCTGATGGATTGGGAGAACAACATTACTGAAAGAATTGATAGGATCGCCGCTTAATAAATTATTACTTTATCATGGAGATTTAATTATTGAACTATTGTTATTTCATTGTATTGTGGGCTTTTGACCCGAATATTGTTATTTTTGTTTCCAGACGTTGGATTATTGTATTTGGATATTTCATATTGTTTATTCCAAGTATTATTGTTCAGGATATTATTATTATTTCCTGTGCAATTGTCCTATATTGATTATATTGTTGAGTTAATCAGATAAACAGTTTATGGTTGACGTTAGTCATTCGCTGGGTCGATGTCATGTGCTCGTATTCCGTATTTTTGGGAAGCGGGGTGTGACAGTTCTGATTATTGTTAGGTTAAGGTGAAAGCCGAGGATGTACAGAAGACTGCTTTCGTACAAGATATGGGCACTATGAATTCTTAGTGATGCCTTTTAGAGTTACTAATGCTCTAGCTCTGTTTATGAGCTTGATGAATCGGATTTTCTCTCCCTTTCTAGAAAAGTTTGTGGTGGTGTTCATTGATGATATTCTTGTCTATTCTCGAAATCGAGATGAGCATGCTGAGCACTTGAAGGTTGTTTTGCAAACTTTGAGGGAGAATCAGTTGTATGGGAAACTTAGCAAGTGTGAGTTTTGGCTGGATCGTGTGACATTCTTGGCCATATAATTTCTGGTGATGGAGTTTCTGTCGATCCGTCCAAGATCTCTGTAGTTAAGGATTGGCTGACACCTGAAGTCTGTATCGGAAGTTTAGACTTTTCTTAGTCTAGCGGGTTATTACTAGAAGTTTGTTCGAAATTTCTCGAAGATTACAGGGCCATTGACCAAGTTAACTAGGAAGAATCAGAAGTTTGTGTGGGATGAGTCCTGTGATGAAGCCTTCTCTAAATTGAAAAATCGGTTGACAGCAGCACCTGTGTTGACTATACCAGATGGATCAGGAGGTTTCGTAATCCATTGTGATGCTTCAGGTAGAGGTCTGGGTGCTGTTTTGATGCAACAGGGCTAGGTTGTCACATATGCATCTAGACAATTGAGGCCGCATGAGAAAAATTATCCAACACATGATTTGGAGCTTGCAGTTGTGATTTTTGCATTGAAGCTTTGTTGGCATTATTTACTTGGAGACCAAGTCGAGATCTTCACTGACCACAAAAGTCTCAAGTATGTGTTCACTCAGAAGGAGCTAAATATGAGGCAAAGGCGATGATTGGAATTGATGGCAGATTATGATATCAGTTTGCAGTATCACCCCGGCAAGATTAATTCTGTACCTGATGCTTTGAGCAGAAAACCTAATGTTATGGTTCTTAGTGAGCAGAAGGAACTGGCGGAAGCTGTGAGGAGATTAGAATTGGATGTGATATTGCCTGGTTCCGAGCAGAGTTTTATAGCACTTCAGTTGCATTCATTTCTGGTGGATCAGATTAAGGAGGCACGGTTTGGTGATGTGCAGTTGCAGCAGTTTTGAGCTGAAGTTGAAGCTGGTTTAAGGATTGATATGGTGATTCATGAGGATGGATCTCTCTGCATTGGGACTCATCTAGAAGTTACTCGAAGAAGCTCATTGCTCGTCATACTTTATTCATCTCGGTGGTACAAAGATGTATCGGGATTTGAAGTTGCATTTCTGGTGGCATGGTATGAAGAGGGTTGTTGCAAGGTTTGTTTCTCGGTGTCTGATCTGTTAGCAAGTGAAAGCAGAACATCAGAGGACTGCTGGACTTCTTCAACCGCTTCCTATTCTGGAGTGGAAGTGGGAGAATATCACAATGGATTTCGTGACTGCTTTGCCTAAAAGTCCCAAGGATCACAATGCCATCTGGGTGATTGTGGATCGCTTGACGAAGAGTGCTCATTTCATTCTTTTCAGAGTTGGTCAGTCTACAGAGAGCCTGGCAGAAAGGTATATACAGGAGATTGTGAGATTGTATGGTGTTCATGTCAGTATTATATCAGACAGAGATACTAGATTCAGATCTCAATTTTGGGAGAATCTTCAGAACAGTCTTAGGAGTAAGCTAAAATTCAGTGCTACATTCCATCTGTAGACAGATGGACAATCAGAGCGGACTATTCAGATCTTAGAGGATATATTGAGGTCCTGTGTGCTTCAGTTTGGAGGATCTTGGGAAGATCATCTACACTTGGTGGAGTTTTCATACCATAATAGCTACCAAGCTAGTCTTCAGGCAGCTTCGTATGAAGTCTTGTATGGTCGGAATTGTACATCACCAGTGTGATGGGATGACATTGGTGAGAGGAAGCTTTTGGGGCCAGAGTTGATCACGAGGACTGTTGATGTAGTGGCTCAGATCATGAAGCATTTACAAGCCTCACAGGACAGGCAGAGGAAATGGGCAAACATGCACAGGAGACTGTTAGAGTTCGAAGTGGGTGATCATGTTTTCCTCAACGTGTCTCCATGGAAAGGAGTGATTCGTTTTGGTGGTGGGGGCAAGTTGAGCCCTAGATTTATTAGTGCCGCCGGTTCTTTCTGGAGTGCATGACGTTTTCCATGTTTCTCAGCTCAGGAAGTATGTTCGGGATGATAGTTGTGTTATTGACTATTCGGAGTTGTCGGTTCGACCAGATTTGTCTTGTGAGATTCATCCAGTTTTAATTGTGGATCGGCGGGAGAAGATTTTGAAGAATAAGGTTATCAGGTTTGTTCGTGTTGCTTGGAATCCTCACTCACCTAGTGAGTCAACTTGGAAGCTTGAAGATGTGATTCGGAAGAGGTTTCCTCACCTTTTTTAGTAGTTCTTGTTCTTTTCTTTTTTTTCGAGATTACCCTACTACCACTTGCTTAAATTTCAAGGACAAAATTTTATTGTAAGATGGGTCATTTTCGTGATTTTCATTTTTTTCCCTTTTGTAATATTTTATTTGTAATTGAACAAAAATACTCTATTTTTGTTTCTTGATTATTTTAATTAAAATTTGTTCATGAAATTCTTCATTCTTCTTGATTAAGCTATTCTTGTTGATCCTAATTTCTTTTATTAATTGTGGGTATTTTTATTTGAACACTATTATTTTATATCTATATCTTATTGAACCCTAAAACCCAATTCCAATTGTTCTTGACCCAAAACCACTATTATTGGATCCTAAACCACTAACCTAACATCCTAATTGTACCCTATAAATACAACTCTATTGCAAACCCTAAAAATTGCACGATTTGAAACCCTAGAGCCGTCTACTCTCTCTTCTCTTCCTCTGCCCTCTCGTTTCTCTCTCCCCGACCCTGAAATCCTGCCCAAACACCAACCCACTTCCTGTACCTCTTCCCCGGCCAACTCCAGCCACCCTCCTAGTCATCGACCCCCGGCACCTGCCTTCCTGTCGACGCCACCACCACACCCAAACCCCAAGCACCTTCCCCTCTCGACGCTGCCGCTACTTCTCTGTTTCCTGCCCAAACAGAGCGCAGCCGACATCAGCACCGCCGCCCTGCCCTACAACGCCACCTCGACGCTCCTGTCCCCATCACGCCACCATCTGCGATGTTGTCCACTGCCGTCGAGCCACGTCAGCCAGACGTTGCTGCCGCAAGCCACTGTTGTCGTTCTATTGCTGAGTTGCTGTTTCTTGCTATTGGGTTCTCTCTTGCACGTGATTTGCACGTGTTATTTTGTGGATTTGTGTGTTCGTGGGTTCGTTGCTTCGGGATTCTTATTCAGTTATTCTTAGTATTCAATTCCACCATTAATAAGGAAATTCACTTCTTCTTAAATTGTTAATTGTATCAAATTCAAGTTTTGTTGAAACTCTTGCAAGTAGATCCCTTTGTTTATCGTATTATACATTGCTCATCTCTTTCGTTGGGTATATTGAGGGTTTACACGTGCTAACCCTAATTTACTTGACATCGTGCCACTTTTGACTCCAAAGATTGAATCTTTCATGTGTGCATATAGAATTGATAATAGGGTTGTTCATATAATTGTCACACAAATAAATTATTGTAGAGAGAATCGCTAGGTTGTATGTGGTTGATCGATTGATGTTTGTTAATGATAAATTGATGTATGTGTGTATTCTAATTTTATTCATCTTTTTATTGCACCCATCATGCTGATTATATAATTTATTGACTATAGAATTGATACCCATCATGTTTAATTAAATTATTTCATGAAAAATACCCTAAAACCTGTATCTTGCTTGCTAGCTGTATGTTGTCTGCTATTTTTGAAACAGTAAATAATTTTAAAATAAATTACTTTCTGAATAAGAATTGTAGCCTTATCTTTCTAGTTTTCAGAACATCTTGAATTTCTAAATTCTAAGTTGTATAGAAAAAGTTATGCCCGTTTTACTACAGCTATGTTTTTACTTTCAGATGTTCAGATTCTTGTACGTTTCATGTTTAAATAGCAAAAAGGCTGATCAAATGATAAAATTTTGCTCTGATAATTTCCAAATTGTTAGTGATCATGTTTAGGAGTCTAATAAATATTTTTAATGAATTTAATATTGAGTTTTTACTAATTCTAAAATTTTAACAACATGATGTCAAAATTCTGCCTGAACATGTAATCTGTGAAGAATAGTGTGATTGACCTAGCTACTGTTGTCGGCTTTTGTACTTTAAATATGCATTGGAACCGTGCGGAAGTCTAGTTTCTAGAACTTCTGACGGATTCACTTTTTGAGTTCTGAAACAGCGGAAAACTGCATTTTTGTACAGACTAATCTTGTTGTCCAGAATTTTATATTCTAGTTTTTGATAGTTTAATTAATCCTATATCATTGTATTGCATGAATCGAAGTGTGTATGTTGCATTGCATAATCCTAATATCTTATTGTCATCATTCCAATTGTCCTACTTCATGTTATCATTTTATTGTTCCTTTATAGTTACTATTGTTCACCCTATGTCTTAAATTGCATATTATATTGTTGCATTAATAAAATAATTGACAAGCCTGGGGTTTAAAGGGTGATTTAAGTAGTAGACAAAGTAGAGACTGTACTTGGAGGAGGGGCCCGTGTTTCCCTAATTAATGTTCGACTAGTGTTTTATCGTGTGATTGTGGATTATGGCCATAACCCAATCTTTCGTGTACCATATTATTACCGAAGACCATATCGTACACCGAAAGGTGTATAGTGTTTACCGTTGCCAAGTACATGATCTACCGAGTACACCACTTAAGTCTAAACGAAAATGATTGTATACATCGAACCTGTAGAATGGGATGCAGTAGTGCATGCATTAGTTATGATTAAAATGCATAGTAGACTTAAGAATTGATACGATATCGACACTGCATATTGTTCCTCATTGTTCCTATTGATATCGAATATTGGCTAAGTGTTATTGTTATTGACCATTGATATTGTTACCGAACATTGAATTATTGTTACACCATTGCATCGATTATCATGATATTGATTATTGTTATCGTGCCATGTTATTGATTCATATTGATCCATTGAATTCATTGTTATACAGTCATTCCATTTTTCTTTGCTTTCTCTACTTGTTGTCCATGACTTGCTCTAAGAACAATTTTTCTTCTCTTTTTAGATTAAGTGTACATAGGTAATGAAGGAGAATTTCCTGCTAGAATTAGAGAACAAACTTTCTGAAGATTTAATGCTTTCTAATTGCTTATCGTTTTATTGAACTTAATATATTGGGACTTGTTATTATTTGGGAATGGATTATTATTATATTGAGCTTATGTTCCAGATTTTATTATTTGTTTTCAGACATTGAATTATTGTATTTGGATATTTTATATTGCTTCATTACAAGTATTATTGTTCATGAGATTATTATTATTTCCTGCACAATTGTTCTATATTGATTATATTATTGAGTTGATCGGATAAACAGTTTATTCATGTCGTTAGTCATTCGCTGGGCCAATGTCATGTACTCATATTCCGTATTTTTGAGAAGCGGGGCGTGACATGTATACCTTTAATTTGATCTAAAGAACACAAAGTTTCATAGTATAGAATTTTCTGTGATTTTTACAAGTTGCATGAGCTGCAGTTTTCAGATTTTGAACTTATGGTTTTGTAAATGAATTTAGACGAAGTAATTGATGATAAGTTTAGATGTTCTTAACTGAAAATTTGTAGTATACTCATTTATGTTTCCTATGAAACAAAGAAATCTATTTTTGGAGTTGGACTGGAATTTATATGATTTTTTTCAATAACATTGGGTTGATGTCTAAAGTCGAGCATTCAAATAGTGGATTATGTATAGATTTTGTTACCTTGAATCGAAGTAGATAAAGAAACAGTCTTGGATTATTGGTTGGAGCATGTGGCTTAGGATCTTTGAGATTGTAGGTTTGAGTATTGGTGAGCTCGAATTTGGTAGTATTTACTATTTTTAAGTATATTGGAAATATAAATTGATTTCTAGGGAAATATTTTGATGGTATTTTGTACAAATATTTTTGGGTTAATTGCCCCACTTAGATAAAGGATTGAACACATATTTGGTGATTAGATTTGAAGGATTTGAATAGAGATGATTTTAAAGGATATTAGTATATTGGAGAATTAAGATTTGATGGAAATTGGTACAATGTTTTGGATTAAACTCCTTATTTAATTTTAACAATTTTAGTACATATTTGATGATTAGATTTGAGATATTAGAATAGAGATGATGTTCATTGAATTGAGGCTTTTGAAGTCCTATTGTAATAGTTTGGAAGATTTTATCTAGTTATTTGAGGATGACTAATTGGATGGAATGAACAAGAGATGAATTGAGTATATGAATGAATGAAATTTGTAATGATTATAAAAGAGGTTATGGATGACCTAGAAAGTTTATGAATTTTGGAATATGTGTATTCTAGAGGCTGAGCGAACCCCAGGATACCGACAAAATTGTGATTATGAAAGTTTGAGAAATGGCCATTGTGGGCTAATATTCTCGTGTATTGATTTAAGTCCGATTGGGTAAGCTAGATCTAGGTGGTAATTATTTGTTTGAACATAAGGATAGGCACTAGGTGGAGTTATGGCTGAAAACAATTACGAACATATCCGGTAAAGTGCTTGCGCGTCCTAGGGGTTGGGGACACGACCGAGGATATGCCCGGTAAATCTACATGTGTGGCCTAGGGATAGGCCGGTGATGTCAATGAAATGTCCGGTAAAGGACTGCGGTCCCAAGGAATGTTCACGATTGAGGATACGCCCTGTAAATCAACATGTGTGGCTACGGGTATGCATGTTCTGTTTGCAAAAGGCCGGTAAAGAACTTGCGGTTCCTAGGAATGTTCGGGACGGACAGGATACCCCTGGTAAATCCACTGAGGTGGGTTAGGGGTAGGCCTGGTTTGTAGTTGCAGGAGATCAACTTGCCGGGGTTCGTGGCTGCGGATACGCCCGGTAAATCCACAATGTGTGAGCTAAGGGTATGTCGGTAAGATCCAATATCCTGGAGGTGCGATTCACACGTAATTACGTGTTGAAGTACAGTCATCAGGTTAGGTTGCATAGCGAAGGACTGCACCCTATAATGAGGAGTACGATAAGGGCTTGCCCTCAAACCTATGTAGTATGAAATGCATAGAATCAGAAAAAATATGCATTAGTGTCATCGTGGTGTGAATGTTTGCATTAGGCATTAAGTCATATCATACACTAACATATTTAAGATAGTCACTTTTCACATTTTGTTTCTGCATTCAAGTTTGTGATTACTAAAGTAACAGAATCGTTGTATTATAGCATTGCGTTGGTTGTATGCAACCGACATGCCCACAGTTTCCTAGTTGCGGGATTGGATTTGGCATGGATATGAAGTCACTACGAGGGATGTCATAAGATTGAAGAACTTCCATTATCATTTGTTGTATTGTACTTATTCATTTCCGTTGTGTTATTGTAAAAGAACAATGTTGTAAATGAAAAAGTTTTAAATTCCTTATATTTTTGTACGAATTTGAAGTAAAAGATTATGTTTGTGGTACGAATTACATATGTTTGGAATTTGGGGCGTTACAGAGTGGTATCAGAGCTTGGTAGATAAGGAGGCAATGTCGAATCAGGGGTTCTCACGGTGTGATTGATGGCGAATCATTGGCTCTTACCCTGACATGCCCAGGTTGGCTAGCCACCGATGTGGTTGCAACAGTGTAACTACCGTTTCCGCTATTTTTATTTTTCCCCTTTTTTGTAATATTTTATTTGTAATTGAATAAAATACTCTATCTTCTTTCTTTCTTGATTATTTTAATTAAGATTTTGTCCATGTAATTCTTCATTCTTGTTGATTGAGCTATTCTTGTTTATCCTAATTTCTTTTATTAATTGTGGGTATTTTTATTTGAACCCTATTATTTTAGATCTATCTCTTATTGAACCCTAAAACCCAATTTCATTTGTTCTTAACCCAAAACCGATATTATTGGATCCTAAACCACTAACCCAACAACCTAATTGTACCCTATAAATAAAACTCTACAGCAAACCCTAAAAATTGTACAATTTGAAACCCTAGAACCGTCTACTCTCTTTCCTCTGCCTCTCGCCTCCCATTTCTCTCTCCTGACCTCTACTTTCCCACCCAAACCCCGAGCACCATCTCCGATCACCTTCCTCGACCTTCTCTGGCAACTTCCAACCTCGTCGCCACCTCCCGTCGATGCCAGCCCCCTAGCGCCGCCACAGCACCCCCAACCCCTCTCCTCGCCCTTGCTCTGTTTCGATCGACAGCAGCACCAAGACCCAACCCCCTGCTACTGTCGCTGCTCTCCTGTTCCGTCGACAGCGCCGCCATCGACGCCCTGTCCCCATCGCGCCACCGCCTGCGACGCCGACGACCCCTGCTGGCCTTGCCCCCTTGCTACCTTGACGTTGCTGCTAATGTCCCTTGTGGTGTTGTTGCTGTGTTCTCTTTGATGCACGTGTTATATTGTCTTAGTTCGTAGGTTCGTCGCTTCGGAATTCTTATCCCACTATTCTTGGTATTCATTTTCACCGTCTATAAGGCAAGTCACTTCCTCTTGAATTTTTAATTGTATCAAATTCATCTTTTGTTGAAACTCTTGCAAGTAGATCCCTTCGTTTATCGTATTATACATTGTTCATATCTTTCGTCGGGTATATTGAGGGTTTACACGAGCTAACCCCAATTTACTTGACATTGTACCACTTTTGACTCCAAATATTGAATCTTTCATGTGTACATATAGAATTGATAATAGGGTTGTTCATATAATTGTCACACAAATAAATTTTTGTAGAGAGTATTGCTAGGTTGTATGTGGTTGATCGATTGATGTTTGTTGATGATAAATTGATATATGCGTGTATTCTAATTTTATTCATCTTTTTATTACACCCATCATGCTGATTATATAATTTATTGATTATAGAATTGATACCCATCATGTTTAATTAAATTATTTCATGAAAAATACCCTAAAACCTGTATCTTGCTTGCTGGTTGTATGTTGACTTCAATTTTCGACCCAGTAAATGATCTTAAAATGAATAATTTTCTGAATACAATTTTTAGCCTTATCTTTCTAGTTTCCAGAACATCTTGAATTTTTGAATTCCAAGTTGTGTAGCAAAAGTTATGCCCATTTTACTACAGCTGTATTTTTAATTCCAGATTCTCATATTCTTGTACGTTTCATGTTTAAACAGTAAAAAGACTGATCAAATGATAAAATTTTGCTTTGATAATTTCCAGATTGTTAATGATCATGTTTAGGAGTCTAGTAAATATTTTTAACAAATTTAATATTGAGTTTTTGCTGATTCTAAAATTTTAACAACATGACATCGAAATTCTGCCTGAACATGAAATCTGTAAAGAATGGTGTGATTGACCTAGCTAATGTTGTCGGATTTTGAACTTTAAATATTTTTTGGAGCCGTGTGGAAGTCTATTTTCTATAATTTCTGACGGATTCAGATTTTGAGTTCTGAAACAACGGAAAACTGTATTTTTGTACAGACTACTCTTGCTGTCCAGAATTTCACTTTTCATTTTTCTTAAATTAATTATTCCTACATCGTAGCATTGCATGAATCGAAGTATGTATGTTGTATTGTATGATCCTAATGAGTTATTTTCATTGCTTACCATCTTATTGTTTCCCAATTGTTGTCATCGTTCACCTAATGTCTCAAATTGCACATTGTATTATTGCATTAATAAAATAATTAACAAGCCAAGATTTAAGGGATTGACTTGAGTGGTGAATAACATAGTGACTGTGTCGGCCAGTGTTTATCGATTGATTGTGGAGCGCTGACTACGGCACCCCAATCTTTTGTGTATTGCATCAATGAATCGTATCAATGTATCGTATTAGTGAATCAGTGAATCATCGTAATGTATCGTGCAACAATATTGTATCGTATCAGTGATTATCATACCGACACATCATCTATAGAATTCACCACTTAGTCTAAACGAAATTGATTGTATGCATCAAACCTGTAGTATGGGATGCAGTAGTATGTGCATTAGTTAGGATTAAAATGATTAATAGACATAAGGATTGACACGTCATCGACATTGCATATTGTACATTATTGTTCCTATTGATACCAAATATTGTTTAAGTGTTATTGATACCATTGAATCTTGTTATTGAACATTGAATCATTGTTTATACCATTGCATCGTTTACCATGATATTGATTATTGCTATTGTCCCATGTTATTGACTCTTATTGATTCATTGAATTCATTATTATATCGTTATTCCATTGTTCCTTGCTTCCTCTACTTGCTATCCATGATTTGCTCTAAGGATAATTTTTCTCCTCTTTTTAGATGAAGTGTACGGTAAGGAAGGATAATTGCCTGTTGGGATTAGAGAACAAAGATTTTGAGGACTTAATGTTTTCTAGTTGCTTGTCATTTTATTGAATTTATTATATCGAGATTTATTATTATTTGTGATTGGATTATTATTGTATTAAGCTTATGTTTCAGATTTTATTATTATTTCCAAACGTTGGATTATTGTACCTGGATATTTTATATTATTTCATTTCAAGTATTATTATTCATGAGATCATTATTATTGTCTGTGCAGTTGTTCTGTATTTATTATATTGTTGAGGTGATCGAAATAAACAGCTTATAGGTGACATTAGTCATTCGCTGGGCCAATGTCATGTGCTCGTATTCTGTATTTTTGGAAATTGGGGTGTGACAATGTTTTTAGTGGTATCAGAGCCCGGGTTTGGATAATATATCAGTCAAAAGTGACTAACGAAAGGAAGTTTGGCTTTGATTGATATATTAATCATATTTGTGTTTTATCGGTTTGACTCAACAGTATGCGCAATACAGTAATCACATGAATAATCTATAACCAACTCATGATCTGGATGCTAACTAATTGATTTTTATTGCAGACCATGGTTAGGAGAGGTGCTTCATCTTCTCATGCTAGGGATGATCAGTCTAATGAGCCCACTGTTGCACAGATGATGCAAATGCAGCGTAAGCACAACGAACTGATGTTGCGGATGCAACGGGAAGATAATGAATAGATGAGGATGGCTTACGAAGCTGCTAATAGGAAACCCGTTGTGCTTGTCCCCGCATTGCCGCCACCAAGACCTGGTAATGTAGCTGATTTCATGAGGCTTCATCCAGACAAGTTCTCGGGCACTGAAGGTCCACTTGAAGCCGAGCATTGGCTTATTAGGACTGCTCAGCTATTGACTGCAGTGCGTATAGCAGATGTTGATTATGTGGACATTGTGAGCATCCAACTTGTTGATCTTGCTCACATCTGGTGTCAAGCTGAGGCTGAACGATTAGGGCGACCCATTCCCGTGGGCGACCTTCACGGAGAGCTTCCTCACGAAGTTCTTCCCTAATGTCACCAAGAATGAGATGGAACGACAGTTTGTTTCTTTAACTCAGGGGAGTCGAACCGTAGACGAGTACGCTGCGGAATTCACCCGACTAAGTTGTTTTGCTAACTCCATGGTGGCGAATGATGAAGATAAAGGTCGTCGTTTCCTGTTAGGCTTGAATATTGAGATTCAGGATCGTCTTGCTACCTTGCGACTTCGTTCTTATGCTGATATCCTAGATGCTGTAAGAATTCAGGAACAGACTAGTACGAAGAAGCATGCTATTCAGCATTCTGCTCCGCACTCTGTTGCTGCTAGACCTTCAGGATGGCCTATTAGGAGGCTAGTTCCATCCCCTCCTGCTAGGGACACTACCATACCCACCTGCTGATCAGAGGCCACAGTTGATTTGTTCATACTGCCAGAAGACTGGGCATCTGCACTAAGATTGCAGGATAGCTAATCGCATGTGCCATTTGTGTGGAGGCAATGATCATATGGTCCGTGATTGCCCTAAGTCCAGGCCCCAGGCACCAGTTGGAGGTTCCACTCCATAGGGAGCGCTTTTTCGTGGTCAAGGTGGACCACCACTTCCTCCGCAGAGCCAGATCTTTGATCAGAGGAGAGGTGCTCCTAGGGGTAATCTTCCTGCGGGTCGTGGTCAGGCCTACAACTTGACTACGCAGGATGCTGAGACTGCTTTGGGCGTTGTTATAGGTATATCTTTAGTTGTTTTTCATTTTATATTTCATTTTGGATTCCTTGCTATTTTATTCTTCTATCCTGTTGATTGTTCATGTTAGCCTTCCCTTCATATCTGTTTCTTGCATTTTGCTTCTGCCTTTTGTGTTATCACTTTGACTTCTTGCTAGGCATTATCCTTGTCCATTCCTTTCCTGCTCATGTTCTCTTTGACTCTGGTGCTACTCATTCTTTTGTTTCCTTCCTGCTTCGTCGATTTGCATCATTTGGCTAGCAGTGCTATGCCGGTAGCTTGGAACATTACTACAGGTGGAGATGTTGTCGTGTGTTCTCAGATTTGTGACCAGAGTCCCTTAGTTATTTGTGGTGTTGATTTTGTTGCCGATCTGATTGTCATCAGCAATTCTGGTTTCGATGTTATCTTGGGAATGGATTGGCTTGGTGCCACTCATGCTGCAATAGACTGCCACAAGAAGAAGGTGGTGTTTCGTATGCCAGAATGTCAGGAATTTGAATTCTGTGCCGGTGAAACACCGCTTGCTTGTGTGAAGAAATTGGCTAGTCAGGAAGTTAGAGTTATGGAGGAATTGTGTGCTGGCGATGTTGTTGCACCGTTGGTTGTGCGGGATTTTCTGGATGTTTTTCTTGAGGAGTTGTCGGGATTATCGCCAGATCGTGAAGTGGTGTTCAGTATTGATTCAGCCGGGTTCAGCTCCAATCTCTAAGAGTCCATACAGAATGGCTCCTGTTGAATTAGCTGAGTTGAAGGAGCAGAATCAGGAGTTATTGGATAGAGGTTTTATCAGGACAAGTGTTTCACCTTGGGAAGCTCCTGTTCTGTTCGTCATTAAGAAGGATGGTAGTCGGAAGTTGTGCATTGACTACCGAGAGCTCAATAATGTCACAGTGAAGAACAGGTATCCGTTGTCAAGGATTGATGACCTATTTGATCAATTAGGAGGCACTTCTGTATTTTCGAAGCTGGACATTCGTTCTAGTTACCACCAAGTTAAGGTGAAAGCCGAAGATGTACAGAAGACTGCTTTTCGTACAAGATATGGGCACTATAAATTCTTGGTGATGCCTTTTGGAGTTACTAATGCTCCAGCTGTATTTATGAGCTTGATATATCAGGTTTTCTCTCCCTTTCTAGAAAAGTTCATGGTGGTGTTCATTGATGATATTCTTGTCTACTCTCGAAATCGGGATGAGCATGCTGAGCACTTGAAGGTTGTTTTACAAACTTTGAGGGAGAATCAGTTGTATGGGGTTCTATAGTATTGCGTCAATTGTAGCAACTGACGTGCCCACAGTTTTCTAGTTGCAGGACTGGACATGGCATGGACTTAAAGTCAATATGATAAGTTTTAAAGATTGAAGCATTTTTATTATTGTATATCATGTTGTATTCATTTAAATTCCACTGCATTGATGTCAAGGAATATTGTATAATGAAAAACTTTCTTGTAAAGTTGTACGAATTTGAAATAAAAGATCCTATTGTGCTATGAATTACATGTAAATGGAATTCGGAGCATTACAGAAGTCCTACCATCATTCTGATTCTACAAAACACACCATTTGGTTAGGTGAATTGATGTGTCTAACTTTTTATATAAATATTTGTACTCATTTATGTTGGATCCTGTAGGCAATGCAAGAAACACTAGAGGGGGGTGAATAGTGTTTTATAAAAATTAATTGCGGAATTAAACTTTTCTTCTGTCCAGTCGACTTGAAGAGATAAACTAGTCGACTGGGGCGACAGTTAAGAAGAGTATTTTAAAGCGAGTCTGATCAGCCGACTTATAGAAGAGCCAGTTGACTTATCATACAAGTTTTCAGAGAGAAAGTAGTACAAGTCTGACCAGTCGACTTACAAACAGATACAGTCGACTGTCCGGACAAGCTTCACAGAGAACTATAAAAAAACAAGAAAATGAAATGCAAGTTCAAAGAGATACAACCACAGAGTACATACGATGTATCCTGGTTCGGTCATCTCGACCTACATCCAGTCCCCAAGAAACCCACTTGAGATTTTTCACTATTCTTGAAATAATTATAAGAACACCCTACGGCGTTAGACAACAACCTTTTCCAACCCGTAGTCCTTTCTCACAACTAGAGAAAGCAACCCACTCTTCCACCATGAGTGAAAACCTGACTCTACACCCTAGAGCCCTACTCTCCAACCGAGAGGAAACCACTCTCACAACCCGAGAGTGAAGAACAACAACAAAAAGTTTACAATCAACCTATAGCCTTGTTGTGGATGTGATTTTATGCGTGGCTATTAGGTCAACTTCCGAAATCAGTCTAAAACGAAATCACTGTTATGCAAGACTAATTTCAGAGAACCAAGACTTAGAAAGAGAATGCTTTTGAATGCCTTTTCTTGTTTAAAACTAAAAACTTGAGAACTTGAGAAACAAAAAGCTTGGAAAATAAGTTGTTCACCTTTTCCAAATGATTTCTATTCTCTATTTATAGAGTTAGAATCACTGGACGTTGAGAGGCAATTGTACCAACTGTCATCCAACGGAAAATAAACTTTTGAATTCCGAAAATCAAATTTTGAAATCAGCAAACTGTCAAAATGACTTGAACAGTCGACTGGGTTGCCGTTATGAGCCGACTGGTCAGAGTTTGAATAAGTTCAGTCAGTTTCGTACTAAGACAGTCGACTGGTGCCTTATGGCGGTCGACTGGTACTTAACAGCTGAGCTTTTTCAATCTTGTTTTGATCTTTTTAAGTTTGAAAAACACTCGAATTATTTTAAAGATAATGTGTGAGTGCGTGTGACAAGGCTATTACAGAATTTCTAAGACTCAAGGAAAATAAAAAAGTTACAATTGTTACAAGACACTTAATACAAAAAATTGAAGCATATGTCTTGTCTTGAGTCTTGAGTCTTGAGATGGAGCTTTTAGCCTTCGTCTTTTTCTTGTAAGTTGGCAACCTTGTAGCTTTCTTGATCAATTAGCTATAAGAGCTTTGTTTGTAGCTGTGCTTGATCAACTTGCTTTAAGAAGCTTGTTAGAACATTTTGCCTTTGTATATCCTATAATATATAAGAAGTAGAACAACAACTTTGCATTGTGTTGTAATCATCAAAATCAAGAATCAACATTCTCCCCCTTTTTGATGATGACAATACAATAGCTTAAAAATAATGGAAATAAATATTACAAGTGCTCACATGCTCCCCCTATCAAATGTACAACATGCATAGGTGTGAAAGCATACACAAAGATATGTATCACCTCAACATAACACGAAAAAATATAAAAAAGTAGCTTATATTTTCTCCCCCTTTGGCATCAACAAAAATGGGAAAAAATAATCCGAATAAAAATAATACAGACAAAATGTCATTCATAAAAAAAAAATTAGTCTTAGTTCAAACGATTACATAATAGAGAGAAAATGCAACAATAAGTAGGAAAATACATAAAAAGAAAATATAAAAGTAGTAACTCATCAATCTTCATCATCTTCATCTTGGTCATCATGAGAGGGAGGAGGAAATTGAGTTGTGAATAGGTGAGTAAGATGAGAAATGTGCAACTCAAGAACATCTTGACGATCCATGATATAATTGACGGCATTATAAATACTGCGAGGATCATCAAAATCTTCTCGAGGACGAGAGGAACTAGAAGCAGAAGACAGACGACCTGAAGTAGCTAAAGGAACAGGAGGGGAAGTCCTAGAAGTAGACCTAGGTTGAGAAGTAAGAAGCTTCATGCGTGCTAAACTTGCACGATCAAAAGACTCATGGTGCTTTACTACATTGGTCTCTGCATCGAGATCGACATCATAAGCACAAAAGACTCGAGTAAGAAGAGCACCAAAAGGAAGAAATGAAGTATGAGCCTTATGAAGCCTAGAAAATATGATACGACCCCAATTTAGATTAATTTTGTCGAATATTGCATAAACGGCTTGTTGTAATTCCATGGAATACTGATCATAACTCTCTGTTTTGGGAATGATATTGTATGATAGTATCCGTGCAACAAGTTTTGCAACAGGGGTAATGGACCTATTTGACATAGGAGGTCCATGATTTGGCAAATAAATTCTAGATAAAGTGGTGGCATCATCCATCTCAATTTCTCCTAAGTCAGGCCCTTCATCATCTAAACCCAAAATAAGGTTGATCTTTTGGAGGTGAGTTTCATCTTCTTATTTTTGACAGAGGTATAGATGAAAATCTCACTACCATCATCCGATTGGACAACCTTCATATTTGTATAAAACAAATAGATGAGTTGAGGGTAGTAGGGTTGATTTTCTAAAGATAAAAATTCATAGAGACCACAATGTTGAAACAAAGATATGAGATTAAACCTATCAAGATCGGAAAAATTTACAAACCGATCCGGGAAAATCATAATGGAACATATGATGTACCATTTTTCAACAAGGTCGGGACTTCTAAGATATTGAATGTAGTCCCTAGAAGAGGAGCCCTCCTCTACATGAGATGTTTTTGATCTTTTAGGAGCCATAAAGAGAAATCCAAAAAATCAAGAGATGGAATAAAAATCTAAGAGGATATACCGACAAGGAAGTAGCAAGGAGAAGTAAAGAACATCAAGAGATCTTCAATCTGAGTTTCAAAATTCTTGAAATCCCCAAGCAGCAGCAGCAGCCGACTTGAACTTCCGACTTGAACTTTTGTAGAGAGAGATAGTTAGGGTTTTTACTTTGAATGGACGGCTGAGATGTAGGTAGAGAGTTTCAAAGGCTCAGATCGGTCAAAGGGTAATAAAGATCGCCTCAAACGATGTGCCAAAATTCAATTTTGATGAAGATCTGAGTCGTGACAGTCGACTGATATTAGGAGGCAGTCGACTTAGTCGAGAGTCAAAATAGAAAATTGAACGTAATATTAATACAACTGGTCAGTCGACTGGGTACTAAGCACAGTCGACTGTCCAGACCATAAAATGCATACAAAAATTAGAAAGGATACTTTGCCAGTCGACCGAACAATACGTGTAAGTCGACTTACCAGAAAAAATTCAAGAAACATCATGAAAATTACAAATCCCTCGTTCTCTTCTTAAGGTTATAAAGGTGTCTTCTTTAAGGGGTTTGGTAAAAATGTCAGCTACTTGTTTATCATTAGAAATATAATCTAAAGAAATGTTTCCCTTTAAAACATGATCACGTAGAAAATGATGTTGAATATCAATATGTTTGGTACGTGAGTGTTGAACCAGATTCTTAGATAAGTTAATGGCACTGGTATTATCACACATTATTGAAGGTTTTTCAAATAAAATACCATAGTATAATAGAGTGTGTTTCATCCACAAAATTTGGGCACAAGCCAAACTTGCAGCGATATATTTAGCTTCTGTAGTAGATAGGGATACCGAATTTTGCTTCTTACTGCACCAAGAGACTAGTGAATGTCCCAAATAGTGACATGTCCCACTTGTGCTCTTGCGGTCAGTTTTACTACCAGCAAAATCCGCATCACTATATGACAAAAGTTGAAAATTGTCGGTGCGTGGATAAAATAGACCATAATCAGACGTACCTTTAATATATCTTAAAATGCGTTTCACAGTTTTTAAGTGAGATTGTTTAGGATTTGACTGATATCTAGCACACAAACATACACTAAACATAATGTCCGATCTACTAGCAGTTATATATAAGAGTGAGCCAATCATACCTTGATAGAGTTTCTGATCGACACTCTTACCTAATTCATCTTTGTCAAGGTTAGTGGTAGTAGCCATAGGTGTGGTCTTACTACTTGTGCTATCCATGTTAAACCGTTTGAGTAATTCCTTGGCATATTTTCCTTGATTAATGAATATGCCATTTTGTGACTGCTTAATTTGTAGTCCAAGAAAATAATTGAGTTCACCCATGTGACTCATCTCAAACGCTTTTTTCATGGTGTTAGCAAACTCTTGACATAGATTACTATTATTAGAACCGAAAATTATGTCATCAACATATATTTGTATGATTAAAATATCATTCTTAATTCTTCTAATGAACAAAGTAGTATCTACTTTACCTATTTCAAAACCTGTTTCTAAAAGAAAAGTCTTCAATCGATCATACCAAGCACGAGGTGCTTGTTTAAGACCGTATAAAGCCTTTTTCAATTTAAAAACGTGGTTTGGAATTGTTCATGTTCAAAACCTGGTGGTTGTTTAACATAAATATCTTCCTTTATAAACCCATTAAGGAATGCACTTTTAACATCCATTTGAAAAAGTGTAAAATTCATAAAACAAGCAAAAGATAATAAGATACGAATTGATTCTAATCTAGCAACAGGAGCATATATTTCATCGAAATCTATGCCTTCTTCTTGATTATACCCTTGAGCAACTAGTCTAGCTTTGTTCCTAACAACTTGTTCTGATTCATCTAACTTATTCTTGAATACCCATTTAGTACCAATTATAGTATGATCAGGAGGTCATGGAACTAAATCACATACATCATTCCTTATGAATTGATTTAACTCATCTTGCATGGCATTCATCCAAAATTCATTCTCACATGCTTCTTGTATATTCTTCGGTTCAAAATCCGACAAGAAAGCTGTGTGAGATATCATGTTAACATGTGATCTCATATGAATACCATGTGAAATGTCACCAATTATTAAGTCATGAGGATGATCTCTAACTTCAACAAAATACTTTGGTAAAGTTGGAGACATCACAACAGGATCAGTCGACTTGACAAGTCCCTCAGTCGACGTATTAACATCAGTCGACTTGATTTCCTTATCGATCGACTTATCCGCAAGACTAGTTTGTTCTAAAGATGTAATTACTTTATTTAAGGGTGATGAATTATTTTCATCATCTTCAATTAAAGTCGATGAAGATAGAGATTCAGAAAACATAAGCTACTTTTTTATATTGCTTTTCGTGTTATGTTGAGGTGATACATATCTTTGTGCATGCTTTCACACCTATGCATGTTGTACATTTGATAGGGGGAGCATGTGAACACTTGTAATATTTATTCCCATTATTTTTAAGCTATTGTATTGTCATCATCAAAAAGGGGGAGAATGTTGATTCTTGATTTTGAAGATCATTTAAATTCTCTTTTCCTTTATCAAATTTAGATACGTTCTTGGATATCTCTTCATAATTTTTCTATAGAGATTCAAGATCCATATCTAAACTAGAATTATGAGAATTTAAGGATTTTACTTCTTTATCAAGGTTAAGATTCTCTTGAGAAAGTGTTTGATTAACTTTCTCTAAGTTCTTAACTCTAACCTTTTCCTTTTTAAGTTCTTGAAAAATTTTATTGAAAGCATCAAGTAAATCATTAGAATCATACTCACTGCTTACTTGATTTTGAGATGCCATAGAACACACGTTTGCAACCTCGTTTGTCTCATCAATTTCTTCTTCCGACGAAGAATCGCTGTCATCCTAAGTTGCTTGGTATGCCTTTTTGTTCTTCACAAACTTGTTTTCGTGTACTTATCCCTCTTGAAGTTGGATGTCATTCCCATACGAACTTCTGATCCTTCCTCGTCAGTTTTGTCAGTGGTCCAGCAATTCTTGAGAAGTCCTGAACAAACTTCCGATAATAGCCTGCTAGTCCGAGAAAACTTCGAACTTCTGACACTGACTTGGGTACTGGCCAATCCTTGACAGCAGCAACTTTCTCTGGGTCTACTGAAACTTCAGCTCCTGAGATGATGTGGCCTAAAAATGCAACACGATCCAGCCAGAAATCGCATTTACTTAGCTTCCCAAAAAGGCGATTCTCCCTCAATGTCTGTAGAACGATCCTCAGATGCTTAGCGTGCTCCTCCTCATTCCGAGAATACACCAGGATGTCATCGATGAATACTACTACGAACTTGTCCAAAAATGGTGAAAACACCATGTTCATCAGACTCATGAAAACAGCTGGTGCATTGGTAACTCCGAATGGCATTACAAGGAATTCATAATGACTATATCGGGTTCGAAACGCGGTCTTCTCAATATCCCTGGTCTTCACCCTAACTTGATGGTATCCCGAACGAAGATCTAACTTTGAGAAAATAAAAGCACCTCCAAGTTGATCAAATAGGTCGTCAATCCTTGGTAGTGGGTACCGGTTCTTCACAGTCACGTTGTTTAGTTCCCGATAATCGATGCAGAGCCTACGACTTCCATCCTTCTTCTTAACAAACAATACAGGAGCTCCCCAAGGTGAAACACTCGGCCTGGTAAATCCTTTATCTAGTAATTCTTGAACTTGCACCTTCAGTTCGGCCAATTCCACGGGTGCCATCCTGTAGGGACTTTTCGATATTGGTGTTGTACCTGGTTGGATCTCGATACTAAACTCCACATCGCGGTCCGGTGGCAACCCAGAAAATTCATCAGGAAAGACATCTAGAAAATCACGTACGATCAAAGGTGCTACTTCGCCATCAGTGCACATTGATTCCAGCATTCCAGCCTCCTTGACATGCCCAAACGGTGTATCGCCAGCATGGAACTCGAATTCCTGGCGACCTGGAATTCGGAACACTACCTTCTTCTTTCGGCAGTCAATTACGGCATGAGTAGCTCCCAACCAATCCATTCCAAGTATGACATCAAACCCTGAGTTGTTGATGACGATAAGGTTTGCCTTAAAATCCATACTATGGATTTCTAACCAGTCGACTTACAAATAGATACAGTCGACTGTCCAGACAAGTTTCACAGAGAACTATAAAAAACAAGAAAATGAAATGCAAGTTCAAAGAGATACAACCACAGAGTACACACGATGTATCCTGGTTCGGTCATCCTGACCTATATCCAGTCCCCAAGCAACCCACTTGAGATTTTCCACTATTCTTGAAATAATTACAAGAACACCCTACGGCATTAGACAACAACCTTGTCCAACTCATAGTCCTTTCTCACAACTAGAGAAAGCAACCCACTCTTCCACCAAGAATGAAAACCTGACTCTACACCCTAGAGCCCTACTCTCCAACCGAGAGGAAACCACTTTCACAACCCGAGAGTGAAGAACAACAACAAAAAGTTTACAATCAACCTATAGCCTTGTTGTGGACGTGATTTTATGCGTGGCTATTAGGTCAACTTCCGAAATCAGTCTAAAACGAAATCACTGTTATGCTAGACTAATTTCAGAGAACCAAGACTTGGAAAGAGGATGCTTTTGAATGCCTTTTCTTGTTTAAAACTAAAAACTTGAGAACTTGAGAAACAAAAAGCTTGGAAAATAAGTTGTTCACCTTTTTCAAGTGATTTCTATTCTCTATTTATAGAGTTAGAATCACTGGACGTTGAAAGGCAGTTGTACCAACTGTCAACGAACGGAAAATCAACTTTTGAATTCTAAAAATCAAAATTTGAAATCAGCAAACTGTCAAAACGACTTGAACAGTCGACTGAGTTGCCGTTATGAGTCGACTGGTCAGAGTTTGAATAAGTTCAGTCAGTTTCGTACTAAGACAGTCGACTGGTGCCTTATGGCGGTCGACTGGTACTTAACAGCTGAGCTTTTTCAATCTTGTTTTGATCTTTTTAAGTTTGAAAAACACTTAAATTATTTTAAAGATAATGTGTGAGTGTGTGTGACAAGGCTATTACAGAATTTCTAAGACTCAAGGAAAATAAAAAAGTTACAATTGTTACAAGACACTTAATACAATAAATTGAAGCATATGTCTTGTCTTGAGTCTTGAGTCTTGAGATGGAGCTTTTAGCCTTCGTCTTTTTCTTATAAGCTGGCAACCTTGTAACTTTCTTGATCAATTAGCTATAAGAGCTTTGTTTGTAGTTGTGCTTGATCAACTTGCTTTAAGAAGCTTGTTAGAACATTTTGCCTTTGTATATCCTGTAATATGTAAGAAGTAGAACTACAACTTTGCATTGTGTTGTAATCATCAAAATCAAGAATCAACAATTTACCCATAAAAATTGCTTGTATTTGTCGATCTTGTTCATAATTCATCCTATTTCCATAGATTTCAAATAATTAATTTTTTTTGAAGGAATAAGATTTTTGATGCAAAAGGTGAATATTTTTGGTAAAAATCAACAAACAAAACAAACAGAATGATTTATTAATTTTTATTGTTTTGTTGAATTTTAAATTTTACAATTTGGCCATGTGAAAAGCAAGATAAAAATTTTAAATTACCAATAGAGCTGAAAGTGCAATAAACAATTTTAAAAGGGTTTAATTGAACTAATATGATTTTTAGTTAGTTTAATTAATTTAAACTAATAAACTTTATTTTTATTTTTAAATCCTAATTTCTGAGTTATTTTGTGTGCAGCACGTGTTTTAAGAAAAAGAAAAAGAAGAAAAAGAAGCAAGAAATAAAGATGGAATCAAATATGGAAATAAATAAATGAAGAAGAGGGGGTTTTCTGCAAAAATAAACCCTAAATCTACGTTTCGGATCCCTATAAATAGAGCAACTATCAAGCAATTAAAGAAGACGCGCTTAACGAGAGGAGAGCGACGGCTTCCTTAACTAAAAAAAAATATATTAAACAGAGAGACAGAAACGAAAGAGGGGAGGTAGGGGCGTGACGTCAGCAGAGAGAGGGGCGTGTGTGCTGACTTTCGGCGGCACGTGCTCCAGACGATACATAGAGGAGACAGAGGGGGTTTTTTTGCGCGTGTGCTCCAAGACGGAAACACAGTGGGCGCGCACTTCGAAAGAGAGAACAGGACAGAGGAGGTTGGTGCTGACGTGGACATCGCTCTGACTCGGGTCTCTGGCGTGGACTTCGAGAACGAGACAAACGAGAAGAAAGAAGAAGGATAGAGAGATTATTGTTCGGCACAAACAAAATCCAGACTTCGGTTTGCGATTTCTTTTAACAAAACCATTCTTTCTGTATCTTCTCTTTTCTTCTTCTAATTTTATTATGCAATCCAAAACAGTATTTGTTAGTTGCAAATTTATTATGAACTAAATTTTATTTTTCTAGGGTTTCGATGTTGCCTAGTTTTGATAACACAATTTTAATTCCATATTATTTTTCTATTTTTCCATGGTTGTGTGTTTGATTTTTGATCTTAATGCTTACAATTGGTTAGCCGACTTTTGTGTGATCTTTTAAATCATGAAGAGACCGAACTGGTAATTTGTGATTTTGAATTATAAAATTAAACACCATTGATTGAGCAAAGTTAGAGGTGATTTACCGCGATTAATGTGACCGTTAAGAAATCCATAGATCTTAATGAATTTTCAATTAGTAATTTGTGCATGAACTATGACAAATAATTAGTTAATAATATTTTTGATATTGCTTGAGAGAGAATATTAAATAATTTGGGGATTTTGGTCTACAACTTGGAAAAATAAATTCTTTATTCATATGGAGTTATAAATTGTGTGGGATTAACTAGGTGAAATCAAAAGCCCTAGAATAAATTTTGCCATTAACAAATCACAAAAATTTCAGATTCAGCACCTTTTAATTAATTTAGTTAGTTCTTTAGATTAATTTAATTTAGTTGCATTCTTTATTAAAATTCAGTTTTCTAAATAGTAGTTAATTTAGTAATTTCGGTACTCAATAAAATAATTAATACTTTTGGGTTCGACACTCTTTTCACTTATCTATACTACTTGTTGCGATTTGTACACTTGCAAATAATTCACATCAAGTGAATAAAATCATAAGAATTCATATCAATGTTCAGAACATAAAACATTACCAAAAATTTCATATATCAAAAAATAAATAAATTTATTTACCATAGTTCATAGATCTAATGAAAAATAACTAAGAAACTTTATTTCAATTTTAGAAAAATCAAATAATACAATCATGATAATAATCAATCTTTGTGGCTCCTCTTGATCTCTCGGATATCCTCTTTCAATGCATTGACTCCACTTTCCAATAAAATGCAACCCTTCTTAAAATCTCATTTCCCCCATATGGCCTAGTTGTCCAACTGTGTGAAATGCCGCCCTGACTCCAGTCTGACGCTTTGCTACCCACTCTAGTCTGACGCTCATATCTGCGATAATCTGCATGTCCTTCGTAAGAAGCTCCTCATAGTGGGTCACCTGCCAGTTATACCAGTACACTTGACATCAAAGTGACGCAATAACATGATCCTTCTTGGTCAACCTTATTGATTCATCCGAAGATTCACCCAAAGATTCCCTAGGAGGGGGAGTAATCTCCTGAGACTCCTGTGGTTCCTCTTCTGCTGGTTCTTCTGATTCCTCTTCCAGGTCTTCCTCCGGATCTTCCTCGGAATCTGTTATGAGGTCCTCAAGAAAAACATATTCTTCTTCCACGTTTTCCATAGGATCGTGATTATCCACCATCCTATAGAAAAAGGAAAAAATTAACATCAGTACAAGTATAGAGTAACACAAATGCAAGTTCAACAATTATACACTCATGACTCTAAGACTGATACACACACTCTAATGTCCACCTAAGTTTCCCTATACCATGTTTAGTGTTACTTATTGAAGCATGCTCTGATACCAATTTTTGTAGTGCCCCAAAATAGAAATAAGAGGCACAACTCCAGAATATTTACTTCAAGGTAAACCAAACACAGTATAAACACATGGAAAATTATAACTTTTCTTTACAACCGTTCTTTATTAAAATGCATAGAAGAAAAATTAAACATATTTATTACAACACATCTCAACATTTGACTTTAGTCATCTCGAAGTCCAAACATTAACCTTGTTCAAGCCACTTACTCGCAAATCCTGTAAAACTGACCAGAAAAGTGGGCACATCAATTGAATGCAACTGACGCAATACTATAAAAATAGTAACCCTCCAAAATCTCTCAATCACAAACTTGTGGCACAACATAAAATAAAATAACGATAAAAGACTCATAAAATAAACAAGTAAAACTACACTAAATGAATAACTGTGTGTCGGGAAAACAAAGGGAAAATGCATAAAACAATATCCAAAAAAACATGCTGCACATGATGCACACTTGTTCGGATTATATGCATCTCATTCTACATAAGTCTGAGGGCAAGCCCTTAGCGTCACCACCTTTTAGGGTTCAATCCTGTGCCAAAAAAACTACACCATTGACAGCGACAAGATTGACACTCCGTGACTACACCCCATCCCCGGTACGCAATATGCCAAGCGGTACAAGTGTAAATAAACAAACATCCCTCAAGCATTGCTCTAACTCTGGAGAATCACCTCTCTACCGTATATCCCACGAATAGGCCTGCCGACCCTCAATGCGCAAATACACCGTACATTCTGTAATGCCCCGAGCCCGGCTCAGCTGCGCACGCGGCTACACGTGCGCGCACACGAAAGAACAGACACAAAACTCTAGCCACGCCCACCACAGGCTGCCTCAAAAAGGTGGTTAACCGTTGGTACCTTTATTATTGGCATTCCTATATATATACCCATTCTTATTCCTACCCACAACCGATATGGGATATATTCCCCAAGTCAACCGGTCAAACTCCACCCCATTCATTTAATCCTTCCTTCCTTAGGCCCATAGGACATCAAATAGGCCTATCACACTAATAAATCCCATAGGATCATCTATAGGCCATCAATTAATACCAACCCACTTTCTTTCCTTTCTTTCTCCACGTCACCAACCAATCCATTCTTTCTTTTCTTTATTTATTATACTATATATATATATATATATATATATATATTATTATTATATATCTCTATATAATATTATATATATATCGGGTGTTACACATTCCACAAATAGGCCTGTCGACCCTCAACGTGCAAACATACCATACGTTTCGCGAATAGGCCTGCTAACTCTTGAAGTGCGAACATACCAAATCCGTCTCACTTCTAGACAATCCACGAATAGACCTGCCGAACCTCGACGCACGAACATACTAGAGAGACACAACAAATACGCAGTCCCAGAATACATCCGTCCGACTGAAAATAGAGCCCATACTTACGTTGCCCAACTTCAATCACAACTCCAAACTTAGTGTTTGTCCTTAGATTGTAATAATAACAACTTGAGCCACCTAGAACTAGCTCTATGTAACGCCCCGAATTCCAAAATACACTGAATTCGAGATTTCACTGAATCTTTACACTTCATTTAGTACAATTTTACAAGGAATTTAAAACTTTTCACTTTACATCAGAGTTACATAGGAATCTTTACACTTTACATTTTACAGCGGAAGCAGTTTTACAATATTTATATAAGGGTACATCAACATTTGAATAATCGCTAAGCATCATTTCTCCTTTAATCTTTATCATGTCATTTACCCTGCATATAAAACTGTGGGTACGTCAGTTTATTCAACCGACGAACATTATACACGGCCATCCTCTCTATGCCGGAAACAGTATAACTGATTTTCCATATTTAACAAACACAAACTTGTCACATATCAAACTAAAGGGAATACCCTATTGATGTCGTGTTGTGATTGTGCACTTAGTCCTTAATGCAATCATTTACATTACATAACACTAATGCACACTTATTCGGATTCTATGCATCCCATACTACATAGCTCCGAGGGCAAGCCTCTTAATCGTTCTTCATCTTGTAGGGTTCAATCCCTCGTCATGACTTAATCTACTACTGTAACTACGGTAAGTATCCTAGATGATCTATGAGTACAGGCTCATGTACAGAAAAACTGGAAGGGAATCCCACGTCATGTCACGACGCATCGTGAAGACTATTTATGGACAATTCAGCCTCCTTCATGGCACACGATCCTCTTGCAGTCACCAAACAACCCACAAGCATCGCCACCGGGACGATAATTCCGGAGTAGTGCCCACGCCATGTCCTGACGCATCAAGCATGCATTCTGTAGCTCACTCTCACACTGCCAATCCGATGGCCCTCATACTCGTGTTTTTCTCTTACTTTCATCACCTCTTCACTATGTACTAAATTCTTAATTTAATGAAATCATGAACAAAATTAATCTCTTAGAGTTAGCCCTCTCACTACTACCGGTCTTATTTCTTCAATTTCACATGACCAACCTTGGTCTTTTCAATATCAATAATCTTATTTCATCACTTTTCACTTGCCGGTGTGAATTTTGGCTACACCCTAATTTTCAATTTCGATTCACAAATTCACGTGTTTGAGTTGTCATACTCAATAACATTTCTCTTTTCCAATCACATGATTTCTAAATTATGCATGAGTCAAAATAACCATTGATGGAGTTCAATTATACATCATGTATTTCACAACATTATTTCCACATTAAAATCATATCACCAAATATATAGCCAAAATGAATATTCACAAACTCACTAGTGTCACACTATTCTTTAATAAGAATAATCCATACCAACTTCACAATATATACTTTCTTTCTTTGTTATTTTTCTTTTCTAGCATTTATCTCAAGTCCTTTGCAAAAACGCATTTTTCACAAAATATTCAAGTGTGAAACTATAGTTCCAACCACATTTTTATTCCCAAATATACTTTATTTTATCCCAATAACTCCCAACTTATTTTTCATAAGTCACACATGTTTTTAGAATAATAATAGTAATTTTTTCCATAATTTTTACACATCAAGAAACCACAAAAGTCATTTTTTCCAACAAGATATTATTCTGGCCGCGGCCAGGATTCGAACCAGCAACCCACAGGAAGCAAGCCGCACGCTCTGGCCATGTGGCCAATTGTGCCGTTCAATATAAAAGGGGATTGAGAGTATCAAATGCTCTCGGGTTGGAAATTCATTAAATTTTACAAACGCACATAAAAATTTGGGTTATTCAAGTATCGAACCAGCGATCCAAGGGAACAAGCCGCACACACTATAGCATTAGAGTGCCTCCCGACCAATTGAGCTATAGGCTCAAGTTGTCTTGAATACAACTCGCATTTTAATTAAATCCATCCTCTGTTCAATTAGAACATTTCGATGTTCAAAAGCTCTCATTTGAGTTTTGCTTTTTACTAAATTTCTTGTAAATCTCTAGAATGTCTAATTAAACATAGTTTAACACTCCAGTAATTTAAAAATAATTTTTCCAGTAATTAAACACATATTTTTCATACAATTAACTTAAATTGTATACTACTACTACCACATCTCATTTCGATATTTCTTATACAACTTAACATTAATATTTCCTATATCAATTCCCTATTTATTTTTCTTTTACAAACCCAAAAATATATTTTAGGTTGCTCATGCTAAACATTATCACAAAAGTCCATCTAAGCACATAAAGCAACAATTTCATCTTCTAGCATTTGAATTTAGTTTTGATACTAACAACAAATTTTAATTCAAGCATTCCATAGCTACAAACAATTCACATACAACTTAAGATTCATGATGGAATAACATGCAATCTATTTAGCATCAATTCAATCAACTAACAAGCCTTTTTCCAATTAAATGTGCTCTTATTAGTTTCTTTCATGCATTATCAATTTAATCAACCTTAGCATGATATCTAATTAGAAATATGGAAAATAACCCACCTTATTTGGAGAGAATAAATATTGCAACACCTCCTAAACAAAAGAGTCCTTCGCGAGCTTGCCAAAAAAGCGTTCCTCCTCCTCCTTGATGTACAAAACCGGCCTTCAAAGTGCAATCCCGAGCCCTCCTTGATGCCGGCCTTTCTTTGGTGCAAGCACAACCTACAACTCTCAATCTCTTTTTTTTTATCTCACTTACTACACTAGTAACAATTGTATTTTCTACTATAGATTTTGGAGAAATGAAAAGTACAAGAATAACTAGGCTAGGGGGGTATTTATACTAAAAATTGGAGCAAATGAAGGGCTTGGATCAATCTAGGAGTTAAAAATAAAAGGTTAGGATTGAAGGGAAAGTTGTAGTAACCAACCATGATTCAAACAACTACCACCCATAACTCCACTCTTTTTTTCTTTTTCCCTCCATACCAAAACCGGACCACTATGTGTGCTACTTGCACATGTACGTGCAATGCACGTGCATTCATTTGTTCTCCATTTAAAAAGTTGTACATTATATTTTTTATAAAAATACTCTTATAAAAATATTCTACATTACAAGTTGTAATAAAAGAAGAAATAGCTCATGGGCTTCATTTAATGGGCCAAATAATGGTTTACAAAAAAAAATAAATTAGATTTGGGCTAAAAAGAAGGCTTATGTTTATTTGAAGAAAATAGGCCTATTATAAAAACAATTAGAGAACACGTACACATATATATATATATATAAATATATATATATATATATATATATATATATATATATATATATATATATATATATATATATATATATATATATATCCACATTATCCACATTGAAAGTAATTATAAGGTTTTATACTGCAAAAATTGCACGTGCACAAAACATACAAAAAATATATATATAATTTTCATAAATGAAAATCGGGGTATTACACTCTACCCTACCGGACTTCACTCGCAAACCAGGAACACTAGCCCCTCAGACTAATTTTCTACAATCAAAACATCCACTGCCAGTACTCTTGGGTTTGCTCAGTATCTAGTGCTCCCAACTCAACGCTTCAAGCGTCCATCCAGGGTTCTCACAATAACCCTAATAACAATAAAAAAACCTCACTTTGTTTGATCATTCAAAATATTCTTTATATTCTTTTTTCCTGAAAAATAAAACTTTTTCCACAACACCACGCCTATGAATCAAAATGTCAAACATGGATATCTCATTCCAAAAATAAATATTTGTACATCCACAAAACTCTTCGTAATTCACATTTACTTTTAATAAACCGTTACTACCATAAAAGACTCTTTCTTATATGGAAACAAAATCCAATCCAAAAATCCTTTAAAATTCACTTTTAAATCTCACTTTCCATACATACATAACTAATCAACTTAAACTGAAATAAATCTCTTTATTGTCTGGGATCTCATCCCTAAAATATGAAGTTCTTTAGTTCTAAAAATATGAAATGTCACCTCTTTAGAAACTGAAAATAACCCTTTAGAATTCGAGCTTTCATTTTTCAAAACTGAAAAATATGTTCTCTCATAACTGAGAATTTTATCTACAAAAATATAGATTTGCACCCTTAAATCTATTGCTTGGATATATTTAAATATGAAGCTAGATTCCCCAAAAATCTGAAATTCGCACATTCGAAACTTGATCAAAAGAATCAATTAAACTTCATGCAAAAACTAGATTTAAATAGATACATATAATCATCTATATGCATACTGGGGTTCTTAAATCCTAACACGCAAACCCTAACAAACAACACCACACACACACACCGAGCCCCAAGGCTCCAAGCCGAAACCCAAATACCAAAATAGCAGCTGCTCTAGGTCTGCACAATGCTCGGGTTGGCATTGTGCAACCCCCAAAACCGAAACACTAAACCCTAGGGTTAGCGGCCAAACCCCTACCCTAGCGGCTGAAACCCTAACCTCCAATATTTGATTATTTTATAATGCAAAATCACATTATTTCATGCTCCAATCAATAAGTTTCAATTTATAAAAGTTTTAGTCAATTAAACAGTGAATCAAACGTAAAGAATCTCATCTTTAGATTGATCAACATGAATTTTAAGAATATATGCCAAGTTCTAATCATCTACAAGAATTTATGGGTTCATTAAATTCCTTTATACAAATAAAGACTAGGTATTTCATGCATAGAAACTTCATTACTTCAAGAACAACTTATTTTAGATCAAAATACAATCAAGATTCAATTTTTATGTCATATAATCAACAATCTCATATCAATCATACATCTCCACAATTATCTTATAATAATTACCACAATTATGCTAACATACAATCAAAAACTAATAAGAAATCATCCCTAGCATGATACTACACACCCAAGAGATAAAATCATAATAAGAGAGAGAGAGAGTATTACCTACCTCAACAAGAAATTTGATACAAAAGAGTAGCCTCCTTTTCCAAGCAATAGATCAACTCTCCATCTAAAAAAAATCATCAAAAGTTCCAAAGAAAAGGTGGCCAAAGGCTTGCTGCCCTCTAAATAGGCCGAGATTTATCTCTAGGGTTTTTTGGAACAATTTACAAATAAAACCCCTAGAAAGTCCGTAATTTCAAAATTCAATATTTTAGGAGACCGATTCTGTTCTATATTTGGACCAATCAATTAGGATTTGATTTTCCCTTAAATCCTCCTTAATTGGCTGGCCTAATGCAGCCAAAAAAAATTTGAATTTCAAATTTTGCCTCTAAATGTCCTTTTACAAAAAAAAAATTCTTCTTTTGAAGTATTTACAAATGTAGTTACTCTTATTCAGAAAATTCCCAAAAATTAAAATATATCCAATTATAAATAAGAGAATTTTTTTAACAACTTAAAATTATAAAACTTGCATTTCAAAAATATTTGCACATGTTTTGCACGTGCAAAACAATCATTTCATAGGAATTCAATATAGTTAAATAAATTTATTTAAAAATTATTTATTAATTCAAAATATTATATTTAAAAATTATGGGGCGTTACAACTAATATAAGATAATTGGTTGCTTTAACTAAGACTAGTATAAGTTCTAAGTTAAGATTGGTGAGCTAGTGGTAGTATTCTAAAGACCTGAGCACGTCATTTGTGCCTGCACGATCTCCCAGACCAATCTCTCGGGGGGGCTCCATATTCAACCTCTCTCAGCATGAGTGGGGAGGTGACGGATCCCGTCGAGACAAGCGACAGAGTTCCCTAAAAAGCTCCCCTGATGCTTCATGCTCCAGTTGGGAACATGAAACATCTCCCACTCATCACTAAGAATCATCGCGACCTGGGCGATCAGAGGAACAAGCGTGGAACTCGCCACGATCGCCGCCAAGGAAGAGCCCTATGCAGTAATAATGGGCGGTGCCCCAGGAGGCGACTCAGTCGGGACAGTAGAGGCCGAGCGACCTCTTGCTACTGGACGTCTTGCTACGAAGCGCCTCCATGTCCACCAATAAATCTTCCAAATTCATACCTGCTTCTTTTGCAAAGAGAAACACGAAAAGATTAGAACTTGTGATGAAAAACAAAGGCAAATGTTTTTTTGATACGATGGATAGAGCCTTACGACTCCAGCCCAAAAATAAATAGCAATAAATAAATAGTATCATACAAAGCACAGTTTTACAAGTAAAACTATGGAATAACAAAATACAGCAAAAATACTACAACAAATAAACCGAAGACCAGGAAACCCCCACAACTAGAAGCACAGTCGAAGCAACCAGAAGCACAGCAGTGAAGCACATGACACCATCAGGCAAGGTGGAAGAAAACAAAGAAGCCCCCCGTCCGCTCACAACAACCGCAGAAAGGTACGTCGCGAGCGGCTCAACGCCGACCCCACTAGGAATTCCGTTAGAGAAAAGACTGGAAAAACCACAAGCACCGAAAAGGAAGAGAGCAGCAACCCTAAGAAAACGATGGCAAATATTAATTCACAATTTCTCTCTCAAACTTTATTTCTCTTTCTGGTTCTGACTTGAGTGTCGGAGAATCTGTCGCTGGAGCCACCTTCAGTGTTTTAGGCTTTTTGCAGGTCTATCGGTCGCGTCAGCAACCGTCTAATTCATATCATGGTGTTCAATCAACGATCTAAATCTACTCACTGGAGCTCTAACTACATTTTACGGTGATGATTAAATGTTAGATCTTTAGTAGTTTCCTTCAAATATAAACTCACTATTTGTTTGCTCCCACACCAAAATAAGCAGCAACACAACCTTTGATAGTTTTTCTTCAAGAACAATAATTTTTCTATATATGTTTATCGGCGGCTTAAGCTGTCATATACTTTATCCGTTTCAAAATATAAGTCATTCTAGATTTCTACACGACTATTTAGAAACAACCTAGGATTGTGTAAGAGTACTAAACTATGACTGATGGACCTTTAATAATATTTAAAATGTCATAGTTACCATTCTCTATTGGAGTAATATGAACAGACAATGATAAAATTGGAAGTCTCTTAGAAAATTTATTAATGGACAATACATCTATTAATTAATTAATATGAAGAGACAAATATATTAATATGAAGTGATAAACATCTATCTCGAAAACATAAAACGACTTATATTGTGGAATAAAAAGAAGAAGCTATAATCTATATAATAAAACACAAAGAAATGTATCAAGTGGCTCTCCTTCAATCTCCCCAAAATCAAAGGCCCAGATTTAATCTCACAAAACACATTCCCTCCCCCCTCCCCCCCCCCCCCCCCCCAAAAAAAAAGTTTCCCCCCAAAACTCAAATTTAAATTCCCCCCAAAACAACCCCTTTATTTATTTAGTTCTCTCTCTCTCTCTCTCTCTCTCTCTCTCTCTCTCTCTCTCTCTCTCTCCATGTGTGTGTGTGTGTGTGCACACACACACACACACACACATGGAGAGAGAGAGAGAGAGAGAGAGAGAGAGAGAGAGAGAGAGAGAAATAATTAAACAAATAAATGAGTTATTTCGGGGGGGGTTGAATTTGAGTTTTTGGGAAAAAATTTTTAGGGGGAAAATGTGTTTTGTGAGGTTAGATCTGGACCTTTGATTTTGGAGGGATTGAAGAAGAGCCACTTGATAGCTTTCTTTGTGTTTTATTATATATATATATATATATATATATATATATATATATATATATACACACACACACTTATGGAGACATGGACTTTTATACCCTAATTTATAAATATTTTTTCAACATATACTAATGAAAACATGGACTTTTATTTATAATTAATTATTGTCATACTATTCAAACTTGAGCTATATAGTTGTTTACTTTTTACAAGGTTTTTCATATGTTGTGTCGTTCTGAAGACGTACCGTAGGCACGTGTCCAACGACAAATCTAGTAACTTATATTTTGTAACTGATGAAGTATATCTTTGCAGTGTCGTGAACTTTACATGATTGTCTTGAATTTTGAGTGGCCCTGGCACGGGGGTAGTTTGGGATGTATATCTCATTCTCCTAGGGTTGGCAAACGGGTCTGGTGGGCCGGGTCTGGTCGAACCCGCTCGGGTTTGCACCCAACTTAGGCGGGTTCGGGTCGGGTCGATGAGTTAAACGGGCCGGGCCGGGCCGGGTTGAAGACGTGAATTCGTGACCCGCCTAACCCGGGTCGGGTCGGGTCGCGGGTTGGCCCAGCTAGAGCTAGAGTTAACTTTTTTTACTTAAAAAAATATGTAATTTTAATAATAAACATAAAAAATTGTAATAATAATAATAAGATTAAAAGAGTGAAATTTCCAAAAAAATAAAAAATTATATATTATTCATATGATTTCAACTTATACAAGTTTCACAATTTGTAATAAGAAAAAAAGATTTTCTACAAATTTGTTTTATACAATAACAAATTTCTTATATACAATTTCAATTTACTTCAATTTTCCTAATTTTAAATAACAAGTAAAGATTTAATACAATTTTTTTATCTATTTACAATTGTCTTCAATTTGATGGCCTTCAATTTGTTGTTGTTGACTTGTTGTTGTTGGTCTTGAATTCTTCATTTTGGGTTGCTATTGTTGTTGTTCTTCTTCTTGTTCTTCTTCCGGCGAGGTGCTCCCACTTGTGGATGTCGATAATGCTTTTCCTTGGGTCCTATCTTTAGCCTTCAGCCAGTCTTCTTTGCAGACGAGCATCTTTAACGATTAGGGCTTCAAGCGATTCCTGTAATCAGTTAGAATCCTGCCACTTGTAGAAAATGCACTTTCAGAAGCAACTGTAGAGACAGGAGAAATTAGTAGATCTTTAGCCACATATTTAAGAATATTATAAGTGTGTTCATGGTCTTTCCACAATTGTAAAATATCTAGTGAATAACTAAAAGACTCAGAAACTTGTTGGTTATACCAATGTAATTCATTTGGTTGATTAGTCCTAGGATTTTTTGATTGAATTTGTGCAAGTAAATTAAATGTTCTATCATCTAATTTACTCTTACCCTTACCTTTAGAAGTAGTAGAAGAAGAACTAACTAAAGAAGTTATACTACTTGAAGCAAAACATCTATCATAATAATCATACAAGTTATTTAATGTCGATTCAAATTTAACTAAAAAAGAAGGGCAATCAATTTCTTTATCATCATCCCCAAGTAAATTTAAAAACATTTCAATTAAACTCTTCGTACCTTCTAATTTGATACGAGAATCTATCACAGTAGCAACACAATACAACATAGGAGGAGGATTAAAATACTTCAAAAATTTTGTGTATGCAGGTTTTACAATATCACCAACAAAAGCATCATCGATCATTTCTCTAAAAGTTTGCATCATTGTAACTATTGAAATAAAAATGCTACTAGAAGTAAATTCATAAAATTTTAAAATTTTGAAAGTTGCGGTTTTAAAGGTTCTAAAAATTTCAACAAAGATTCGGCATAAAACCAATCGACGAGAGTCATTTCAAAATTTTGCTTATTTTTTGCAATACAAAATCATTTATACATGCTTTATATTCAGTAACAACATGTAGCAAATCAAAACTAAAGTTCCATCGGTGTTCAACATCCTTTGGAAATTTTTTAAAATGTACATTTTGAAGCCTACACTAAGCTTTCCATCCTTAAAATATGGTGTAACTTAATGCAACAAAATGTACACAATTTCTAATTTTAACTATATATGGTTCGGCTATTTTTAATGCATCTTGAACACATAAATTTAAAATATAACATGCACATCTAACATGAAAAATATTGTCAAATGGAGGGTTTAATGCGGTTTTCAAAATACTAATTGATGCATTGTTGTTAGATGCATTATCAAAACTTAGACACATAATTTTATCGCGAATATGAAAAACATCACAAATTTCTAAAATACGGTTTGCAATTTAATTGCCACTGTGGGGATAGGGCAGCGCGGCAAGTGATATGATTCTTTTTTTAAGAATCCAATCACTGTCGATCCAATGACATGTTATTCCCATCATTGGAATATTGTTGCAACCCGTCCAACAATCGGAAGTTAAACTAACTCTATAAGTTAAACTCCATAAAATTGCAATCAACGCTTCCCTCATTTCATTGTACATTTTAAAACAATCTGATTTGTAAGTATTCTTAAGGATTCTTCTAAAATGAGGGTTTAAAGCGGTTTGATTAAAATTTTCCAAGTCCCTACTCTCGGGATAGGAAAATGGTAACTCTTCCTTGATTACTAATCGGGTCATTTCCCGACAAATAAGTTCGGAATCATAAGGGTGGCTATCAACTAGACCGGTCCTAGGATGGATTTTTTGTTGGCCGGGTAGGTCAACAAAAAGTTCTTTATACACATTTTGGATGTGTCGCCTAATTGTACCCGTGCCCTCATCCCTCTTCCATTTGTATGCCTTCGAACATGTTTTACACACTTTTAAATCTACACCCGGTATATTTTTTTCCGGAATATAATCATAAAATTTGTGCCAATCACTACTTTCCCCTCTAGTTTTCCAACTAGTAGCCGGTTGTGTTGTTTCGGTGGCTTGTTGTTGTGGTTCTTCTTCTAATTCTATGTCTCCTACAAACTCATCGTGTGTACCCCATTGTTGGGGAGGAGGATTAGGGTAGTCTTCGACGGGATCATTTTGTGGGACAATTGGAGGCCTACGGGAAGTGCCGGTAGAATCTTGTCTACTTTGGCTACGGCCGCTACCGCGTGATCTAGACATGTTGATATATAGTAGTGTATGTAAAAAAATTAAACACAATGTAGGCGCGATAAGTTACAAAAAAAAAATCTAGAAAACAAGAGGGTTGTGAGAGAGAAGATCAAAAAACCAACAAACAAATATGATACAAAAAATTATAACTACAAAAAAAAATAAAAATAGAAGAAGAGGGATATGAAATTTTGATACAGTTCACCGTGGATACTCGTATATAAAAAAACCCGTAAAAATAAGAATAGAAGTAGAAGTAGAAGTCCGGAATTGAAGACTTGAAGAGAGCTTGGAGGAGAGTTGAAGACTTGAAGATGTAGTTGAATTTTGAGTTCGGTAGGATCGTAATTTTTTGTTTGATCGTGTATATGTCTTGCTACCATGTTTGTTGAATTGTTCACAAATTGAAATGAATTGAGTAATAATAGTAGAGGGAGTAAGAGAGTAAGGTGTGAATTTTTTGTTTGGGTTTTAGGGATATTTATAGGGAAAAAAACAAAACAAAAATAACCAAAAATAAGAAAAATAACGGCTAAAAGAGCCGTTGAAGGCTCTCGGTAACATACAGCGCGTTGGACCCGCGCGGGTCGAACGTTCGACCCGTACGGGTCAAACGGTTCACAACCCATGGGTCGACCCACGGGTTCGCGGGCGGGTCGAGTACTGTGCATCCGGGTTATCGGGCCGGATTGATCGGGTTAAATTTGTTATTTTACGATCCGGGTCGATCCATTACTGTTAACGGATTCGACCCGAACCCGAACCGGAAATTCACGGGCCGGATTAAACGAGCGGGTTGCAGGCAGGTCATGGGTCGACCCGGCCCGTTTGCCATCCCTGCTGCATCCAGACAACCATTGGACAACAAGTTTGCAGAAAGTTACCATAATGGAGCGTAATAGGTTTGACTAGGACCTTCTAATTTTTTCTTTTCTTACGACCAGATAGTTTGAACTTTGAAGTAAAGATGCTATAACGTACGTTATCATCCAAAAACTTTTGAGGAACTTGTACACGAGGTGCTTTAGCTTGTTATTCAAACTGCTTCGGTAGATATATATGAATTAAGACGGAGTAGAGCATCCGTAGTCATTTTGCTAAAAAAATGGGTAAATAGAAAATATAGAAATAGCTTTTTGGGATAGCATTGCAGTCGTCAATGCTCAAAAAATGGCTTTTATTTTACCAAACGGAACATGATATACCGTCTGAACAATTTTCGTAGAAAGCGGAAGAAAAAAAAATTGTAGACAGTAGAGCATCTGCCGTCTGATGAAAAAAAAAATTGTAAAGGACGGGAGATCATCTCCATCTCCCGTCCGACACATTAATTGTAAAAAAAATTTCTCAAACAACATATCATTTGCCATCTAACCTTTTTTTTTTTTCCTTTTTTTTTTCCTTTTTTTTTCCTTTTTTTTTTCTCAAACCTCTAGTGTCTGATGAATTAAGAAATTTTTTTTTTGAAGGAATCTCTTCGTCCAACACCTATGCACTATTTTTTTTCTTTTTTCCCCTCAAATGTTAGCATCTAAGTTGACATTGTCTTTTTTTTTATTTTTTATTTTCAAACGGCATATCATATTCCGTACCAAGCTTTTGCAATTAAAAAATTGTCTCAGATGGCAGATCATATACCGGCCGCCACTAAGACGGTAAATGATCTTCTGATTTTTAAAATATGCATAATGCCATTTCGTCGACCAAATATAGACGTCTACTGTTCTTCCTATACCCAAAAAAATGGACATATAGACGACGAATATAGAGCTTTTTTTTCCCAAAATATCCATACAATGGATATATAGCCAACGACTACATATGCTCTTATAGGGAATCCTTATAGGACTTCCTTTTTTATTCTGTAATTTGACTCTGCATTCTTTGGGCTCGCATTTTTCTTTATGAAGTTTCTTTATGCAAATGTAAGGATATGAACACATGAGAGCATCTCTAATCATTTTTGCTATTTTGTTAATTTGGCAAAATAGCAAATGACAAAATGAATGTTTCGCTCTAATCGTTGTTTGCTATAATTTAAGAAAATAATCAAATAAGATGATCGGACGGAACATGTCTGAGATGATTTTTTAAATTTGTAGAAGGATTTAAATTGCATTAAGATTTAAATAGTCATTAGGAATTTAATTAGTTATTAAATTAACACGCAAACATAATTTAATTTAAAAAAATAATACTTAAAACACTAAATATGACATTAAATGATTGGAGTTTGGGCTGGACAACTCACAAACGGGACATGTTGTCCTGTTTGAGACCTTTTGGATTTCGGACGATTCTTTCTTCTTTTTTTTTGACGGTGCTACATGTACTAACCGATATTTTTTAAATTTAAAAAAAAAACTTCCGTCGAAACAACAAGATCCATCCGATCGTTGTAACTTTTTTTAAAAAAATAGAGACAAAACACCTTGTTCTGTCTGATATATTTGGCAATTGCCAAATTCGTTTCTCAAATTTGACGATGTACTATTCATCGTTTGCTAAAGTTTATAAAACTAGCAAACGATTGCAGCGATCTTGTTTGCTATTTTTTTTTTTGCCATTTTGTCAAAAAAGAAAACTATTGGACTATTGGAGATGCTCTGATTATATACATTACTCTTTTTAATATATTTTTTTAAGGACATGTGCAATTTAATCATCAAGTTTTATTAGTGTGTAGTCAGTGTAGATAAGGAAACAAACCCAGAGAATTATAAAACAAAGGTGAACGTGAATTAAAACAATTTAACCCCAAAATAGACCCGGGTAGTGGGGCCTATAATTATAAACATAGGTAGCTAAAGCAGTAAGATTGTTCCTACATCCTCTGAACTCTGAAGATGTGAAAACTACACAGCAGTGGGTTCGGTCTCGATCTCCTCGTAACTGTCACTCATTATGGAATTACTAGGGATTTGCCTGTAGGCACGTACTTACGGTATATCTTCAGAACGATACAGCATATAAAAAATTTTATAAACAGTAAATTAATAATTATTTAGCTCAAATTTGAATAATATAGCAATAATTAGTTGAAAATAAAAGTCCATGTTTTCATTAGTATGTGTTGAAAAATAATTATAAATTGAGATATAAAAATTCATGTTTCCATTAGTATATGTTTTTTTTTTTTTAGGGGAAAGGTGGAATAAGGCCACCCTGTTTCATTAAAAAGAGTTTAACGAAACAAACTCAGAGTACTGGGCTCAAGTACGACCTACTAACAGAAAATAAAATATACATGAAGCAACATGACGCGTACGAACAATAACTCCCTCCAACAACCCTGGAGGATGGACCGACAAACCATCTGGACCAGCTAAATGTAAGTACGTCAGTTAGCTTCGTACAGTGCCTCCACGGCACATGCACACCCACCTGAAACACGTCTGGCAGGGTTTTCACCCGTTGATCACTGCCTTCACCTCGCTGGGGGGACCCCATCTTTGGGCCCAAGCCACGCAGGTCGAAAACTGACCCTACGACACCTGAACTGCGATCGCACCCACCATCTCCACCACTCATCCTACAAACGTGTTGGTCGCTCCCACAGTCACTACCAAAAAGAAAGCTGTGAAAAGGATACCTTTACCTCTCACACGATTGTGCTTTCTCAGGCGATTTCTCACCAAACAACTATCTCGCTCGCCCCACCAAACACCACGCTTCAAGAAAGAGCCGTGAAGAGGATACCTCCACCTCTATCATGCACAAGCTCTCTCCGGCGATTTCTCACCACACAGACTTATCTCGACTCAAACTCCCAAACTGAGGGAAGAAGCGACGCTGTCTCTAGCTAGTGGCCTAAGCTGGAGGAAGCTCAATAGTCTGACAGTAGGCGCTGAAAAGATTGCACCGGCGACATTGTAGTACACTCCAGACCAGCCATACCCAACCCCACACCCCCTCACCCCCAACACAAACCCAATACCGGCTTGGCCCCACGGGCCCCGAACCAAAACACTGACCTCACACACTTGATTTGAGACAAGTGAGCGCACATCACGGAGGGGCCCCGTCTTTGGGCCCAAGCTCCATAAACGTGCAGGACAGCCTAATTCCCGACAGCTTCACACGCACTACCAACCCTCGCAGATCACCATGATTGGCCCCGAGAGTGTGGACATGGTGGTAAGTACGCAGAACATCCGGGCAAATCTAACAAATGGAGGGACCACATCGACTCCAACCCCACAATCGCACAATACTACATGCTTCACACCCTCAACCACAACAAAAGCAAGCATAGCCCCATGTCGAATCACCGTCAAAACCTGCTCTAATAGCTAGATCCCAAGTGTGTAAAGAACATCTAGATCCCAAGTGGGTAAAGAACATCTCAAATGTCTAATAGCTAGATCCCAATGCCGACACATCAATTAATGGCTCCAAAACAAACCAAATCAAATATTATTTTCTCATGATCTTCATCAGCTTCACACAGTGCACACGTATTCCACCAAAGAATTGCCAAGCCCCTCTACAGCTACAATATGCACTGCTTTAAGGATATATTTCACCAATAATATCGATGATGATAAAAATCCTTGTCCAGCAAAATTGCAAGATGAAAGATAGCAAGGTTTTACTGAAGGGATGAGAAATCTTGGCCCCAGCAGCAATCGCAGAGATCAGCGTGCTCGCCGGACGTGAGATGAGAAATCTTGACCCCTTCCGCCGCAGCACCTCCGATCTCGCCTCTTTGCAGCGTGAGTTGAAGCAGATCTTGGCCGCCGCCGCCGACGTGAGATGGCCGGACGCTAGTCACCATCGACGCGTTGGAGAGTTGCCGCCCAGGAAGTCGCGACGGGGGGCAAAGGAGAGGGGGCGCGCTGTGGAGGAGAGGGAAGGGGGACGACGGGATTGGGGGGGGGTGGCAGCGCTCGTCGTGGAGGTCGTCATGAGGGGAGGAGAGGGCCGGGAGGGGGCGTCGTGAATGGAGGAGAGGGCCAGGAGGGGACGACGGGTGGGGCGGCGGCGCGGAGGGTGGCCGCCGCCGCCCCTAGGGTTTTTAAGAATTAGGATTTTTTCAGGAGTTGGTGAGAGCAGGACAAAGGGTTTCAACCGTTAATGAAAGTTCCATTAGTATATGTTGAAAAATAATTATAAATTGGGGTATAAAAGACCATGTTTGCATATATATATATATATATATATATATATATATAATAAAACACAAAGAAAGCTATCAAGTGGCTCTCCTTCAATCCCCCAAAATTAAAGGCCCAAATCTAACCTCACAAAACACATTTTCCCCCCAAAACTCAAATTCAAATCCCCCCTCCCAAAACAACTCATTTATTTATTTAATTATTTCTCTCTCTCTCTCTCTCTCTCTCTCTCTCTCTCTCTCTCTCTCTCTCTCTCTCTCTCTATATATATATATATATATATATATATATATATGGAAATGCTCCATTGAAAACGGGTTGCTCCATTGAAAACGGGTTTGTTTTCATGGGTTGGAAAACACCAATCTGAGTCGTTGGATCACTTTTGATCGTGATCAGCGGCTCAGATCGCCTCCGCCCATCACCCAATATCACTTAAGTGGCGGAGGGTTATTTTGAGAATTTCGTCCTAAATAACTCTTCGCCTAATTCGCTCTGAAAAAATGAATATAACCTAGGCCGTTGTTGGGAACAACGGCCTAGGTTATAAAAAATTGAATTATAGGCCGTTGTTTGGAACAACGGTCTTGTTCTAAATTTTTATAACCTAGGCCGTTGTTCCCAACAACGGCCTAAGCTATAATATTTTATAGAAATTTTATAGCCTAGGTCGTTGTTGGGAACAACGGCCTAGGTTATAAAAATTTAGAATAAAGCCGTTGTTCCAAATAACGGCCTATAATTCAATTTTTTATAACCTAGGCCGTTGTTGGGAACAACGGCCTAGGTTATATCAATTTTTTTAGAATCTGTTTAGTGAAGAGTTATTTGGGACGAAATTCCCAAAATAACCCTCCGCTGATCAATTGAAATGGGTTATGGGGAGCTCGATCTGAGCCGCTGATCACGATCATGAGCGATCCAACGGCTCAAATTGGTGTTTTCCAACCCGTAAAAACTAGACCCGTTTTCAATGGAGCATTTCCCATATACATATATATATATATATATATATATATATATATATATATATATATATATATATATATGGCAAATGCTCAGTTGAAAAGTTGAAAATGGGTTTGTTTTAATGGGTTGGAAAACACCAATTTGAGCCGTTGGATCGCTCATGATCATGATCAGCGGCTCAGATCGCCTCCGCCCATCACCCTATATCACTTAAGTGGCGGAGGGTTATTTTGGGAATTTTGTCCCAAATAACTCTTCACCTGATTCGCTCTGATAAAATGAATATAACCTAGGCCGTTGTTAGGAACAACGGCCTAGGTTATAAAAATTTGAATTATAGGCCGTTGTTTGGAACAACGGCCTTGTTCTAAATTTTTATAACCTAGGCCTTTGTTCCCAACAACGGCCTAGTCTATAAAATTTTATTGAAATTTTATAACCTAGGCCGTTGTTGGGAACAATGGCCTAGGTTATAAAAATTTAGAACAAGGCCGTTGTTCCAAACAACGGCCTATAATTCAAATTTTTATAACCTAGGTCGTTGTTCCCAACAACGGCCTAGGTTATATCATTTTTTTTAGAATCTGTTCAGCGAAGAGTTATTTGGGATGAAATTCCCAAAATAACCCTCCACTGATGAATTGAAACGGGTTATGGGGAGCTCGATCTGAGCCGCTGATCACGATCATAAGCGATCCAACGGCTCAGAATCTGTTCAGCGATCCAACTGAGCATTTGCCTATATATATATATATATATATATATATATATATATAGAGAGAGAGAGAGAGAGAGAGAGAGAGAGAGAGAGAGAGAGAGAGAGAGAGTCATGCTATTATGAGATGGTGCGATGGAGTGAATATAGAGTCATGCTATTATGAGATGGTGAGAGTCATGCTATTATGAGATGGTGAGATAAAGTGTTTTTTTATGAGATGGGCAATTTGAACCATCCAAATCTTAATCACACCGTTCACATCATTCTACATGTCATCTAGATGGTGTATACAAAATTTTAAGCTATTTGGAGACCTCTAGCCTTTGCATCAAAGCGTTCAACACATCATGAAGATGATGCGAAACACATATATATGCATTTATTTGAACGCTTTGATGCATAGGTTAGAGGTCTCCAAATTGCTTAAAATTTTGTACACACCATCTACATGATATGTAGAATGATGTGAACGGTGCGATCGAGATTTGGATGATTCAAATCGCCCATCTCCCAAAATTTATTTTCATCTCACCCATCTCACCATCTCATGTTAGCATTTTCCTATATATATATATATATGGAAAATACTCGGTTGAAAAAGGGTTTATTTTCAACCGGGTTGGAAAACGCCAATCTTAGCCCTCCGAACGCTCATCATCTTGATGAGCGGATCAGATTCCCTCCGCTCTGATCGAAGAGGTTCGTTAGTGCTTTAGCGGAGGGGTATTTTTGGTACTTCATGCCAAAAAACACTTCTGTTTTTTGGCTTGAAGTTTTTTTTGCGCAAAATCACTTAGGCCGTTGTTGGAACAACAGCCTAGGTTGTTTATTTTATAAAAAAAAATCAACCTTGGCCGTTGTTTCCAACAACGGACAAGGTATGTATAAGTGTGTTTCCAAACATTTGTCCATACCCAGATCTCCCGCACTCTGTCTTCGTCACAAACTCTCTCTCTCTCTCTCTTTCTCTTGAGCTCCCGAAATCCATTCCCAAACCCTAGTTTTCTCTACAAACTCCTTTTGTCGATCTCTTTGCCTTCTCGATCTCCCCCTCTTGTCGAAGCCTCTCTATCTCTCTCTCCCTCTCCCTCTCCCGAATACCCCAAACCCTAACCTAACCCGATATCCCAAATCACCTGAACCCTAGGACAAATTCTCCAATGCCCTAGTCTCTATAACTTTTTCGTCTACAGCAGCGGCTTCTCACATCTTCGCCAACTCTCTCTCTCTCTCACTTTGGACTAGGTATTTACTTAATCACAATTTACTATAATGAACTATGTTAATTTATTGAATTTTTTTTCAATTTTTGAGTTTGATTTTTTGTATTATGCATAGTAGTCTATAATTTAGAGAGTATACAATTAGCTTGGATCATGTATGTTGTATTTATTTTGTTGACATTTTTGTAGATGTGGTGTTTGTTGTAGTTGTGGAATATAGGAAAAGCAAACAAACGAGATCTAAAAATTTCCAAATTTTATGAGTAGGTCGGACTCGCCGCGTAGAAGGTAACGGAACTTGTAGAGGCGATTTCTGACTCACGGTTTGCAAGATACACGGCCGTATCTTTCAATCTAATTTTATTCAATAAAATGGATATAAAGCGATACACGGCCGTATCTTTCAAACCGAGAGTCGGAACTCACCTCTGCAAGTTTCGTTGGCTTGTGTTTGGTGTGCCAGACTTGACGGCCAAATTTAGGAATTTTTGCATCTCGTTTGTGTTGTTTTGACGCGTATATAAAAAAACTTCAATCTACCTCGGAACTTTTTTAGTACGTTCTCAATAGAAATTTTTTTAAACAAAGTCCAAAAAATACGAAACTGTGCGAATAGGTTGGGCTAACCATTCACAACCCAACGCAACTTGTATTTGCGAGTTCCGACCTAAGGTTTGCGAGATACGTCAATGTATCGCTATCCGCTCTTTTTTCAAGAGTGGAAGTAATATACGGCCGTATCTTTCAAATCGTGGGTCGGAACTCGCTTCTACAAGTTGCGTTGACTTATGTTTGGTGTGCCAGACTTGATGGCCAAATTTTAGAATTTTTGCATCTCGTTTGTGTTGTTTTGACGCGTATATGAAAAAACTTCAATATACCTCGGCACTTTTTTAGTACAGTCTCAATAGAAAAATGCTTAAACGAAGTCCAAAAAATACGAAACTGTGCTAGTAGGTTGGGCTAACCATTCACAACCCAACACAATTTGCATTTATGAGTTCCGATCCACGGTTTGCAAGATACGTCAATGTATCGCTTTCCGCGCTTTTTTCAAGAGTGAAAGCGATACACGGCCGTATCTTTCAAACCGTAGGTCGGAACTCGCTTCTACAAGTTGCATTGGCTTGTTTGGTGTGCCAAACTTGACGGCCAAATTTTGAAGTTTTTGCATCTCGTTTGTGTTGTTTTGACGCGTATATGAAAAAACTTCAATATACCTCGATACTTTTTTTAGTACGGTCTCGATAGGAAAATGCTTAAACTAAGTCCAAAAAATACGAAACTGTGCTAGTAGGTTGGCCTAACCATTCACAATCCAACGCAACTTGTATTTGCGAGTTCTGACCCACGGTTTGCAAGATACGATGGCAAGCTGCAAGGGAAGTACATGCAATGGTTTAGATCAATTACATGTTTATACATCCTCCCGATATAGAACTACCTGCTGGTGTTCAACGAGTAATTAAGGAGAGGGAGATTGAACCACCACCTGCCTAATCTAGTTCACAACCCATGTTCCAACCGAAGGCCTCAGCTATACGTACAGTGGCGAGTATAATATTTAAATTTTGTTAAATGTTCGTTATATTTAAAGTTATTAAATTGTTTACTTTTCCGAATATGTTTAATTATTATTTTTTTGGTTTTTTGTTTTAGATTGATAATACGATGGACATGGCAAAAGAATGCGCGGAGGTAATCAAAAGTAATGCGTGCACGCCTATGAAGAAGTTCGCTCAGAGAATGCTCTCTTCATGTCGTACCAATTTGGATGTTTTGGAAGAGGGTGAACGTTTGGATAGAGAATTAAGCTCACCGAGAGGGCGATGTAAGAGCGTGAGGGGTAGGCCAGCTGCAGTGTTGGGGCAACAACTCAGAGAACAACAAGGTACATCTTCACCTCCACCTCAAGAATAAGAGCAACAAGATGAGAATGAAGAAAGGGTTGTTGGAGACGTACAAGAGGAGGGAGAAGAAGAAGAAATTCCTGAGGCATCATCCCCGCTCTGGCGACGAAATCTTGCTCGGAAGAGACGAGCACCACAACCATACATGCCCGGTTCTTAGCTAATATCCGATACAATTTTTTTGTTGTAGTATTTTATTCAAATTTTGTTTTTATTCCTGTTGTAACATATTATGCGGTAATTGTTGTTCGCAAGTTTAAGTGTTGTTGATGTTGTTGTTATTAATTGGTAATAGTCAATTATATTGGTGATTTTGGTGGCCGCACGTAGAAATTTATTTGGAGAGTGTAGGTGATGGAAAAGTGTTTGCATTTTGGGGGTGATTCAAGTGTAGCAGTTGTAGCTACTGTTGGAGTTGTAGATTTTTTTTTTGTAAACCTAGGCCGTTGACAACGGCCTAGGTTGTTTGCTGAATTTTTTTTTTTAATAATAACTCTCTGTGTATTGGAGCATGAAGACAGAGAGCAAGACCCTTATTTTTTTTATACCTTAGGCCGTTGTCTAACAACGGCCTAGGTAATAGGCCAAAAGTTGAAGTTTTTGGGGTGCTCTCTGATTTGTTGGAGTGAAAAAGAGCAACAAGTCAGAGAGCAACACCCTATTTTTTTTATACCTTAGGCCGTTGTCTCCTAGGTAGTAGGCCAAAGTTGAAATTTTTGGGGTGCTCTCTGACTTGTTGGAGTTAAAAAGAGCAACAAGTCAGAGAGCAACACCCTATTTCTTTTATACCTAAGGCCGTTGTCTCCAACAACGGCCTAGATAATAGGCCAAAAGTTGAAGTTTTTGGGGTACTCTCTGACTTGTTGGAGTTAAAAAGAGCAACAAGTCAGAGAGGAACACCCTATTTTTTTAAACCTTAGGCCGTTGTCTCCAACAAAGACCTAGGTAGTAGGCCAAAAGTTGAAGTTTTTGGGGTGCTGTCTGACTTGTTGGAGTTAAAAATAGCAATTCAGAGAGCAACACCCTAGTTTTTTTATACCTAAGGCCGTTGTCACCAACAACTGCCTAGGTAATAGGCCAAAAGTTGAAGTTTTTGGGGTGCTCTCTGACTTGTTGGAGTTAAAAAGAGCAACAAGTCAGAGAGGAACACCCTATTTTTTTTAAAACCTTAGGCCATTGTCTCCAACAACGGCCTAGGTAGTAGTCCAAAAGTGGAAGTTTTTGGGGTGCTCTCTGACTTGTTGGAGTTAAAAAGAGCAACAAGTCAGAGAGCAACACCCTATTTTTTTTATATCTCCAACAACGGCCTAGGTAATAGGCCAAAATTTGAAGTTTTTAGGGTACTCTCTGACTTGGCCAAGTGAAAAAGAGCAACACCCCTTTTATTTATAGCATAGGCCGTTGTCCCTAGGTTATAGCTAAAAATATGAAGTTTTTGCGTTGCTCTCTGACTTGACCAACTTGAAAAGAGCAAAAAGTCAGAGAACGCCTACAAAATATTGATACCTTAAGCCGTTGTCTCCAACAACGGCCTGGGTTTGAAGTGTTATGCTTTTTACAACTTTCTCTTCACTCTTTACGAACAGTCTCCATAGAACTTTATACCAAAGTTAGATGATCTATGCTTGTATATCGTTTATATTTTTTTTTAATTTCCAATTTTTTCCACCTTACTAACCAATACAAAATCATGATGGTTAGATGTTTACAAAAAATACCAGAAAATAAAACATGATCGTTTCATTTGTAAAAAACAATTTCTTACATATATTTTTACTCCTACTATATAAATTCTTCTGCATAGCGTACACCTAAAACTTCTTGCTGGGAGTGTAGGGTTTCAACCCAAGTAGTAACTTCTAGGCTCTTTAAGGTTAGGGTTAGGGTAAGTGTCACGCCCCGCTTCCCACTATACGGAAATACAGGCACGCAACTGAGGCCCAGCGAATGATATAAATCACCCATAAGCTGTACAATTATAAGCTCAACAAGATCTTTATAACACAATCACACAGGCAAATATAATAATCACATGAGCTGAAAATAGAATAACCATCATTTGGATAATACATCAACATCGGGTCAAGATGCCCGGGAGTACAAGGTGCCAGAATTAAAATAATATGATAAGCAGTTCGCTATAACAACTAGATAAAATAGCGACTGAAACAACATGAAGTAGTAAGGAAGCAGCAACGATCGTCTAGAGAGTCTGCTCGTCGGGTCCATCAGTACCTGTATAATTATTAACTCAAAGAAAAACAGAAAAGTTCCCGTTAGAGCAAGTTTCGGGCAGCAAGTAGCAACAAGCAGTAAAAAGGGGTAATATAACAAGATATAACATGAGAGAAATAAGAAGTAGAAGTACAAATACAATATAGAAGTAAGCAAGGAACTGGGACAATATGATCATGTAAGTAATAACTGTAACTAGTGTATTCTAGACATCAAGATATAAGCAATTGATAACCTAGGCTCAGTTAATCGATAATCATGTAGTCAAGGATCGAGAGTCATGTAATCAAGAATCATGTAATCAAGAATCAAGAGTCATGTAATCAAGAATCATGTAATTAAGAATCATATAATCAAGAGTCTTGTAATCAAGAGTCTTGTAATCAAGAGTCATGTAATCAAGAATCATATAATCAAGAATCTTGTAATCAAGAATCATGCTTAGTGAAAATCTCGAGTTTATCTGTTTTATTAACTTATCTAATGCACACAATCCTGTGTTCCATACCACAAGTTCGGTGCATATCAATCATGTGATGTTTAGACTTAAGTAGTGAATTCTATAGGATTATGTACTCGGGTCTTCCAGTGATAGTATCAAGACATGTAATCATGAATCATGTAATCGAGAATTATGTAATCAAGAATTGTATAATCAAGAATCAAGAATCAAGAATCACTATTTCGGGAAACACGGGCCCCCTTCCGAGTATACTCCACTATATTGTCCACTATTAAGTCGTACCCTTATAACCCCGTCTTATTATTTTTTTATAATTAATTATGAACATGCAATTGGTACGACTAGTGGAACGGTGTAATCAAGACAGTTTCATCAAGGAAAATATTAAGGGCAGTAATCATGGATATAAGACGTAAAACGAGTACATGTATCGAGAGTAGTTATTATAAATTATTAAGTGGTATAAAATGCATTCTATCAACTTATTATATCTATGCAAGTTATTATTATAAGAACAATAATACATTCAGTTCATTAATTATGAAAAATAAAGGGTTTATATGCAAAAATGTATAGATGAATTTTTAGACAACTTGACATATCTGCATTCAAATTCATTTTTCCGTTGTTACAGAAAAGAAAATCCAATTCCGTCAGAGATTCTAGAAAGTAGACTCTCTTCCGTTTCCAACGCATATTCACACGATACATTCTAAAAACAGTAGCTATGCGTACGAATTCATTCTTCGCTGGTTTCGATGTTTCGCGCGCATTCTGAAAATTCGGAGTCACAATACTAAAACTGTGATATCTCACAATCTATACATCGGATTGAGAAACTGTAGGATGTTTCGGATATCTAGACTCGAAGGGCTACGATTTTCATGTAGAAAGTTTTTCGATCCAGTGTCGGGAACATGGTCAAATTCTCAGTACGAGATACCGGTTAGTAACCCCGTGCAGGTTCAGAAATTCACAATATGACAGTACTAAAATCGCGATATCTCACAATCTATACATCCGATTGAGAAACCGTAAGATGTTCTGGATTCGGTACTCGAAGGGCTACGATTTCCACGTAGAAAATCTTCAATCCAGTATTGAGAACATGGTCGAATTCTTAGTGCAAGGTCAAGAAATTTTAGAGATAGTAAGGTTGAATATTCGATATTCGATAACACGATTCGAAATGTGTTAACGGTTCACTCTTGAGTTGATATAGCATGGAACCAGTGACTAGAACGGAGTTTGACAATAAAATATGATGATAACTAGACTACTTGCCACGAGTCAAAGGAAAATGCTTGTACGAGAACAAAAATAGTGTACAAGGTACTTGCCTTATAATGTGACGATTACGGTGGTAGTGTTAACCACGAAAGGAAGCGACGTCGGCAACGGACGGCGGCACAACGGCGGTAAGAATGGCGGTAAGATGGTAGCTAACGGTAGCAACGGTGAGTGACGACAACAACAAGGTGGCGCGGCGTCGGGTTATTTTTCGGGGTTCACGGGATCGTAGAAGCGGAGTCGTTGGCTCGAAGGTGGAATGTGAAGTGGAGCTTGGGCGTTGCTTGCTCTCGGTTGTGAAGGAGGCAGAGAAAGAGAAGAAGGGAAAATGAAGAAGAATGGGATGTAGAGAGTGAGGTGTGTGTGTGTGTATATAGAAGGGAAGGGAGGTGTGAATGCATGCATGTATGCATGCATGAGATAGGGTGTAGAAAAATCATGTGTAGGGGTGTAGAAAATCAAGGGATAGGAGTGCTGCATGTGGGGGTGTAGAAAAATTCAACAAAGTGGTGTAGAAAATCAACAAAGGGGTGTGGTGGTGTAGAAAAATATGGTGGGGTGTTGAAAAATGTGGTGGAGGTGTAGAAAAATGTGGAGAGGTGTAGAAAAATGTGGAGAGGTGTTGACGGATTGGAGAGGATTAGGAGTAGTAGGGTGGTGAAAAATAAGGTGTAGGGTTAGGCAGGATTAGGATTAGGATTAGTATTAGGATTAAGATTAATCACGGTTTAAAATTTATATTTAAACTCTAATCGAAAAATCACAAAATTATAGAATTGATCAGAAAAATATTCTAGCTTTAGATAAAGAGTCCAAAGAGAAAAACTGATATGAAAATTGAAGTACAAAAATTTACGTAGTAAAATACGTACTACTGGAACAGGGAGTTACAGTAAGGTTAGGGTTAGGGTTATGCTTTTTATGTTTTTTACAACTGTCTCTCCACTCTTTACGAACATTGTCTCCTGAACTCTACAAAATAGACATTCATATGTTTGTACATCGTTTATTATTTTTATTAATTTCCATTTATAGCCACCTAACTATCCAATATAAAATCGTTAAGGTTAAATGTTAAAAAAAATATTAAAAAAATATATGATATTTTCATTCGTAAAAATCAATAAAATATGATATTTAGGGGAGGGTTAGGGTAAGCTAGGGTTATGTAGGGTTAAGGGTTAGGGTAGGGTTAGGAGAGTAGGGTTATGGGTTATGGGTTTTCTATTCATAGTTTTCCCCTTCACTCAGATAGATTTTGTTAAGTCTATGTCGAAGAATGGAGTGTTCATTTTGTTTAGAATAACTTTGCCTACTATTATGGAGACTCTTCAAAGTGGACACCACATGGAGAAACTCACATGTAGAACAAGTCCAATATGGAAAAAACCTAAAGTACATAACTTGCTTATTATTACATTTTTTATTACAAAGTGGGCACCATATGTAGATTTCCACATGTACAACCCAATAAGGGTAAAGATTCAGTGCGCTTTAGAACGGAGAGTCATCAGATCCAATATGGAAAAACCTAAAGTCTCTAACTTGCCTACTTTTACATTTCACTCTATAAAGTGGGTACCATATGTAGATCCCCACATGTATAACTCAATAAGGGAAAAGATTCAGTGCGTTGTACTACCTCCAACTACAAATATTACCCTAATTAATGAACCAACCATAACCCTATTCATAACCATACACTCAACCCTAACCCTACCATAACCCTACCGTAATCGTACTTATAAGTAGGGTAAGGGTAGGGTTAGGGTTAATAAGTCTTTTTTTGGAAAATTCAGATGGGTTTGAAAATTGGAATATTTTTATAACCACTAACCCTAACACTAACCCTACCCTACCCCATAACCCTACACTCCTAACCCTACAATAACCCTTACCTTACCCCTAACCCCTGCTTACCCTAACCCTACCCCTAACCCCCGTTAACACTAACCCTATTAATACAGTAACTCTAACCCTACAATAACCTTTACTACTTGGGTTGAAATCCTACACTCAACAGTAACCGGATAGATGTACGCATTGCAGAAAAATTTACATATTAGGGGTAAGAATATATTTAAGAAATTATTTTTTACAAATGAAAAGATCAAATTTTATTTTTTGGAATTATTTTAAAACATATAACCTTTTTCATTTTATATTGGTTAGATAGGTGGAAAAAATTGGAAAGTAATAAAAAATATAAACGATATACAAGCATAGATCATCTGTCTTTGGTATATAGTTCTAGAGATACTGTTCGTAAAGAGTTAAGAGAAAGTTGTAAAAAGCAAAAAAAACAAAAAAATGGAAAAACCCTAACCCTAACCTTACCCTAACCCAATCATTAAACAACCTAGATGTTACTACTTGAGTTGAAACCCTACACTAACCAATAACCGAATAGGTATACGCTATGCAGAAGAATTTACATACTAGAGAAAATGATATATTTAAGAAAATGTTTTTTACAAATGAAAATATTATGTTATAATTTTTGGTATTTTTTGTAAATATTTAACCATCATGATTATATATTGGTTAGTTAGGTGGAAAAAATTGGAAAAATAAAAATATATATACACGATATACAAGCATAGATCATCTATCTTTGGTATAAAGTTCCACAGAGACTGTTCGTAAAGAGTGAAGACAAAATTGTAAAAAGCAAAAAATTCAAATGTTTAGCTATAACCTAGGCCGTTGTTTGAGGCAACGGCCTTAGGTATAAAAAAATAGGGTGTTGCTGTCTGACTTGTTGCTCTTTTTAACTCCAACAAGTCAGAGAGCACTCCAAAAACTTTAACTTTTGGCCTACTACCTAGGCCATTGTTGGCTACGGCCTAAAGTATAAAAAAAATAGGGTGTTCCTCTCTGACTTATTGCTCTTTTTAACTCCAACAAGTCAGAGAGCACCCCAAAAACTACAACTTTTGGCCTATTACCTAGGTCGTTGTCTTAGGTTTAAAAAAAATAAGGTGTTCCTCTCTGACTTGTTGCTCTTTTTAACTCCAACAAGTCAAAGAGCACTCCAAAAACTTCAACTTTTGGCCTATTACCTCGGCCGTTGTTGGAAAAATAGGGTGTTGCTTTCTGACTTGTCGCTCTTTTTAACATGTCCAAGTCAGAGAGCACCCCAAAAACTTCAACTTTTGGCCTACAACCTAGGCCGTTGTTGGAGAACAGGCCTAAGGTTAAAAAAAATAAGGGTCTTGCTCTCTGTCTTCATGCTCCAAAACACAGAGAGTTATTAATGAAAAAAAAATTCAACAAATAACCTAGGCCGTTGTCTTAAACAACGGCCTAGGTCTAAAAAAGAAAGAAAAATCTATAACTCCAACATCAGCTACAGCTGCTACAATTGAATCACCCCTAAAATGCTGCATAATTATATACAACCCATCAGCTACAATCTCCCAACAACAACAACAACAATATTAACAATCGACACAAACCAACAACACTTGAGTCTCAAGAACATTTACAGTTAACAACAAAAAGTAATTAACAACACTTGTCACACCCCGCTTCCCAAAAAGGAATACGGAATACGGATACACAACAAAAGCCCAGCGAATGATTTTCATCATCCAAAAGCTGTTCAAGAATCTTTACAACATATCATAGAAATAATCAGAGTCGGAAGCAAAAGTATCAACCAACATGCATAATTGAAACCAGATACCAATAGAAATTTACTTGAAACAAAATACAATATTCTCAAATAAATTAGAGTTTGGACAGATCAAATATCCTGGGTTACATCGGCCAAATACAAATAAATATCCTAGAAATTAAATATACTTTTATTTAGGTTCAAGCAACAACAATAATAATAATAAAGCAGAATCTCCAGCACTAATACATCATTTCGCCAATACCATCTGGCAGTCGTCCATCCTGATCTGCAATTAGTAAATTTGCATGAGAAGGAAAAAGAGAAACAAGTACCCGTCAAATGCAAGTCGTGGGTCACAAATAATGTAAGATACAAGCACATGAGAAAACTAAACAAATCTAAATAATAGCAGAAACAGTCCTAGCATGGTATACTAACATGTGTCAAGTGTCAAGTGTCAAATAGTATGCAAACAGATATACAGATAGTGTCAAGTAATGGTGTCACGTGGTAATGTCAGACAGATAACAGATATTCAGATGATCAGATAACAGATAGCCAGATACATATAATAGATTCAGATTCGAACTTCAGATACAGATATAAATGTCATGTTCTTATAAGTCTAGTGTGATTACTATCTAGGTAGCACTTCATACGCCCCAAAAACATAACACATGGTTGCTACAACAAATAATTTCGCTTTAGATTTCGTAGGAGATCATATAGGGCCGTGTACTCATGGTTCAGACAGATATCAGACGACCATGTATCATGATCTCATACAGATAACAGACGATCATGTAACATGATCTCATACAGATAATAGACGATCATGTAACATGATCTCATACAGATAACAGATAATCAGATGGGAAACACGGCCCCCCTTCTAAGTACACATTTCTATGCTTTTTCACTACTAGATCTTTCCCTTAACCCCGACTTGGTTACTTTTATTATGGTCATCAAACAGGCATGAATGTATACGAAATAGTGTCAAACTAACATGGTATAATCAGTATTAGGTTCAGAGAAACAAATAAACATGGATAGATGATATTCAGTCACATGAACGAGCAAAATAGTATATGTTCATATTCAGGACAGCAAGACAGTACAGTACTAAAATAGTGAATCCCATCGCTACAGAAATACAATTCTGGATCCGTCAAAGGATCTGGAAACTTGAAATCCATACGAATCTAGCGAATACAAATAAGCCACATAGTACTTCACAACATCATAACTCAAAACAGGTTCGAAAATAGAAAACATGTTCAGTCAGAAATCAGGAAAACAAATTCTCAGTCAGAAAAACTGCATCAAAACCTCTCAATTAAATCCAAGAAAAATCTGGGGTATTCCCCTATATGTCTAGAATCAAAATATGAAGTTTCAGAATATTCCAGTATGAATAGATCAGTCATCAAAAATACGAAAGCTTCAAGAAAATATAGTTTAGCGAATCTGGAAATCCCAACACTGCTGTACAAAAACTAAGATATCTCGCAACTAGTGAAACGAAATCCAATTCTGCCAAAGGGATATGAAAATACATAAAATATACTAACTTTCACATTTCACAAATATTTTCCATACAGTATAAGGAATCATAGTGAAAATAAGGTTCTTTATAGAACAGCGAGCAAAATATAGCACGTATAGATTTTAGAAACGAGCATGAAACATCACATAAAACTCATCAATAAAATTCACCAAAATTCTGGGTAATCCCTAACTTAATAAAGAAACACTGACCAAAGTTTCAAATCAAAATAAAATGTATAGCATAGTTCTTGAAAATAGTTTGTTATCAAAATTACCCAAAAACAGAATCTGAAAAAGATCGACACCTCTGTACTAAAACAGCCATAACTCAGTCATACGAAATCAAAATCACACAAGGTCAGAGGGGTTTGAAAATAGACAAAATTATCTAAAACTCATATTTTATACCGAAATCAAGATACTGACTGTACGGGGCGGGGGGCGGAGAGAGACAGACCATAAGAATGATTCATTTGGATCAACGAGCCATTTCGTGAATCAATGGAATGTCTGTCTATCCATATCTATTCTTTCTTTATATGACGGGCCATATATAAGCCTTTTATGGCATGATTTGATCGCGCCTAGTAGCCACATATCATCTGCACTCAATATGTGGGATTCCTATTGGATCAGATCTTTCGCTTTGACGAAAGCTTTTGGACCTAGCGAAAAGGACTCTGACGCAGCACAGTCGAAAAATGCAAACAAAATAGAACAGTGCCAAAATACAGATTTCACCCTTCAAAACAAAAATGACATAGCTACAAGAATATTGATCCAAACACATCCAAATATGAAATCGAGTCTACCAAGCATCTAAACATCATGATTTAGGGTTATTAACATGTCCACACCGAAATATATCATATGGGTCTCAATCAAAACACAATTTCACACAAATTTTCACATACATGATTAAAAACCAAGAACGGGCGAATCCTAGATTATTTCATGTCAAGATTGGCGTCATGAGTCATCTATGGCCAAATTATCACAATAGAGACAAAACTCATCAAGAAAAATACAATCTAGGGTTTTCTTTAGATCCATCTACATTATAGGTGAACTTTGGGACTTGTATCAAAAAAATAAATTGGAGTACAAGTTACTTGCCTTAAATCAGAATAAAGAACGATGAACTCAAAAGTAGGAGAAAAACCCATGAACAAAATTCCACGAACTCACGAACGATCTACATGCGCACTCGAGCACGTGCAAGAAAATCCCAAGAGCAAGAGAGCGCGAGACGGCGGATGGAGAGACACGAGAGAGAGCACAAGAATATGCGCAAGGTTAGGGAAAAGAATATGCAGCTTACAGTTGATAACTATTATATAAGGGTATCTATAAATATGTATATATATTAAGGTTGAAAAGGATGGGAGATTTTGCACCCTGGCGGTGGCTACAGGAAAGGGAAAAAAAGAAAAGAAAAGGTGGGTCGGGTGCACGGGTGCAAATCCGGGTGTGGAGGGGGGGGTGCAGCTCACGGTGGGGGGGGGGGGGGGGGGGGGGTGCAGCTCACGGTTTGGGGTGTAGTATTAGGAAGTAAATAATGGGTATATATATTAGGTGGTGGGTTTATATGTCTAACATGGATTCTGGGGGATCGAATAACATCATGGTTTGGGATTAAGAAATGGGTATTGTTAACGGGTAATCAATGGGCTTTGGGTTTGATATTAATGGGTATTGGTCTAAATGGGTTTAAAACGGGTTATAGGGTAAAAATAAAATAACTAGTTGATAAAAATATACAATTTGGACTTTATAAAAATAAAAATAATAATAATAATAATAGAAACACTAACAATAACAATAATAATAACAGTAGTAGTATTAAAAATAATAATGGAAATCAAAGAGTTAATAAGAATAATAAGATTTACAAATAAAATTATCAACCGAAATAGATTTTAATAGAAGATCAAGCACTACATTTTTATAAAAGAATTTGAAACCGAAGAAAATAATTTGCGAAAATTTTAAATACAGAAAATATACAAAAATACATTTTTGGGAAAACAGAGGTTACAACACTTGCATCAATATGTAATATACTGAAACATTACATTAAAAAAATTTCAATTCACAATAGATCATCATATCTCTCGTCAGAACACTCTTCATCGGATGGAATCACTTCTTGCAGATTGTTTGGCCTTCATTCAAAGATAAGTTTTAGTTAGTGAGAAACTCATTTACCATAAATGAAATATAATAAATTTAAAAGAGGGACAAAAAAATAAAGTACGAGTCTTACCCCTCAAATAATGTTGGACAATTTCTTGAATCACGATTCATTTGCACAATGCCGTATCTTCGGCACCGTCTCGATTTTTTTATGCGAAGTTTCTCTCTTATCGGTCTCAATCTTTTGGCGTGAAGCCTTCCCTTTGTCGTGTATTGCTGTGGGTCACTTACGCGTGTAGGTATGTATCCACTCACTTCATCATGAGGCTGTGCACTACCATGCGGTTGTGAACTACCTCCCGGTTCTACACTGTCATGTGGTTGTGAGGCCTGTTCTGGTTGTTCACCCAATCCGGGTTGTAGCCGAGAGACGCCGTCAATGATCTTCTGCAAATTCTCCAACGTGTATTTGTAACTTTCTTTGGAGTAACAATCGAGATCGACAATCTGTTTTGCATGGTAGCTCAACTCACAATATCGAGAAGCAAAATTCTCGGTATTGGGTTCGGTTGGAACAGATGTATAACTTTTTCTCATCACATTCCGGGTCCATCTTATTTTAATGTATACATTCGGAAGGAAAGTATGATGGCTGAACCGAAGAGCGGCTAAAATATGCCTGCAAGGAATGCCTACGAAGTCGAAGAAGTGACATGCACATGTAATAATTCCGTTGATTTTGCATAATTGAAGAAGGCGATCCGGTTTTGATTCTCCACAGAGTATCACATGGAAGGTTGAATTATCCGGTGTCTCAAGATTGCCAACGTAACTCACATTATACATGAAGCTTTTTGTAACTTCATCTTGGAATTTGTAAAAAAAAAAATTAAAGTGTATGTTTTTGCCATTTGTGCTTCCAAAGCCCATTCACTCTTCAACTTCGGTCTCTTCTCACAGTTACGATGATTTTCTTTCAGTTCATCGTGTCTTTGCCTTCTCAAAAAAGGTCGAAGATGACGGCAAATTCATGCAAGGAATATTTCTTTTCTGTATGATGCTTCAAGGCAGAATGTGTTGACTCAACCTGTTGGCTACTCAACATGCCGGCCCAAAAAGAATCTTTAGCGTAAATGGATGTCCAACTTTCACGGATATCAAATAGATCATTCAACAATTTGTTACTCTCTAATCCGTATTGTAAAATCAAAAAATTCCATTTTCCTACAAAGTCATGTACACATTCGGAATTGTAGATGACATTCTTCAAAGATTCCCTAAACTTGTAGAAATCATTCGACATACGCACCTCCTGCGGTAACTTATCCAAAATGTGCCAAATACAAAAACAATGCAGAGTCTGGGGGAAAACTTTCTTAATTGTGGCAGCGATCCTTCGGTCTTGATCGGTGACGATACCGGATGGAGCACGATTCATAACTCCTGACCACTTTTCAAAGAACCATTTAAACGAAGAGGCCGTCTCATTTGGAATGAACCCACCTCCTAAGAAAGTCAATTTTCAATGTTGATTCACTCCTACAAAGGGAACAAATAACATTCCATACCGGTTCGTATTGTATGTGGCATCAAAGCAAAGTACATCTCCAAATTCTTGATTCATCCTAGAAATACCATCAATCCACATACAATGTGACAACCGCCCTTCGGGATCTACTTGAATATCATAAAAAATGAAGGATCCGTCTGTTTCTTAGATTCAAAAAAATCAATTAGCATTGTACAATCATATCATTTCAATGCTTCTTGCGAATCTCTAAGTAAATTTCTAACATATTTTTCGGTGAATCCTACTTGATCGTGACCACCACGAGCACTTTTGAAGAAGAGCATTTGTCGACATGTCTGGATATTAGCTTGTCTGAATTGTTCTATTATCCTTTTATCCGTATTTGACACGGAAGAGTTTCGGGGCAAAAGATGCCTTCTACCGGGTGAGGTGAAGTCGTGATTTGTGTTCTTCGTGAAATGAATACACCACCCACGTATTACTTTCTTCGTTCAATTTTACACGAACGCAAGCCTTGCAACCCGTTCTACAGGTTGTTCCCCGTCCACTATCACTATGTTGACTCGGCGTCGACCCGGCTTTATTACAAAGATATGACTTATCTACTTTCACTCCTCCCTTTAATTTATTTCCACCCTTATGTATTGCAAAACCCCCACAACGAACATATGAAGAATAAAAATTTTCGGCCTCAACTAAAGTGGGAAACGTCATACCTAACTTTGGTTTTAGATGTTCTTCGACTAACGGCATAGAATCAATGATTGGTTCTACCCGCACAAAATTATCGCCAGGCAGCAGAACTCTCCGTATCGTTGTTCATCTGGGGTAAAAACATATTATTGGTAAATTAATATACACATCATATATAAAATAGCTTATTAACAAACGATTGTGATATATATACATACGAAACAAAAAAAAGTGACTAAACATAAAAAACGACGTCATAAAAATACGAAACTCTGCGATTGGATCCGGCTTACCGCACACAAGGTAACGGAACTTGTACAAGCGAGTTCCGATCTACGGTTTGCAAGATACGGCCGTGTCTCGCTCGCTTTTACTCTTGGAAATGAGGGAAATGCGATACATGGATGCATATAGAAAACTGTGGGTGACAACTTGCAACTACAAGTTGGTATGACTTGTGAGTGGCGAGACAGATCTACTCGCAAAATTACGGATTTTTCAAGTGGGTTCTCTATTGAAAACTTCCTCGAAACATAACAAAATTGATGAGAAAATCGTACAATCAACGGAAAAAAAAATTTTAAACTGTGATTGGGTCGGGCTCCCCGCACAAAAGGCAACGCAACTTGTACAAGTGAGTTCCGACCAACGGTTTGCAAGATGCGGCCGTGTATCGCATTCATTCATGAAAAATGCCAACAATGCGACACATTAACGTAGGCCCCAAACCGGGGATCCGAACTCTCAACTACAAGTACCGTTTGGTAGCGAGCGGTAAGCCCAATATGCTCTTCAAATTTCTTTTTTTTTGGATGTCATTTCGTACTGAAAAGTACCATTGACAGAAATCAAACATTAATTGAGGTTATTGTTTGATATACGGTACAAATCTGCACAAACGAGATCAAAAAATTTCGAAACTTTGGGAGTAGGACGGACGCAAAACACATGAGCCAACAAAATTTGTAGAGGTGAGTTTCAACTCATGATTTGCAAAATACGCCGATGTATCACTTTCACTCACGGTAAATACTCGAAAGCGATACACGGCCGTACACTTCAAATTGTGAATCCAAATACACTTCTACAAGTTGCGTTGGCTTGTGCGTAGCGAGCCCGACGTACTCGCAAAGTTGCATAATTTTTTTCTCCTTGTGTGCTATTACTAACATCGAACAACGACGACCAACAACTAATACTACATCTACATCCACAATAAAACTAGAATTACCTACTCTATAAATACCTACGTATAATATAGAATTTGTACACTCAAATATTAGAGAAAAAATTCCAATCAATTAACCTAGTCAGATCTACTCAAGTAGGAACAAATTAGCATCTTTCACAATGAGGGTGTTCGGAAAGGAGATAGAGGAGGCCCTTGCGCGCTGCTGTAGAGAAAGGAAGGGGAGTAGGGTTTGGCTAATTTCTTTAGGATTAGGGTTTTAGGGTTGGGGAGATTCCGTATAGGTTAGGGTTTTTTTGTAATTGGGATCTTCAAAGGAAGTGGACAAGAGTGTGTGAATAGGGAGAGATTCTGTGATAAGCAACGAGCAAGAGAGAGCTAGGGTTTTTAGATCGATAGAGAGAGAGCGAGGGTTTGGGAAAATGGGTTTCTCAAGCTCCACTAGCGAGAGAGAGCTGTGAGGGAGACAGCGATCTGAGTATGTACAAGTGTTTGGAAAAATACTTGTACATACTTAGGACGTTGTTGGGAACAACAACCTAGGTTGAAATTTTTGTTTAAAAAAAACAACCTAGGTTGTTGTTCCAAACGATGGCCTAAGTAAATTTTCTTCAAAAAAAAACTTCAAATAACTTAGGATGTTGTTCCCAACAACGGCCTAAGTAATGGTAACTAAGAAAAAAAACTTCACGCCAAAATAACGCTAAGTGTGAAATGTTTTTTGGCGTGAATTTCCGAAATTGCCCTTCCGCTTTTAGAGCCGTTAGTGGGAGACTTTAACGGGTTTCGGCCTGATCCGCTCATCAAGATGATGAGCGATCGGGGGCTAAGATTGGCATTTTCCAACCCGATTGAAAACAAACCCGTTTTCAACCGAGCATTTACCTATATATATATATATATATATATATATATATATATATATATATATATATGGAAACATGGACTTTTATACCCCAATTTACAATTATTTTTCACCATATACTAATGAAAACATAGACTTTTATTTACAACTAATTATTGTCATACTATTCAAATTCAGTTTGCATAATTGCTGATTTACTGTTTACAAAGCTTTTCATATGTTGTATCGTTCTGAAGACGTGCCGTAGGCACGTGGCCACGGGCAAATATAGTATATATATATATATATATAAGGAGAGAGAGTGAGAGATAAATAAAGAAGTTGTTTTCGGGGGGAAAATTTTGGGGGGGGTGGGGTGGGAGGGATATGTTTTGTGAGGTTAAATCTGGACATTTGATTTTGGGGGATTGAATGAAAGTCACTTGACAGCTTTCTTTGTGTATTATTATATAGATTGTAATATATCTTGCAATTTTGGTTGCTAAGAGCATATGTAGTCGTTCCATGCTAAAATTTGGGAATTTGGCATTTGGAAATATAAAATTTGGGTTTGTGTTGTAGTCGTTCGAAGCCAAAATTTGGCTTTTTTTATATAAAAAAATCTCGGACGAAAGATGTTTTTTCGTCCGGTTAATTTTTGCATTTTAAAAAAAATTTAAAATGCATTGGGCAGGCAATCATTTCTCATCAGAGAGAATTTCTGATTAAGAATCCTAATTTAATATTAATTTAATCTTAAATAAATCTTAAATTTTTATTAAAACTAATTAATTCCTAAATATACACATAATTATTTATATAGGCCTATTCCTATTGAATTTTTGGGTTCCTATAGAATTTTTGGGTTGAAAAGTTGGTAGAAATGGGAAGGACGGGAGATTATCTCCCTTCCGGTTACTTTTGTTATTATTATTTTTTGTAATAAATAGCAACGGACGGGGTATTATTTCCCGTCCGAGCTCTCCGACGAAAGATAATTTTTCGTCCAATGCTGTGTCAGGCTCAAATCTGTAGAGACGGTGTATTATTTTCCGTCCGACCTCTCCGACGAAAGATAATTTTTCGTCCAATCAATCGGACGATAAATCATCTTCCCTTAGCTATATTTTGGCAATTGTCATTTCGTCTCCCAAATATAGCCAGCGAATATTCATTCGAAACCCAAATTTTGGGTAAATGGCCAACGACTACGGCGCAACTTTTTCCAAAATTTGGAAATTTTGACAAAATAGCCAACGACTACAGATGCTCTAAGGCACTATATGGGAACACATTGATGATATATATACTTATTTACTAAGTCAAGATACACATATGAACCTTTAAGTAACCTACTACCTACGCTAATACTATACCTATAGCTAGAATGTAAATTCGTATTTTTAAAACCGAGATACTTTGACACATAGTTTGGTTGGAGGGGAATTGAGGGGATTTTTTTTTTACATTTCTTGTTTGGTTCATTTTTAAGGAGGGGAGGGGAAAGGAATGGAGGGGTGCAGAATCCCTCTTGAGCCAATTTTGGCTCCCCTCCAATATTGGGGGATTTAGAGGGGAGGGAAACTTTGTCTAAGTGATTAGATTAAATTGCCCTTTTTAATATCCAAATCCCTAATCTAAAGCTAAGAGCAAAACCCTAATCTCTCTTTCTCCCCTTCACCCTCCCGTTCATCCTCTGTCCAGCCTCACCTCCCGCTCATCCTCTCACTGTCGAGCTCCCGCTCATCCTCTTACCGTCGAGCCCTAAACCTTCCCGCTCATCCTCTCACCGTCTGAGAGGAAGGGCTAGGGTGGAAAGAAAACTGAGGTGAACGGCGAATACGACGGCCAAGCTGAGAGACCTGTCTCCCACTGAAAAGCGCGCTCTCACCTCAGCCTAAATTCTTAATGCACAGTAACTATTAAATTATGCACTATGCACTTTCCTGATTTTTTATTCGTCGTTAAGTTTGCCTTACTGTTAACCTCTTAATGAGACATATATTGTGATTGAATGATACAATCTTCTTTATTACTTTACATTTGTGTATATAGCGAATTGTTTTATCAATTCATTTTTTCTATAATGTAATTGTGACAAGGATTTTTCATATTGAACAATGTGGGGTTGTCGGTTACAAATATACTATATGACTTTGAAATGATCATATAACTTTTTTATAATTGTAAAATCTAGAAACTAATTGTTCTATTTTTCTCGATAATTCTCTTCCAAACTACCTTCTATTGTTCTAATTCTGTATTTTCCATCTCTAACAGTGGCGGCCATCAACCTGCCACGACCGTCGATCTCGGTGACTATTTTTCCATTAGAAAAAATTGGCTTAATCTGTTTAATTTGTGGAATAGAAACAAGGAAATCAATTGAAAAAAGAAAAAAAGAAAAAATCAACTCAGAACAATGAATCTGCATAAAGATGTTAGCAAAAATTTCATATTTCCATTGGATTCTTGTGCTTAAAGACGCATTCAACAGCGACAACCAAGAGAAAATAGCTGATTGGCTTTGTTCGGTTATAGACAGAATTAGAAACAGTAATGCATAAGCTCTGCGGAAATGTAAAAGGGTATAAAAGTAATTTAATTATTGTAACATCCAGAATTTTCAATTTTAATTAAATAAGAGTTTGTTAATTTTTACGTGTTTTTGCACGTGTAAATTTATGTACATTTCTATCCCCTAAAATCTATTTATTTTCATGCCATGAACAAAGTATATTTTTATACTTCTCTTTTTTATTTCAAAAGCCTATTTTAAATCCTAGACCTAATTGTTTGAATCTAGCCCACCCTAATTATTTTAATTATTAAGCCCATGGTTTCTAAAGCCCACTAAATTGAGCCCACAAGTTTATTCTCATTTAAATGAGACAACTTGTAGGGTAGACTCATTTTTGTAACAAATCTACTAACAAATGTATGTACAACTAGTAATTAGGTGTGATTAGAGTGACACGTGCATTGCACATGCACGTGCCTTATGCACTAGGGGGTGGCCGGATGGAGTCAAAGAGAGAGTGGGAGAGTTGACATAGTGGAGAGGTGGTTTGTGTTCATGGGTGGTTGCTCTAACTCCCTAACTCATCCTAGCCCCTAATCTACAACTATCTTTTTCAATCTTGGCCCTCCATCCCACCTTGAAAAATGTATAAATACCCCCTCTATCTCTTCATGCAATACACTTAAAAAATTTGGTAAAAGAAAGAAAGAAACAAACAAAATTATGAGAAAAGATAGAGAGATTGTGAGTAAAAAAAGATTGAGAGAGTTGAATTTGTGTGTTCCTTCACCGTTGGAGACCAGCCATTCATCAAGGAGGAGAAGGAGAGCCCGGGTTCACTTGGACAAGGAGGAGAAGGCTCTTGTGGTGGCACAATCTAGAAGGACAAGGACAGTTCGTGTGTTCAAGGAGATTTCTAGGAGTTCTTTTCATTTGTTTCTTCAAATAGGTGGGTGATTTCTCTACTTCTAATGTAGACATCATGCTAGGGATTTGACTGATGAAAATGCTAAAAAAACTAGTAAATTAACCATGTGTTGGCTCTAAAAAGAAACTAGTTAGATAATAAAATGAATGCTTGATGAATTGTATGGTAATTGCTATAAATTATGGTTATTGTAGTAGAATTATCATGTTGCTATGGAAATGTAAATTTGGAACCATGCTAGATGTAGAATATGCTTGTGAATGGCTAGTTGAGTAATTGAAATAATTGAATTGTGCTTATTAACTCATTGTGACACTAGTATGATAAATGAGACCATGTTATAGAATATTGTGGAAATAAAAGAAGAAAAAGCCAGAGACAACCTTTTTGTGATATTTGTAATGCTAAAATTGGTAGGGATCATGATAAATTTGCAATATCGAAATTATAGACATAGAACACAAATTGGAAGGAAAAATTCATGTTTTTATGTCAAAATAATATTTTAAAAATACTGTTAGGTCTCCCTCCTTTCTGCGACTCGCATTGAGTAGTTGCAGACATGACCAAATGTGTGGGTGAGTTGATTTGCATTTCCTCTTCCACTGTGTTGGCATCTGGCTCCCTCCAGGTGGAGGCAGAGTTCTTCTGCCCACTGGTGACTAACAGAATTGTGGCATTCTCTTTGAGAGACAACAAGTCCATCTTCCTCATCTCCGTCAATAACCAAGACATTTCTAAGGGTGCTTCTGCTCCTGCTACGTTGATCACAGGAGCTCCTAATCCCCCGGCGGTTGCCCCCATTCTTCCCAATTCCTTCTCCGTTGGAGTTTCTTCTTCGGCACCGGCTTCTTCGTCCAAAAGGAAGGCTTCGCACAAAACTCCGGCTGAAAATCACTTCCCTTTTCAGTGTAAAGCCGTTAATTCTCCTTCCATCCCTAAAATTTCTCCCTCTAAAGCCCCCAATTTGGTATGGATCAACCCGGCCACTGCCACGGTGAAGAACACCCTCTCCACTCAATTTGGTTCTAGTGAGCTCCCTCCAAAACTTCCCCTGTAATCTTTATCGAAATTGCACTATTAGGTGGCTGCAGCTTCCTTGGCTCCTCCTTGCGCTGCGCCTTCATTGCCCAAACTGATTGAGGGTGACGAGAAGTGGCCTGTGTGGGAAGTCAATCCGCTCTTCTCCTCCGATTGGGATCATTACAAGAATGCGGTGCAAGGCACTCCTTCCTCTGTTTCTAAATACAAGTCTGCTTCTCTTAAAGCCTGTTCTCAGAAAGCTGATGATTGGACTGAACAAGACAACCTTTTGGATGAAGAAGTTACTAACTTGGACCCCTCCTGTTCTCAAAATCAGAAATTTTTAACCTTCTTTGCAGTTGTTATTAAGTTATGTTCTTCTAAATTTGGTTCCTTTAAGTGTTGTTACTATTTTCATTTTGGTCTCCACGATTCCTTCTTTGTTGGTCTCTCTCTCAAGTACCATCTTGATATATATTGTCGTTTTAACACTCGGCTTAGGGCACAGGCAATGCTCGGTGTGAGTTCCCTTGATCACCGACGTTGCAAACAGCTCATGCAGTGTTACTACAATTATTTCGACCATGCTCCTACTTGTTCTCAATCTTCATTCTCTCCCCCAGTCTCTTGTTTTCGGGAAACTTTCATTCCCAATCACTCGACGTTACCTCCTCAGGTGTTGTCCCTCTCAGAGGTTTTAGTCCATTCTGGGGGACTACTGATTGAGTACCCGCAGAAACCCCTTTTTTAGTCATTCGCTCTAGCGCTCGGATTAAGGCACGTAGAGCGGCGTTGTGCCCAACTTCTCCTAGCCAATCTCTTGCGGCTCAGATTCGCAACATGGATATCCCTCTACCCTCGCCTTGCCCATCTGGGCAGGAGCATCTAGGCTCCATTTATCAGGTGCATTTCGACAAACTATCTAATTTAGATATGCTTCGCCTTACTAAGGATATGGGGTTTAGTGTCTCTTCGGATTATTTGGATGATTTTGATTCAATCCTCCATCGAGAATTTTCTAGTGCTTGCGAGGCCAAGTTTCTTAATGATTAGTATCTCATGGAATATTAGGGGTATTCGGTGTGCGATCAAGCAACAAGTCGTTTTCCAATTGATTTCTTCCTCCCGTTGTGACTTGATCTCCATTCAAGAATCAAAACTTGAATCGCCCACTCCCTCGATCTTAAGAGCTATAGGTGGTTCGTTAATCTCAAATTGGATCTCCCTTGATGCTGTCGGATCAAGGGGAGGAATCCTCTTAGGTTTTAAAGGATCCAGGTTCTTCCTCATTTCTACTCATAGATTAACTTTCTTTCTTATTGTTCGTCTTCACTGGGCCGAATTCAATCGTGTCCTAACGGTGGTCTCGATTTACGGACCATCCACATCGGATAGGCGCAATGAATTTTGGAACGAATTCTATTCATGTCATAATTACATTCAAGGATTCTGTTTTTTCTGTGGCGATTTTAACGTCACCAGATTCGCCGCTGAAAGATCCGGTATTGCGGCGCATTCCTTAGAGTCCTCCCGCTTTAATGATTGTATCTGTTCCCTTCACCAGTCTGAGTTACCCCTTAATGGTAGATCATTTACTTGGTCTAATATGAGGTCATTGCCGACTATGGCTAAGCTCGATCGTTTTCTCGTTTCCTTTGAGTGGATTAACTTTTTCCAATATTCTCTTGCCCGGCTTTGCCCAATCCGTCCTCGGACCATGTGCCGATCTCCTTGAACTCTAACTTTAATTTTGCCAGACTTTTCAAATTTTGATTTGAAAAATTCTGGTTGCAAGACCAAATCTTCGTCAATCTTATTATAGAGTGTCTAGCCTCTATCACAGGATCTTCCGGACTTGGTCGGCTACTTCTCAAGCTTCATGCTATCAAATACAGATGCAAAATATGGAGTAAAGAGAGGTTTGCTAATGCAAACTTCCTTTAAAATGGCCTTCTTTCTTCCATTGCATTGATTGATAGACTTGAGGAGCTGGGCCCAATTTCGGAAGCCCTTCGTTCGGAACGAGTTTCTTGTAATAGCAAATTTGCTTCCATTCTCCACAACGATCACATTAAATAGTCCCAACGAGCGAAGTTTTGTTGGCTGAAGGAGGGTAACGGCAACACCGCCTTCTTCCACAACTTCGCTTCGCATCGACAGCGTTGTAACCGCGTTACCTCTATTGTTGACAATGGAAATGAATTCACTTCTGATTCTAATATCCACGCAACTTTCCTTCGTTTCTTTAAAGAGCTGTTGGGATTGCCTAAACATCATGTGTTCCAGCTAGACTGACATCAATTATATGGTCAGCAATCTCATGACCTATCCGGTCTCGAAGCCCTTTTTTTCTTTAGAAGAGATCAAACTTGCTGTGTTCACCTTAAAAGGTGATCGACCTCTGGGCCGGATGGTTTCCCAGCATTCTTCTTCCAAAGATTATAGGAATACCAGTAGGACGATCTTTTTAATATGTTCTCTGACCTTCACCAAGGGTCTTTCTCTTTTGACCGTATTAATTATGTGCACATCGTTCTCATCCCTAAGGTCATGGCAGCCAACTTGGTATCCAACTTTAGGCCGATTAGCCTAATCAATACTTCTTTCAAGATCATTATGAAAGTTCTTTCCAACTGCCTCAGTGGTGTTATCTCGCCCTTGATTGACCCAGTACAATCAGGCTTCATTAAAGATCGTTTTATTCTGGATAGCGTGGCATCAGCCCAAGAAGTTATTACCGATTGCCACAAATCCAAATCCGAGGGTATTCTGTTAAAATTAGACTTTCAAAAAGCTTATGACAATGTGAGTTGGGACTTCCTTTTCGATATCCTTCTTCATCGAGGGTTTGGGCCTAAATGGATTGCCTGGATTAAATCCAACCTGTTCGCCGGTACTTCTTCCATTATCATTAATGGGGCGGAAGGTCACAAATTCAAGTGTAAGTGTGGCCTTCGCCAGGGTGATCCTATTTCATCCCTTTTATTTTTGCCTGTCACCGATGTGTTTAGTAAGTTGCTCTGCAACGCTTGGGATGCGAGTATCATCGAAGGTCTTGGGGGTTATCATAGTTACCGTGGAGTGCTGAACCTCCAATACGCCGATGACACCATCATCTTTGCCAAACCCAGTGGGAGCACTTTACGGAATTTGAAGTTACTTCTATATATTTTTGAAAGTGCCTCCGGGTTATCCATTAACTTTCAAAAATCTTCTGTTTTATGGCTTGGAGGGTCTCCCAACCGGCAAGTGGAAATCGCTAATTTCTTTAACTGTTCATATGCGACCTTTCCCATCCAATATCTTGGTATTCCATTGCGTTGGGGGAACCTGCAAAAATCTGATTGGTCGCCCATGATTGAAAAAGTGGAATCGAGACTTAATATTTGGTCCGGAAAGCACCTTTCTCGAGGAGGCAGACTTGTTCTGGTCAACTCCACCCTTTCGTCTATTCCCTTATATATGATGTCATTCTTTTACGTTCTGGCTTGGGTGATCAAGATAATTGACCAAATCAGAAGGAATTTCTTCTGGTCAGGTTTAGACCATTACAAAGCTGGCACCCACCTCTGCAGCTGGAAGAGGATCTGTACTTCAAAGGCTGCGGGGGGCTTAGGGGTTCTTAATCTCAGGCACCAAAATCTAGCTCTCCGGGGTAAATGGTTATGGAGGATCCTGACTAAAAATGATTTGCCTTGGGCTCGTTTTATCACCCTTAAATGCTTCTCCCAGCATAAGATTTGGGATTTTTCTCCCTATCTTTCTCGTAAGGCCTCTCCTGTTTGGAAAGGAGTATGGAAAGCAGCCAGCCCATTCCGATGTGGCATTTACCACATCTGTTCCGATGGTTCCAAGACCAAGTTCTGGGATGATTTATGGTCCGGTAATATTAAGCTGGCTATGGCCTTCCCATCCCTCTATCAATTGGCATCCAACCTCACCGCCACGGTGGCGGATTCTGTGACTATCCACAATAACCAAAAGTCCTGGACCTTACCGTTCATCAGTGCTCTACCTTCTGTGCTGGAGATTGAACTTAACGAGCTTTTCAGCAATCTCAACCATTATACCTGGCATCCCTCCGATTCGTTCATTTGGCACTGGACCAATTTCGGCACCTATTCGGTTAAATCTTTCTACAATTTCCTTAATTTCGGCGGGACTCTCTCCCAACTTGCCAAACCATTATGGAGTAACTGCGCCCCTCTGAAATCCAAAATTCTCACCTGGCTGGCTCTTAACAACAAACTTTTGACAGTCGAGATCCTTAACAAAAGGAATCTGGCCTTAGGTCAACTTTGTTCGTTGTGTTCTTCGAGGCATGAGGATGCAGATCATCTTTTTCTCCGATGCAGCTTTATCCAACCGTTGTGGTTGATTACCGTTCATGCTTGGCAAGCTCCTTCGATCCCCATCTCTTTTTCTACTTGCTGGATGTCTCATTCGATTAGGAAAGAGTTTCGTAAATCCTAGTTCCTTTCGATTTCGGCCATCATTTGGGTTATTTGGGCGGAAAGGAACAATCGTACCTTCAAACATGACTCCTCCTCAATTGATACTATTATAGATGATTTTATTTTTTTCGCCAAATTCTGGTCTTCCACTTTATCGTAAGATAAAGTTGCTTCTTTGCACTTAGGTCGCTTGGATGAGGCGATCCTGTTTCTCCGCTTTAACTTATTTAATACTTTGTAATTTTTGCCCGTTCTAACAGACTTCTTATTTCCTATTTTCTTTGCAGATCTGAAGTGCACGCCCCCTACACTACTCAATCTTAGGAGACTTTTTGTTTGTATTTTGGGCCTAGCTTCCTCAGCACCTAGCATGGCACCGTGTCTTTCTTTTGTTCTGTTTTGAGCTTACTTTTTGCACTGGGAACTCGTACTAGTCCTTCGGTTTCTGTTTAGTTTGCTGCTGCGGCAGTTTATACTTTTGTAATTATGGACGTTGGTTATTCTCGTTTACTGTTTCTTTTCGCACACTTGATTTTTGTGCAATGGTTTGGCCCCTGGGTTTCCAGGGTAGAGGCTCAGTCCTCGAATTTTATTTATCTGTGCATATTGCAATTGTGTTGCTGTTTTGCCTGTGTTTGTTCCGGTTTTTGTGTGATGGCTGCAGGTTTTTTCGTGGCCTAGTGTCTCGTATGGAAGGTGACTGCTGGCTCAGGCAGGTTGCCCATTTTGGTCGGTTTTGAGTTATAAACATGCTAGGGATGGTATCTTGTCTTTCCGAGGCTCCTGTTATGTTCTTTTCACCCTTCTTGGCTTCACTTCGGTGGTGACCGACGGCAGCTTCCGTTGCAACAATGATGGTTATTGTGAGTTTGTTCCCTTGTTTGTTTTGTTCTTGTCGGTCTTTTACCGTGCTCATGGTTGATCAGGTTTTGGTCCTGTGGCTGGGGTGGGTTTTGTTTGTGATGTTGTTGTTGTTGAGGTGGCATCCTCTAGTCAGGTTTTCGTTTCTGTCGGTGTGAGTTTTGGTTCTGTTCGGCGTTTGGTGGGTGTTCTGGGGTTAGGTCTACGGGGCTTCTCCAGACCAGAGTGCCGTAGGCTTGCCCTTTCTATGCTCTATGGCCTTCTTTTGATGTGGCCTGTATATGCGGCTCCAGGTTCTCTTGAGTTGGGTTGTTCCCGCACTGTTCCTAGATAGCAGCGGGTTCTCTACCATTGTGAGTTAGCTATTTGTCTACATCGCTCAGGAGTGTCTATGTTTCTTTGCCTTGCATTTTGTTCCCTTTTGTTGAAGCGCCCTCTTGCGTTTGTTGGGAGTGGCGGAGCTACTCCTTGTTTGGCTTTATCGGCGCTGCGTAGGCTCGGAGCGTGGCCTCGGCTCAGTCTCCGGATCCCCCTTCTTACCGCCTTCGGATTTGCCGTCGGTGGCGGTGCTCCTCCCGGGTGTTTGCAGGCAGTCGAGTTTGTCTCTTTATTCGGCCTGTTCCTATTCACCAGATTGTTGATGTCATATTAGCTGTTTTGTTTTGTACTCTTGCTGATTCTGGCAACATACTTTATTGCTTCTGTTGTCAGCGACTTTCCCCTATTGTTGTTTGATTTTTTGCATTTTACCGTTGGTGAAATTGATTGTAATCTTTGTAACTTCTCTTCTTTTATATATATTTGGCTGGAATCTAACGATTCTATCCTCGTCATCAAAAAAAAAATAAAATACTGTTATGTTGTTAATCTATAAAATCAGTAATCTGGAAAGTTTCATGAAATAATTTAGAAGAGAAAGAGTTTAAGAGTATTTGAAATACGAAATATTAATAACAAACAGAGAGTCGAGTTAAACATAACTCAACTCATCTCACATCAGGTTAGTCACTCAGATCTTCTAGTCAGTCGGTGCGCTTTAGTCACGTTATTGTAGCACGGCGGAGGCGTTGTGCTTGGGTTCGAGTCTCTCCAGAGACAAATTTTTTCTTGAACATTAATTTTAATCAAATACCGAGACCCAGATTTTAAATATAATTTGAGTTACACTCTTAACAGTTGGCCACTATGGCCATATGGTTTTCGGTGGCGCCTTAGTGCGGTCACTGTAGCTGGGCGGGTCTGTTGTGCGTGGTTCGATTCCTGGCTTCGACCACTTTTAGAGAAAAACTGATTTTTTTAATGTGTTATTATTTTTTTATATAGTTTAAAGTGTTTTAAAAATTCAGAAAAAATATTAGAAATATCCTAAAAATATCTAGACTTCAAGAGAAATTTTCTATAGCTTTTTGATCTATTAAAATGGGAATTAGAGGCTACTTTTAGAAAAGAACTTGATTCAAATTATTAGAATGAGATATGGATTAATTAAAGAAAATGAATATTACTTTTTTAAAAAGAAATTTTGAGAGTTTAAATGAATTGTGTTTTAGGAAATTTTAAATAAAGAAAATTGTGATTGGCTTATTAAGTGAAAGAATGATGTATGGAAGTAAAAGAAATTTTGGAAATTATTTATGAATATGGTAGGTTGAAAAGAAAATGAATTGTCACTTTATACATGAAATTGTACATGAAAATGAAATAAAGACCATGATGAGTTATGAGAAAAATTTGTGAGTGTGAATACTCAATTTTATGAACATGAAATGAGATTAAATACTAGAGTGTAGCTAAATCCATATACCGGCATTTGAATAAATTCTTTTGAGAAAAAATGTTGAAATGAAAGACCGAGTTTGGGTCGTTGTTGTTGATTGATGGTTAAGACCGGTATAGAGGAAGTGCTAACTCTAGGGTGTAGATTTTTATTCATGATTCAAACAACTAAGGACAATACATTAGTGAAGATGTGATGAAAGTAAGAGAAAAACACAAGTATGAGCGCCTCAGATCTATGATGTGAGAGTATTCATAGGTTGTCTGCATGATAAGTCATGTCATGGCGTGGATATTACTCCGGAATTATCAGGATCATGACGACGCTTGTGGGGTGTTTGGTGACTACGGGTGGTGCCATCGTTTCATAACGGAGGCTGAATTGTCCATAGGCTCTGCATGATGCGTCATGTCACGACGTGTGATTTTCCTCCAGGCTGTCTGGACATGGGCTCGTAACTCATAGAACATCTAGGATACTTACCGTAGTTACTATAGTAGTTTAAGTCATAGCGAGAGATTGAACCCTATAAGATGAAGAACGATTAAGGGCTTGCCCTCGGACCTATGTAGTATGGGATGCATAGAATTCGAACAAGTGAGCATTAGTGTCATGTAATGTAAATAACTGCATTAAGGACTAAGTGCACTTTTACACACGATATCAATAGGGTAGTCCCCCTTAGTTTGTTTTGTGACAAGTATGTGTTTTTTCCAAGTAAGAGAAATGGATGTATTATATCCTAGCGTCAGTTGTATGCAACTGACGTACCCACAGTTTCTATGCAGTATAAAGAGATTGAATTATTCAAGTTGTTGTTTAATTCATGTAACATGTTGTAACTTATTATTCCGATGCATTGATGTAAACTCTGTTGTAATAAACATTTTAATTCCTTGTAAAATTGTACGAAGAGAAGTGTAAAGATCACGTGGAACTTCGAATTCGATCTTATTTGGAATTCGGGATGTTACAATTATAAAATTCTTTCCCTCTCCTTGTGAACCAAACATTCTTTCCCTCTCCTTGTGAACCAAATAAGAAGATAATTATTTTTCCTCCCCTTCCCTCCCCTCATTTGAACCAAACAGAGCCTGAAGCTCATACCAAAAAAGGTTCCCCTCTTGAACCAGAGAGAAAACAAAGACATCATAGAAGCCTCCTCCATGTACTTCCAATTATCTTGGTTTTTCCGTGTTTTCAAAGACTGCTGCTTGTATAAAGCCTCAAAACTTAATCAGTTACTCAGAGTCCACCATTTGGGTTTCCCACTATAAAAGCCCAATTACCAATCTCTAAATTCACCATTTCTTCTATATTTAATTTCTCAGTCTTCTTCAAAATTCTGATTACAGAAGAAACACGAAAGAGATGAGTCTAGGAATGGTTGCTAAAACCCTGGCTCTAAAACCCAATCACTTCTTTCTCCACCACAATCGCCGTCCTCTCCCTTCTCTCCTTCCCGTCACCCATCTCCGCTTCTTCTCCTCCACATCCGCCAATGTCGCCGGCGACCAAAACGGTAGCAAACCCACCGACGAAATCCCATCAAAATCAGTCAGTATTCTCCCCCACATTACCTCTTTCCTGTTTGCATGCTCTCAAACTATTTGTGGAAATGCCCATGTGAACATAAATTTCAAACCCATTTGAGTAAAATGGCTTAACTTCAAACCCATTTTCTACGTAGTTAACTTCTTTCCTTCTGTACGGGCTAACCAGTTTGTGGAAATGCCTATGTGAACATAGAATTCATATTTGTTTATTAGTAGTGGCTGTTGTATATAGTTCAGTATGAAAACCCATTTGAGTAAAATGCCTTAACTTGAAACCCATTTCATAGATAGTTTATTTCTTTCATTTTGTATGTGCTGGACCCATTTGTGGAAATGCTTATGTGAACATACAACTCAAATTCTCATGCTTAGTTGAGAGGGCGCAGTTAAATGTTGATACCCATGATATATGTAAAATTTGGAGCAACTTAGTTAGTAGGATTGTTACATCAGTTTGAATTTGTTTTGGTGGAGATTGGGTAAGTTAGAGTATCGCGTGTGCCTAATTACTTCGTGGTTTGTATAAATGAAGTGATGTAATAGGTGAATATGCTTCATGATTTTTACTACTATTTTTGGATAATTTTTCATTTGGTAACCCCTTACATTGGAAACTGTGTTCTTGATTGGTTGGAATGGTTTTAGAAAGAATTTTACATGTTATGAGTAGTTGTGAGTCCTTTTCAGGGATGTTTGGTTATAGATTCATGTGGATTTGGTTTAATATCTCCACTGCAAGCCCCTCTCCTTTACATTGGTTGACCAAGAATTGCCTTGGCTGTAATTACGAGAATGTTGGCATTTGACTACAGCCACTCGTGAACTTTTGCCATACCTTTCATCTTGTGTTCCGTAGTGAACCGCATTTTGATGGCAAAGTTGCCTAGATAATTAAGTATCTTGCTAACATTTGTGCTACCTAGAGAGAATATATAAGAAGTTGTACTTTTAGATTATTCTGTTTGTTGCTACAAGTGCCTATCTATAGAGAATATGGGACATATATATTTTTTATAGTCTGAACATAATTAATTTGATGCACGTTTTGTTCTCTTTGATTTGAATATTTGAAAGAATGCATAAGTACTTTAGACAAAGTTAGCTGTCTTTGAATCTTGGTAGTTGGTATATAAATTCGGATATTAAAGTTAGATTTACTAGACATAGGGGTTTTGCTTTGGACCTTCACTTGTAGGATGTTTAGCTAAAGAAAAGTAATGAAGCCCATTGAGTTAACTTATTGTCTGCTCTTCTCTGTTCCATTGGATGGCATACATTGGTAGTTCAGACTCAGTTGAAGTGGAAGTGAAGAGTTATAAAATCCAGATAGACATTAGCATGGAGAATAGGCTTTTGGTAGTTACTCGATAACAAATTTTGGAAATATATTTTGCTCATGTTAGGCATTTGTGTGTGCTTAAGACTGGTGATAACTGCTTGTTCAATATGGAGGAGAAAATAAGGTAGTAATTAGATAGTGTTAAATAACTTGAATTAACTAAGGTTGATCTTGTTGCTGCTAATTTCGATGTGGGAGCAAACAGATAGTGAGTTTATATTTTGAAGGAAACTACTAAAAATCTGACTTTTGATCGTCGCCGTGAAAAGTGGTTAGAGCTCCTGAGATTGAATATGGATTGTTGAAAGAACACCTGGATTAGGATCTGACGATTGCTGATGCAGCTGATGAACTTGTAAAAAAGCCTGAAACACCGGGGTTAGCCCCGGCGACAGACCCTCCGATGCTCAAGTCAGAATCAGAGAGAGGAAGAGAATTTCAGAGTAGAAAAGATTGACCACCTTCTGATTGAGGGAGGGGGGAGGGTATTTATAGGTCTGGGAATCAGTTAGAAAATTGCAGTGTTCTAAAAGTTGCTAGGCGGTAGTCGGGCGGCCGATGGGGGCCTAGCGCCTAGACCTTGTAAGCGGGGCCTAGGTGGCTAGGCGCTAGGCATTATTTATTTATTTATTTATTTTATTTTAGTTTATTTTTTCCCCAATTTATCTTTTGGTTTTGTTTTGTTATTCCATCATGCATTATCATGCTCTTTATTGCTCCTCATCTTACTCTTGATTTTCTTCTTGTTATTGCAAGATGAGCTTTAGATAGTCTAAATGACAATTGCATCAAGGTGTTGGTTTTGGTAACAGATTTTGGTAAAGCAATTATTTGTCTGGATAAAGTATTGCTTCCCATAAGAATTTTTAATGTCTTAATTAGATGTATCGAGAAAATAAACTATTATACTAGCTCTAGTCTGTCTCTTTTGAAATATGGATTGATTTATCTTTTCATAATTAAAAGCATCGGTAGATTTGAAATCTTGGAGGTAAACAATGTTGTACTAGTGGTTTTCAGTGAACTCCAACTTACAATTTGTAATGTTAGGTTGTGTGTTCTTCTATGAAAACAATTTTAAGGAAAAAATAAAGAAGCCATCTCTTCCTAATCTGATGATTGTCTAAATATGTAGTAGCTATATAAGTATATATATTTTTGAATATAGAAAGGTTGTTGTCATCCCGTTTCAATGATAAGTTGATATCGGAACAATAGCGCTAAATCTTCAAGATGAAAATAAACAACCAGACCACACCTACTACTACAAGTAAAAGACACCAGCTAAGAACTATTACTACTACTACTACTACTACTAATATGAAACAAGTCTCTAACTCCTTCTAGATCCGAAAATTATTTTTCAACGGTTCCTGATTGGGTCAAATCGGATTAAGTTTTATTTTATGATCCGGGTCAAGCTAGGCCGTTCAGATCCATTTAGGCCGCCCAGACCCGCCTAGACCCGTCTGGACCTGCCCAATAGTTAAAACTGATTTTTTCAAATGCCTTGGACCTAGACGAGTCGCCTGGGGACCGCCTAGCGCCTAGGCACCGCCTAGACCTATTTTTAAAACAGTGGAAAATTGACATAAATCTGTTAGTTTCTGTATATTTTTCCTTGAAGAGATAGATTTGTTACTCTCTTATTGGGAATAAGAGATTTGACTTACAGCCTTGATGGGTTGGGTGTCGCTCCTAGTCGATTTTGATGGGCTTAAATGCAGTCCATGTCTTGTTCTAGGCAGTTAAAATTAGTTTTTTGAACTAATCGGTCTAGGAGCGATTAGTGATTAATCGGTTAATTAGAAAATAATCGGGAATTAAATCGGAAAAATCTTTATATTATATAATTAAAAAAAGATGTATCCTCATTATGTAGCAACCATAAATCCTAACATAAACTATAAACTATTATGAGATTATTAAATAGGATATATAGTTGTAGAGAAAAAGAAGAGAGCACTTAGTTTGCGTTGAGTTTGAATTATGAATGTGGGTCGGGTCGGGTTTGCTGGTCGGTTCCATCAAACAAACACGATCAGGGAGGAGCACTCCAAGCAACAGGAGGTGTAGCAGATGCCGGTCGGGTCAAGTATGCGACGGTGCAGGAGGAGAGACGGCGGGTCAGGTTTGGGTTTGCTCGATGAAGAATAAGAGAATCAGTTTGGGTTTGGATTTGAAGAGAAATAGTTTAGGTTTGGGTTTGTACGAGGAAGAAGAAAAGAGCAGTGATATGTCGGATTTGGGTTTGCGCAAGGACCGGAAGGGTTTGGATTTTGAATTTGGATTTTGGATTTGGGCTAGATTGAGCCCAAATAATGCAAACGAGCATGAAAATTAGAGGAAGAGATTTAATCGATTAATCGGCCACTTAAAATCGACCGATTAATCACTAATCGGCCAATTATTCCCGATTAAATCGCTAACTATTGAAATATTATAAATCGCTAAAAAAATAATCGCTTAGCCTCCGATTAGCGATTAATCGGGGGTTAATCGGACGTAATCGGGGATTTTAACTGCTTAGGTCTTGTTAATGAGTCTGCAGAAAGCTTGGACTTGTTAAAGAGGCCCATTACTGTTAATCTGTCTTTAGAAGCATTAAGATTCGTACTGGAATCGTATGGTCCTGATATGCTGTATTTTTACCATTATCATAAGCCCCCAACTCCCGGAGGACGATTTTCTCGATTTTCGAGGAGTATTTTGCCTTATTTCGGAGTTTTGTAGTGCTAGCTTGACTTTCAGGGGATTGAAGATACCTGATACTTGTTGGAAGCTTCTGGAGATAGTGAATATTTTTCTGAACTTTTTCAAATTTTTCTGGAGTTTCCAAGAATATTTTTTATTTTTTCTGGAATTTTTAATAATCTTTCCCGAATTAATAATTGTTTTTTTGAAATTTTAATTAATTATTCCAATTTTTAATTTTTTTCCAAATTTAATAATTAATGTAAGGAATTTTTAAATTAAATTTCCAAATTTTAAATTATTTTTTGGATTTTTTAATGTTTTATCGAGCTGGTCCGATTTTTGGTGCGTCTGGATCGTTCATCAGATCTAGGCTCGCCCGCTGAGTGAAGTGGGTAAGCGTGATTGAGTGGTGACATGGCATAATCTGGGTCATTCATCTTGTGATGGCTCGTAGGCTGAGTGAAGTGGACGGGGGTGTGATTGGGTGGCGATGTGGCACGATCGGGAGCCTCGATTACGCGTGTGTTCGTGCACTGAGGAGATCGAAGGGTTGGGAAGTGGCGCGAGAGAACCCCTTGCTCGGATGATAGATTTTGCGACCTAAGAAGTGGATCCGGGTTCGGATCAGCCCGTTTGTGGAGGTCGGCAGACCTGATCAGCTTTTCTTGTTGGTCAGTTAAAAAAATGAAGTCTAGAAGTGGGGAATTGGGATGCCTGGGTTCGAACCCACAACCTCATGGTCGGGGGCGGAGTGACTTGGCTAATGAGCCATGATACCAAGACGTTGGAGTTAGAGCGACCAAGATTTTGTATTTTAGTCGACCAACCCATGCTTTCGTCGACCAACTCCTTATCTTTGTCGACCAACTTCTCGTCCACTAATCTTCTTGGCGGCCAACACTCCGCCGACCAAGCTAGGGTTCGTTGATCAACTTTCTCTTCGTCGACCAATACCTAGCCGACCAAACTATTCTTCATCGACCAACTTCCTCTTCGTTGACCAACACCTCGCTGACCAAGCTATTCTTCGTCGACCAACTTCTTGCTGACCCAGATTCTTTACGACCAACTCCTTGGCCGACCAAGCTTCTTGGTGACCAACTCCTTGCCGACCAAGTGTTTTGTTCAACCAAGCGCTTCGTCAAGCACTCGTTTCGTCAATCAAGCATTTTTTCAACCAAGCACTTCGTCGTCTAACTTAGGGCAAGCATTGTTGTCTTGAACACTTGATATTTTGGCTGTTGGATCTTGTGTGGTGTGGCTGAACTAGAAGAGTTGTTGTAGGAGCAAACTTTAGAAGGCAGTCAGACCCCGGACTTACTGTTTGACCCCAGCAAGTTTGTAGGGGCAACTCTAGGATAAAGTTGAATGTTGAACTTGCTGTTTTCTCCCAGCAAGTTTGTAGAGAACTCTTAGGACAGAGTTGAGCACCGAACTTGCTGTTTGATCCCAACAAATTTTGTGGAGGCAGTTCCGAGACAGAGTTGGACATAGAGCTTGTTGTTTGTGCTCAACAAGTTTGTAGAGACGACTCTAGGATGGAGTCGACATTAAACTTGCTGTTTGCGCTAGGGGTGGTATACTGTACCATACCATACCATCATTACTCTACCGTCTACCGTACCGGAATACTTGGTACACAGATTTCTCTATCATTACTATGCCAAAATTTTGGTACTACCGAGTTCGGTAATACCAGAATATCGGTATGGTAATGGTAATACCACGGTAGTACCAGATCTTAAAAAGAAAAAGAAAATTTCAGTTGAGTAGAAGTATATATATCTGATTAGCGATTAAACAAATACTTGAAGTCTTGAACCATCAACCCCGTAGCAATTTTAGATGTAACTTGGTTGTTGCAAGTACTGATAAAGCTTCTTAACCACACAAAAAATCAACATTTATTTTTGGAACTAGGGCCTCAGCCATCATTCATTATCAAATGTGCATGTACGATTACAACTGATGGAGAGTAACGGTCCAGTAATTGAAAGATTTTAACCACATGAAAAGACAAGTTAGTAGTAGCTGATTCAGAAAAAAAATACTATCTTTTGCAATTTATTGCTCCAAGAATGAATGGCTTATTATTCATCATCTACACTCAAAATTTATTTATTTATTTTTGGTCCATAATTCTACCTCTCCTCTTTCTGCTATAATTCTACCTCTCCTCTTTCTGCTATAATTCTACCTCTTCTCTTTGGTTATATATACTTCTTAATTTCTACTACTATAATAAAATCAAGCTACCCAATAAATCACAAATATGCGTATTATTTATTCAAAAATGATACTGCAATGTAATTTACTTATGGTCTACTTGAAAGAAAAAATGAAAAAAAAGAAAACATTATAGATGAATGTATTAAGTTGTTATGGTGCCTTTAGAAAACTACTTACCAAACATATATAAGATTATATGACTTTGATGAAAACTAATCCATTAAGTCCTAAATAATTAGATGAAAACTAATCCAACAAATTTAATTGGAACCGATGTCAGTTCATGTCTTTCAATCACTATCAAATTATCTAAGAAGTTTTTGACTGAATAACTTTTGGTTTGAGCGCCTACAATGAACTGGTCGAGACAGATGCCGTATGGTTTGTATATTTGTAGGGAGTATGTTGTAAATTAGTTAACTAATCTGGCATTTCATCCTCATTCGAAGAACCAATGATTAGTTCTCAATTGAAAAAGTCCAAATGACATTTTTCCAAAAAAAATTGTAGTTGGCACTAGTGTAGCTTGGGCAAAAAAACATAAAGAAGAAGATGTCATATTTGGTGGCGCCAGGGTTAAGAAGGAAGAAGAAGATGGGTATGGGCCTGAGGCTTTAAATATAAAAATTAAATTAAATATATATTAAATTACTCGGTACAGTACGGTATATCATCGGTATTAATACTGGGTATCAGTATCATACCATATAATCTCGGTACGATACAATACCGTGATTTCGGTATGGTATTACCGAGTTTTCGGTAATATTCGGTATGGTAATGGTATGGTACCAGTACGGTATGGTATTATGGTATTTTTTGACACCCCTAGTTTGCACCAACAAGTTTGTAGAGGCAACTATATGACGGAGTTGATGGTGAACTCGCTGTTTGCACCTAGCAAGTTTGGAGAGAGCTCTAGGACGGAGTTGAACATTGAACTTGCTATTTGCGTCCAACAAGTTTGTAGAGGCAACTCTTAGGATGGAGTTGGACGTTAAACTTGCTGTTTGCACCTAATAAGTTTGTAGAGACGACTCTAGGATGAAGTTGACGTTGAACTTACAGTTTGCGCCAACAAGTTTGCAGAGACAACTCTGAGGAGTTGGACGTAGAGCTTGCTGTTTGCGCCAAGCAAGTTTGTAGAGACGACTCTAGGACGAAGTTGACGATGGAACTACTTGTTTGCCCCAGGAAGTTTGTAGAGGCAAGTTTATGATGAAGTTGGACGTTTGAATTTGCTGTTTGCGCCCAGCAAGTTTGTAGAGGCAACTATAGGATGAAGTTGTACTTTTGAACTTGCTATCTGTGGCCAACAAGTTTGTAGAGACAACTCTAGGACGAAGATGACGTTGAACTTGCTCTTTGCACCCAACAAGTTTAGAGAGACAACTCTAGGACAGAGTTGGACGTTGAACTTGCTGTTTATGTCCAGCAAGTTTGTAGAGGCAACTATTAGAATGGAGTTGGACGTTGAACTTGTTGTTTGTGCCCAACAAGTTTATAAAGACGACTCTAGGACAATGTTGACGTTGAACTTGTTGTTTGCGCCTAGCAAGTTTGTAGAGAACTCCGAAACGGAGTTAGACGTAGAGCTTGCTATTTGCTTCCAGCAAGTTTATAGGGACGACTCTAGGATGATGTTGACTTTGAACTTGCTGTTTTCACCCAGTAAGTTTGTAGAGGCTACTCTAGGATGGAGTTGACGTTGAACTTGCTATTTGCGCCCGGAAAGTTTATAAGAGCAACTTTAGAGCGGAGTTGAACGTTGAGCTTGCTGTTTGTGCCCAACAAGTTTAGAGAGAACTCTATGACGGAGTTGAACGTTTGAACTTGCTGTTTGTGCCCAGCAAGTTTGTAGAGGCAACTCTAGGATGAAGTTAACGTTGAACTTACTGTTCGCACCCATCGAGTTTATAGAGGCAACTCTTACGATGGTGTTTGAAGTTCAACTTGTTATTTGCGCCCAGCAAGTTAACGAGTTGTCTTTTGGCGCTTGAGCGAAGAGCGGAGCGCCGAACTCGTGGTACAGAGTTAACAAGTTGTTAATAGAGCTCGAGCGAAGAGCAGAGCATCAAACTCGTTCTATGGAGTTAACGGGTTTTTGACGAAGCTCGAGCGAAGAGCGAGGCACCAAACTCATTGTATAAAGTTAACGTGTTATTGACGGTTCTCGAGCGTCAGCGTAGAGGTATTGAACTCGTGATATGGAGTTAACAAGTCGTTTACAGAGCTCGAGCAAAGAGCAAGGCATTAAACTCACTGTATGAAGTTAACGAGTTATTAATGGAGCTCGAGCTCGAGCAAGATATTAAACTCGTTGTATGAAGTTAACAAGTATTTGACAGAGCTCATTGTATGGAATTAACGAGTTGTTGACGGAGCTCGAGCAAAAAGCAAGACATTAAACTCGTTGTATAGAGTTAACATTGTGACGGAGCTCGAGCTAAGAGCAAGGTATTAAATTTGTTGTATAGAGTTAATGAGTTGTTGACGGAGCTCGAGCGAAGGCAAGACATTAAATTCATTGTATGGAGTTAACGAGTGTTTGACTTAACTCGTGCGATGGGCAAGACATTGAATTCGTTGTATGGAGTTACGAGTTGTTGACGGAGCTCAAGCGAAGAGCGCGGAATTAATCTCGTTGAATGGAGTTAATGAGTATTTATTTGACAGAGCCCGTGCGAAGAGTAGGTCATTGAACTCGTTGTATGGAGTTAACGAGTTGTTGACGGAGCTCAAGCAAAGAACAATGCATTGAACTCGTTGTTGACGGAGCTCGAGTGATGCACAGGGCATTGAACTCGTTGTACGAAGTTAACGAGTTGTTGACGAAGCTCGAGTGATGAGCAGGACAGTGAACTCGTTGAACGGAGTAAACGAGTTGTTGACGGAGCCCGAGCGAAGTGCAAGACATTAAACTCTTGGTATGGAGTTATTGAGTTGTTGACATAGCTCTTGCGAAGAGAAATGCATTAAACTCGCTGTATGGAGTTAACGAGTTGTTCACGGAGCTTGAGAGAAGTGTAAGACATTAAACTTGTTGTATGGAGTGAACAAGTTGTTGACGGAGCTCGAGCGAAGAGCGGAGCACGGAGCTAGTTGATGGAGCTCGTGCGAAGAGCGGGACACCGTACTCGGTTTATGGAGTTAACGAGTTGTTGATGGATCTCGAGCGAAGAGCGGGGTACCGAACTCGTTGTATGAAGTTAACGAGTTATTGATGGAGCTTGAGCTAAGAGCGTGACATTAAACTTGTGTATGAAGTAAATGGGTAATTTGATGGAGGAACTCGAGTGGCGCACGGAGCACCGAACTTATTTTGTGGAGCAAATGAGTTGCGAGTGTTCTGAGTCATTTTAATATTGAAGTGATGTCCTTTGTGTTTGTTCAACGTTGAAGTAATTTCATTTTTCTCTTTGCTGACAAGTTGTCATGTGATAAAGATATGTCTACACAATCTTGACCTTTCCTATACTCAAAAGACTCCTCCTATTCTAGACTCTTAAGCTTTGTCATGTGATAAAGATATGTCTACACAATCTTGACCCTTCCTATACCCAATTGACCCTTCCTATTGTAAACCCTTAATCTTCCCTTCCCTGTATTAGAGGTGGATTAGTGTAAGTAATGTATAAATTCAACTTTATTCATTGAAGAATGTACATAAACCTAACCATCCCAACCTTCTTTTTATGCCATAATCCTATCTTTCTATTAATTCCTTTATAATTTCTATAATTATATCCTTATCACATCATGTACCTCGAATGAGGTTCTCGGGACGCTGAGCTTGGTTTCCTTCGTAACAAGCTGCTCTTGACGCAGTTGTGACTTGTTCGTTTGCGCGGTGCGTATTGCGAGACGGAGTTGGAGCTTTCCTGGGTGAAGGTGGTGTTAATTGGGGACGACTTGGAGCTTGCCTGCCTAAGAAAGATTTATCTTGAATTTTATCGTCAAGAGTTTAGGCGACCCAGAGGTGTTGTTACCAGGCAGGAGGCCTATAAGGAGGTTTGTCTATTAAGTGGAACATCTCCTACCATGTAGCTAGAAGGACGACTTGTATGACAGACTGTTCTTTAGTGTTTGCATGATTTTTGTAGCGATACTTTAGCACAAAATGTTTACTCATTTCAATTCTGTAGTTGTAATGAGACTTGCTGAAAATCTTTTATGAGCTTGTGCCTTATCCTGTGATTTGTCTTGTGTATCAGCTAGTTGTATGGGCAACTTCATAAGGGAGTTGGAATCGAGACTTGCCGTTTTGTACTTAGCTAGTTGTAGGAGCAACTCTAGGAAGAGTTGGACTCCGAACTTGCTATATGGGTCCTCCAACGAATTATGAGTGCCGCCTCGAGTGGCGAGCTGAGCTCCAAACTTACTTGTTTCGGGTTTGCTAGAGCAATTGCAAGCCACGATTATGGACACCAATTCGTTTCTAAGGGTTTTATCAAGTTTCAGGAACAGATTGAATGACAAGTTAAGCTCTGAACTTGCTTAATTTCAGGTTACTAAAGCAACTCTGAGCCATAGTTGTAGATTTCAAACTTGTTGTTTAGCAATTAAACATGTTGCAGTAGCAAATTGAATGACGAGTTTAGCTCTGAATGTGCTTGATTGCAGGTTGCTTGAGCAACTTCGAGCCATGGATATAGACTCCGAACTTGTTGTTTAAGGGTTTAACGGGTTGCAGGAGCAAATCAATTGACGAGTTGAGCTATAAACTCGCTTTGTTGCAAATTGCTGTAGCAAACTCCGAGCCATGAGTATGGACTCCAAACTCGTCTTATGAGGAGTTTCTAATGAGATTTTGGTGCTATTTGGGAGTAGGCTTGACATTTAACTCATTGTATGCATCTATAGAGTTGGACAAGAATTTTGCAAAAATTAATCTTCAATTTTATTTAAAAAGAAAACTAAGCTGCTGCTCTAGTGGTTGACCTTTATTACATACAGTGACCGGTAAAGGGAGCGGTCTTTATTAGAAAATATTGAAAATATATAGAGGAGGGGGCGTCAAGCGCCTTTGTTGAAGTTCATGAGGCATTCCACGTTCCAAGTCTGCTGATATCTCCTTGTCCCACGAGACTTCAATTTGATGGGCCGTTAGGCGAACAACTTGATAGACCTTATCTGGACTTGCCTGTTTTGGAGCGAGCCTCCTCTTGTTTTGTAGAGAGAAAGGTAGATCTTCAGGTTCGCCAATGCATTTAGGCAGGATTACATCTTTCCGTTGAATAAGCAGAGTGACTGCAGATGGGGGATTCAAGTCTATTACTGTATTCTGACGAGGACAAATTTGGACCTGGTGGGAGATGGCTTGACATGTTTGGAAGCTCTTGGCAGGATTGTCTAGGGCTGTAGCTTCAAGTTCGTTTATGGGCTCAGAGTTATTGTGACTCCTTTTTGGCGGGAGTTATATGGTATCGAGGGAGAGAACCGAGCCCCCATTGTGGCGGTGTAGGATGCTCGTGCTACCTCTTGGCTTCCTACAACTTGGCCTACGCCGGCTGTTGTGGAGAACTTCATTTTCATGTGGAATGCAGGAGGCAACTGCATGAAAAGCAGCTAGGCCTAAATGGCCAAATATAGTGCTGTACGCAGCTTTGATATCGGCTGCCATAAAGTCTGGTGCCTTTGTTCGAGTAGCGGGGGCTTTTCCTGTTGTTACATCAAGTTCGATGATTCCCTCAACTTGAACTGGGGCACCTGAGAACTGTGGAGTGTGTAGCCGACTGGCTTGAGTCGGTCTCTGGAGCCATGAAGAGAAAGTTCACAAAACTGCCGTTGTTTACAAGGATGCGTCGTACCTCATTATTCGCCGTGCAAGTGCTTATAACCAATGCGTCACAATGAGGCATCCTGACGCTCTTTAAATCTTTATCCAAAAAAGACACAACGACCCCTAAACTTTTGGCAGACGGGATGTCATGCACTGAGTTCACCTCCCTAATGAAGGCTTTGCAAGAGAAGTTGGATTCTCGAAACATCGGCCCTCCGTGGATGGAGGGGAAAATGGCCATGCGTTCTGAGTCTTGGAATTCGGGGGGCTTCTCTTGATGATTATTAGCCCCCCGTATCGGAGGGGTTTCAACGTTATTCTTTTGCTAAACGAATTGGGAGAGGTAGCCTCGGCGAATCAGACCTTCAAGTTCTTCTTTGAGGGCTCGGTAGTTGTCGGTGGTATGTCCATGATCTCTATGAAATGCGCACCACTTGTTCTTATATCTTTTTTTGCTAGTTGTGGTCATCTTGGGGGGAGGGCAGATTATTTCGTCCTTTTCAACTTTCAACTTTCATGAGGATAGCTGATACGCTTACGTTAAGGAAAATGAACTTATCGAAGCGTGATGCTGGAGGAGGCCGGTGTTGGGCTGCACCGTCTTTTTGAGACTTCCTGGGTGCTTCCTCGCTGGTATTCTTCTGTTTGTTCCCGGAAGATGGATCTTTCTGACCTTGAGGTACTTGTCACTCATCTCCAGGAGCTCGGTGAAATCTTTAGGAGGCATTTTCGCAAGGGAGGCCTTCTGATCTTTGTGAACGACTATGTGGCGGAAGGCAGCAGCCGCAAATGACCAGTCCAGGGAGGAGATAGACCTTGCTTCGGCTATAAAGCACTTGACCAAGTCTTTTAGCTACTCTCCCACACTTTGCTTTCATTCCAACAGAAGCACTTGTTTTTTTAGCTTTGCGGATGGTGCGCTATGAAGAGCCCCTCGAGTACCACTCCCTCGCCGATCCCTTCAAGGTTGCGGGGAATGTTCAGCACAGGAGCGCATCCGTGGTGTTGTAGATCATCATGAGAGTTTTAAAACTCTCAATATGATCGTCCGGATCAGATTCACCATTGTCAGACTCAAACTGAGGATCTTTGAAGTTCTTTGGAGTGGATGCATTGAGGATGGATTCGTTGAAAGGAGACCGATTAGGGTATAAGCCCTGCTGGAGCGGTTCCCTTCATGCTTTATCTGTTCCAAACAATCCTCCACTTCTCAGATACGGCGAAGGACTTGATCGTCCCTCCCCGTGGACCTAGTTGATACGCTGGACTCTTCTTCTTTTGATAGAGTAGAGTGGCGGTTCTGAGTGTCGACCCTGATCATGAGTACCTCGAATGGCTTGAAGGATGTCGTGCTTGAAGTTTTAAATTTCGGCCCTAGTGACAGGGGCCTCTTTTTCTTTGTTGCTCTTGGGATGCTTTCAACTTTCATAAGTCGGGCTTTCTTCTTCACTACACCCCCGATGAGAGGCGCGTCTTGATTTATGCCTTGAAGGAGAGTTGCTTCACACGAGGAGCTTGTTAACGAGGAGGGTTGGCCTGACGGCTTGAGGCCGCTGCTTTCCCTTTTTCCTTCGGTGGCATGACGGGAAAACTCGGTGTTTCTCATGGCAAGATCGGTTCTGAGATGTAGATCTGTGTAATTTCCCACAGACAGGCAATTTGTTGCTGCTTATTTTGATGTGGGAACAAACAGATAGTGAATTTATATTTCAAGGAAATTACTAAAGATTTGACCTTTGATCGTCGTCGTGCAAAGTGGTTGGATCTCCCTGTGATTGAATCTGGGTCGTTGAAAGAGCTACTGGATCAGGATCTAATGGCGCTGGCGAGGCTGATGGACTTGCAAACAAGCCTGAAACACCAGGGTTGGCCCCAGCAGACCCCCCGATGCTTAAGTGAGGACAAGGCTGACAATTGGCTTGTAATTACTACCAAATTCTTGATTCTTAATGACCATGCCTAAATTCAGTAAAGCTACAACCCATTAATCGATTACTTAAACTAGGTGTTTGGGCAAAAAACTGGATATTTGTAATGTATCTGGAGATGCTAGATCCAAGTAGGTTTATATCTTCAGAACATATTATTTAGATATACACTCACATATTTATAAAAAAATCCCATATCAGTCTTGTGTTTGCCAAGTCATAGGATTTTGATTTTGACTGCCTGTTAAATAATTACTCAGTTAAGAAAAATCTTCAAGTAATTTGTGGAAGCTTTAACTTGTATGATAAACCTATTCCTTATATTTATTGCTGCTACGTTTGCTTATAGTGTATTGTAATTCATATATGGCATCAAACTTAACTGGTCGTGGTAGATCATATTATTTAGATATACACTCACATATTTAAAAAAAAAATCCCATATCAGTCTTGTGTTTGCCAAGTCATAGGATTTTGATTTTGATTGTCTGTTAAATAATTACTCAGTTAAGAAAAATCTTCAAGTAATTTGTGGAAGCTTTAACTTGTATGATAAACCTATTCCTTATATTTATTGCTGCTACGTTTGCTTATAGTGTATTGTAATTCATATGTGGCATCAAACTTAACTGGTCGTGGTACTTTATCAGGACCCTTTGGAATCTGGTTTATATCTTGTAGCGACACCTATTGGCAATCTTGAGGATATCACCTTACGGTATGTCTTGAAGCTTGTCACAATATATCTGGTGTTCATTGTTTTATTTATTTGCATCTAGGTTGCAACCCTGTTAGCATTGAATGATTAAATTTGATTACTTTGTCTTTTCTCAGTAAAAAACAATCTTGTCCTCTTAAGAGTTCAAATCTTCCATAGTAATTGAAGCCTACAGAAAAGTAATGTAAATATAATTAAATGAGTTGGGAACTACAAGTAAGGCCTTGCCAAAAACTGGCTACTTGGTAGATTGTTATACCTACCTTTTCCATCCATAAAGTTTCAGTCCAGTTAAACTGGATAGATGGTGGGATTCAGATTGTGAATCTAAGTACACATTTTGATATTAACAAATTTTTTTATTTTATTATGGTATTCTCTTACCGTTACCTAATACTTGCATTTGTGGACTGTTACAAGATTATTTCCTCATTTCTTTAGAAGTTTCAATTTTGTTTTCGCTTCTGATCAGTTCTATATTCATCACAATGGTACCAAGTGCAGTGCATTAAGGGTACTCAAATCTGCAGATGTGATACTAGCTGAGGATACAAGGCACTCCGGCAAGTTGCTTCATTACTACAGTATCAAGACTCCTCTTGTAAGTTCTTAGTTTCTCATGATGTTCTCTGTCTTGAATTACTCTTACTCAAGTATAGTGTTTGGAAGAAATTTGTATTTAGTTCCTCTAAACTTGGTATTGCAGCTTAGTTACCACAAATTTAATGAATCTCACCGTGAGGCTATGATTGTACGGAGGCTACAGCAAGGTCAGACTGTTGCATTGATTAGTGATGCTGGTACACCAGGCATTAGTGATCCAGGCGCAGAACTTGTAGGTATCTCTTAGGTGATGGAACTGCTAATCCAAAATTAAATACTCCTGTTATCTCTGATGCGTTAATTTACGTATTTTTTTGGAATATTACACTGATTATGTAGTCAGTTACTCATTCTCAATAGAATTTATCCTTAACTCAGACACAAACTAATTTATTCGCAAGTTATAGGTCACATATAAAGATGAAAAAAACACATGCAAACTAGAATATTCAGAACTTGCGAACTATGAATAACTTGCGAATTAACTCAGACACAAACAAACATTCATACTATGAATCCAAAAAACTATACCTTCAAATGGGGTAACATCCTATACCTCTCCAAAAAGTATGACCTGGACAAACATTCATACTTTTTTCATCTCCCTCTTCATTTTTGCTCTCTCCTAGCCTGCAATTGGCTGCAAATATTCATAACATCCTATACCTTCAAATGGGGTAAGGGAATGACTCTTGCAGCAGTTGCATATATGAAGAAACAAAGCTAATTTGAAATTTCAAAATTTGTCTTCACTTTTATGGTATGAGATGATTCACTAGTTCAAGGTAATAATACAAGAGAGAGATCCTCTTTCTAGCTGCAGTTCCCATTTGTTTTTGAACTATTTCTATCAATCAATATCATTTTTATTGATTCCTTTCATTTAACAGCTTTAACTCTCTTTGCTCCGACAGGTCCATCCCTCAACCATAGTCTCTTTGGTCTTTGATCATTTTTTTACCCTTCGGTGCGAATCAAACTGAATAATTTTGTATATAATAAACAAATAACTTAGAGATGTTAACTCAATCATTAATTTGGTCAATCCATTTTTAATTCCCTTAATTTAGGTTTTGTGTGGCTATTAGAGCTATTTGCCATCGATACGAATGCGACATTTTTCATTTTAGCGTATCCCTGATTTCTGTCAACACTTCAACTGTTCCATAAGTTGATAATATTGTTCTAGTGTCCATTCTGTTTCTTATTGTGCTAACTTGATTATGAGTAATGTTAATTTGAATTCATTATTTAACCATTTCTTTTCCAGTTTCCGATACCCTTATTCCAAGAAAAACCATTTTAGTTCTGGTCTTCTTGCAGTGTGTAGTTCAATTTATAGTTTTGATTACTTAAAGAAAAAAATGCTTGCATCTCATTGAGTAGCCCAAAATCTTGGAAGAGCTAGTAGCAATGTTTGAAGGTAGAGATGTTGTAGCATGTTAGCCAACAAGTTTACTTGTCGACTGGTGGAATTCGGTCACATATTTGGCATATTTGGTAAAAATTAGGGTGTTATGTTGGATATACATTTTTTCCCCTGTAAATGTGATGTGTGGAGTATTGACTCTTACATGCATTCATTTATGCCCTAATTATCTTCTATAGACTGCAAATAATTAATTTATAACTCAAATATATAGGCATCCGCACATAGTTGCATGCATTACATATCGAAGTTTATGTATATCTTTAACTGATTAAAATGCACAATTATGACTAACCTAAGACAACATGCATCACACAATTTGTAAATTAAATTTTAAGCTGTCACCATATTAATTACTTAATCAAGATATAAGTATTTAATAATGTAAATCACACAAGCATCAAATTCATCGATTAAACTTTTTTTTGTTTATTTAACAACTAGATTTGCCCGTGGCCACGTGCCTACGGCACGTCTTCAGAACGATACAGTATATGAAAAGTCTTGTAAACAGTAAATCAACAATTATGTAGCTGAAGTTTGAATAGTGTAACAATAATTAGTTGTAAATAAAAGTCCATATTTCCATTAGTATATGGTGAAAAATAATTATAAATTAAGGTATAAAAGTCCATACCCCCCCCCCCCCCCCACACACACACACACACACACACATAAATGCATACATATATATATATATATATAGAGAGAGAGAGAGAGAGAGAGAGAGAGAGAGAGAGAGAGAGAGAGAGAGAGAGAGAGAGAGAGAGAGAGAGAGAGAGAATTAAATAAATAAATGAGTTGTTTGGGGGGGGATTTGAATTTGAGTTTTGGGGGAAACTTTTGGAGGGAAAATGTGTTTTGTAATGTTAGATCTGGGCCTTTGATTTTGGGGGGATTGAAGGAGAGCCACTTGATAGCTTTCTTTGAGGGGGGGGGGGGGATTTGAATTTGAGTTTTGGGGAAAACTTTTGGGGGGAAAATGTGTTTTGTGATGTTAGATATGGGCCTTTGATTTTGGGGGGATTGAAGGAGAGCCACTTGATAACTTTCTTTGTGTTTTATTATATAGATTCTTTCTTGGTTGCTTTCTTTTTTTAGTCTCTTTCACGCTGGGAAAATATTGGTGCACCATTGTTCAGATGATCCTACATAAATGAGTGGTTTTCACCACTGAATCTCTTAGAGAAATGCACCTCGGCATGATCCATTCGGTTTTCGAGGAGATCTAGAAAATCACCGGTTCATGTAGCTTCATGTGAACCATGGTGCACCAGAAATTTTTCCTTCACACTGTACCTGTGAGATCTGCTGCTAATAGTGATTTATCATCAATTTCTGTCTTTTGCCCCTCACTATTTGACATGTAGAACCAAAGACCTCAGTAGGCCCATAATGTGTCCTTCGGTAATGGGTAGGGTCCCGGCGCACGTATTAAATAGCTGATCTATTGGATCTATGATGTATAGGAGAAAGATCTAATGGACCAAAAGGTAATGGGTCCAAATTTCCTATCCACAAGGGTTCCAGATCTATTAGTATGTGGATAACTTTGTTTTATTTTTTAAATTCTTCTACAATTCATTTACTGTTCTCACCATGAACTTGCATAAATCACAAAATTGGCACTTTCATAGTTTATTTTTGCACTGCTGATATCATGTTTGTAGTTGAATTTAAAGTGAAGACAAAAAATTCTAAGCAGTTTAATATTCACTTGATATGACCACTGTGGTCACTTTTTTCTTGCATATTTGGTGCATGACTTCTTATTAAATGTATGGAGTATTTGTTTAAATAGTGGATACCCACGAAATTGACACTTCAAATAGAAGTTACATCCTATCAATCTAAAAGGTTGAAATCAATGTTTTAAATCTTATATTATTATAGGCAAAATTGTGTGCGAATGAGAATATCCCTGTGATTCCTATTCCTGGGCCATCTGCATTGCTTGCTGCAATTTCTGCATCTGGGCTGCCAATGAATGAATTTACATTTGGTAACAATAAATATTGTCCCGTTCTATTAACTCGTTATACCTTTTTGAGAATTTTGTTTTTGTTTTTGATCATTGGGTTGAATTTTCCAATCATCCAGTTGGGTTTCTGCCTAAGCAGGCAGGATCAAGAAGAGAAAAGCTGCTGCTTGCGTCAAATCAAACAGCAACACAGTTATTCTTTGTTCCTCCTCATAAGCTTCAACAGTTTTTGGATGAGGCCCTTCCAATATTTGGGGAGACAAGGTAATGAAAAAAAAAGTAGATTCTCACTGTATTCTGTTATCAAATCTCTCGCAAATTGTTTGCTGACGATTAAGTAGTACTTTGTTGGTCATGGCACACAAAAACTTTCCTACTTCTGGCCCATTAAAAAATCTCATACAGCTCCAGTCAAATGGTGAAATGCCGATCTTTGATTTAATTTGTGTGATATATGTATTACCTTAAATCTTACTGGTTGATGACTTGCCTCTATCCTGCCACTTCTGATGCTGTCTGTTCTCGTATCTAAATATAAGTGCAATTTTTCACCAATATGTATACATGTTTGCAGATACATCCTGCATACATGCACGTACCTAAACCCCATGCACTGTTGGAAATGCATTTAAGTTTTTTTTCTTTTAAACTTTATATGTTTATTCAAGTTATTCAAGTATGTCTTTATGCAGTTAGTAGTGTATATATCTATTTTGATCTGTTGGAATCTTTAGAAATAATGTTGGTACTTCGAACCTATTTACATAAATATAATTAACAAACAAAACATCCATAATTTTACAAACGCATTTTTTACTCAAAACTTGATATCTCAGTGGACTAAAAATCGGTCTGGGCGCCGCCTAGGTGCTAGGTGGTCCCCAGACGACTCGCCTAGGCTCTAGGCATTCGAAAAAATCAGGTTGGCTTATTGGGCAGGTCCAGGCGGGTCCAGGCGGCCTAGGCGGATCCGGATCATAAAATAGAGCTTAATCCGATCTGACCCAATCTGGACTCATTTAAAAATAATTTTCGGGTCTAGAAGGAGTTAGAGACTTGGTTCATATTAGTAGCAGTAGTAGTTCTTAGGTGGTGTCTTTTTCTTGTAGTAGTAGGTGCGGTTTGGTTGTTTGTTTTCATCTTGAAGATTTAGCATTATTGTTCTGATATCAACTTATAAATGAAACAGGATGACAACAATCTTTCTGTATTCAAAAATATATATACTTATATAGCTACTACATATTTAGACAATCATCAGATTAGGAAGAGATGATTTCTTTATTTTTTCCCCAAAATTGTTTTCATAGAAGATCACACAACCCAACATTACAAATTGTAAGTTGAAGTTCACTGAAAACCACCGGTACAACACTGTTTACCTCTAAGATATCAAATCTATTGACACTTTTGATTATGAAAAGATAAGTCAATCCATATTTCAAAATAGACAGACTAGAACTAGTATAATAGTTTATTTTCTCGATACATCTAATTAAGACATTAAAAATACTGATGGGAAGCAATACATTATCCTGACAAATAATTGCTTTACCAAAATCTGTTACCAAAACCAACACCTTGATGCAATTGTCTTTTAGACCATCTAAAGCTCATCTTGCAATAGCAAGGAGAAAAATCAAAAGTAAGAATGAGGAGCAATAAAGAGCATGATAATACATAATGGAACAACAAAATAAAACAAAAGATAAATTGGGACAAAAATAAACTAAACTAAAATAAATAAATAAATAAATAAATAAGTAAAAAAATGCCTAGCGTCTAGCTGCCTAGGCCCCGCTTACAAGGTCTAGGCGCTAGGCCCGCATCGGCCGCCCGACTACCGCCCAACGACTTTTAGAACACTGATTAGAACAAACAATAGATAGTAAAATAGTTGTATAAATAATAAAACAGAATTTGATAAATTGATTTTTTTTTTCTATCCTTTTTTTCAACATCCATTTCCTCCAATTTAGAAACAATTAATTTTTGTTACAGACTAAACACTTGTAGCTTAAAACTGCTCTGAGCTGAATTACCCCGTGTTTGTTTTAAGTGAAATTATTCACAAACAATAATCATATTTCGAACTTATTATAACTCTAAATCATAACTAGTCACAAACTTATTCAATATATTACCCGCGAATTGGCTGAACCAGGTTCATTTTGAACCATCGGATCGAGAGACTTCTTCCTTTTCTTAAGAAAAATTGAGTGTTGAAATCAAGTTTCAAACCTGGCAACACCCAGATTAGTATTGCACTAACTGAGATGCCCTTGGAGCAACATTGACATAAGATATTTTAAAGCATATATAATCAAATATATTATTAATGATTCATTGTATGTAAGTAAATCAAGATCTTCTCTTATATTGAACCGGGTCAATTAAAGAAAATCGGGGCGAACTGGGAAAAACCAAACTGCCCACCTTTCCGGGTCAAAGGCTGATTTGGTTTTAACACTATAGTCTGGCAACACCCCAAATTTACACACCAACTAACCAAGATGCCCTTTGAGTAATTTTGACATAAGATAACTTAAATTGTATGTAATCAAATATATTATTAATGATTCATTGTATGTAAATAGATTAGAATCCCCTCTTATGTTGAACCAGGTTCAATTAAAGAATACCGGGGTTGAACCGGGAAAAACCGAACTGCCCACCTTTCCGGGTCAAAGGCTGGTCCGATTATAACAACATTGATTTACAGGTAGTGTTCTACCATAACTCCTATTTAAGGTATGGTTTCTATATGATTTAGACTAAAATAAATATATAAATAATATTTAAATAACAAAAATAATAGGTCGATTTTCATGAAAGTTTTTGTTAGTCAAGAATGATTTTGGCCCATTTAACAAATTTTCAAGCTTCACAAGCACCATTCCCATCATTTTCTTTTCTTTTCAAGCGTTAATTGTTGTTCGTCTGATTGTATAAAGCTTAAACCATCTAACCAAGATATTAGGTCTGGGTACTTGCCAATTGCCCTGATTATCTCTAATATCATCACATGTCCAAATGGATATATAGTTCATTACCTTCTCATAAATCCGTTGATTATTATTAATCAGGTTTGGTAAAATATTTCAAATTCAGTTGTCTTTGTGGTGGATATTCGAATAAGAGAGTATAATTTGTTATCAAGATATCTTCTACCATGTATTTGTTTCAAGAGTAATATTACTAAAAAATGGTCAAAACACCACATTCATGATTAGTATATTAACATCATCAGACGCCCAAAATTCCATGAGGAATTGTTCAAATAATTATGAATATGCGGATCTTCCTGTGGCAACTGGACGTCAAGTTGTGACATACTTAAGGAAGACCAAGGTAGTAAGGTAAAAAGAAGAACCAATAATATTTTTATTTTGGTAATGCGCTATAGCCCCAAAAATTCATTAATAAGAGAAAAAGTCTTCAACGTGCTAAGATATGTACACAAAGATAAGCATTGCAGTCATACATCAATATCACTTAATTAAGTATGCATAGACAATTGTATATAGAATATTAAGGTTCAAGAGAAGGACCTAAAGCTTAGTGAGAAAAAAGTAGGAAAGCCATTCACTTCAAAAAGTTTGTTGATAATGAGACTTGAGTAATTGTCAGAGTGGAGCTAACATAGAAGCAGTAAGAAGCATTACTGGCCCTGACAAAAGACGGAAGTAGCATAGAAGTAAGACAGCAGCAGCCGCGGTAAGGAAGTAACAACAGTATCAACTAGTAGATAGTAATAACAACTAGCTTTGCTTGGCAGCAGAGCACCATAGGGAGAACAAAAAACTTCATGACTTTGCTCCTGTTTCTGAAGAGAAATAAATCATATAGAAGGAATTGAGTCTCTTGTATAAAATATAGTGGTGTTAATAGGGAGTATGGCATCCTTGGATACGTGGTCCGCAACAAAGTTAGCCTTGCATAAGTAGTGTTGAAATGGTATTTCCTTCGTTTGATTAACAAGAGAGTAGATAGATTGCAAACTTGTCCAAGTGTTCCAATTAGACTTATGGAAAAATTTAACCTTGTTGATTTATATAGGGAATCGCCTTCCACAATGTATTGTTGCCTAGTCCGAATAGGAGTGGTGGAATTTAAAGCCCATTTGAATTTTGGTGTTGGTTGAAGTTGTTTTAGGGATAGATTTTAGGCCAATAAGAAGGATACAGCCTTTTCTAATACAAAATTTATGCCCACAAGTAGTATTAGATGTTGCTACTTGCTCCATCAAAATTTGTTTTAAGTGAGGGTGCAGTAGGGATGTCCAAATGATGGGGTTAGAAACAGATTTTGGGATTTGATTTTTGTTGTGGAGATTAAGTTGTTCCTGTATCAGAAGTTTAGTTTTAGAAATTTAGTTGTAGACTAGTCACTGCTAAGAGAAGGTGGTAAGGTGTCAGAGGTATTGAAGCAAATTTGATTTATAAGGATCCATATTGAGTTGAAATAGTAGAAAAGTAGGCTCCCAATGGTTTTAGGGTTTATTTAAAGATGTGTATGGCAAAGGCAAATATGGGTCAGTAAATCAATTATGGAGGGAGGTTTATACCGAACCCTACTAATTGGAGATATGGTCCCAGAAAGATAGTATGATACGACAACGATGCAAGAGTAGATTCTAGGAGTAGCCCACCCTACTTTTGTGACTGCTTTGATGGATGTTGAAAGTGATGGGCCTCAATGGCTAACAATGTGAGTAGGCTTATTGGACAGAAATGCTCTCATCGGAGAAGGATAGAACACTAGTTGGTTTTTTGGGTTATGCAGAGTTTTAAATCGATATTACTATTTTCCAAAGGAAAGACGGGACAAGTGAGTATATTTAGAGTCCATATTGTGGAAGGAGATCCATAACGGGGTAGTTGGTAATTAGGGAGATGTCAAAAGTGGGAGGGAGGGATACTAATGGAAGAGTAAAGATCTAAGGATCAAACCAAATACTAGTCTGGGTTCCATTGCCTATAAACTTAATAGTGTGTCCCAACATCCAGTGCATTTGTCTCCATATGAACTTCCATGCAGCACAAGATTTTGGAGAGCTAGGAGAGTGAAAGAGTGGTTTGCATTTGGCCTAGATGAGTTGTGCCCAAAGAGAAATTTTACTATCCGAGTAGTATAAAAGTTGTTTTGCCAATAAACACTTACAAAAGCTTTGGATATCCTTAGTTGTAAACCCCCTGAGAAAGCGGTGTACTATCCCAGCTAATTTAGTGAATTTTCCCTTTACCCAAAATGAAATTTGAGATGGTAGATTGAATTTGTTTAAGGACAAAAACTGAAACTGATGTTGATGAGGACATCAATTTTGTTTAGTTTATTTTGAGATTTAGCCATATGTAGTAGTTTTACAATTTGCACCATTTTCTTTTATGCATTAGAATATTTTTGAGATTTTTAGAATATTTAGAGATTTGTATCAAGATTTGTTTTGAGCCTATATATAGGCCTTGAGATTAATGAGAAGTTATGCTATTCTTGATAAAAAAAATTATTGTGTGTTGAGTTACTGCTCTTCATCCCTCTTCCTTTGTGTGATACAATTGAGAGAATTATTAGGGTTTGTGATAAATCCTAATAAAATTTAGGGTTTGTGATAAACTCTAAAACTACCCCCAAATCCCCAAATCCACTTCAACCTATTTCCCAAATAAAATTAAATCCAAACCCTAATTACCCTGATAATCATCTCAGTCGTCACCCCCTTCTCCAACTTCTTCATCTTCCTCTTGAATCCCATAACCCACTCCCGTATTGCCAGCAGCCTCCATCATCCTCCACCTCGACGCCATCCTCCCCCTTCCTCGTCGCCGTCGAACCATCCCCGAAACCCCCGCTGCTCTCCGTCGCCCTCACACTGTCGTACCGCTGTCTCCACCACCTGAACACCCTGTCCTGACCTTTTCGTCTTCTTCTACCTCTGCTCTGCTCCTCGACCACTGCACCTGCCACTCCATGCCTTCACCATGATGCTAGTGCCTCGCCACCGTGCGCGCAACCTCAACCCCCGCTCCCTGCCTCCAGCCGCCGTCGAATCCCCTTGACCGCCCTCTTGCTGGCCCATTGACCGCCGTGCCGCTCCTCGCCCCTCGCTGCCAATCTGAGATCTAACACTAGTTGTTCGAACCCCGGTATACTCTTTCCACTTTTCAAATATTTGTGTTGTACTGCCTTATCATTTCTATTCTATTACTTGATTTATCCGTCGTTCACAAATATTGAGAGTGAGTATTTCTACTTGCTAATTAGAGTACAGATCAATATCGCATCTTTTACTTGCTAGAATGCTTAGAGATATAATCATTGATTGTTAGAACTGAATTGTTAATTGGGCATGTTAAACTTAATTCAATTTTTGAAAATCCATCGAACCGATTAACTATTTTAATTCCGAACTTAATCCGCATTACATGTTAGTAAAATTAATCCTTTAAAATTCTTGAAAATTCTCTATTTAGGGTTAAGTTTTACATCAGATGTACTTTTAAATATGTATGATAGGATAAGAGGTAAGAATGATTTTAGCATAGGTGATTCTACTCGGGAAAAGAAATGTAGTTATACTGCCATTGTGCGAGTTTGTTAGAGATTTTGTTGAGAAGTGTGAAAGTGTTAATAGTTGGAGTCCTCCGAGTGATGGGATCTCCAAGATAGGTAGAATCCTTGTTGGAAATCTTGTAGTGAGAGGTTTTGCCAATGTGCGGGAAAAGGATAGGATAATGTGATCAAGGTTAACATGAATTGAAGATTTTTTCCAATTGTTTTGTTGTTCTGATGAGGTGCAATAATTATTAAGGATATGATGAATATAGTTGATTTCATACTCATCACATCTTATAAAAATAAGTGTCATCAGCAAAAAATGTATGTGTGATTTTCAGGGGGGCATTCGTGGGAGAATATCCCTTAAGAAGGTCAAGTGAGGAGGCTTTTGTTTGGTCATAGCATAAGGGCATTAGACAAGATAGATAGGGTGATAATGGATCACCTTGCCTAAGGCCATTAGTTGTCTTGATGGCATTCAAGAAATAATTGTTTTCAAGAAGGTGACATTTGTTCCAAGAAAAGCAAACAAGGTTCCAGTTTATGCCATTCCCAGGAAAGACCGTAGTTTGCATGATAAAATTAAGGAAATTCCACCAAATTCTGTCAAAGGTCTTCTAACATGTCAAGTTCAAGGATGAAGTGTTGGTACCGTCCATTGGTCGAGTGGATGGAGTGATTGATTCCTTGGGCGATGAGTTAGGATGTGCATCAAGAGTTGGTAGTTATCGTCTTGCCCCAACTTTTGTACAAGAGAATGCACAAATGAAACATCCCCCAGAATGGCTAAGCGATACCAACTTGTCTAATGCGCCGATGGAGAGAATAGAGAGCAAAGAAACGTGCACCCACATACTCGCAAGAAGAGGCCTCCGCCAATGGAATCTTGACCAAGGGAATTTCAAGACACCCTCGAAACTCAATATTTGCATCGTCCATACCGTCGAGAAAGGCTTAAAATCGTCACGAGAATATGTCATGGGAGATGGAACATAATATGACTCGTCGGGGGAGGCCTCCACTAACACTTCTTTGGTGGCAAAAGAAATGTGTGACTCAAGCCACAAGACAGAGGCTAAGCAGTTAAAATCCCCGATTACGCTCGATTAATTCCCGATTAATCTCTAATCGGAGGCTAGGCGATTATTTTTTTAGCGATTTATAATATTTCAATAGTTAGCGATTTAATCGGGTATAATCGGCCGATTAGTTGCTAATCGACCGATTTTAAGTGGCCGATTAACCGATTAAATCTCTTCCTCTAATTTTCATGCTCGTTTGCATTATTTGAGCTCAATTCGGCCCAAACTCAATTCCAAAGTCCTTCTGGTCCTCGCGCAAACCCAAATCCAACATGTCGCCGCTCTCTTCTTCTTCCTTGCGCAAATCCAAACTGATTCTCTTCTTCTTCCTTGAGCAAACCCAAACCCGATCCGCCTTCACTCCACCCGTGCCGTCGCATACTTGACGGCCCGCATCTGCTGTACCTCTCCTCTTGCTGCTCGCGCTGCTCCTCCTTCCTGATTGTTTTTGTTTGATGGAACCGATCAGCAAACTCAACCTGACTCGACTCGACCCACGTCCAGAATCTAAAATCAGCTCAAACCAAGTACTCTTTTTTTTTCTGTCTAACTATATGTTCCTATTTGACCGGACGATGACCTATTGAGTGATATTCTTGCATGACTCGACAGAGTGGAATCGATAGTGGTAGGGAGGAGTGAAGAGAGCAACGACGGCGTCGATTGAGCAGGAGAATGAGATTGCTTGATACCATGAAAATTATCCAGAACCAAAATCAATATTCAAAGAGGAATCAAAGAGAAATTAAAGAGGAGAGAAAAGAGGGCTAGTGTTTCCCATTTCTGCAAATGTTCCAGTTAGCACTGTCACATTTACCTGAGATACGAACTCGATATTGGTCCAAATATTGGACCGGAACCGACCCGATTCTAGATGGGTAGGATTAGCGTATGATGATTTTGGACCCGATCGGACCCGGCCCCACCTGGCCCCGACCCATGGACACGTAAGTAGACCTATTACTTAATTTTTAATATATTAGAACAAGATAGTTGTATGTGTTAAATTTTTTTTTAACTTTTTTGATAGAAAATAAAGCTTAATATATTCATATAACTTAATAAAGAGTGTGCAATCGATTCTTTTACTCCCAATTTGCATCTCATAATCTAATTTTATAAATCAACTTACTTATATTCATTTACATATTAATTAATTTTACTTTCACTTTCAGTACGTAGCTAATTCATGTGGCTCTCTAAAGAAAAAAATATGTTTGGAATTTGAATATTGAAAACTTTTGTAAACATCGAAAAAATAATTATTGTCGTATATTATTAGACCCATTTGGTACCCGGGAACCGATTGGACCCGAACCGGACCCGGAAAAATTAAATAGACCCAGATACGGACCCGGACCCGGACATGTTGCCATAGGGCAAGGTCCGGGTATCTCACTACCCGACCCGACGTGATAGCAGTGCTAGTTCCAGTCTACTTACAATTGGTAAAAGTCTAAACTACCCTTACAAATGTGTATAATTACTCTAATATCGGGGATGTTGGCGGCAATAGTTCGGGTGTCAGCTTAGGCGGGATTGAAGGTGGTAGGGATGTTGGTATGAATAAGAAAAAAAGTGTAGTGATTGATAGTACGGAGGGAATAGATATTTCGGTTGCTGGGTGTAAGTTGAAAAAGGTTTGAAAAGGAGTTGCAAACCGTGGTAAGAGTTTGTCTTCGGATAACCACTTTTCATGGGTGAGAATATAATAATAGTTGATAGTCAAAGTTTCATCAATGGGTTATAACCTTTTTTTCATAAACAGTGATTAAGTTAAATTCTGTAACTCTATCTCTATTAACAAATAAATATGCATGTCTAAATTTAAATTAAAAAATGGAATCTTTGAGTAGCGCACACACCTTTCTTACATTCTCTTTGTTGACATCTTTAATCATGATAGCTTGTATGTGTATTTTTACCCAAACTCAGTTTGACGTTGGAAGCTGATGATGGATATTGTTATTTGATATTTAACAGATTGTGCGTTATTGCTAGAGAATTGACTAAACTTCATGAGGAGGTAAAAGCGTATGATTTTGTTTTGGTACATATCATTTGATATCCATGCAAGAACAAGGGGGTTAATTGCAATCTAACTCTTTTGGGCTATGATATTTCTAAGATAAAGACCTCCAATTTTGCAGTCCCAGCAAATGGCTGCAATAGTGCATGCATAGAGAAGCAAATATTGCCTCCCCATGTGAACAGAACTGCATTAAGAAGAAAAAAGCGAAAGACATCAGAAGACTTTAACGAAAAACAACAATACAATCAAAAGATATGAAGAGGAATGCTAATTAGACTACACGCACACACACATGCAAACCGGCATGGCTTGTAGTATGGTACATGCCTGCTTGGAGCCACTATTGTTTGTTCTCCTTTGACCCAAAATGCAAATTTGGATTTGAACTTTTGAGGAAATTTGATCTAAAATGCAAATCCTCAAAAGTTTGAATTGCCTTTGGCAATTGTTTTTTCTACCGCAAAAGTGGTGTGGGTCCCCTTGCTGACATCATCTGTTTTTTGCAAAAGCTGCTGTCAGAATGTACAGTCCCCTGGGAGCAGTAAATTTTGGCGCCCTTCTGTGCAAAAAAGGATGATGTGGGCATGGGGGCCGACATGACTTTTGCAAAAAAGTCATGCAACTGCCGAAGGTTCAAATCCATAAAATTTGCAATTTGGATCAAACTTCCTCATAAGTTCAAATCCAAACACCCCCTCAGCCGTATAGAACTGAATTTGTTCCAACTTCCAAGCATTTTACACACTTCTCTCCTTACTGTTAGAGTTGGTCATGCACAAAGATCATTCTCATCATCATGAGAGTATGGGTTTAGGGTGTATACATCTCTTGTTATTATTTATTTTTGGGAGATAAATAAGCTTTTGAATCTTGGGAACTCAACTCTTGTTGGCCTTTCATATTATTACACATCTTCTGTAACCATCACACAAGAAATCATGATCTCTCACTTCTTCATGCCATATCAAAAGCATTAGCAATGTGGTTTTCTTCTTCCCTGGAACAATGTTTTTTACATCCTCAAGTCTTCCAATGCATACAGAAGTTATCCTCTTCTGAGTTTAAAGGCTTTTCTTTATATTTTTGGTGTGGCATTCGTTCAAGTCACTCCTTTCATACAATCGTACTACACTTCTGGTTAATTTTAAGTATTTCCAGCAATTTTGTAGACCTCTTCCCCGATACTATGCTTTTCTTGTTTTCTATCCTCATTCAATTTATCTCATCCTTTCGTAATTTAACTAGTAGCTCTTACGCAAGGCTAATATTTGCGAAAATGATCTCATATAATTTTTAGTAATTTAGTATTAGAGAACCTGAAAACGGTGAAAAACAGTGAAAAAAGATATGATAGCTTGTGACCTCACAGAAGATATTGCACTATACCGAGCAGAATGGAAAACTAGGATTCATGTAGCCGACCTAACTAGTTGGGAAAAAGGCTTTGTTGTTGTTGTTGTTGTTGTTAGTATTAGAGAACCTGAAATGCTGTCCCCAACTAGTTGGGAAAAAGGCTTTGTTGTTGTTGTAGTAGTATTAGAGAACCTGAAACCTCATTCCCACTCCTTAGCAATATATGAGATACATACTTCAGTATTTGGTTTCTCCACCCATAAAAACTGGATTAGAACCACATGTTGATATATCCAAAACAGTAAAGTGCATAGATTAAGTCTTTGTGCTTTATGTCTTGTGATTTCTGTTGTGGAAACATCTAGTTCCCTGCCTCAAAAATGGAATGGTATTAACCACTTTTAGCGTTGTCTATAAAATTTGTTCAAATGGAGATGGAATTATATATCTTCCAAGTTGGATGATTTTTGGTTTTGGCATATTATTTTTTTCTAATATTCCAGGTACTAAGATGTTGTCTCATACCAGTTTTGGCGAGGTTCTTTGGGAGAAGCAAGTAGAGCATTTTCTACTCAACAACCAAAAGGAGAAATTACAATTATAATAGAAGGAAAGACAAATTCTGTTGCTGATATTCCATCTGACAGTCAACTTGAGGACAAATTAAGAGCATTGGTCTCGAACGGTCGCAGTATTTCCACAGTATGTACACTAGTTTGCATCTAATTTTGTATTATTATTATTTTTTTGTTGAAGAAAATCTAATTTTGTATTTTCCTTTGCGATATGTCCTAAGACTAAGACCATCTCCAACCATGCTAGCCATCTTTCAATTTTAGCCAAAATAGCTAATATAAAGACAAAAATATTGTTCAACGGGACTAGCCAAACCACTCACCAAAATAGATTTCTAATATTCACTCGCCAGATCTGGCGATATGTACCGCTCACTAAACTTCTTCCCAAAACCACAAAATTGCGAAATCGCGAAATTGTGAAATCAATCGTGAAAATTGCAAAATCAATCACGAAAATTGCGAAATCAATTGCGAAAATTGCAAAATCAATCGCAAAAATGGCAAAATCAATCACGAAAATTGCGAAATTAATTGCGAAAATTGCAAAATCAATCGCAAAAATGGCAAAATGAATTGCGAAAATTGCAAAATCAATTGCAAAAATGGCAAAATCAATCGCGAAAATTGCGAAATCAATCGTGAAAATTGCGGAATCAATTGCAAAAATTGCGGAATCGCGGAAAATTGCGACATTTATATTTCTGTTGTTGCAGAATCGCGGAAATCAATCACGAAAATTGCGAAATGTTATTTTTGGGATTGGAAATTTTATTTTGTATTGGGCTTTTGTGGGCTTTTATTTTATATTTTTATTTTATTTTATTTTGGACTTTAAATTATTAATGGTTATTCAAAATAGATAACATGGTTGGAGTGGAGACTTTTTTCGCTAGCTAAATTATCCATTTGTTATCCATTTTTGACAATTTAGTTAGCCAAAATAGCTAACGTGGTTGGAGATGCTCTAATTTTTTGAGAATTTCTCCTCGTTTTTGTGAACATTGATCACGTATCTTCTTATACTAGCTACAAGCGTACAAAGGAATATGTGACCCAAAAGATGATATTCCTTACACTTAGCTACAAGACTAGTCAGACACGTTTACTTTATTTTAGAGTAAAATATTCTGCTGGTATTTAGAATACTAACAACGTGCTTCATAATCTCGCGGGGGTGAATGCGGGAGCAAGATTAGAATAATACTGTATAACTTCAATGATTTTGCAACTATTGTTATCGTATCTTCTGCAAGATTTGACCTGAACATTGCATGAACTTGAAAAATTAATTGGTGTACTTAGAGATAATAAGTATACAGAAAATAATATAAGAAGTAGTGAAATAGATAGGTTGACATCCTCTTACATTGTTCAAAAGTCAAACCCAGCTATTTTGAAATACTACAAAATATTTGCATGACGTGGACGTAATCTTTGTTGCTCTTTTGTACTATGTTATTTGATATAGCTAGGCGGGGAATATGTAACTTGGGAAAATAAAATCACAAGCAAACGTTAATACTAAACGATAGACATTCATTTTTTTGTGTACGCTTGATAAAAAGGAAATGAAATAAGAAACTGGTACGTATGTTTTCTTATATGCAATAGTATTTGGAGTGATGTATGAACAAACTGTGGACACATGATCCATTCTTGAGGAACGAAAAATGATTATGAGGGTCAAGCCTAAACTCCATCGACAGAATGATAATGCTTTAACTAAAAACCATCGGTTACAATTATAAGCGAAGGATATATGCAATCGAAGAATGGATTGGATATGCAAGGTAAAATATAGGTATTGCGTCAACTATGCCAAAAGAAACGCAAATGCGAATTTTACTTGTACACAATACTACTTTAGCACTATTAGCAAAATGAATTATTGGTTGTGCTAACTTTGGATGAATATATGGAAAGAAAATTACACTGCACTTCCACGTCGAAGATAAATGTTGATTGTGAAAATGTAGTGCTTGACACTATTTTGGATATAAAGTTTATCAATAACATACTGGAAAAGGAAAAAATACAGTTAATCTATAACGCAAGGAAGACTTTGAATATGTGACCCAAAAGATGAGCGGTAACCCGTGAATCATATGCGCCAACACGAACTCATGTAATGGGTCAGTGTTTTTGTTAGGGATTTCGGTTTGAATAAGTTGGTCGATTTGTGCAGGAGTTTTTATTTTTGTGGCTGGTTTTAATGTAATTAAAATGTGGGAATGGGGTATTCCTCTTTTTTGAAACTCAACCATGTACAAATATGGGGATACAGATATGGAGGATTTTTTGAATTTTACTTAACATAACAATAAATTGATTGAAAGGAAGGTTGGCAAGATAAGTTTAGCTTTCATTCTAGCCACAACTCTACTGAAACATTGCTCTTTGATTAAATCATCCAACAATCGTTTTAATTTCATGTGAAATACTCGGGCAATTCTGTCAGGGTAATCTACAGCTTGCTCCGCTCCAATTGATCGGAGAAAGTCTTTGATATCTTGCCAATTTGGATTGCATGTAAATGTGATAAATAAATCAGGTGGACCAGCCCAAGCACATATTGCCATAGCATCCTTGTGATTTTGCACCATGTATCTCGGACCACCCGTGAAAGATAAGGCAATTTACACTTTTATCCAAGCATTGTTATATCTTTATCTCCAGAGTCGAGCGTCGGCGATACCGCTGTAGAAATCACAATGTTGAACAAATTGATTGTTTCGTAACAAACACAGCCTATATCCTTCAACTGAGGTATAGCAGCCAATTACATACTGAAAAAATGCTTCCAGATTTAAATAGTGCTGTATCCTCAGCTGTGCATTGCTGAAGTCCAAAGCAGTAATATTCATTCATAGTTATGCAGGACCTATCACGTGAATTTTCAGTTATGGTTGGTTCCAAAATTTATACCAACCATTTTCACCATAGGGAAATAGCTTAGGATATTGGAGTGGCATGTAAGATTGATGGATTTCATCTATTCATTGGAAACCGTTTCTTCTGCTATAAACAGTACTATCTTGCGTTGAACCGTCTTCTAAGCCATCACCCACAATTAATGCAGCAACTTCATTGCTAGTTGGTGCATTAAATGGATGTGCTACAGTGTTATTTGCATCTAAAATGCACAACCTAAACTCATCAATTTCGTGGTGTTCATACCTGTCACAAACTGCCCTGAAATTTTTACGTATTGATTTGACCTGTCCAACAAATCTTTGATTGCACCAGCTATATCTGGGTTGAGATTTTGGCTCATACTGTTGCTGAAAGAGTTGAGCCGATTTTTTCAATCTCATGCTGTGTATCAAAGATATATAATTGGGCGAACTGTGGGGTAGTGACCTTCCCTAGGAAGTAATGAGCCAATTATCTTCTCGTTCTGGCCATGTATTCGAAATGTTTAAGGGCCTCTCCCATCGAGAATGGTATAATGTATTTTTGCCCCTATGGATGTGAATGCAAATGCACAGTTATACAATCGAATGTATTGTCGAAAGTGCTTTGCATTTTCTGATGAATTAGATGGATCAAGTATTGACTGCAAGAATGGAGGAGCTTTTTCTAACGAAGACATAGAAACACGTCCATTTTTGCAGCAAAAGGCAAAATATGGGTCAAGCCTTAATTTTGATTTAACATGCTCTTCCTTCCACATTATTGCAGCGCATGCTGGGCATGTGTACAATGGAAGTCCTAAGTTATGCCCCTCATCTAATTTATCTGTACAAAGTGACCTGTAATATAAGTCATAAAAATACTGAACGTTACCTTACTGAGAAAGACAGACATGTTAAAATAAAAAAACAAATTATTTGTCTGTTTGAAACGCAAATAATTGTTCGTATTGTTATGTAATCCAATATACCTTGAACCATGGTTTACTGGATAAAGTCGCAGAGTTGCATAATGATTGACACGCTCAAGTCGTAGAGTAACATAAAAAAATGCAAGCAACACACAAACGCAATGATGCGAAAGCTTACCATTGTTATGCTTAGATTGTGCCAAACATGCATACTCTGGGCAACATAATTATCATCTCTAGTACTATCCACATTCTCCACTTCGTGCGGAGCAGATGTGCCTGATGGTGCACCTATCTTTGTCCTCTTGTGCTGTGTGTGTTGGTTATGTTCTTGTCGCTGCTTTCGGATGCATAGACTGGAAGACTCAGGATTGGATGTCTATCGTCTATTTCCTAATATCGTACTCGCGAACAAGCTGACTTTTTCTCTCCCTTTGCTTATTAGTTAGGGCTGGTTGTTTTTCTTTTTTTTTTAATATACCGTTCTTGATCCAGCTATCTTTTTCTCTCACGCTGCGCATCAGTCAGGAGCTGAGTTTGGTTGCGCCTATTGAAATTGCCATTTATATCCATAATAATATGGCTGTAGATAGGCACGAGATATGGAACACAAAGTAAAAACTCGCAAACTGTTAGCACATAAACAGAGACATATATAAACACACAAAGATACATATAAGAAATAAGAGTAACAAAGCAATTGAACGATAGATTATTTACACCAGAATTATCGAATTACCAGCAATAGCATATACGATAAGATTAAAACAAGAGAACATGGACAAATACATTGTAGAAGAACTGGTAATGAAAACAAAAGGCAATTTTTTTCTATAACTGTGAAGCAGCTACGAGCGCACAAGGGCAACAATAAGCATTAAAAAATGCCAATAAGTTTCCATATCTAGATTACGACATAGCATATATCGTCAAGTGAAATTGAACACATCACACCGCAAAACAACATGTGCAATAACAAAGAATGAGAAAGTGTCATGAATATAGTAGATTTGCCAATAAATTAACACAACAGATAATATAGAATAGATGAAAATTGGAAAATAGCAGCATATATGTTAAGATATGAATAACTGTAAATGAGATGATATCAAAGAGAATAAATTAACATAGTTTAGCATGTGATCTCACATTTATTATTCCACAAAGCAGTGCATGTACCACTGTGCCTGCAGCAGAACATGCCAATTATGAATTACTAAGCAAGTCAAAGATCACATACCATGAACACATAACTTTACAACTATTCACTGCAAAAACTGTAAGGTTACAGTACTATTTTGTGAAAGCAAAGTAGATTGACTTAAAAATGTATGCATTTTTTTGTGCACATTAGTGAATTAAAACCACATAATCAATCGCTAACTCAATTGGTCCGTTGTTATGAAATAACCGTTATATGTGTGAGTGGTCTCAATCGTTGCTTAGAATACTGGCATTGGCATCCCTATGGTGCAAAAAAAATGAGAATGCTTATCATTCATTATGGAGAGAAGATTTTGTATTAGAGAATCTACTAATTCAATTTGCCCATTCCTGTGAAATAACCATTATGTGTGCGGATGCTCGCAAATGTATATCATGATACAGTTATCCCCATGACCCCCAAAAAATCATAATGCTTGGCATCCTGATGTAAACTTAACCCTAAGTAGAAAATTTTTCAAAAATATTAAAAGATTAAGTTTACCAACAAGTAATGCCGATTAATTAGAAATTAAAACAAGTAATAGGTTTGATGGATTTTCAAGAGATGAAATAAGTTTAACAAGCCCAATTAAAGATTCCATCATAACAATCAATAATTATATACCTAACCGTTCTTAGTAAGTAAATATGCAATAATGATTTATACTCTAATTAGCAAGTAGAAGCACACACTCAATATTTGTGGACGACAGAAAATTAAGATCATAATCTAGAGATGATAAAGCAGTATCACAAATAATTGAAAAGTGGAAAGAGATTACCGGGAGTTCAAAGAACGTGTTGCTGTCAGTTGTGAGAGGAATTGGGGAAGAGGCAGCGGCAGGCGTTTGATGGAGCTTCGGGTTGCTATGTGGTGGCGAGGTGGGACTTGTTGTTCAGGAGGTCGTCGAAGGTGGCTTCCATGGTGGGGGTGCCGTCGGATATGGAGATTGGCAGCACGAGGTGGAGAGGGTTCGGATTTGAAGGGGCTTAGAGAACAGGGTTTCGGGTTTGAAGGAATTTGGGGATTTGTAGTATGGGGGATGCTTCGGAGGTGATGGAGGGGCTAAGAAAGTTGGTCGGGTGGTGAGGGTTGGTCGGAGGTGTGAGGGCGTTCACGGGGGTGTCGAAGGTATTCGGGAGGAGCGGGTCGGGCATCAGGTGGAGGAGAAATGGGTGCGGGTGCAGGTGCGACTGATGGGTTCAAGAGGAAGTGGAGGATGGGTTTCGGTGAAGAAAGGGGAGAGAGGAAGAAGAAGAGAGAAAAAAGGGGGGGTTGGCGGATGTGTATAAGGATTTAGGGTTTGGGGTTTTGGATAAATAATGTTGGGGATTTGGGGTGTAGTTTAGGGCTTCTCACAACCCCTATTACTTTCTTAGGATTTCTCACAAACACTGATGTTCTCTTATGGTTTCACACACAAGAGGAGAATGAAGAGTAACAACTCAACACAATAAATTTTTTTAAATCAATAATAGCATACCATCTTATTATTCTTTAGGCCTGTATATAGGCTCAAAACAAAATCTCAATACAAATCGCCAAAATTTTCTAATGCAAAAATAAAGGGTGCAAATTGTAAAATTACTACATATGGCTAAAATGCCCAAAAACAAATAAAAATTGCTGAAATAAAGATAACTATGCTACTGGAGTAGCCATCCTAAACGATGTCTGCGCTGAAAGAAGCACCCAAATTGTCTCGAACTGATGTCATCATTCTCGCCGGGTGGGAGAGAACTCGACCTAGTCGAGTCCAAACCAGTAATCCTGTCATAGTACTCCAAAAGATTTGGATCCAAGCACTGGAGCTCCTCACAATCACTTCAAGTGTCCTCCAACTTTGGTTTGTTATTCCATTTCACCAAATACTTATGAATACCACCATCTCTAGTAGAGATTATTTGATCATCAAAAATATTATCCAATTTGTCTGTCGGTGGATAAGTAGTGGCAGATAATGGGGGAACTGTGGCAATCTCATCAGTAGGTTGCAGGGTAGGCTCATTTATAAGTGGATTTCTAGGGTTAATTTCTAGGCCTTCATAGGGTACTAGATCCTCAATATTAAAAGTTTTACTTATGCCAAAACCTTTAGAAAGGTCAACGACATAAGCATTATCATTGATTTTATGCAGAATTTTAAACGGGCCTGCAACACGTGTGTTTAATTTCTTAACTGATCCAGCTAGAAACCGTTCTGAACAAATCCGAACCATGACTTCGTCACCAACATCAAAAGTTTTAAATTTCCTTCTAGTATGTGCTACCAACTTGTAGTTAAAATTATTTTCATTAATTTTCTCGAAAATTTCTCGATACAAATCATGAATGCGGGATGCAAATATGGATGCAGACTTTGAGCCTCTATGATGTTTTAATACATGTATAAAATCTATGGGTTGCCAAGTGACTTGGGAAAGAATGGGTGACTCAGATGCATTCAATGGAGGTGATTGGATCGACTGAATACAGTTGACAGGCTGGTCATCATCTTCTTCACCGAAGTCATCACTTACATTAGGTTCATAAGAAAATTCATTGTCGCGCTCATCAGCGGTACCTTCTACAATGTTGATCATACTGAGGTTGGGACAGTTGCCAGCAACATGGCCGTATCCCTTGCATTTATAATACTTAGTGAGGGGATCAATCTTACAGTAGTCTCTTTCAGTGTCCTTACCTGTGTTGTCATTTCTAAGTGGATAGGAATCTGAAGTAGGCTTGCTTGGGTAAAACTTGTTGGGGTACTGAGTAGGGGGGGCTCAAGTCTAGAGGGGTTAGTGGAGGTCAATTTAGAGGAACGATCTCTCGAATCATTGGACTTGTAGGGGGAACTTGCTTTAAGGGAATTCATATCGAGGACAAGGGCATAAACTGCTATCAATGAGTCCACATTTCTATGAATTAGCTCGTTCCTTAGATAAGCTTGTAGTTCAGCTCTGAACCTAGAAAGAATTTGTTCTTCGCTCTCTTTACCTAAAATATTGCACCGAATGAGGAAGTCGTCGAACTCATCCACATATTCTTGGGTGGATTTGCTTCCTTGATAGAGTTGGTTCCACGAATCTAGCAATCGGGTGTGAAGCGTAAGGACACATATCTCTCAGTGAGCTTCTCTTTCATGGCCTCCCAAGTGGCTATGGGTATAGCGCCCCGAGTTCCACACATTGGGAGCTTGTGACACTTACCCAGAATCTTTACTTCAATGAGTACACAACACATAAATCACAGGAAATTAGAAACTTACATTACACAAAGAAACTATATCCTCCACCTGGATGCTTTCCGCAGCTCGAGTTCCCTGCTCCACGATTAGCAATCCTGCAATTAGCAAACTGTGGGCACGTCAGTTGAATACAACTGACGCAGTGCGGATGGAACCCGCAATCTCCAAAATCCTCATCAATCAACATTTGATACAGAAGAAAAAAAACATGAAGGTCATACAAACATAAATGTCGGTGTATGTCATGATCTAGATTCTAATGCACAACTCATATGCACACCATGCTCTTATTCTAATGCAAACTTGATTTGAAAATGTATGCATCCCCATACTACATACTTCCCAGTCCGAGTTTGTATTCTTCAGATGATAGGGTTCAATCCCGCGCCGTGCATCCTACTCTTGTACTCTTTCCTGTTTCTGACATTCATCTAGTGACTGGTAGAGTCTGCAGTACATGCGGTCCATTTCCGCTCTTGCAGTCGGATCGTGGTCCTTCTCCACTCCGAACGGCTGTGATCACTCTGTTCGTTCAGATTATGGTCTTTCTCCACTCCGACAGGATCGTGGTCCCTCTCCATTCCCGATCAGGCCTGTGATCATCAGCTCTGCCGGAATCATGGTCCTTCTCCACTCCTGCCCCTACCAAAGTTATCGTGAACATAATACAAATCGTAAGGCCACCCCTACTCCGCCCAGAGACTTAGAGTTACACTTTAGCTCTTTGTTCGTATTGATAACCCAGAACATAGACGAAAACTTAAGAATCCATCTCCTAAGTTTCGACAGGACTTGTGACTTACGTTTGCATCCTGTTCTTATCACTAAATCCCAGAAATTAACAGTCGAGACGACGTCGCACGTGTGCCAGACGAGACGACGCCGCACGTGTCTCCTTGACAGGTGAATACACGCTCAACTAGCGTTTGTCCTCACCAATCATGAGTCACACTACTTAGGACTAATGCCTTTACTAATTTATACAACTTAGGTCAAATCTCATCCGCTTAATTCCTTCACTAATCATCACTTACTTTCTAAGTGAAATTATTAGTACTCAAGGTCTCATTGCTCCTAACAAGCTATGTTTACTAACCATAAACAATTGGTTAGCAATTAGGTTACTACGAGGTCAAGTCTACCTTTCGAACTTCCTAACTTCTCACTAACAAGGTGTTCTAACATTTTTTACTTTACTTATTTACCACCATACTAACCTATTTAGCTTACTAACTTGCTAACATGAATATTGCTAACATTGTTAACATGATTACACTTGCTAACATGATCACTATTTACACAAGAGACCCTTATATGGTTCTCAACTACACATTGGAGCTTACTAATATACATTAAACTTACTAACGTTATAACTAAGCTTACTAACATTATGACTAAGCTTACTATTAGTAGCTTACTAATACAATGTTAGTAGCTTACTATCAATGTAAAATTTACTAATCAAGATACTTTCTAATCATAAGGACTTTAAGCGTTCAGACATGAAAATTTAATTAGACAATTTACTACACAACATCACAAAATCATCACTTATGTTTAATACTTAACGACACAATCCTCATGCCAAAGACAAGGTTTGTATTTATAATCTTGCATAAAAGATTCATCTTTCACAATTTTACTACCATTCTTATCTCAAAGATTGAATCTTTATTTATTCATTAGTATGTTTATGCATATAAATTTCACATAATCACTTCATCTCATTATACATATATAAATAATTAGTTAATTTTCCTAAAGAGTAAAACATGGATTGTGAGTAAGCATGCATCATCTACTATTCTTTTATTTAGACCATCTTCTTGCATTATCTTGCTAAGCTTACTTCATAAGAACTAAAACATTCAATACTTTCAATTAACATCTTATCAATCATAGCTTCTAACAAGCGTAACTACAATCAAGCATAACTTCAATACTTCACACAAGCATATCTTTCTATGTCAAAAGTCATAAAAATAAACAAAATACCCACTCTGATTTGTTTGTAAGCTTCAATCTATTGGTTGCTTCAAGTTGCTATCTTCTCCTCCTTGCACCTTAAGTCTTCTTGCTCCAATAGTAGTATAATAGTATTAGCAGTAAAGTAGTAGAAGTAGTAGTAAGCAGTAGCAGTAGCAGTAGCAGTAGTAGTAAGTAGTAATAGTAGTAGTAAGTAGTAGTGGTAGTAGTAGTAGTAAGCAGTAGTAGTAGCAGTAGCAGTAGGAGTAAGTAGTAGTAGTAGTAGTAGTAGTAGTAAGCAGTAGTAGTAGTAGTAAGCAGTAGTAGTAGAAGTAGTAGTAATAGTGGAAGTAGGCAGTAGTTGCAGTAGTAGTGAACAGCAATAGCAGTAGTAGTGAACAGTAGTAGCAGTAGTAGTGAACAGCAGTAGCAATAGTAGGCAATAGCACATATATATATAGAGAAAGGGGAGAAAGACTGCTGTTGTTGCTGGCCACTGCAGGAAGAAAGAAAGAGAGAAAGAAGTGGAGTGTAGGATTTGGTGGAAGGGTGTAGAAATGCTTAGGTGTCCCCCCCTTTTGCATTAAGCCCCCTAGGTTTTAACTAATTGCTTTTTAACCCCCAATTGAGAATTATTTTGTTGGGATGGGCTTCTTTTCTATTTTTTTTAATTTTTTTTGTAAACAATGTTGGGCTTTAAGGCTTAAAAAAATCATAGCAGTACTAATAATATATAATGATACTAATAGTATAGGTTAACAAATATAACAATAACTATGTATGTTAAAGATAACAATAACAATGTATATGTATATTTTTATTTTAAATAAAAGAAAAACAAATGTTATTAACCATGCATACTAGGGATATTACAATGGGTGCTAGGCCTCGGCCTCTGTGGGCATGTTCTAGATTTGTCCATTGTTGTTGAGCTTTACCAGTCAATTTTATCGTGGCAAATTTAACCTTCAGGGCTTCGCTCATGTCAAACTACACGAAGTAGTGGTCCAAACTAAGCAGTTAAAATCCCTGATTACGTCCGATTAATTTCCGATTAATCACTAATCAGAGGCTAAGCGATTATTTTTTTAGCGGTTTATAATATTTCAATAATTAGCGATTTGATCGGGTATAATCGGTCGATTAGTGGTTAATCGGCCGATTTTAAATGGCCGGTTAGCCGATTAAATCTTCTCCAATTTTCATGCTCGTTTGCATTATTTAGGCTCAATTCCAGCCCAATCTCAAATCCAAATCCAAAATCCAAACACCTTCTGGTTGCCGCTCTCATCTTCTTTCTCGTGCAAACCCAAACCCAAACTGATTCTCTTCTTCTTCCTCGAGCAAACCCAAACCCGATCCGCCGTCGCATACTTGACCCGACCAGCATCTGTTGGACCTCCTTCTCCTCTTGCTTGTCCTTCCCGATTATTTTTGTTTGATGGAACCAACCAGCAAATCCGATCCGAGCAGATCCAGAATCCAAACTTAGCTCAAACCAAGTACTCTCTTCTTTTTCTCTATAATTATATATTTCTATTTGATAATCTCATAATAGTTTTATGCAAGCATTTAGGGTTGCTACATAATAAGGATATATATTTTTTAAATTATTTATATATATATATAAAACAATTTTTCTGATTTAATCCCCGATTATTTTCCGATTAACTACTTAATCACTAATCGCTCCTAGACCGATTAGTTCCAAAAACCGATTTTAACTGCCTAGGGTCCAGGGCATGAATCCAATCGAGATAAGCTTGGGGTTCTATACGGTCTTCAAAGTGGGGAATGTCAGCCTTAACGTTCTTCATGTATTGTTCGTTAAGGTCACGATCTTGACGTCGGTTGTCACGATCATTCCCTTGAGGGATCTGACGATGATGCTCAGGGGCAATATTTTGATTCAATTCAACTTTCTCAAGTCTCTGACTGATTTTGGCAAGAGTTGCTTGAATGGCAGCGAGGGTAGTGGAAATATTAGAGTTGTCCATTTCAGTTCGAAGAGGGGCTCACTGAATTCTAGGGTTCCTGATTGGGTGGTTTAAGAGGGACAAGAAAGTTTCTTCGGGATTTGTGATGGTGCTGCAAAGACGCATTCACTAATGGTGAAAAACTAGGGATCGTGGGGATGTGTTTGCTGAAATTTGGGAAAAAGTGTCCTAAATGCACCTAAGTTTTTTTTTTTTAAATTTATAACTTTTATTTTAATTTTTAAATCTGAAATGAACTAATAATCCTAAAATGATTCTAAATGAATGCAAAAATTATGACTAAATGGTGCAAGAACTAGGGTTTCAAAACCTTTGCTCTGATACCAAAATGATGTAAACTCTAGGTAGTTAAAATCGGTTTTTGGAACTAATCGGTCAAGGAGCGATTAGTGATTAATCGGTTAATCGAAAAATAATCGGGGATTAAATCGGAAAAATCATTATATATATAATTAAAAAAAGATACATCCTCATTATTTAGCAACCCTAAAACCTAACATAAAACTATTATGAAATTATAAAATAAGAAAATATAGTTATAGAAAAAAAGAAAATAGTACTTGATTTGAGCTGAGTTTGGATTCTGGATGTGGGTCTAGTCGGGTTTGCTGGTCGGTTTTATCAAACAAAAACAATCAGGGAGGAGGAGCAGTGCGAGCAACAAGAGGTGTAGATGCGGGCCAGGTCAAGTATGTGACGGTACAGGGGGAACGATGGCGGGTCGTGTTTAGGTTTGTTCGAGGAAGAAAAAGAGAATCAGTTTGGGTTTGGGTTTGCACGAGGAAGAAGAGGGCGGCGATATGTTAGGTTTGGGTTTGTGCGAGGACCAGAAGGGGTTTGAATTTTGGATTTGGGTCGAATTGAGCCCAAATAATGTAAACGAGTATGAAAATTAAAGTAAGAGATTTAATCGGTTAATCGGCCACTTAAAATCGGCTGATTAACCACTAATTGGCCGATTATTCCTGATTAAATCGCTAACTATTGAAATATTATAAATCGCTAAAAAAAATAATCGCTTAGCCTCCGATTAGTGATTAATCGGGCATAATCAGGGATTTTAACTGCTTAGTATAAATTTAACCCTAAGTAAAGAATTTTTCAAGAATATTAAAAGATTAAGTTTACCAACAAGTAATGCCGATTAGTTAGAAATTAAAACTAGTAATAGATTTGATGGATTTTCAAGAGATGAAATAAGTTTAACATGTCCAATTAAAGATTCATTCATCACAATCAATAATTATATATCTTAGCGTTCTTAGTAAGTAAAATATGCAATAATGATTTAAACTCTAATTAGCAAGTAGAAGCACACACACTCAATGTTTGTGGACTACAGAAAATTCAGATCATAATCTAGAGACGATAAAGCAGTATCACAAATAATAGAAAAGTGGAAAGAGATTATCGGGAGTTTGAAGAACGTGTCGCTGTCAGTTGTGAGAGGAATTGGGGAAGAGGCAGCGGCCGACGTTTGATGGAACTTCAGGTTGCTATGTGGTGGCAAGGTGGACTTGTTCAGGAGGTCGTCGAAGGTGGCTTCCGTGGTGGGGGTGTCGTCGGATATGGAGATTGGCAGCACGAAGTGGAGAGGGCTCGGATTTGAAGGGGCTTAGAGAGTAGGGTTTCAGGTTTGAAGGGATTTGGGGATTTGAAGTATGGGGGAGGCTTCGGTGGTGATGGAGGGGCTGAGAGAGTTGGTCGGGTGGTGAGGGAAAGGTGGCGAAGATGGTCGGAGGTGTGAGGGCATTCAGGGGGGGTGTCAAGGGTGTTCAGGAGGAGCGCGTCGGGCATCAGGTGGAGGAGAAGAGGGTGCGGGTGCGGATGATGGGTTCAAGAAGAAGTGGAGGATAGGTTTCGGTGAAGAAAGGGGAGAGTGGAGGAAGAAGTAAGAGAAAAAAGTTGGGGGGGGGGGGGTGACGGCTATGTATAAGGAGTTAGGGTTTGGGGTTTTGGATATTAATTTTGGGGATTTGGGGTGTAGTTTAGGGCTTCTCACAAACCCTATTACTTTCTTTGGATTTCTCACAAATTCTAATGTTCTTTTATGGTCTCACACACACAAGAAGAGAATGAAGAGCAATAACTCAACACACAATACATCCGTTATGCACTAATTGCTTAGCATGTATTGTGCAATACGCAGAAAAAATATTGCAGAGGAACGTTCACAAATATGTCCTAATGTTCACAATAAATTCTAGGAAGAACCGAGATATTTGGTAAACTGAAATTATCCAAATACCAAAGCCAAGAATGGTTAGACAGTATGTATTTAAGGCTACCTGAAACATCTTCTTTAAATTTACACCAAAAGGCTGAATATGCTTCACTGAGCATGAATGCACAATTGTGTTTATAGTTAGCAAGTATAGTACAAAAGACCAATTTTTTTTCTTATAGTACAGAGATTGCCAGCTCCTATTTTATATAGAGGCTGACATGCATGCTGTATAAAAGTTTCACAACAAAAAGATCCTCCTTTGGGCAAAAAATTCTATGTTATTTCAAACCCAAACAATAAACCTGAAGTGCAAACAAAGAGATGCAGAATAAGCAACAATAGTGGAAAAGATAAAAAACAAAATTGACACTGAAATACTCAGTGCATGCTTTGTATATAGACCAACCTGCATACTGAATTAAATCTCTACAACAAAAGACCATTTGAGACAAAAATCACATAATATTCCACATACTGCAAGTAATTCTTAAATGTGCATGACACTGCACAAAATGAAAACAAAGGAGGGACGAAAAAAACACAGAAACATGCTGCCTTTCATTATTACCGTAACATCATCATCTAAACCCATATGCCATAACTACACAGAGCATGTGAAGATCAATAAATTGAAGAATAAACTATAACTCACCTAGCAAATAGGAGCTGCCTTAATTGAGAACAGAACCGTATTCAGACAGAACTGTATTCATAAGAGAGAAGTGAAAGCAGAAAGTAATTGTTTTGGCTTGCAGGTGAAATGAAGTACATATAAATATAGAAGAAAAGATTACATAAGGGTTATTATTTATAGTAAAAAAGTACATCATTTAATTCTCTAATGTGCGCATAAAATCACTGTTTTAAATTTCCTCCGATACGGCTGAAATTTCAGCCGAAATTTCGTTTCGGCTAGCTTGCCGATACGAAATCACATATTTTATACTTTATATCGTTTTGAACCGAATGTGTAGATTTCAGCCGAAATATTGCCGAAATTAGCGAAATATTAGCCGAAATAGACAAATGTTATTGTGAATATATATAAAAAACTTGTTTTACTTTTTGCATATATGTCTTTCAATATAGGACCTTAAACTAAGATAATGTGAGGATTTCATCTCGCTATTGTTTGTATACATGCAAAGTCAGGTAAATTTATTAACTAATACATTTTTCTAATCAATGCAAATTCAATTTAGTTACATATTTATATTACATTCTCTTTTATATTATTGTTAAATTCTGTGAATATTTACCGTAATTGATTCATGTCAATAGTTGCATTATACAATATTTTATTTGATAAATGATATGTAGGACATATAATATCATATTTAGTAACCAAAAAATATATTTATTGAGTATATGAAATGAACATGCATAAAATTGTGTGCAAATTGACTACCACTCTATGACAACTCCACAATCTCTACATCCACAGAAAATGCCAAATTGTGTTAGCTAGGAATTGGCCTAATTGGGCCAGTGGTAAGATATTGATACCCACTTAAGCTCCAATAGATGCATGAGTATACTGGGACAGAATATATGTTTTCCCCATATGCAACAACAATTCAATTCAAGTGTGAACAACAACAATTTATTGAGACTAACCCTGAATTGTATCCACAGAATAAGTATTGCTCTCACCAAAAATTCTCATTACACACTCATCCTGAGAATACCGCCTTTTAGTTTTATATACAGAATATAGAATAGAAGATAAGTCATATGAAAGAGTAAATACTTATGAGTCAAGAACAAAGCACAAGAAGTAATGGCTAATAAAAATGATATATGTTCATTATCCTGATCGGCTCAATTGCAAAAGAATTACAGAGGGTGAAAAAATAGAACAAAATGAAGTGATAAAGAAGAGGAAAGTCCCTTTGATACATACACCTCATGATCATCATGTGTCCCTTTATAAATATATAAACATTTCGCTAATCCGTTGCAAAACTCCACATGCATGAGACATTCTCCAACAACGAAAAGGACTACCAGAGTCACCTGAACCATATATGCCAAACAATAATGCTCTTACCAAAAACTAGTAGTACGCTTTTTCTAAGAAAGATAGGATATATGAAAGAGTAAATACTCATAAAAACATGAAAAGACTTTAAGAAATAACAACAAATAAACACCATGATATTTAATTTAATTTAACAGCAGATCTGACCATTTTGCGAAGAAAATTGTAAACTGAAAACAGCTCACGCACACAACGAACAATTGACTATACTCTTCTCTAAAATGAAGCAACTGAACAACACATTACCTACAATAGAAGTATAGAACTACCAACAATAGCATATACAATAAGAAAGATTAGGGCATGTGAATGCAGAAAAACACGGTACAGAAGGATACTTGGTGTAACGCCCCGTGCCCGGCTCAGCTGCGCACACGACTACGCGGCGCACACGCGAAAGAACGGATACAAAACTCTAGCCACGCACATCACAGGCACCATCAAAAGGTGGGTTAACCCTATAGGTACCTTTATCACTTGGTTTATACTATATATACTCACCTTCACTCCATAACTTTTCCGATATGGGATCTTTTATTCCCAAGTCAACCCGGTCAAACACACCCACCAGCACACTCTTCATTCTTTCATTTCATTTAATTTCTTCCTAAGCCCCATAGGAAAATCATCTAGGCCCATCACTCATCAATATCCCATAGGATCATCTATAGGCCACCACCTAACAACCTCATCTCTTTCTTTATTTATTATATATATATATATATCTATATAATAAAACACAAAGAAAGCTATCAAGTGGTTCTCCTTCAATCCCCCTAAAATTCAAAGGCCCAGATCTAAACTTACAAAACATATTTTCCCCCCAAAAGTTCCCTCCAAAACTCAAATTCAAATCTCCCACCCAAAACAACTCCTATATTTATTTAATTTTTTTTCTCTCTCTCTCTCCCTCCCTCTTCTATATAATATTAAAAAAATTAAAAAAATAAAATTTTTAAAAATTTTAAAATCTTAAAAATTTTTAAATTTTAAAAACTTTAAAAATAATTCAAAAAAAAAAACATATAATATGTTTTTTGCTTTATGTTTGCTACTTCAATTAATTTGCTGGACCTCCAAAACTATTTTTTATGATCAAATAAGGTGCACCGTTCCGAAGACGTGCCGTAGGCACGTGTCAACGGGCAAACCTAGTATTATTATATACTTCTATATAATATTATATATATACCCGCTTAAGTAGGGGTGTTACACTTGGTAATGAAAATGAATGACAAATTTTCTTTGGAATGGTGGAGCATTGAAAAATGTGTGACAAAAGAAAGAAATATACATCACAATAATCAGATAGCGAATTGGAGGCTCAGATTTGTCTCCAACCCAACACACAATGACTATCCGTTGTTTCCAATGCATTCTCTTACTTTCTCTGTAGACATTTAGCTCCAATCATTACAATTTCCTCACTACTGCAGCAGAAAAGCTCAAATTAGCAAATAGAAACGAAGGAGTTAGGGTTTTGTTTCCCCTTTCAAACATTATAGTTTTACATGCATTCATCATCCTCATTGCTTCAATTGCAAAAGAACGACAGAGAGCAAAATACATGTACTCATTTCGTGACACACGAAAGACATACATATTTGGCTGGATTAAAATCACCTTTTTCATGAGAACCATGTAGAAAACATATCGGCTGACTAATCAAGTAAAAGCTTTCCAAAACTCCCAAATTACTTTTAAGGATTTAAACAACTCCAAAACATTTGAGTACCATGAACCCACTATTCCAAAATCTATACAACAAATCCATTGTTTCAAACTTAATTAGAAACCTATGGGCAAACCAAAACACCCACAAGATAAATATCCAGTGAAGGTCCTGTAGCGCCCCGAGTTCCACACTGGAAGCTCGTGACACTTACCCAGAATCTTTACTTCAATGAGTACACAATACAGAAATCATAGGAAATTAGAAACTTACATTACACAAGGAAACTATATCCTCCACTTGGATGCTTTCCACAGCTCGAGTTCCCTGCTCTACGATCAACAATCCTGCAACTAAACAAATGTGGGCACGTCAGTTGCATACAACTGACGCAATGTGGATGAAACCCGCAATTTTCAAAATCCTCAACAATCAATATTTGATGCAGGAGAAAAGAAACGTGAAAGTCATACAAACATAAATGTCGGTGTATGTCATGACCTAGAATTTAATGCACAGCTCATATGCACACCATACTCTTAATCTAATGCTAACTTGATTTGGAAACGTATGCATCCCATACTACATACTTCCCAAATCGTGTTCGTATTCTCTAGATGATAGGGTTCAATCCCTCGCCATGCATCCTACTCTTGCACTCTTTTCTGTTTCTGACATTCATCTAGTGACTGGTAGAGTCTGCAGTACATGCGGTCCGTTCTCGCTCCTGCAGTCGGACGTGGTTCTTCTTCACTCCGAATGGCAGTGATCACTCTATTCGTTCAGATCATGGTCCTTCTCCACTCCGACAGGATCATGGTCCCTCTCCATTTCCGGTCAGGCCTGTGATCATCAGCTCTGCTGGAATCATGGTCCTTCTCCACTCCTGCCCCTACCATAGATCGTGAATATAAAGCGAATCGTAGGGCCACCCTTACTCCGCCCAGAGACTTAGAGTTACACTCTTACTCTTTGTTCGTATTGATAACCTAGAACATAGACGGAAACTTAAGAGTCCATCTCCTTAGTTCTGACAGGACTTGTGACTTATGTCTACATCCTGTTTTTATCACTAAATCCCAGAAATTAACAGTCGAGACGACGCCGCACGTGTCCCAGACGAGACGACGCCGCACGTGTCCCCTTAACAGGTGAGTACACGCCCAACTAGTGTCTGTCCTTACCAATCATGAGTCACACTGCTTAGGACCAACGCCTTTACTAATTTATACAACTTAGGTCAAATTCTCATCCGCTTAATTTCTTCATTAATCACCACTTACTTTCTAGGTGAAATTATTAGTTACTTAAAGTCTCATTGTTCATAATTACACTAGATTATCATTATATTCTTATTCTCAATTATTGGCCAAACTTGGCCCTTATCCGGTCCATAGAAAGCAATTATACTTCTCTATGCTAACTTCACAAGTTCTTTCATTACTACAAATCACTTTCTTTCACTAATTAAAATAATATTTAGTTAGTACAACTAACTCCCATAGTTTCAAGTTACTACATTTATTATGAAGCTATTCTTAATTCAACCATGCTTCCACGTACTAATCTCAAACTTACATTTTCCTTATTAGGATTTGGTGCTTACTAACTCCTTCAATATGCCTATTAGCATATTAAGTCTAGCATGAATAATTCTATTAACGTGATTTCTTCTTACTAACAAGTCAGTACTCAAGGTCAAGTCTACACTTAGCTCCTAACATAAACTATGCTTACTAACCATGGACAATTTGTTAGCAATTAGGTCACTACGAGGTCAAGTCTACATTTCCAACTTTCTAACTTCTCACTAATATGGCATTCTAGTATTCTATTCTACTAATTTACTACCATACTAACATATTAACCTACTAACTTACTAACATGAGCAATGCTAATATTATTAACATGATTACACTTACTAACATGATCACTACTTACACAAGAAACCCTTATATGGTTGTCAACTACACATTGGAGCATACTAACATACATTAAACTTACCAACGTTACAACTAAGCTTACTAACATTATAACTAAGGTTACTAACTTATTAGTAGCTTACTAATACAATGTTAGTAGCTTACTAACACAAAACTAGTAGTTTGCTAATAATGTAAAACTTACTAACAAGATGCTAACTTGCTAATAAAAAGACTTTAAACATTCAAGACATGGTTTTTATTCATAATCATGCATAAAAGATTCATCTCTTACACTTTTACTGCCATTTTTAACACAAAGATTGAATCTTTATTTATTTACTAGTATATTTATGCATATAAAATTCACATAATCACTTCATCTCATTATACATAAATAAATAATTAGTTAATTTTCCTAAAGAGTAAAACATGGATTGTGAGTAAGCATGCATCATCTACTATTCTTTTATTTAGACCATCATCTTGCATTCGCTTGCTAAGCTTACTTCATAAGAACTAAAATATTCAATACTTTCAATTAACATCTTATCAATCATAGCTTCTAACAAGCATATTTTCTAACAAGCATAACTTCAGTCAAGCATAACTTCAATACTTCACACAAGCATATCTTTCTATGTCAGAAGTCATAAAAATAAACAAGAGGTAAAGGAAAATACCCACTTTGATTTGTTTGTAAGCTTCAATCTATTGGTTGCTTCAAGTTGCTATCTTCTCCTCCTTGCGACTTGTTGCTCCAGTAGTAGTAAAGTAGCAGTAGCAGTAAAGTAGCAGTAGCAGTAAAGTAGTAATAGTAGTAGTAGTAGTAGTAGCAGCAGTAAAGCAGTAGCAGTAAAGTAGTAGCAGTAGCAGTAAAGTAGTAGCAGTAGCAGTAGCAGTAAAGTAGTAGTAGTAGCAGTAGCAGTAAAGTAGTAGTAGTAGTAGTAGTAGTAGCAGTAAAGTAGTAGCAGTAGCAGTAACAGTAAAGTAGTAGCAGTAGTAGCAGTAGCAATAAAGTAGTAGCAGTAGCATTAGCAGTAAGTAGTAGCAGTAGCAGTAAAGTAGTAGCAGTAGCAGTAGCAGTAAAGTAGTAGTAGCAGTAGCAGTAGCAGTAGCAGTAGTAGCAGTAGTAGCAGTAGTAGCAGCAGCAGCAGCAGCAGTAGTAGTAGTAGTAGTAGTAGTAGTAGTAGTAGATGTTCGTGCAATACATTTGGCACAAGAATCGTGTAATATATTTTTGTGTATTAAACCAAAAGCAATAAGTAGTAGTAGTAGTACTACTACTACTACTATTACTAACTTCGCAGAGGCAAGCACACTGCAAACAATAAATCTCACGCAATTTATATTCAATGTTCGTGCAATACATCTGGCACAAGAATCGTGTAATATATTTTTGTGTATTAAACCAAAAGCAATAAGTAGTAGTAGTAGTAGTACTACTACTACTACTAACTTCGCAGAGGCAAGCACACTGCAAACAATAAACCTCACGCAATTTATCTTCAATGTTCGTGCAATACATCTGGCACAAGAATCGTGTAATATATTTTTGTGTATTAAACCAAAAGCAATAAGGAATTCTGGGTACCTGACCTTCTCCACGAAGCAGCGTACCTTCAACCTTCTCTCTCACTACCTCTGTCAACCCAACAACAACAGTCGCCCTTCTCCAGTTTACTCTCTCGTTCCTTCAACGTTTTCCCCACCACACATCTTGAAAGTTAAGGGAACAAATAAATTCCCAACGAAACTCACCTAAATCTACTGCTACCATCATTCCCCACCAAACCCGCAACCAAATTTCTGCCACCAACCGAAGCACCAAAATAGAAGACACAAACGACTAACCCCAACCAAACCCCAGTACAACCCTCCGCCACCAAACCTACCACAAAATATGACAAATCCAAACAAAATCCTCCATGCTATGACAAAGAAGCACAAAATGAAGGTACAAATAAAATTTGAAAGCAAATTCCGGCAAACCAAAGCGGAAATCGTCGGAAATTTCATTTCCGCTATTCACACTGCAAATTTTCCCCAAACCCAACCCCCAAAACCCCAACGCCTTGACAGAGAAGCACAAAATCAAGGCAGGAGCGAAATCTCAAAGCATACTCCGGTGAACCTCCAACAAACCAAAGCGGAAATCACCGAAAATTTCCCATCACCCTTAATAACTCAGCATATTTTTTCCCAAACCTAACCCCAAAAACCGAAGAAAGGGCAAAATCTAGATTTCACCCACATGTCACACATCCGACCCAATTTCAAAGGGCAGAATGGAAATTTCAGGTGTTCTCCATCGCAATTACGACAAAAGCAGAGGGGCAAAATTGGAAACATACCGTTATAACCACCCCTTGTTAACCCAATCCAAGGTAAATGTCACGCCATCTCTGAGTGCACACCCACAAAGATGAGGGTGCAAATAGCAAGCCCATAAACAGACGCACGGATGGGGGGAAATCCACACATCACGAGCAAATCCAGACCACAAAAAATACGGACTTTACGAAAAATAAAAAATCATGATTTTTAGTTTCCGCCTCCTACCGCCTTTTAGTTATATATATATTGATATTGATTTATTACACTTTCAGGCCTAAAGCACCATCTTAACCAAACAAAATGTTGCTTAATTTTGTTTAATTTCAATTTAGGTAGCTTTGTTATAGGATCTCCTCAATGTACTATCAAATTCATGAAAGTGTAAATCGGCACCCAAAAATAAAGTCTTGTAGTATTTGTTTACATAGGTTTTATCTGCAGTATGTTTTCTTAAGTTGCAAAAAGTATTGCATTTAAGACGCAACCAAGAATTACTTGGTGATTGTAGAGTTATCTAAGTCTGATTATGAGTTATTTCTTTTCTATTTCTGTTATAATGATCAAATACTTGCATTTTTTGTTATTTATGATTAATTTTCTTCTAATTTGATACATGTTTAGGCAGTGAAGTTGGTCGCAGAAGTGACCTCGACGAAAAAAAAACATGTGTATGCTCTTGCACTAAGGTTGTTCAGAAAACATGTGGAAACTGAAGACTCTTCAAGTTAGTTAATTCTATCTTGACCTAGGTAAGAAAATTCTACAGTATCCCTTGATTTTTACTTAGAAACTCTTCCGCGCAATCTTCATCTATTTCATATCTAGTTTCATTTTCATATCAGTTTGTTAGACTGTTAAAATTCAGTTATCTCAGTCTCCACTTCTCCTAAATCAATCTATGCTTCGTCTTGTAGTTGAGAACTTGAGATCACTACAGCACTGCACACAACGCCGTTAAGGAGATATGGTGAGAGTAATCTTGTTAGATCGAAAGCCATTGTAAGAGAAAGGGGAATCTCTATCACTATTCTTCTCTTCGGCAACATGATGTTTACATCGAGAAGCCATATTTACGACACAACAGTAAGCCTTGCTTCCATTCTGTAATATTCTACTTCAACAGCTTCATGTTTGTTCAGAGTCTTTGAGTGAAGGTATACTTATCTCTTGAGGAGTCGCCCCGTTCCATGTATATCTAAATGCCTTGAAATAATTGTGTATACAATCCAATCCAATCTAATCCTACTTGTTTTATGCAGTCACTGAACCTCATTTGAACAGAGTTAGTTTATTACCAAAGGATTTCTACAGCGTGATGAAACTATATGTTTTATTTTTATTGACTAAGATCTGAAGATAAATGATCATTTCATTGACAAGCATGTTTGTAATGACTGCGAGCATGCACTTTACAAGAAGGAAAGTGTACACTTTTTTTTTTGTTTCAACATGCCGAATAGTGTTTAATACTTCAACATGAAGAAGGATGAGTTTTCTAGCAAATGTTGTTCTCAGACAACTGGAAGGAAAATATTTTGGTAGCTGGTTCGTGAACATCTGTGCGTCACGAATGGATAAATTTGCAGAACTTCTCACTGGACCATTTTGCATGAACTTGTTCAAGCTGGAAGATCCATTACAGCAAAAGCTCCATTCTGATTTCTTTTGGTAGTATCATTTATCTCGTCTCTTTTCGATGTTTCTTTTTTTCAATTTTCTTTCATACGTGTATGCGCTCATCAAAGGCTCGAGTATAAAGTCAAAGAACTCAGCAGCTTAAAAAATATGGGGGTTTCTTTAATTTCACAACAAAGAAAGCTATGACCAAGTCTAACAATAGGCAACGACGAAGAGGTATATATGTGAGTTTTTTTCCATAGTGACCTACTTTTTGAAAATATTGAGCGATCTGACCCGCTTTCGAAAGTATTTACCCAACTAACCCAGTTTTGGACGCGTCAGCATTAACCATTATTGGAAATAACGGCATATGTTAATACCATGCCGTTCTTCCAAAAAGCGGTATTAGTTTAATTTTTTTTAGGATGCCGCTGTTTGGAAAAACGATATTAGTACATTTCTTATACAAGTGTGAACAATCTGATTTGGAAAAAATTTCAAGTGCTGAAACAACTTATAAATAATGTCGTTATCCCCAAGAACGTCATTAACATTACTGATGTCATTGTTGGAGATAACTATATCAGTTATAATACTCATTAAACACTCTTCCTCCACAATTTGAATGAGTATTATAACTGAGTGTTTAAACTTGGTTATCTCCACTCCTTAATAATACTTGGTTATCTCCACTCTTCCTCCACAATCTAATCCTACTTGTTTAATACTTAATAATATTTGAATGAGTATTATAACTGAGTACATCCTGGGTCCTTCTCCACTCCTGTCCCTACCAAAGTTATCATAACTTCATCCTGAACCATTTCCAAGGCGTATTGAGATAACTGTGTAAACTTGGTTTCATATTCTCGTACTGTCATACTGCCCTGCCTCAAATTGATGAACTCCATAGCTTTTCTTCTTGGACGTCCAGAGAGAAGTAATGTTGCCTTAATTCTTCTAGGAAGTCCTCTCATGCAATTGGTCCATCACATGCCCCGCTTGACTGATTGCCACCACACTCCGGCGTCTTTTTCAAAAAGGATAGTTTCCAATGTAACTTTGCTTTCTTCTGGTGTTTTAAGTACTTCAAACACAATCTCCACCTGACGAATCCAATCATCAGCTGCAGTTGGATCTGCTTGGCCTTCAAATACTAGTGGTTTCATTCTCTTAATGGATTCAACCATCTTGACGTGGTTAGCAATGACATTGCCTGCATTCCTTTCCTGGGTTCCTGGTGGTGGTGCAAAATTTCAACTGGCCTCCATTAAAGTCCCCATTATTTGATATACCCGAGCAATTTCTGCTTTGATATTGAGATTGGCGGGATTCAGTCCACTGCCTTCACCTTCAGTCCTCATGCTACCTCTGTTTCGTTGATAGACTCTACCTTCACCCTCGGTCCTTCCTTTACTGCCACCTTCGTTTCTTCCCTACATCCTTCAAAAATAAGAAAACATAGATAGGGGTTAGTTCCGGATATAGGGAGATCATAAACATAGGCTGGAGTACAACAATATGAATCATGACCGTCCTACTATCCAAACTAAACCTAACTCTAACCGGGGCATCCAAGTCTAATTTCCTGCTGTGTTGGTACTACAATTTGAAGTTTAACTCTGATAACACTTTTGTAGCGCCCCGAGTTCTACACACTGGAAGCTCGTGACACTTACCCAGAATCTTTACTTCAATGAGTACACAACACAGAAATTACAGGAAATTAAAAACTTACGTTATACAAGGAAACTATATCCCCCACTTGGATGCTTTCCGCAGCTCGAATCCTCTGCTCCACGACCAGCAATCTTGCGATTAGCAAACTGTGGACACGTCAGTTGAATACAACTGACGCAATGCGGATGAAACCCGCAATCTCCAAAATCCTCAATAATCAATATTTGATGCAGAAGAAAATAATGTGAAGGTCATACAAACATAAATGTCGGTGTATGTCATGACCTAGAATTTAATGCACAACTCATGCACACCATGTTCTTAATCTAATGCAAACTTGATTTAGAAATGTATGCATCCCATACTACATACTCCCTAAATCGAGTTCGTATTCTTCAGATGATAGGGTTCAATCCCTCGCCATGCATCATACTCTTGTACTCATTCCTGTTTCTGACATTTATTTAGTGACTGGTAGAGTTTTCAGTACATGCGGTCCATTCCCGCTCCTGCAGTCGGATCGTGGTCCTTCTCCACTCCGAACGGCAGTGATCACTCTGTTCGTTCAGATCATGGTCCTTCTCCACTCCGACAGGATCGTGGTCCCGCTCCATTCCCGGTCAGGCCGGAGATCGTCAACTCTGCCGGAATCATGGTCCTTCTCCACTCCTGTCCCTACCAAAGTTATCATAAATATAAGGCGAATCGATAGGGCCATCCCTACTCCGCCCAGAGACTTAGAGTTACACTCTTGCTTCTTGTTCGTATTGATAACCCAGAACATAGACGGAAACTTAAGAGTCCATCTCATAAGTTCCGACAGGACTTGTGACTTACGTCTGCATCCTGTTCTTATCACTAAATTCCAGAAATTAACAGTCGAGACCACGCCTCACGTGTCCCAGACGAGAAGACGCCGCACGTGTTCCCTTGACAGGTGAGTACACGCCCAACTAATGTCTGTCCTTACCAATCATTTATTTTGGACAAAAACTAATTTACAAAACCCACAAGCACAACACTACTATTTATGACAACAAACCTATATGTACTACAAAGTCTTTCTTCATTGTATAAACACTCTTTTGTGTATATTAATGAACATCTTTCATGCATATTTCTTAACTACTTTTCTATATTATGTTGTTTAGACAAGTACAAGTGTGAACTTGTATTCATGAAACACCCAAATACTCATTTACTCCTTTACAACTTCATTCATATGTTTTGTTAAGCTACTAAACATTTCTTGTTAAGCTACTAAACATTCTTATGCATGCGTTTATTTTCATTGTCATCTATGTTTATTTTTACTTTATAAGCAAAACCTTTTATTGAATAATTTCCATCATAATTTACCATCAAACTAAGGTAAAATAAGCATTCTAATACATTTATTTGTGCATTACTCAATTTCAAAATTGTGTGATTATCTATACAAACATACCTTTCCTATCTTCTCTACTTTGTTCCTTTTTAGTTTCCTTTGTTTCCTTAATCCGGCCATTTCAACCATACACACAAGCATGTATACATAACCGTTTGTATTTAATCTATTAACAATTACTACAATAACCATTAGCACTTTAATACTTTTCAATCACTACTATTAATTATTACAACCAATAACAATTCAAGCTTTCAATTTTAATTCATCAAGCAATCTATACCATCTACCAAAGCAATCTATTATCAACAATTTTCTTTTTGCTACAAATAAACTACTACACAATCATGTCAATAAACTACTACACAATTATTTAAATATAAATAACAAACTATCAACAAACAAATAATCAAACAACATATTATTAATAATCTATTGACAATCAAACAATCAAATACTAAAATTAAAGAAGTATACAAGGAGGAAGAACACCCACTACAATTTCTAGCAAGCATCAATCATTCATTCCATATATAAAGAAAAATAATAATACGTGAGGTGTGAAGAATACCCACTTCTACTTAGTGAAAAAGTCTTCAATTGCCTTCTCCTCCTTGCTTCCCTTGATTCTTCCTTGACTTCTTGCTCCAATAGTAGTAGTAGTAGGAGTAAACAGCAATAGCAGCAGTAGTAATTAGCAGTTACAGCAGTAGTAATCAGCAGTTGTGGTAGTAGAAGTAGTAGTAAGTAGTAGTGAATAGCAGTAGAAGAAGTAATAGACAGTAGCAGCAGTAGTAGAAGTAGTATTAAGCAGTAGGGGTAGTAGTAGTAATAGCAGGTAGTAGTAGTAGTGGTAAAGTAGTATAGTAGTAGTAGTAGGAGTAGTAGGTAGTAATAGTAAAGTAGCAACAGTAGTAGTAGTAAAGTGAGCAGTAACAGCAGGTAGTAGTATTAGTGAAGTAGTAGTAGAAGTAGAAGTAGTAGTAGTAGGTAAATATATAGAGAAAGGGGGTGGAGAAAACTGCTGTTGTTGCTACCGGCTGTAAAGAGAGAAAGAGAGAGAAGTAGTGAAGTGTGGAAAGGTGTAGAAAAGGCTTAGGTGTCCTCACCTTTTACACTTAACCCTCCAGCTTTATTTATTTACACCTAACCTATAGATAACCATGTTGGGTTGGGCTTTAAGAAGAGAAAAGTTGGGTCTTTTAAAAAGAACATATTAGGCTTTAAAAAAAAATTAACCATACAAACATAAAAATAATAGTGTAGTGTATGATAATAAAAAATAACAATGTCAATGCATATATATATAGGGAAAGCTTCGGTTGTGCACTACCTCTAGTGCACACGGCGTGTGCCCTAGGCCTTCGGGCGTTCATATCGACGATCCGAACCGTTCACATTGATCTACACATCTAAATTAGTCTAAATATGTAAAATCAAATCATTTGAAATTCATTTGCCCATCCTTCATGTGACTTTAAAAAATAATGATTTTCAGCCATACAATTTTGTAACACTTCAATGGATGGGTAAATGAATTTCAAATGATTTGATTTTACATGTTTGGACTAATTTAGATGTGTAGATCAATGTGAACGGTTCGGATCGTCGATATGAACGCCCGAAGGCCTAGTGCACATGCCGTGTGCACTAGAGGAGTGCACAACCGAAGCTTTCCCTATATATATATAACAATGTATATGTATATTTTTATTGTAAATGAAAGGAAAAAAACAAATGTTATTAACCATAAATACTAGGGGTATTACAGCCACTTCTCTTCTCCTACATTTCCATTTTCATTCATTCATTAATTAATCTTTTATGTTTGTATCTCACTCCCTCATTGTATTCTCAGCCTAATATTCTCTCTTCAATCCCCTATTCATCTCCTCCTTTCAATCCCTCACTTTCTCTCTCAACCTCGCTCTCGTGCTCTCTAATGGCAACAAGATTTGCGAGAGCATAGCAAAGGTAATTGTTGTTATGCTGTAATTGTAATATATTTCGTTATATCTTATTAATGGAATGAAACAATCAATAAAACAATTTAATATTAATGTTGTATGTATACGAGAATTATAAACCAGCGGCGCCTCATGTCGAGCCCGTACTGGACATTACTGACTGCATGATGAATGTTGTATGTATACGAGAATTTAATATTAATGTTGTATGTAACTATGGGACTAGCTGTCCCATCAAGAAGGTGGACAACAAATGACAGAAAGACGACAGGAAGGAAGAGATTGAGAATGAAAGGAGAAGGAGAAGGAAGAGGAGGTCCAGTTATCGCGGGTAGATAGTCTCAGTCGTAGTGAGAATAGATTGACTCAGGACTGGCTTGAGGAAGCTAAGAAATTGGTGACTGAATCTTCGTCATGGCATGCATTGCCTGTGAGGCATTCGGGTTGGCCAAGGTTTGCACGCCGCAGATTGGTAGGGAGTCATCGCCGTTGATTGAACAGCGGGACCGACTTTCGAGATCTGCTAGAAGGTATTCTGGAAAAACCTTACATGCATGACCATGGTTTTAAATCTCGGGTTTCGGACTCGTCTCGGCAAAGGGGTGTTTCGTCTCGGATCGGAGATATCAGAGGAGATCTCGAGAAAATGTGATCATATCAGATGTCATTTTCTATACTCAATTTTTTTTTGTTACTAAATAAGATATTATATGTCCTACATGTCATTTATCATATAAAATACTGTATAATGTAACTAATGAAATGAATCAATTACTGTAAATCTTCGCATAATTTAACAATAATATAGAAGAGAATGTAATATAAGTATATAACTAAATTGAATTTGCATTGATTAGAAAAAAATGTATTAGTTAATAAACTTACTTGACTTTGCATATATACAAACAATAACGATACGAAATCCTTACATTATTTTAGCTTAAGGTTCTATATTGAAAGACATATATGCAAAAAATAAAACAATTTTTAAAATATATTCACAATAACATTTGTGTCTATTTCGGCTGATATTTTGCCAATTTTGGCAATATTTCGGTCGTTATTTCGGTAATTTTGGTAATTTCGGCCGAAATCTCCATGTTTCGGTCAAAATGATGTAGAGTATAAAATATGTGATTTCGTATCGGCAAGTTAGCCGAAACGAAATTTCGGCCGTATCGGTGGAAATTTAAAACACTATGCATGACTTGAATTGGTTGTGTGCAAATTCTCAATGGCTAAGTTAGCCATATCTATATTTGAGACAATACTGTAGGCTGCTCACTAAGATAGACAGTGCACAATGGGCATGCTTTAAGATGTGTTCCCGAACGATCTTCGTAAAAACTAAGAAACGATATCATATTGGAGAATGCTTTAAGAAGCGTACACCCAATTTGACATTGTTGGTTTACTCTAGGTATATCCTTGGAGTACTCAAAAGTAAAAGTATTTAGATCGGATGAACAACGATAACAGATTTTTCTTCAAAAGAAAAAAAAATCCAATTTAAGGGGGGGGGGGGGTGGGTTTGGCTTGGGTTGTTAATTAATTAATTGCTAAATTTAAAAAAAAACCACTGAAGTATTGGTCATTTTTTAAAAAAAAACCACTGAATTTTTTATAAAAAAAAACCTCACTCAACTACGTTTTCCAGGTATGGGTGAGTGGGGTTTTGTAAAAAAAAATTGTGTTAAAAACATAGTTGGGTGAGGGTTTTTAAAATAAAAAAAATTCAGTGGGGTTTTTTAAAAATGACCAATACTTCAGTGGGTTTTTTTAAAATTTAGCCTTAATTAATTCTTCTGCTAAAAGAAGGTCTCAGATTCCTAACACTGCTATCGGGATAATATTCTTCTAAAGCTATATATATTTCTTCTTCTTCTTCTTTACCTAATATGTTAAATAAGTCTTCTATTGTTTTTACGTAATCTGATACGTCACCGTACCAAATAGGTAATAATAATGCTGAAAACAAAATTAAGGTATAGATGTGGTGAATCTATGTTGTATAAATCTCTACTCGGTCCATCCCCTTTATCTATGTATATTTTTATGTCCCATATTTTTTACTTCTTTACTTTTTTTCTAAAAATCCCTTATCTTCCCATTTAAGACATATCATGGTGAGCCAAGCCCCATTCAACTTTTCAGCCAGGCTTAATCACTTTCCCCTTATAGCACACTCATTCATGGCCTTTTCTCATTCATACGACATTCTTTGCCTATAGGGTCAATTATGATTAGTAAGAATATCTTAGGGCCTAACTATGCTATTATGATACACATAAATGAAAGAGAGATTAGAGCTGAATCATAATATGTTAAGCCATTTACAGAAGAACAGAAGGAAAAGCACAATCATATTTCATTATTTCTTTAATTTATATTAGGGGGACATAAAGCACACAGAGAGGTTTCCCTTTCGGGAAATCCCTAAAAGAAAGAAAACTTACATTGAAGAGTCCACGCTTTTACAGGAGCTTGTTCCTTTTATCGTGCAACTATTTTACAAGAAAGGGAGATAGTACATAAGCGAGGTGGAGAGAATTCAGAAGGACGGAAGGAGAGTGGAGTGAGGATTGCAGATTCGATGCCTTGAGGGAGAGGAGAAGAGGTATTTTTATAGTTGGAGGAGTGAGTCTCGATTTTTCTTTTCTGATGGATTTCTGAAAGCTACGGTGGAGTTTCGAGACTTCTTCTTGAGTACGTTGAATGATAGAGGTATCTTTTGAGGTGTCAAAGATTTATGGCCTTTTGTCTGAATGCGTTTAATAATGGAATTGCCTTTTGATGTGTCTTCTTTCTTTTTTAGGAAGTGCTAGTTGACGTGTCTTGATAACTTTGCTTTATGTATTCAGATTATTGATGACTATGGAATCAAAGGACATAGGTGACATAGGCTCATTATCACCACTGACTTATGCGTCTGACATGTTCATCTTTTTCTGTTCTTCTTTATCTTCTGGAATCTCTCTTTCTTCAGTTTCTGCCATCTGGCTTGTAGTACCTTTGTTTTACTAAAGCACTCTTTATGGCTTGTGATACTTGTTCTGCAATCATGGCTCTTAGAGTTTCTTTTTTCTTTTTCTTCTTATTTGTGGAGGTATTTTTCCTGGCGAATTTTGTAATTCTTCAATATGTTGGAGTACCTGTGTGAGCTGTGAATATGTAAGGTTTTTTTCTGCAAAGGCTTTGCTCCTGTCTTGGCTTTTTTGGAAAGCCACACCCATTAACGGACTTGAGATGTCTTTATTGGCTGCCGTTTTAAGCCAGACTAGCCATTGGACTTGGACCCAATGATATCTCTATATTGACTTTTTGGCAAAGTCACAGTCATTGACGGATTTGATAGGTCTTTACTGGTAGTCGTCTGCTCCAGACTAGCTGTTGAAACTTTGGACTCAACAGTATCCCTTATTGCATTCAGATGGAAATGCAAACCAGTCTCATCTCTTTGATTTCGAACTGTAGGAGCAGTCTTTGGAGGCAGTTTTGCCTGAAATAATTGTGTTTCTAAGAGCATCTGTAGTCGTTTGCTAAATATCGATAAAATGGATATTTGGCTAAAATACGCGCTGCACTCGTTTGCCAAATATCCATTTTATCCATATTTCGCTACAGTCGTGTGCTATAAATGAGAATGGGTTTGAGAATTATCCATATTTGAGCGACGGCACTCGAAGTGCCGTCCCACAAAAAAAATATTTTTTTTTTCGTCAAACGGCACTTCAAGTGCCGTCCCTTGATTTTTTTATTTTCTTTTTCATTTAAAAAACCCCCCCAAATCCCTCGGACGGCACTTCATGGCACATGAAGTGCCGTCCCTTGAATTTTTTTTTCCAATTAAAAAACCCAAAGCGCAGGCCCAAATTCCTCAGACGACACTTCATGTGCCGTCCGGAGGTTTTTGTAATTTTCAAATTTTTTTGCAATTTTGGAAATGTTTTTGCAATTTTAAAATTTTTTTTGCAATTTCTGAAATGTTTTTGTAATTTTTTGTATTTTTTTCGTAATTTCTGAAATGTTTTTGTAATTTTTTATTTACTAAAATTTCCAATTATGTCGGACGGCACATGAAGTGCCGTCCGGGGTTTTTTGCAATTTTTTATTTGTTTTTGCAATTTCTGAAATATTTTTGTAAATTCTGAAATGTTTTTGTAATTTTTTGTAATTTTTGAAATGTTTTTGTATTTTTTTATATTTTTTTGTAATTTTTTATTTGCATTCCGAGGACGAATTTTTTTCATATGTGTCGGACGGCACTTCGAGTGCCATCCCTCCCTTCCGCTTTAATTTTTTTGTTTTTTATTCCTCCGACGGCACTCCATGTGCCGTCGCTCCAATAAAGCTAAAAAATAGCTTTCAACGACTGCAGCAAAACTTCGATTCCTATTTCTATTTATCCATATATGCATATTTTTCACTTCAACGACTACAGATGCTCTAATTATGCAATTTGCTGATATAATTTATGTTTGTAAAAAATAAGACAAATTATATTTTCATTAAGTTTTTTAACTGTTCTAGCCATTGCTTCGCAATGGTCACAGAAAAGGATTTTACCTTCTGTATCTCTTGTGATCGGAAATTCCAGCGGTGCTTCCTGCATTGTTCTAAAAGAGGGTGAAAGAAAATAGTTAGGTCCAAATGTTTTGTGGCTACATCTAAAGCTTCTGAAAGACTGTTAAAGCCTTTGTAAATTGGGTTTCTGAAGTCTTTTATGCTACCAGCTACTTCTACCCAAGTATGGAAAACACAAACTAAATTACCTTGCAAAACTACATAAAATTTATAACCTCTCTGAGTCTGATTAAAAAATCTTACAAGGAATTTATGGTTGCTAAAAAATATTCTGGTCTTTCATATTAAAAGCAATCCATAAGTTATCTAAGATACATTTATGTTCTTTTGTAATATAGATATGAGGGAAAGTCTTAAATGAAATATTACTATTTGGGAATACTAGTAATTCTTGGTTACCAAACCGAAGGCTTTCTTTCCAGTGTCTTGGTATTATAGTTTGATGGTATGCATCCTGGTTAGGTACATGAATATTTCTTCCTAGAGGAATACCTGGCTGAGGCAGTGGTTTGGCCACCTGCAAAAATCCATGGACAAGATCAAAATTAGTTATTGTTTTAAGAGAAATAGTTCTAGGTGTAAGTTCTGTTATCCTACAGGATATGAGAAGTCCTCTTATATGCCCTTCTTGAGTATATATGTGAAATACTTGTTCTAGTTCAGATAAGAGGATTCTATCATCTATTCTATTAATACTTTTGGCTAAATGGTCCTATGGAGTAAGAAATTGAAATAAAGAAAAATCTATATCTGTATAATCTGAAAGGTTAACTTTCATTAAATCATAAGCCTTTCTTTTTAGCTGTTTACGTGGTTGTACAAACATAGATGTATAATAGATTTCTCGTATTTTATGACTTATTATTATACTTTTTGGTATGGTCTTCATCATTCCAAAATTGTTCTAATAATTCATAAAGCCTATTTCGCGTCGTTAAAATGGTTTATAGTGGTTGTAAATGTCTCAATGGAACAGTGTTCTAAGAAGTAGGCTAAATCTGTACAAGGTGCACCACGCTTTCAAGCACATTTTGATACAAGAGTCTGCTGAGTGTCAGCGAGGGTGTTATTAGTACCATAAATATGAACAAAATGAATATGTGTTCCTAGATGTAAGCATCTGTTGGTGAAATTTAGCCAACGTCTTCTTGAGCTACGCTTGGTTTGAAGATTCATCTTGTTATGAAAAGAAACTATGGCTTCACAATCTGTGCGAATGGTGATTTCCTTTTTAGAAATTAGAAATAACTCAAAATTGTCTAATGCCTATGAAATTGCTAAAAGTTCTGCATCAATGCTACTAATATTACCTTTTTCTTTATATTTGCCACTAGCATATCTACAAATTCTTTCAGTTTCTTTGGGTGAATACTTATTGGGTTTTGCGAGTAAAGTAGCTCCCCAATCAGTATTGCATCCGTCTGTTTCTATAATTAAATAATCTGTATCTAAGGGCAATTGAAGGACTGGTAATTGTTTGATTAAAGTTTTGATCTGTTGGACGAGTTTAATATCTTCTTGATTAACATATCGTTGGCCTTTTTGTGAGGTTTCTGCGTATAAAGGTCCAACTATTTTTCCAAGGTCTTTAATAAATGGTCTGGCATAATTAACTAATCCTAAAAATTGTTGGATTTGTTTTAAATTTTCTAATTTATTTGGAAATTCTAACGCCTTTTGGGCAATATAGGGTTGAAGCCTAATTTGTCCATCTCCTAAAATTACTCCAACAAATTCTATTTGTGTTTTAAACTGCTGCATCTTTTTCTGTCTGACAATAAGCCTGTGATTAATGAATTATGAAATAACAATCTGTAAATGACCTCTGTGCTCTTGTCTCGTCTTGCTAAAGACTAATTTATCATCTATATAAGCTACTACAAACCTTTTGTGTTTTAAAAATATATCATCCATTTTTTTTTTTTTTTTTGGAAAACAAATGTTGCATTCTTAAGGCCAAATGACATTACTAACCATTCAAAATGGCCTTCTGGACAGGTGAATGTTGTCCATTCTATACTATGTGGATGCATCTTAATCTGCCAAAATCCCAATTTTAAATCAAATTTTCTGAATATTTTGCAACCTTGAATCGGGTTTATTAGTCTTGTTTTATAGGGGATATCATAACCATCATCTATAGAATTGTCATTTAGCCTTTTATAATTAATAACCATTCTACTTTTTCCCCTCTCTACTTTACCGAGTTTTCTTACTATAAATGCTGCTGATCTATGTGGGCTATCAGATCTTCTGATTACTCCTAGTTGTAGTAATTCTGAAATATGCATTTTAAAATCTTCTATGTCTTGGTTTGTAGCATTAATTTTAGCTGTCCTAATTATGTATTCTGGATTTTTGATATTTAGTTTGCATATAATTCTGTCTTTATCCAAATATTTAAGTAGATCTTCACCTAATATTCCCAACTTTTCCGTTTTTGATATCCATTGTTCTATGTCTTGTTCATGACCAAAGTATAGTAGAGATGTTCTAAATTAATAAATTTTGTGATAATTTCAGCTATCACATCTTCAACATCTTTAGCATCTATTTCTTGTAATTGACATTCTCTTTCTTTGAACATTTACATTCTTTCTCGGGCATAGGTGTTTTTCTTTGTTTGGTCATTGTGGGCTCATTGGTTGTATAAACAGATGTGAATAATGTATGTTTCTGTCATTGTATTTGTAGGTAGTCTTCACTAATAAGTATACTACCATTATCATCTAATAAGAAACTTAATCCTAAGATTAAATCTTCCTTTAGATTAAGAGGTCTTACCCAAGTACTATCTTTTGGTAATGCGTATTCTATACTTCTCCACAATTGGTCTCAAATCTAATCTTGCTATTTGGGGCTAAAAGTTGATCGTAAAAATATACTTGCCCATCCATTTGTTGGGCTCCTATAGGTTTTGTAGCTTTAACTATATATTCTTCTGGAATTACATCTCTATACAATTTGTACATCCTGTGTCGATTAGGGCTAAACATTTTATTTCAAAGTTTTTTATTCTTACTATACATTTAGCCTTTAAGTATTTTATTATTACAATTTTGAACTAACTCATTTCTATTAATTTGGAAGGATTCTAAAGGTTATTCTAAAGGATTTTGTATAATTTCTTTTCCTTTATTCAGTTTACATTCTAACATTTCTATTCTTTCATATATTAACTTCTGTGTATCTTCAACATTTTCTATTCTTTTTCTTAATATTTTTAATTCATCTGTGTTTATCATAGTACGGGCTACCAAAGGACTAAATGTCATACCATATTCTTTTTCTATACACTTCATACATCCTTCTTTATAACATTTTGAACATTGTGTTCACTTATCTTTGCTAGGAAACCATTTACAATAAAAACATGGTACACTATCTGTCTTTAATGTATTTTCCTATCATGTTTACATGGGTCTATTTCTGTATTCATCATGTCTAAATCTGAAAAATCTAGTTCTGGTATATTCAAGTTTGGAGGTGCAAAATTATCTATGAACTCATTTTCTTGATTATCGTCTAATTTGAATGTCCGATCATAATCTTCTATGGTTACTATAGAATCGATGGATTCTATACCCGATATAGTTTCATCTATATTAATTAAATCTTCATTTGTACATTCTACTAATGTACTATTTTTATCATGCTATTTATTCATTTCGGGCATGTTTTCCTCATATGTTCAGGGCTTCCACAAGTATAACATTCTAATTTACTTTTATATAGTCTAGTTGGTTTGAACTTTCTAAGTCTAAATACGGTTTTCTTCTGTTTGACTTTCTTAAATAATACTTCCTTTTAGGGGTTTGTTTATAAGTTTTCTATTTATTTTTCCTAGGTTTTTTCTCATTTATCCCATAAGTTTGGGCTTAAATTGTTCTACAAAATCCGTGATATGAATGTTTTAGCTGCTTTTGTATTTGAATTTCTGTACATTTTTCTTTTAAGTTCTTTATAATGTGCTGGATTCTTTGCTCTATAGACCATAAGTGGTTAGGATTATCTTGGATACCTAATTCATTTTTCCATCTATCAGCTATTTCTTCTCCTAAGCTCCTGGTAGTTTTCTAGATAACTTATCTCCTTGGTTAAAAGCATTTCCTAAAATACATACATAATAAAAGTAATCGTTAAGAAAGTTTTTAATATATTTCCATTTGTATAAGCTAAGTTGTTCTAGGCTTCTAATAGCATCTTTTTGTAATCCAAAATGTCCTGAAATCGGATCTTTTCCTCTTACTAAGCTTTGTATTTTGTTAACAAAATTATAAGGATTTGGTCCTAATGCTAATAAACTATTATATTCTGTTTTTTGGGTTTCTTAATAGGCTTCCCACATAGCTCTTACACTATCTCCCAAAAATGTTTCTAAATATTTGTACATTTCTTCCACTTCCATGTCTTGCCCATTTCTATGATAATCTCCTACTAATGTATATTTCCATACAGCTAGTATCTTTGACCATGCTTGTGGGTCATGTGCGGCTAGATGTAAAATTTGTGGTTCAGCTTTCATCTGAAACTTGATCGGCAATTCTAATGGTTGTCATTTACCTCTAGTTTTCTATGGCCTTTCAAGTTCTCTATAGTGAGTATAAGGAAGTCTAGGCGTATTCCCTCCCGTATAATCCTGAGTTCTTAACGGGACTGTTCTATGAAAAGGGGTTGCTGAGGTAGCTGTACTTGTTTCTTCATCTGCTAACACTTTTTGATAAGATGTATCAGATATATGGGTTATTTGATCATCTATTATTTTCCCTATCCTTATATTCTTTTGATTATCATTGTACAAATATTCACCTGCTGAAATGGTTTTATTTCTATAATGTGTATCTTCTAATTCAAATAATTCTTGTTTATTAAGATCGGCTATCCCTAATTCTTTGAGATATGGTATTTTATCTTCTTCAGATACTAAGGTTTCTATACATTCTATATGAACTAATTCGGATTCTATGTCCGTCTCTATTTCACTTATATTTCTATTAATCTGAGGTACATAATCCGTAAACCTAATACTCGTTCTTCCATGATTATCTTGATAAACTAATGATTATTGGGGAATAATTGTTTTAGTGGGTTTTATGAATTTATCTAAATTCCCTTCTAATCCAATTAATCTTTCTGGATTATGTTCTAATGGTTTTATCATCTTTATGTCTTTGCAACTTAAGAGGTCTACTACTTCCTTTATATGTAATTTATATTTTACCTTAGAATTAGTAGTAATTCTTCCGAGAAATGCTATATGGACTAATAATTTTCTGCACTATGAACTTCTTCATACCCTTCTATCTGAATACCTATATGGAGATGCTTACCAAAATCTTTGAAAGTTATCATAAAATCTGGACTACAATAAAATATTCCTGAATATTATTCATATCTACTCTAATACTAGCTAGCATTCCTTTTTGCTATATATGTTACTCTATCTGTCATCATCTCTACTATTTTAATGGGAGAGTTGGGGTTATAAACAAACAAATCCTAATTTTTTAACTGAGCAAAACCGTGCAATATACGTGCAAACTACATCCACTAAACATCTCGGTGCCATGCACGTCAAATCAAAATATACAAATTCATTTAATTTAATCACTAAACTTTTTTTTATAGATGTGCATCGCACGCACGTGCATTATACTAGTATAATGTAATTAACACTTTACATCCTAATTTTTTTCTCATTAATCCTTTTATTCGTATTACTATTAATCCTAAATGCATAAATTTATATCTAGAATTTCTTAATTCATTTACCTGCAGCCTGACTTATTAAAGGTAACGTAACTGCCTGGTTTCCTAAGCAACTTACTGCTTGCTCTCTTCTGTGTCTAAAATATTCTGTTCTAAACTCAAATTAATTAATTATACCAGAACCAGTTATTATTGTTTTAGAAGGTCTCATATTCCAAATATTGCTTCTAAAATGTTGTTAACATGGGTACAAGCTTTATTCCAGAGTATTGCAATCTCTGGTAGAAAGTATATTGGGGGTGTGTGCGTGTTATAATTAATTAATTATTTTTTTTTTTAGAAGGTCTCATATTCCTAATATTGCTATCAGGAAAATATTCTTCTAAAATGTTGCTAAAATGGGTACAAGCTTTATTCCAGAGTATTGCAATCTCTATCATAAAGTATAATCAAATAATCAATAAAGTAGTGAAGTAAAATTTGTGAACAAAGATTGTGTATTATTGAGTTTAAGATATCACAAGAATAGGCGATTCTTTCTTCCCACTGTCTCCAACATTCATTCTCCAGATCCGGCCTCCCCTCACATCCTTCTCCCATCCTCCCTTCTTTATTATTGTTCAGTTTCTCCTCCTCTACAAACCCATATCCTCAGTTTCCCTTCCCTCCAAGTTCCTCGGCGAGCAGCTTCTCCCCCTCATCGTTTCATTTCGAGCTTCCTGTCGGCTCATTGGGGTCGCCGTCTCTCTCTTCGGCTCTCCGTAGGTCCTGGTCGCGTCTCCCTCGGCGTGGTCCCAGCAAGCGACGCTCCCTCGCTGCTCTCCTGGCTCTCGGTGACACCCAGACCCTGTCTCCTCGGTGACGTCCGACCCCACTTCCTGGGTTCGGTCGTCCACTGTTAGTTCACCTGAGTGTTCACTGGTTCACTGTAAGTTTGCCTGAGCTCTTTGTTTACTTTTTTTCTTGTAGTATTAATTTTGGGAGTGTGATTGGGGTTGTTTTGTGCTCCGCTGTATTTTTTGGGAGCGGTTTCGGTCCCCTAGCTATGGTTTTGTCCAGCTTGACCGTTTGTTTATTTTCCTGTACTGTGTTCCCCTTGGGGATTAATACATCCTGTGGTTTGCTCAGCGTCGAGCTGCTAGAACTTGGGCAATTTCGATTGTTCTGTTCTTCCTCTCTTCATCTAGTTCTTCCTCTTTCTTTCTCTTTCTATTGGAGGGTGCGATTGCCACTCTGTGGTCTGTGTTGTACATTTCTTGGCAGTGCTGTATTGGTGAGTGTGGTTCTGCCCGCTGTTGGGCTTCAATCGTTCTGTACTTTTCCTCTGTTAGAGTTTACATTTGAGCCTATCTAGGGCTGATGTTTACCATGGCTCGCTCTGAGTCCGTAGCTAGCTCTCCCTGTTTAGATTCTGTTCTGGATTTGATGGGGGATTCGTCTCACCAACTTTTGGCTGACGAAAATGTTCCCCGTAGCTCTCCCATCTCCTCTATCTCCCATTCTCCTGCATTGGTCTGACCCTCATCCGGTCTGTTTCAGATGCCTTCTTCCTGGGCATTTTAAACGCGAGTGTGTTAACAAACTGAAGTGTTTCTTCTGTGAGAAGTTTGGTCACTCTCGTAGCCGATGTTTCTCCCTGCAGAAACTCCTGGGTCTTCCCAAAGGCCATCCCCTTCCGGCCAAACTTCTTGCCTTTCTTAATTATCCCCTCTTAAGACGCAAGCTTCACGCCGGCTTGGCTAGTAATCTCACTATTGTTAATGGAAAGAACCTCATCTCCTCAGCTGTTGATTCGCTGCCAGCTAAGAACTTTACTTCTTCCTTCACTCCAGTTTGTGCTACTCCTGCTTTCTCGTCGACCTTCTAATATTGCTAACCTATTGATGGATTGTAAGGTTGATCCGAATCTCGTTTCCTTACCTCGCTCATCGTCTTTCAAGGTTCATCCACGATCTATCTTAGGGGCCCCTTCGTTGAGTTGGAACTTAAGTAAATATCCTGGATTGTTTTCATCTTACTTCTCTTCTCTTTATTGGTCTCGTTGTGCGAGGGGACTCACTCGGCACTGCCGATCTTCGGTTCCCCAAGCGCACCCTATCAAGACTACTGTTTCTATTGCGGTCCCCTCTTTAAGTTTTAATAATCCTTGTGCATTAGGGATAGCTTATCCTAAATGGGCTAAGTTCTCGTTTCATTTTCCGGGATGTTTATTTCCTTCGTATCAACATTTAGGAGTTCAATTGTGGCTCAATCAATTCCTGATGGATATTAAACCCTTTTTGTACTCTATCCCCCCTAAGTCTCCCCCGGTCACGGATGACTCTTCTCTCACCTGTCGCTCCATTATTACCAGCGCTGTCCCTATTGCCTCGTCGGTGGCCCTAGTTTGCTCCTTTACCCCATCTCTCCGCGTCAAAGCTAGCTCTTCTGACCTTGAGTCTACTTCGCCCCCTTCAGCGATGATAACAACCCCCACCGTGAAGCGGAGATACAATAAGAAAGTCTATAATACTTCTCAGATTCGAGTGAGTGCCCGTATTCTGGCGCGGAAGGCAGCTTCCGTGTCAGGTCATCACAGGTGCTCAGTTGAGACTTGTTTATGCTTTGCCTTCGTGGTTTAGGCAGTCTGTTTTGGCCTCCGTTGAGCTGCTAGAGTTCTCAGGGACTGCTAGTGGAGATTGGTGGTTTTCGAGTGGGGAGTTTAGGCCTCCTGGCTCTTGGCGCTTTCCTGTCGTCCTCATCTTCCTGCGGATTCGGATTGTTTGGTTTGTACCTAGCTGAAGCTTGATTTTCCCCGATGATGGCTCCGCCCCCCGCCTTTTTCTCGGTGTCGCGCTTCATTTTGATCTCGTACCCTCCGCTTGGCGTGCTATTCAGCCATATTTGTAATATTAGTGTATTTCTTGTTTCTGTTTTACTCCTTGTAAAACCTCTGATTACTGTCTGTAAATTAACTTTTTTTATTGATATATATATGTTTTGATGGCTGGAGCCGTTTGGCTCTATCCGATTCATCAAAAAAAAAAAAGACTTGTGTATTATAATATTACTTGTAACTAAACAAAACTAACTCCAATAGACATTTTTTCATAAGATTTAAGCATATACATCATTTCAAATCTAATTTTTTTCTATGAGAACAAACATGAAAATAATATAAGAAATAATAAACTAATATAATTTTTTAAAAGAATAAAGTACTTCCCCCCCCCCCCCTTAATTCTCCTAAATTTGGAACAGGCAAAGATCTGCAAAAAGCATTAGCAATAAAATCCTCCTCAGATCCACCGCCCGCCACTCCCTTTCCAACTCCCTTTATCTCCTCTGTGTTAGAATTAAAATAAAAGGGCGAAGAACTACTAAAAGACTTTATCAAGTGCTTCACAGTCAAAGCAAGGTCTATCTCTTCCTTATAATCATCAGTGGCGACTGCCGCCTTCCGCCACAATGTTACTTACAAAGAACTGAAGGCCTCCCTCACGAAGAAGCCTCTTAAAGATTTCACCGAGCTTCTAGAAAGGAGTGACAAATATATCAGAGCCGAGAAAGTTCATTATCCTCATGGCAAGGAAGAGTCACCTTCCGAGAACAAACGGAAGAATACAAGTGAAGAAGGACCTAAGAAGTTTCAGAAAGACGACATAGGTCAACGCCGCCCACCTCCAACACCACGTTTCGACAAGTTCACTCCCCTGAATGCAAGTGTTTTTGCCATCCTCATGGCAGTTGAAAAGATAGAATAGTTCGACCTCCTCCCAAGATGACAATCGCCGGCAAAAGAAGAGATATGAACAAGTGGTGCGTGTTTCATAGAGACCATGGACACACCACCGACAACTACCGAGCTGTCAAAGAAGAACTTGAATGTTTGATTCGTTGAAGCTACCTATCAGCAAGATAACAACGCCGAAACTCCTCCGGCCCGGGACCTAATAAACGTCAGGAGAAGCCAACCGAATTCCAAGACCCAGAACACATGGCCATTCTCCACTCCATTTACAAAGGCCCAATGGGGGGAGACTCCAACTCCTCCTGCAAAGCCTTCATGAGGGAAGTAAACTCTGTACATGACATCCCTCTTGCCAAGAGCCTAAGCGTCCCTATGACATTCTCTGATAAAGATCTAGTGGGTGTCAAGATGCTTTACTGCGACACATTGGTTATAAGCCTGTGCATGGCGAATCATGAGGTACGACGCATCCTTGTATATAATGGCAGCTCTGTAAACATCATCTTCATGGCTACATTCGATGCTTTCAAGCTCTCCTGAGACTGGCTCACGCTCGCTGGCTACACACTCCATAGCTTCTCAGGTGCACTCGTTCAAGTTGAAGGGATCATCACACTCGATGTGACAGCAGAAAAAGCCCCTGCAACTAGAACAGAGGCATTAGACTTCATTGTAGTCGATGTCAAGACTGCGTACAATGCTATATTTGGTCGTTCAGTCCTAACAGCATTCCATGAGGTCACCTCTGCATTTCACATGAAGATGAAGTTCTCCACAACAACAGGCATTTGCCAAGTTGCAGGAAACCAACAGGCAGCACGAGCATGCTACACTGCCACGATGGGGGGTTCAATTCTTTCCCTCGATGCCATCGAACTGCCACCAGAAAGAAGTCACATTAACTCCGAGCAAGTGGATGAATTGGAAGAGATCCCTTTCTCTCAAGAAGATCAGAAAAAGTTTATTCGTATAAGCAAAACCCTTCCCCTCCGACTCAAAGAGTTACTCATCGCCTGCATAAGAGGCAATTAAGACTTATTCGCTTGGACCGCAGCCGACATGCCAGGATTCTCTGGAGACCTAATCAAGCACCACCTTAGTGTGAACCCATATACCAAGCCCGTCCAGCAACGATGCCTTAAATTTGCTCCAGAAAGGCTACAAGCAATTAAAGAAGAAGTCGACAAACTCCTAGCCACATGCTTCATCCAAAAAGTTAGCTACCCAGAGTGGCTAGAAAATATGGTGATGGTTAAGAAAGCTAACAGTAAGTGGAGAATGTGTATAGACTTCATAGATCTCAATAAGGTGTGCCCGAAAGATCCATTCCCTCTCCCAAGCTAGACACGCTAATCGATGCAACGTCGGGACAGGAACTCCTCACTTTCATGGATGTTTTCTCCAGGTATAATCAGATCCAAATGTTTCCACCTAGCACACCGAAGACGTCCTTCATAATAGATCAGGGCCTCTATTGCTATCAGGTCATGCCTTTTGGCCTGAAAAATGTCAGTGCTACCTATCAGCATTTGGTAAATATAATCTTCAAAAGTCAAATCGACAAGAACATGGAGGTGTACGTGGACAATATGTTAGTCAAAAGTCTCTGAAAAGAAGACCACATTGCCGATCTCCATGAAGCGTTCGAAGAATTGCGCAAGCATAACATGCGATTGAACCTTTCAAAATGAGTTTTCGGAGTATCTTCTTGTAAATTCTTTGGCTTCATGGTTATTCAGAGGGGAATTAAAGCCAATCCCGAGAAGATCCAGGCAATTCGCAACATGTCTCTGCCAATCACTGTTAAGGAAGTACAGAAGCTCACCGGACACTTAGCTACCATCGGTCGATTCCTCTCTAAGCCTGAGGAGAAATGTCTGTCGTTTTTCAAAGTCCTACGGGGTGCACAAGGTTTCGAATGGGTGGGGGGGGGGGGGGGAGAACAGCAAATCACCTTCAGACAACTCAAAGCATACATCGTCAATCCTCTGCTCCTAAGCAAGCCTAAGCCAGGTGAAATCCTTTACCTCTACTTAGCCACATCATACCAAACTCTCAGCGATGTCTTGGTTAAAGAAGAAAATAGTGTTCAGAAACTGATCTCTTATATGAGCAAGGTACTCCATGTCGCTGAACTCCGTTTCTCCAAGATGGAAAAAGATAGCCTATGTGTTGGTCATAGCTACTCGCAAACTTCGCCCGTACTTTCAGGCGCATTCTCTATGCATCCTCACTGACCAGCCACTCAGGCAAGTGCTCCTCAAACCTGAAAGCTCCAGAAGATTAATGAAGTGGTCCATCGAACTGAGTCAACATTACATTAGCTACCACCCAAGAATGGCCATCAAGGCCCAAGACTTAGGTCGAATTCATCGTGGAAACCATTATTCTCGACTCTCCCGAGGAAGAAGAAAACCCCCACTTTGGGAGGTATATGTAGATGGGTCCTCTTTCATCAAAGGAAGCGGAGCCGGGATCATCTTGCTTGGACCTGATAAGCTCACTCTCCAATACTCTTTGCGCCTCAACTTCCCTGCCTCCAATAATGAAGCTGAATACGAAGCACAGATCGTCGATCTCCGGCTAGCACGTGAAGCAGGCACCTGAAGAATCAAAATGTTTAGCGACTCTCAATTAGTCGTCAACCAGGTCCAAGGTGATTATGAAGCCATAGACGACCGTATGGCCAAGTACCTGTCACAAGTGAAGAAACTCCTGACGACGTTCAAGGAAGCCAACATCACTCGCATTCCCATGAGCAAAATGGGCAAGTAGATGCCCTTTCTAAGCAAGCTTCCTTATCTCTCGATGAGTTTGACGACACGGTCCTCATTGAGGTCCTTCTCAAGCCAAGCATTGAGGAGGAAGAGTTGGAGCTAATGGCTGTCACACCACAAATGTCTGAACAATACTAGATGAAACCCTTGATCGATTTCCTTGACAAGGAAATCCTCCCTAAAGATCGCAAAGAAGCATGGAAAATTCGGACAAGGGCTGAAAGGTCCACTCTTGTAGAAGGACTCCAGTACAAACGGTCATACACTCTAGTTGACGGTAGACCCTACTTGAGATGCCTCACTACTGAAGAAGCACAATAAGCCATCAAAAATTAGCATGAAGGAATCGGTATTTTCCATCAAGGAGAAAGGTCCCTGGCACGAAAGATACTCAATCATGAGTATTACTGGCCCATGCTACTCAGTGATGAGCAAAGAATATATTCGCCAATGTGACCCTTGTCAGAAGCATTCAACCATTAAGCAAGGACCCCAAGAAATCCTCGGTTCTATGTCAAGTCCGATCCCCTTTGCCATGTAGGGAATAGACTTACTTTGACCATTTTCGCCAGCAGCCTGGTCGGAGAACTTTTCTAGTGGTAGTCATCGATTACATCACAAAGTGGGTCAGGACAGAGCCACTAGCAACTATCACCAAGCAGAAAATTCAAAAGTTCTTTTGGAAGAATATTGTTTAAAGATTTTAGATTCCCCGCATACTAATGTCAGACAAAGGCACACAAAATACGGGGAAAAGCTTTCACCAATTCTACACAAATTTGGGGATCACTCAATGTAATCCCTGTTTTCCATTTCCTGTATATTTTGGATGTATTTTTTCTCCTTGGGTATTTATTCAGCTTGTATCTCTTTTGGACCGTGTATTGGATCTTTATTTTCAAATTTTTTTATTTCATCTAAGTGATGTTCGCCTTTATTTAATTTTCTTGATTTGATTGTCCGTCTGTTATTCCATCTCTGGTCGATCGAGCCATTATTTTTATCCCCATTATTTAATTTGTTCATGTCCTATGCTCGTTATTCATATTTTTTTGTTCCATCTTATTTTGGGTCACCCTATATTCTTTTTGATTAAACACTATTCTAATTCCTATTAAGATCCTATAACCCATTGAAATCCACTACCCAATTAAACCAATAAAACCCCCATTACCCATTATCCACTCAAACCCTATAACACCCGTTAACACCCATACCCGAAATCCCACCTGTACCTAACCCTAACCCTAATATCCTATACATATAAATAACCATGCTTGCACCCCCTGTACACCCATCAAAACCCTATTCACCCTAAAACCCATCAGCCGTCTCCTACTCTCGCCCTCTCACTCTCCCGATCCCCTTGCGCTGCCGTGCTCCCCTGCAGCGCTGCCCTACACCGCGGCCGCAGATCCCCCTGTGCTCCTCCCGACCTGCCGAACCCATATCACTGCTCCGCCCTGCTACACAGGATCGCCCTCTCATCCTCTCCCCACCGTCCCCTGTGTGCTCCTCTCGACGACGATGCAACAACAGCAGTAGCGACAGCTTCCCTGCATCCCGACGCCCCTCCTCGTCCTATTCCTCCCGAGCGCTTGTTGTACCTCAGTGCCCTTCCCCCCTCCTGTCGCACCTCCGCAATGCAGCCGCATCGTGACGCATCTCCGACAGCAACAGCTCGCACCCCTGTGTCGTGCTCAGCTGTTGTCTGCCGTCTCTCTTTGTGTGCGTGTGTTGGTTCTCTTGTGTGCGTTTGTTGCTCGTGAGTTGTGCTCGTGGGTTCGTTCGTTCGTTGTGTTCGTTGCCCAGGAATTCGTTCCCGTTATTCTTGCTTTTGTGTCGTTCTCGTCGTCGACTATAAGGCAAGTAACTTGTATTCTTTTCTTTGTGTAATACAAGTACTAAATACTGTCTGTAGTGTAGTTGTGTTTTAGAGACAATTCTTGTGCAAAATCTCTGTTATTTCTTGTCTCTATTGTGTTAACCCGTCCGTAGTTGCCTCATTACACACATGACATGAAATAACTTAGGGATGATCACTTCTTGTTGTATACATGCATGTTGTTCGTATGATATCGCATGCTTGATTGTGTTAGTATTAGTTAGGGGTGGCCGATCATACCGAAATGAGCCAACTGACCGGTTTTCCAACCGAACCAATCGATTCGGTACCGAAAATTTGGTTACCAAAAGTATGGTACGGTACAACCGTACCGAGTTCTAAAATCCGGTTCGGTTTCAGTATGAATATGGTTCAGTCGGTATTTTACCGTACCGTACCGAATAATTAAATATTAAATAAATATATTTATATTATATATACAAGCTAAACAGTTCCCTTTTATGACATATAGTGATCACTGATCAGTACTTGATGATATTATGTTCTGTGCTAATCTTTTAAGTGCTACATTTATATGCATATGTCGATAGTCAACCAAGATATGGCTCTATCAATTCAGTGTTTTAGGTGAAGAGATGCAATTCTTTTCCATGATGTAAGGGAATGAAATTACAGTTGAACAGTATTACTGAAATTCTGTATCAAGGGTTCGTCATGTAGTTTAGTTTATGTTGCGCTAGTTTTGGACAATCTGTTATGTTACAGGTTAGTTTGTCCATAGATATATACAATGTACTGATATTTGGAAGCAAAAATCCTAGAATGCTAAAATGTACTGATATTTGCTAAGGTATTTGTTGGGTCATATTTGGTATAACACCAATACCGAACCGTACCAACTGAAGTAATCGGTATACCAAAGTTTCGGTATACCGAACTTTTTGGTTGGTAACGGTTTGCATATTTTCAAACCGAACTAGTTTGGTATGGTAATGGTACAATGTCAAAAAGTCTGGTACCGTACCGAGCCCACCCTTAGTATTAGTATAACTTATTGTAGACTTGTAAAATACCCTATACCATGTTGCTTGGACATCTAGTATACCCTATTTCACGTATTGTTATGATTTGAATGTATGTCATATGATCTAGTTGATTTTATGCATGAAGGATATTTTCTGTTTTGCCGGTTCCCCGTTTTTTTATCAGTATTTTAGACCTTATTAAGGTCAGTATATGAAAATTATTTGTCAATATAAATTATAGAGAACTTTTGTCTACTTTCCAGAATTGCTGACAGATCTCAGTTTCGATTTATGAGTTGCAAGTTATGGCTATTTTACTACAGATGTGTTTAAAATTCTAGATCCAGTTTTATATGAATTCTGTATGGTAATTTATTTTTCTACTGATGTTAAAGATAATATTTTGATCCAATATTTTGCTGAGTACAACTATACTTGATTGAGATTAATCCCTAATTTTTGTGGGTTTAATTGATAACTTTTATACACTATTCTATGCTTGCAAACAACTACTATACTTGCATAAATTTCATGTTGTTCTGTAAAGATACATAATTTCAACCTGATTCTACTTACTATATCTAAAAATTTTGTGAATATGAGTTGTAGCCTACTGTATCTATTTTATCACCCTTTTGATGGATCTGGATTTCGATTTATATTTTGTAAGATATTTCTGTTTTAGTACTGCTGTGTTTGTGATTTCAGATTTACAAAACTGTTGTATGTTGCTGGTTTCTGATTTTACTTGACTATTCTATCTATATTGAAAATTATGAAACTTTATATTCTGTTACTAAACATACTATGGAATACCCTAGATTTTTCGTGGATTTAATTAGCGAGTTTTCTTACTGTTTTCCTATTCTTGAATACAAACTACTGATTTCTGGCTGAATACGTTTTCGATACAAATATGTTTTGAGTCCTGTTGTTGTGAAATACCATATACTTATATATATTTGCTGGATTCGGCCGAGAGTCTATTCTGCAGATTTTCTGACGAACCCATATTTGCACATTTGTAGCAACGGGAATTCTAGATTTAGTGCAGTACTGTCTTGCTGTCCTGAACTAAAATTTTCGTTGTTCTATCCTTTTTATGTGTTGTCTTTCATTTGTACCTGTTTATCTTTCAATCTGAACATGTTACTTGTTTATGCCATGTTATTCTTGCTCTGTTTGTGACACATACATGCATGTCTGATAATAATAAAAAAATAGCCAAGCCGGGGTTAAGGGAAAGATCTAGTAGTGGATAATATAGAAATGTGTACTTGGAAGGGGGTCCGTGTTTCCTACAGGATTATCTGTTACGTGTTCATGAATACATGATACACGACTCTGTCTGTCTGATTACCCTGACTGCATACTTTCCTATAGGAAGGTGTACTCAGAAGAGAACTCGTAGGTTCTACCTGTCTGTCTGGATATGCATCTGATATTTGTCTGTCTGATACCTGAGTACACGGCCCTATAGAATTCCCTACAAAATTTAAACGTAATTTGTTTGAATGTAGCAACCATGTGGTAAAAATTTGGGAGCATGAAGTGCTACCTAGATAGTAATAACACAAGACCTGTAATAACATGATATATGTTACCTGTTTACCTGTATCTGTTATCTGACATCTGTTATCTGTTTGACTGTTACTTGCTACTGGACATCTGTTACCTGTTTACCAGTCTGTATAACACTTGACATCTGTTACATATCACCTGTACCTGTTAGCACACCATGTTATTTGATTCTGTTTTCTGATTCATGTTAGACATCCTGTTTTGCTCTGTCATATCTATTCCATGCTATGTTTTTTCTGTTGTTATTTTATATTTGTTTATCTTTTCCTGTACTTGTTGCCTACACTACAAGCAGCCCGTAACTTGCATTGATAGGAGTTTTGTTTTCTTTTCCTCTTCCTGCAATTTGCTAAATTGCAGATCATAGAGATCAGTTGCCCGATAGAGTAGGTGATCTGAGATTCTAGTGCTGGAGTTCTTGCTATTATCATTATTATTTAGTTTTGCTTATCTTGAATAAATGTATCTGTTACTTGGATTATTTTGTATTGGGCAATGTGACCTAGAATTATTGACTTGTTCAAATCTGGTTTATTTGAAATTTATTAAGTTTTGTTTCGTGTAAATTGTGTTGGTATATTGATTTATGCATGCGTGGTTGACTTCTCTTGCTTCCTACTCTGATTATTTCTGTGAAATGTTGTAAAGATCCTAACAGCTTATGGATGATGAAAATCATTCGCTGGGCTTAGTCACGTATCCGTATTCTGTATTTCTTTTTGGGAAGCAGTGCGTGACACTCAAAGTCTATCCTCTATCACACATCCTCAAACTAACGGCCAAGTTAAATATGCAAATCGACAGATTCTAGATGGCTTCAAAAAGAGACTAGGAGAAGCCACAAAAGGATTATGGGTTGAAGAATTGCCAAGTGTATTATGGTCCTACAAAACCATGAAGTGAACCCTAACAGGAGAATCGCCATTCAACCTCGCCTACGGCTCAGAAGCACTCATCCACTTGGAAGTTGGATTATCATCTCCCCGTCTTCTTTCCTTCAACGAAGAACAAAACTCCAACAATCTTTGAGCCAATCTCGAGATCGTTGAAGTGGAACGGGAAAGATTAGCCATACTTAGGAACATTTACCAACAAAAGGTCGAGAGGTTCTACAACAAAGAAGGTTCGCCCCACTAATCTGAAAGAGGGGGATCTAGTGTTGTGCAAACTTGAAATCTCCGACCCGCGAAGAACAAGAAAGCTCGCTCCCAACTGGGAGGGGTCGTACAAGGTCTCACAAGTGGGCAACCCAGGGGCTTATCGTCTTGAATACCGGGGGAAAAAGATATCCAGAACTTGAAATACCGAGCACCTTATGAAGTACAACGGCAGCGTCTAAAATGTCCTCTCTTAGTAGTAGTAGTAGCAGCAAATTTTCTGTACTTGTAATAAAGGCCATCCACTAGAGCATTTGTTTAGTTTTTTCTTTCAATAAAGACTACTTTTGCTACCAGTCACTGTATGTATCATCCACTAGAGTAGATATTTAGTTTATTTCTCAATAAAATTAGTCATTTACCTTTTTAAAGGTTTTAGACAATTCTATGGAAGTAAACAATGAGTTAAACGTCAAACTAATACCTAAAAATGGCACAAAAACTCATTAAACGCTCATTATATGACGAGTTTGGAGTCCATATCTATGGCTCAGAGTTACTTTAGCAATTTGCAACAAAGCAAGTTCATATTTCAACTTGCCATTTAATCTGCTTTTGCAACTCGTTAACACCTCGACGACAAGTTCGGAGTCCACACTACAAAAGAAACTAGATTTACCGGCGAATATTCCCCGGCGTTTTACTAGTAGCGCCGAGGTAGGTAGCGATTAGGAATGGGGCACCAGATGGGATGGTTATATACCGGCGGCCGAATTAAAACACCGGTGAATTCGCGTAATTACCGGCGTTTTATTTTAAAACGCCGGTGAAGTGTATTATTCACCGGCGTGTCTAATTAAAACACCGGTGAAAAGCTGCGATAAATCCCATCTACCCTAACCTTTCGCTCGCCATTTCCCCAAACCCCAAAAAAATAAAAAAAAAAGTGGGCGCTTCGTTTTCCCTCCTTCCTCGCTCTACTTCCCGCGCGTTTGCCTCCACCGCTTCGTCCTCTTCGACGGCCTTCGAACATTCGTCATCGTCCCTTCTTCCCTTCGCCATTTTCGATTTTCCTCCTCCCTATCCCGATTTGGAGGTGAATCGGCGATCGGAAACGACCGTATCGCCCCGCTCTCTTTCTATCTCCTCCCCCCGCGCTCGTCGCCCCGCTCTCTCTCTCTCTTCGGTATCATCTATTGATTCCCCTTATTTTTGAAACTTAGCATGTTTTTTCTGATAGATGCATGTTGATTTCCTTAACATGAATGGTTTAGTAGGGATGAAGAATTAATAGAAAAATATATGATTAGGTAATGGAAATTTTCATGTTCTTATCCTGTTAATGAAGCTGATTTCATGCATCTGACTGTCTTCTTGGCATGTTTTTTTGATATAAAATGGGTTCACTGTGAACTGAGGATGCTATAGCTACGTATGCCTCAGACTGTCTTCTTGGCATCTGACTGTCTTCTTGGCATGTTTTTTCACTGTGAACTGAGGATGCTATAAAATGGGTCCAGATATGCACAACAATTGGGTTTTAGATTTAGTTGGGCACAAGAATTAGTGGAGCAACATATATGCTCAGATAATCTAAATTTTCATTTCAAGAAACTGTTAAAGTTACCTGCAGATTGCCCTCTTTGGCATGATTTTTTAACCAAAAATAGGTTCACTTCCAAACTAAGTATGCTGCTAGAAATTTCATCTTCTTTTACTGTTAAAGAAGCTTATTCCATGCATCTGATAGTCATCTTCGCATGTTTTTTAACCAAAATGGGTTCACTGTGAACTGAGGATGTTATAGCTACGTATGCCAAAATCCTCCGGATATGCTGAACAATTGGGTTTTAGATTTAGTTGGGCTAAAGAATTAGTAGAGCAACATATATGCTCAGATAATGGAAATTTTCATTTCAAGATACTGTTAAAGTAACCTGTTTGCCATCTTTGGCATGATTTTTTAACAAAAAATGGGTTCACTTCCTAACTAAGTATGCTGCTAGAATTTTCATCTTCTTTTACTGTTAATGAAGCTTATTTCATGCATCGGATTGCCTTCTTGGCATGTTTTTTTCATATTAAATGGGTTCACTGTGAACTGAGGATGCTATAGCTGTATGCCAAAATCCTCCGGATATGCACAACAATTGGGTTTTAGATTTAGTTTGGCTCAAGAATTAGTAGAGCAACATATAAGCTCAGATAATGGAAATTTTCATTTTAAGATACTGTTAAAGTAACCTGACTGCCCTCTTTGGCATGATTTTTTAACCAAAAATGTGTTCACTTTCAAACTAAGTATGCTGCTAGCATAGTCCTCATCTTCTTTCACTGTTAATGAAGCTGATTTCATGCATCTGATTGTCTTCTTGGCATGTGTTTTTGATATTAAATGGGTTGACTGTGAACTGAGGATGCTATAGCTACGTATGCCTAAATGCTCCGGATATGCACAACAATTGGGTTTTAGATTTAGTTGGGCTAAAGAATTGGTAGAGCAACATATAAGCTCAGATAATGGAAATTTTCATTTTAAGGTCCTGTTAAAGTAACCTGCAGATTGCCATCTTTGGCATGATTTTTTAACCAGGAATGGGATCACTTCCAAACTGATCGAGTATGCTGCTAGAATATTCATGTTCTTTTACTGTTAATGAAGCTTATTTGAAGCATCTGATTGTCATCTTGGCATGTTTTTTTATTATAGTTGTTAAAAACATGTTATTAATTAAATTTGCACCTCTAAAGAAGTTATTGAATTCCTTGACAGGTACAACATGCCGAGGCGTGGAAAGAGGTTAAATATAAATGATGGCAACGAGAGCCATGGGGATGAGCAGCCACTACATAATAGTGGCAGTCAAACAGAAGAGGGTGAGGGTAGCACGCCGCCCACTGTCAAAAAACATCGTGGGCGGACTAAGATGACGAATGTTTGCAGGCTTCAGAATGACGAAAGGATCGAGGTGGAGGCGAACGGTGTTGGGCAACCGGTTGGCGATAACGCCAGTAAATTTTCTTCCTTCATTGGGGTTATAGCAAGGAACCCCCGCATACTTCCTTTGTCATACGAGAGTTGGCCGAAGGTGCCAACCACCACAAAGGCCACTGCTATTACGACAATCAAGGTATTTCTCATCTAAAATACATAATTGGTCGGCGAAAAATTATTATTGAAATATGTATTATTAGTGATGGGTAATAAATTTTGCAGCAATACTTCTCGTTCGCCGACTCCCTTACGCCTTGGGTTGAAAAGTCACTCTCCAAGAAGTGGAGGGACCACAAGAGTGAATTGAAGTCGAAGTTTTATAACAAAGACCTTTCAGAGGAGGAGAATGCAATGAATGTGCCAGGAAAATGTGGAGCCTTCAGATTGGCAATTTCTTGTGCACTACTGGAGTTCGGCGATCGGTCAGGTATTTACATTAAACACACAAAAATCTAATGAGTATGTGGTTGTATGGCGGCTGTAATGAATTTTTCTGCTAACTTCATTGTGGCATGTACAGAAAAGGGCGGAGGTGGGAGCTACCCGTCAGTCAAAGCAGCTAGTGCTGCACACCGCTGGTACACAGAGCTTCGCTCTGGTTCGGGAAGAATTGGTAGGCGCAATAGTATTGAACAATTTTTTACTTACAGTTATTTGTTTATAACCATTTCATCTTACTAATATATAGGCAGAAGATTTGGGGGGGCCTACGGAGTTTGGGGACATTGACTTTTTTGATGCCACCCACAAATCAAAGGATGGGACGTATGCGAGCCCTGAGGCAGCATGGATTCTGGTAATTTGTGAACTAATATCTAATGAGTAGTCGAAATCTCATCTGCTTTTAACTCTGATTGTTATGTTCTTTTACAGACTAACGCTCGGAAAAGGTATGATGAAATATCCTCTGCTTCAGATTCTGACCCTACGGCGGCATGCACAGATTGGCATACCTGGCAGAGAGTTGCCTTGACCGATGTTAGGGGAAAGGAGAGGCATGGACGTGTCCGTGGTATGGGCCTAGGACCAACCCCCTCGCAGCTATTTGGACGGAGTGAATCTAGTTCAAGTGGCAATCGGGACGAGGAGATGACTGCCTTAAAGGCACAAGTTGCACTCCTCCAAGAACAAATGGCCAATTTAATAGGGCAGCAGTCCCAAGTCCCACCCAGGGTAAGTATTTAAATTGGTTTTTTTTAAAGAGATTATGGTCTTGAATGCATGAAAGACACGTACTAGTGTTTGTGAGTGTGCATTGTGGCTGTCATCTATAAGTATTTCGTCTATGTTTCTTAAGTGGGCTGTGATTAGAAAGAAAGGACTGGAGTGGAGATCTGGAAACCCAAATAGAGACATCTCGTTTATTATAATCTATACTTATTGTTGGACCAATCCCCTCTTGTTGTTGTTGCTGATGTCTCTATGTGTTCGTGTGTTGAAGGGAAAGAAGGGATGAGAGAGAGATGAGGAAAATGCCGCTATGCTAGCCTGGTGTATCCTCATTCTCTACCATCCCTCTTTCTGGCTCCATATATGGCTTATATATTAAATGGGTTTCCTTCCACGATGACAGTCCGTAACACTACACTTGATATGAGCCCCGTTCATAGCTGCACCCTATTGCATACTCACAAACAACTAATACGTGTCGTTCATGCATTGTATTACCAACCCCCCTTTGGCACATAACATGCTTAGATGACATTGTATGACCTGCTAATAAGGTTTGTTCAGCCGCGTTGTTGTACTGATTTGGAGGATTTAGGTATGCTAGCAGCATACTTAGTTTCACAGTGAACCCATTTTTTGTTACAAAATCATGCCAAAGATGGCAATCTGCAGGTTACTTTAACAGTACCTGAGCTTATATGTTGCTCTACTAATTCTTGAGCCCAACTAAATCTAATTTTCTTAAGTGGGTTGTGATTAGAAAGAAAGGGCTGGAGTGGAGATCTGGAAACCCAAATAGAGACATCTCGTTTATTATAATCTATACTTATTGTTGGACCAATCCCCTCTTGTTGTTGTTGCTGATGTCTCTATGTGTCCGTGTGTTGAAGGGAAAGAAGGGATGAGAGAGAGATGAGAAAAATGCCGCTATGTTAGCCTGGTGTATCCTCATTCTCTACCATTCCTCTTTCTGGCTCCATATATGGCTTATATATTAAATGGGTTTCCTTCCACGATGACAGTCCGTAACACTACACTTGATATGAGCCCTGTTCATAGCTGCACTAAATCTAATACCCAATTGTTGTGCATATCCGGAGGATTTTGGCATACGTACCTATAGCATCCTCAGTTCACAGTGAACCCATTTTGTTTAAAAAAACATGCCAAGATGACAATCAGATGCATGAGATAAGCTTCATTAACAGTAAAAGAAGATGAGGATGGCAATCATGCCAAAGATGGCAATCAGGTTACTTTAAAAGTATCTTTAAATGAAAATTTCCATTATCTGAGCATATATGTTTCTTTAACAGTGACTGTGACCAATTGTTCTTAATTGGGCTGTGATTAGAAAGAGACGAGTTGGAGTGGAGATCTGGAAACCCATATAGAGACATCTTGTTCATAATAATTTATTATTATTGTTGTTCTTGTCGATCTTGTTGTTGTTGCTGATGTCTCTATGTGTCCGTGTGTTGAAGGGAAAGAAGGGATGAGAGAGAGATGAGGAAAATGCCGCTATGTTAGCCTGGTGTATCCTCATTCTCTACCATTCCACTTTTTGGCTTCTATATTTGGTTTCTTTCCACGATGACAATTCCATAACACTACACTTGATATGAGCCCTATTCGTCATTTTCGATTTCCCTCCTCCGCTCTCTCTCTCGCTCTCTTCGGTATCATCTCATGATTTCCCTTATTTTCCAAACTTAGCATATTTTTTCAGATGGATGCATCTTGATTTCCTTAACATGAATGGTTTAGTTGGGATGAAGAATTAATAGAAAAATATATGCTTAGATACCGAAAATTTTCATGGTCTTTTACTGTTAATGAAGCTCATTTCATGCATCTGATTGTCTTCTTGGCATGTTTCTTTGATACTAAATGGGTTTAGTGTGAACTGAGGATGCTATAGCTACGTACGCCCAAATTGGTCTGTGATTTGCACAACAATTTGGTTTTAGATTTAGTTAGGCACAACAATTAGTGGAGCAACATATAATTAAGCTCAGTGAATGGAAATTTTCATTTTAAGGTACTGTTAAAGTATCCTGCAGATTGCCCTCTTTAGCATGATTTTTTACCCAGAAATGGGTTCACCACTTCACTGAGTATGCTACTAGCATCCCCATCCTCTTTCACTGTTAATGAAGCTCATTTCATGCTTCTGATTGTCTTCTTGGCATGTTTTTTTGATACTAAATGGGTTTAGTGTGAACTGAGGATGTTGTAGCTACGTACGCCGAAATTGGTCTGTGATTTGCACAACAATTTGGTTTTAGATCTAGTTGGGCACAACAATTAGTGGAGCAACATATAATTAAGCTCAGTGAATGGAAATTTTCATTTTAAGGTACTGTTAAAGTATCTTGCACATTGCCCTCTTTAGCATGATTTTTTAAGCCAGAAATGGGTTCACCACTTCACTGAGTATGCTGCTAGCATCCCCATCCTCTTTCACTGTTAATGAAGCTCATTTCATGCATCTGATTGTCTTCTTGGCATATTTTTTTGATACTAAATGGGTTTAGTGTGAACTGAGGATGCTGTAGCTACGTACGCCGAAATTGGTCTGTGATTTGCACAACAATTTGGTTTTAGATCTAGTTGGGCACAACAATTAGTCGAGCAACATATAATTATGCTCAGTGAATGGAAATTTTTATTTTAAGGTACTGTTAAAGTATCCTGCAGATTGCCCTCTTTAGCATGATTTTTTAGCCAGAAATGGGTTCACCACTTCACTGAGTATGCTGCTAGCATCCCCATCCTCTTTCACTGTTAATGAAGCTCATTTCATGCATCTGATTGTCTTCTTGGCATGTTTTTTTGATACTAAATGGGTTTAGTGTGAACTGAGGATGCTATAGCTACGTACGCCGAAATTGGTCTGTGATTTGCACAACAATTTGGTTTTCTAGTTGGGCACAACAATTAGTGGAGCAACATATAATTAAGCTCAGTGAATGGAAATTTTCATTTTAAGGTACTGTTAAAGTATCCTGCAGATTGCCCTCTTTAGCATGATTTTTTACCCAGAAATGGGTTCACCACTTCACTGAGTATGCTGCTAGCATCCCCATCCTCTTTCACTGTTAATGAAGCTCATTTCTTGCATCTGATTGTCTTCTTGGCATGTTTTTTTGATACTAAATGGGTTTAGTGTGAACTGAGGATGCTATAGCTACGTACGCCGAAATTGGCCTGTGATTTGCACAACAATTTGGTTTTAGAACTAGTTGGGCACAACAATTAGTGGAGCAACATATAATTAAGCTCAGTGAATGGAAATTTTCATTTTAAGGTACTGTTAAAGTATCCTGCAGATTGCCCTCTTTAGCATGATTTTTTACCCAGAAATGGGTTCACCACTTCACTGAGTATGCTTCTAGCATCCCCATCCTCTTTCACTATTAATGAAGCTCATTTCATGCATCTGATTGTCTTCTTGGCATGTTTTTTTGATACTAAATGGGTTTAGTGTGAACTGAGGATGCTATAGCTACGTACGCCGAAATTGGTCTGTGATTTGCACAACAATTTGGTTTTAGATTTAGTTGGGCACAACAATTAGTGGAGCAACATATAATTATGCTCAGTGAATGGAAATTTTCATTTTAAGGTACTGTTAAAGTATCCTGCAGATTGCCCTCTTTAGCTTGATTTTTTACCCAGAAATGGGTTCACCACTTCACTGAGTATGCTGCTAGCATCCCCATCCTCTTTCACTGTTAATGAAGCTCATTTCATGCATCTGATTGTCTTCTTGGCATGTTTTTTTGATACTAAATGGGTTTAGTGTGAACTGAGGATGCTATAGCTACGTACGCCGAAATTGGTCTGTGATTTGCACAACAATTTGGTTTTAGATCTAGTTGGGCACAACAATTAGTGGAGCAACATATAATTAAGCTTAGTGAATGGAAATTTTCATTTTAAGGTACTGTTAAAGTATCCTGCAGATTGCCCTCTTTAGCATGATTTTTTACCCAGAAATGGGTTCACCACTTCACTGAGTATGCTGCTAGCATCCCCATCCTCTTTCACTGTTAATGAAGCTCATTTCATGCATCTGATTGTCTTCTTGGCATGTTTTTTTGATACTAAATGGGTTTAGTGTGAACTGAGGATGCTATAGCTACGTACGCCGAAATTGGTCTGTGATTTGCACAACAATTTGGTTTTAAATCTAGTTGGGCACAACAATTAGTGGAGCAACATATAATTAAGCTCAGTGAATGGAAATTTTCATTTTAAGGTACTGTTAAAGTATCCTGCAGATTGCCCTCTTTAGCATGATTTTTTAGCCAGAAATGGGTTCACCACTTCACTGAGTATGCTGCTAGCATCCCCATCCTCTTTCACTGTTAATGAAGCTCATTTCATGCATCTGATTGTCTTCTTGGCATGTTTTTTTGATACTAAATGGGTTTAGTGTGAACTGAGGATGCTATAGCTACGTACGCCGAAATTGGTCTGTGATTTGCACAACAATTTGGTTTTCTAGTTGGGCACAACAATTAGTGGAGCAACATATAATTAAGCTCAGTGAATGGAAATTTTCATTTTAAGGTACTGTTAAAGTATCCTGCAGATTGCCCTCTTTAGCATGATTTTTTACCCAGAAATGGGTTCACCACTTCACTGAGTATGCTGCTAGCATCCCCATCCTCTTTCACTGTTAATGAAGCTCATTTCTTGCATCTGATTGTCTTCTTGGCATGTTTTTTTGATACTAAATGGGTTTAGTGTGAACTGAGGATGCTATAGCTACGTACGCCGAAATTGGCCTGTGATTTGCACAACAATTTGGTTTTAGAACTAGTTGGGCACAACAATTAGTGGAGCAACATATAATTAAGCTCAGTGAATGGAAATTTTCATTTTAAGGTACTGTTAAAGTATCCTGCAGATTGCCCTCTTTAGCATGATTTTTTACCCAGAAATGGGTTCACCACTTCACTGAGTATGCTTCTAGCATCCCCATCCTCTTTCACTGTTAATGAAGCTCATTTCATGCATCTGATTGTCTTCTTGGCATGTTTTTTTGATACTAAATGGGTTTAGTGTGAACTGAGGATGCTATAGCTACGTACGCCGAAATTGGTCTGTGATTTGCACAACAATTTGGTTTTAGATTTAGTTGGGCACAACAATTAGTGGAGCAACATATAATTATGCTCAGTGAATGGAAATTTTCATTTTAAGGTACTGTTAAAGTATCCTGCAGATTGCCCTCTTTAGCTTGATTTTTTACCCAGAAATGGGTTCACCACTTCACTGAGTATGCTGCTAGCATCCCCATCCTCTTTCACTGTTAATGAAGCTCATTTCATGCATCTGATTGTCTTCTTGGCATGTTTTTTTGATACTAAATGGGTTTAGTGTGAACTGAGGATGCTATAGCTACGTACGCCGAAATTGGTCTGTGATTTGCACAACAATTTGGTTTTAGATCTAGTTGGGCACAACAATTAGTGGAGCAACATATAATTAAGCTTAGTGAATGGAAATTTTCATTTTAAGGTACTGTTAAAGTATCCTGCAGATTGCCCTCTTTAGCATGATTTTTTACCCAGAAATGGGTTCACCACTTCACTGAGTATGCTGCTAGCATCCCCATCCTCTTTCACTGTTAATGAAGCTCATTTCATGCATCTGATTGTCTTCTTGGCATGTTTTTTTGATACTAAATGGGTTTAGTGTGAACTGAGGATGCTATAGCTACGTACGCCGAAATTGGTCTGTGATTTGCACAACAATTTGGTTTTAGATTTAGTTGGGCACAACAATTAGTGGAGCAACATATAATTAAGCTCAGTGAATGAAAATTTTCATTTTAAGGTACTGTTAAAGTATCCTGCAGATTGCCTTCTTTAGCATGATTTTTTACCCAGAAATGGGTTCACAACTTCACTGAGTATGCTGCTAGCATCCCCATCCTCTTTCACTGTTAATGGAGCTCATTTCATGCATCTGATTGTCTTCTTGGCATGTTTTTTTGATACTAAATGGGTTTAGTGTGAACTGAGGATGCTATAGCTACGTACGCCGAAATTGGTCTGTGATTTGCACAACAATTTGGTTTTAAATCTAGTTGGGCACAACAATTAGTGGAGCAACATATAATTAAGCTCAGTGAATGGAAATTTTCATTTTAAGGTACTGTTAAAGTATCCTGCAGATTGCCCTCTTTAGCATGATTTTTTAGCCAGAAATGGGTTCACCACTTCACTGAGTATGCTGCTAGCATCCCCATCCTCTTTCACTGTTAATGAAGCTCATTTCATGCATCTGATTGTCTTATTGGCATGTTTTTTTGATACTAAATGGGTTTAGTGTGAACTGAGGATGCTGTAGCTACGTACGCCGAAATTGGTCTGTGATTTGCACAACAATTTGGTTTTAGATCTGGTTGGGCACAACAATTAGTGGAGCAACATATAATTTTGCTCAGTGAATGGAAATTTTCATTTTAAGGTACTGTTAAAGTATCCTGCAGATTGCCCTCTTTAGCATGATTTTTTAGCCAGAAATGGGTTCACCACTTCACTGAGTATGCTGCTAGCATCCCCATCCTCTTTCACTGTTAATGAAGCTCATTTCATGCATCTGATTGTCTTCTTGGCATGTTTCTTTGATACTAAATGGGTTTAGTGTGAACTGAGGCATCTTTGGAAATTTTCATTTCAAGATACTGTTAAAGTAACCTGTTTGCCATCTTTGGCATGAAGTTTTAACCCAAAATGGGTTCACTTCCAAACTGAGTTTGCTGCTAGCATCCCCATCTTCTTTTACTGCTACTGAAGCTTATTTCATTAAGATCCAGGATGGCAAATTTTGATTGGGCTGTGATTGGATTGTCTAGTGGCTGTTGTCTATGTTCTTAGTTGGGCTGTGATTAGAACGAGAGGGCTCGAGTGGAGATCTGGAAACCTATATAGAGACATCTTGTTCATAATGATTTATTATTATTGTTGTTCTTGTCGCTCTTGCTGTTCTTGCTGATGTCTCTTTGTGTCCGTGTGTTGAAGGGAAAGCAGGGATGATAGAGATGAGGAAAATGCCGCTATGTTAGCCTGGTGTATCCAAAGTCTCTACCATTCTTCTTTCTGTTTCCATTTCTGGCTTCTATATTTGGTTTCCTTCCACGATGACAGTTCCCTAAAAATACACTTGATATGAGCCCTATCTTATTTTTCTTATTTTTCTTATATTTGGTTTCCGTCCACGATGACAGTTTCATGGATTGTCTGAACAATCCATGAAAGACATGCTTAGATACTGAATTTTCATTTGTTTTACTGTTTTAGGTAGTGGATATTCCCAATCAAAGGAGAATATAGAGTTTTCAAGTTAGATACTGAATTTTCATTTGTTTTGTTATTTTAGATATATTTAAAAAACAAAATTAAGTACCGGATTTTTAGCATTGCAATGTAATTATTTTACCTCTCTATATATCATCAACAATTCCATTTGCAGTTGGCACTTTGATCTTATAATTTAAGATACAGTTAGATTTTTTTGCAAGTTCAAAAAATATGTATATTCTGTATTGTGGTCTACTGTTGAATTAAACTATTGTTTTTATTTTCACAGAGCGGTCGTCGAGATGAAGAAAATTCTGATGATCAGAGCTGAAGCTCCTCGAGGGTATGAATCCGTGGTCCTCCTTGCTGTTCTTGTGTCCTTGCTGTATGATTGTTCTTATGTCCTCCTTGCTGTTATGTCAGACTGTTTTTTTTGGATGAGAGTTATGTCAGACGGTTTAGTTGGGATATTTGTCAGACCTGAGATATTTGGGATGTTCGTCGATATTTTAATTTGTTAATTATGACTGTTAATTTTGCGGTGAATTTGGTTGTGATTATGACACTGTTAATTAGTTTGTTGAGATATTTGGGATATGACACGTGTTAGACTTTATTATTCTTGTGTTTGGTTGTGATTTGCGCAATAATATGAAATGAAATTGGTTGAATCAGTTATGAATTAGTTTACAGGTTTTGTAAAAGAAACTGTGAATTGAAATCGAACGGAAAACAGGAGAGAGGAATACAAACGGGCATAGCTAGACCGGCGTTTTATAAAACGCCGGTCTATCTATTGAATTAGTTGCAGTGTGCGATATACTGGCGTTCAAGCAAACGCCGGTGTATGCTGCTAGACGCCGGTTAATGCCGTCAGATGTAACGGTAAAAAGAAACACCGCCGTTTTATAAAAGGCCGGTGTAGTTGGGTTTACCGGCATTTTTGATCACGCCGGTGCTTGTGAGTAGGGAAAAGTGGACCCTCATAAATGTACATACACCGGCGGTCACAGACCGCCGGTGTACGTTCATTCTACACCGGCGTTTCTATAGACGCCGGTTAATTGATGAACACCGGCGGTTTATAACCGCCGGAGAATGTATATTGGGGGGTATAAGACGGCACTCAGAGGCCCCCATACACCGGCGTTTTTAGGCCGCCGGTGTAGGTGTTACAATTACCGGCGCCCAGTAAAACCGCCGGTGTAGACCCCTTCTTTTCAGCGACGCTCGTTTCGGCGGCATTTGGACCGGCGCTATTATAAACGCCGGTGATAGTTTCACCGGCGTAAAAAAATGCCGGTAAAGACTTAAAAAAATGCCGGGAAAGTGAGTTTCTTTTGTAGTGCCATACCCATGGCTCGGAGTTACTCTAGAAATTTGCAACAAAGCAAGTTCAGAGTTCAAACCGCCATTCGATCTGCTCCTGCAACCTGTTAAGCCCCTAAAACTAACAAGTTCGAAATTCGTACCCATGACTCAGAGTTGCTTTAGCAACCTGCAATCAAGCATGTTCAAAGCTCAACTCGCCATTCGATCTGTTCCTGAAACTTATTAAAATTTTTAAAGACAGATTAAAGGTCCATAATCGTGAATTGTAGTTACTCCAACAAACCTGCAAAAAGCAAGTTTTGGAGTTTAACTTGCCACTTGGAAGCGACTCTCACAATTAGTTGGAGGACCCATATAGTAAGTTTGGAGAATAACTCTTCCTCAGAGTTGCTCCTACAACTAGCTAAATATCCATACAACAGGTTCGGAGCCCAACTCTTCCATAGAGTTGCTCCTACATCCAGCTAGGTACAAGACGAACAAGTTCTAACTCTGTCAAACAATGAGTTCGAGGCCTGGCTCTTCACAAGAACTCAGTTAACGGCTCATCAGTTTCACACGACAGATTTCACAACAAGGATCAAACATATAAAAGAATTCTTCATCGCACAAACAACAAGTTTCTCTACAAATCATGGAATTATCACAAATCTATGTATTCAGATCTTGTGCCACTACCAAAATTTACAAGTACAAAACTATGAGCCATGTTACAATTCCCATACTACAATGAGTTTGCAACTTCAATTAAAGCATCTTTACAAAAATGCACTAAAACATTGGGCAATATAGTAGTCTGGCAAGTGATCTACAAACCATCCTTTCGGCTAGGTGGGTGAGGAATGTTCCTCCTAAGGGATACCAACCTCATCACAGGATTTTTGATAGCACCACTTCTCCAGGCCGCCTACACCTTTCACGGGAAGCGTTGATCCTGCTAAATGAGTGCTCAAACGATGACCCGACGTGTGTGACCCTCATGGGTAGAAGCCAAACTACACAAGGCAGTCACCCCACTCTGAGCATGACCAAGATGGTGAGGGGCTACCTATGCAGTCAAGCTTGTTTCTTAAACATTCGAACCAGCTCCGCCGACTGTTGCGCCCTTTTTCACTCCAACTGTTATGCCCTTTTTCACACCAACAGTGCGCAAAGTGCTAGCCGTTCACCGCCCACCAAGCCTCTCTTGGAGACAGTACATCTCCAAATCCTTCTCAATGAGCACTTCTCTAAGGATAGCACACTCCCCAACATTGTCTTTTGTCACCTTGGGGGCAAGGGCATGCTGGAAAGGCATTCAAGTGCAGGAGGGCTAACTCACAATCCCTCTCAATTAGCACCGACATGAGGCGAACGGTCTCCGACCACTCTTCGTCCGACTGATCATGCAAGCGATCGAGAGCTAACTCCGTTATGCGCAACCGCTTATGAAGCTGCTCAACTTCGTCACCTCGAGGTTTCTCCCCCGTTCCCGCAATCACCTGTCGACGAGAAGGACCATAAGATTTATCTCAATACCGACAAAACGAAGGACATAGACACAAAAGAGACAAATAACTAATTGTCACAACCAAGAGAACTAAGCATCACGATCAAGAGCCACTCCAAAGCACACCGACTCAATGCACAAGTAATGCCAAAGCAAGAAAACATTTTTTCATCTATTAAAATGAAGATACAAGGATGCGGTGGCCAGTCCGCAATATGGCATCATACAAAATCAAAATCATAAGTAACTAAAAATCATAAAAGGGTGAATAAGGGGTCCACCTACTTTGGCAGAACCAAGGGCAAGGAGCCCCCAGCCACCTCCTTCTCCTTACTTTTCTTCCCTGAGCCACTCCCCCCCCCCACGGGAGTGTCACCCTCACTACCATCCTCCTTGCTTCCACTCCCACCAAGAGCCTCTCCAGGATAGAGTAACACGTGGTAGCCCTTCCCGGTGAAGTCAGGATCACCTGAGAGATAGCCCGTGCGTAGGACTTGTCGATCACGCACTAAAGCTTGGTCTTCGCCTCGACCTCCACCTTGGCGACTTCACAAATCCAATGCTACCTCAGCCCGTGCCTTATCCAACTCAAGCATGAGGTTGGCCACCCTCTTCTCCGATGCTTCAAGCTTGAGACATGACTCCTCCCTCTTCACCGATGCCTTTTCCCTCTTCGCCGATGCCTCCAACTCTAGGTGTGTCTTCTATTCCTTCTTCTTCAATGTCTCCAACTCCGTCTTCAACCCCTTGACTGCCTTCTTCTTGTCCCTCTCAGCACGAGAGACCTGCATCCTCAGGCTCTTCTCCTCGGCAGCGTATAAATCGACCAAATGGCTGTACGTGGCACGCCATCTGAAATAAGAAGAAAAATGTTCAAGACATCATATTACAAATGGGGGAAACGAAAACCAAATTTCAAAAACACTTTAACATACTGTCATCTGTGCTCGCACAATTTCTAGGACGGATCTCTTGGAAGGCTCCATCTTCAGCCTCTCTCGGTCAGCGGGAGTGGGGAGGTTATGAATCCTGTCTAGGCAAGCAGCCAAGTTGTCAAGAAAACTCTCCTGCTATTTCACGCTCCAGTCGGGAACGTGAATCATCTCCCTCTCGTTGCTGAGAATCGTCACGGCTTGGGAGGTCAAAGGGATTGGCATGGCACTCACCACGATAGCTGCCAAAGAAGAACCCTCCGCAACAACATCAAGAGCACCCCAAAGGCGACTTGATCGGAACAGTAAGGGCTGGGGCAAATGGGTCCTGGGAAGAAGGAGGACAGCTCACCAACCTCTTGCACTTCTTAGGCTCATCGGTCCTCTTGATGCGAAGTGCCTCCCTATCCTCGAGCAAATCTTCGAAATCCATACCTGCTTTCCCTACAAAGTGAAACATGAAGAGATGAGAAATTGTGATGCAAAATAAAAGCAATACGAAATAGCGAAGATATAAATTAAACAACAATATAGGCAAGGAAATAAAAGCAATAAACCGTGTTGGGATCAACCGGGCTAAGACCACATTCGAATAGTACTTCGTCGGCGATATCTCAGCACGCCAACACCTTCAACGTGAGAAGAGAATCACTAATACTCTTCTCTGCCATGGTCACCACCGGTTCCGCTTTCAACATCGATGGAACCGTCCTCTTCCATGTCGTGGGGATTCCCCACAACTCAGCACTTCGGAACGATAAGAAACATCTTCTTCTAACACCTTATCGAGTCGGGAACCTCGACTACCCCCCGATTGCTATGAGGTCTAAGGTACCATCATTCTTTCATTTTGTTCTATTGAATGATCCTGGAGTGTCGCCTAAACACGGTGAGACTTGGTTTCGCTCCGAGCCTACGACATTGTAGGATGAATCCCACCACGTGCCTCCATGCGCTTGGCATAAGCTGCATCTGTAATACCCCAGATTTTTAAATAATGTTTTTAAGATTAATAAATGAATTAAAATGATTTTTGGTAATTTAATAAATATTTTCTGAAATTTATCTTTTACATGTGCAAAATACGTGCAAATATTTTCTTGAGAAGTTCAAAACTAAAAATTATTTTTGGGGAAACTCATTATTTATTATTAGATATTATTTTTGAATTTTCTGGGTTTTTCTGATAATTATTGGACCTATTTGCAAATATTACAACTCCAGATTTTCAGATTTTTAGGCTGGGCATGATGCTTAATCAACTCAGAGGTAAAGATTTTATTTATTTTTTTAATAAATTTGGTTTATTTTGTGAGTTTTGATGAAAAATGATCTTTTTGCAAAATTGCCACTTAGAGGGGCAAAAGTGCAATTTCATTTTCTGGGTTTTCAAAACAGTGCTAGCTAATTGTAAGGTGACCTTTTTTTAAAAAATCTCAATTAAGATGGTTTTATTTAATTTCCAAGTATAAGGATTTATATATGGAAAGATATATTTAAAAGAGGAATTTTGCAAATCTATTTACAAAACCCTAAAACTTATAATTTAGGCCTATTTAAGGGTGGGGTGCAGCCGTCTCTTGCTATGCTAAACAAAGGATTTTCATTATTATTATTTTCTTGAAGTTTTAAAAGAGAGGATCTTGGTTTTCTTGCAAAAGGAAGGATTTTTTTATTCTCTTTATTTTTCTTCGGTTGATTCTTCAATAAGGTGAGTGATTTGTATTTGTTTTCTTATTGCTCTAAGCATGTTGTATGTGATGATTTGCCTAAGATATAATGCATTTTTGATGAGTAGATGAATTAAAAATTGAATCTTTTCATGAACTATACTATTGATGACTAGAACCTTAATTTAATGACTTGAGATTGTTAAAAAGCCTAATAGAAATCATGAGTAGGATGTTTTCTTCATATACTTGCTGTTTAAAATTGTTATAAGAAGATTGTATGTTGATTATTGCATAAAAGCAAATAAAATTTGATTAAAGATGAACCCTACTGTGTGTATGCATATGTGGTTTTGTTATTAATATTGTGATGGTTAAAACTTGATTATTTGCATGTTGTGAGTGCATATGTTCATGAGTAATTGATGTAAGTGATTGGGTATGTGTATAACAATTTATAGAATGATTTATTAGATCTAAGAGATCACGTTTTGAAGCCCAAAGAAGGGGTTATGTTTTTCGGGTCTGTTTGTGTGCAGGCCAAATTTCAGTTTGGTGATTTTTGTGAAATTTCGAGTTGAATTTGGTTTGATTGGATACTGAGATTTGATTAAGCAATATGCCTCTTATATAAGATGTTTCTTGATGTTTTCAACTGATGTGCACACACCCATAAATTACACAAACACACATATACACACTGTTTTGAAGATTTTTGTGGATTTTGTGAAGTTTTGATTGGATTTCAATTGTTTTGGTACTGAGAAGTTTTGAACTATACACTACTCTTATTTGGTGAATTCTGATACTAAAATTGATGCTTAAATCCCTATTTTGAACATATACATATAAATGTTGACTGATTTGAAAGATTTTTGTGAAAAGTTCTATTTTGAGATCTTGATATATTTTGATGTGTCTTAATAACTCCTACATGTTATATAAGCTATGTTTAAGCATCCCAGGAAGTTTGATTTTGGTTTCACAAAGTTTTATCGTAGTATCAGTTTAAAACATGCACAAACTGTAACCTGCTGTGGACGACAGTCGACCGAACTATAGTCGACAGTCGACTGGGCAGTTACTAATTTTGGACTTTGTTTGCAATAATAGTCAACTGCTTCGTCTTTGAACTAAGTCGACCGTCGACTGTCGGTTTTCTTGAATTTTGGATTTTCGCAGGACAGTCGACTGACCATGCTCAATAGTCGACTACCGCTGTCCTGGCTGATGAGTTTTATTTAGTTTTCGAATTTTTCGCAGGACAGTCGGCTGGTTATTCTCGATAGTCGACTCACTGTCACTGCTGATGGGTTTTTCTTGAGTTTCGGATTTTCGCAGGACAGTCGACCGACCAGTTGCGATAATCGACTATCACTATTCTGACTGATGAATTTCTTGAGTTTTCTAATGTTTCTTTAAATAATTATTTCTTCGATTATGGATTATTAATCTACTGTTTTAAATGAGGTTTTGCTATGGATTACAGTATTTGTAACCCCTGTTTTTTCAAAAACATATTTTTGTGTATTTTCTGTATTTAAAATTTTCACAGATTATTTTTTTCGGTTTTCAAATTCTTTTGTCAAATTGTACTATTGGATATCCTATTAAAATTTATTTTCGATCAATAATTTTATTTGTAACTAGTTTCCAATGACTCTTAAATTGTATTACAAATCTTTTTATTATTATTCCTTTGATTATAAGGAAAATAATTTTCTTACGCACTAGTTGTATTTTTAGTTATTTCAACTAAGCTTTTATATGTTAATGCAAGTTTCATTTTTATTATAAACTACATTTTATTTTAAAATATATTTTCATTGAATATTTCTTTCCTATTGGATTTTCAATGCCCTAAACCCAAACCCATTAATACCCTTTACCCCAATCCAGACCCATTTATTAATTAACCCTATTACCCAATAAACTATCCATTAATTTACCTTACACCCTATTACCCAAACCACTACCCGTTAACAGCCTAATTACTACCCAATACCCAACCCGTACCCAGGTTACCACTTCACCCGTCACCCCTATACTCACCTAACCCTAAAACCAACCTATTTAAACCCATCCTATAGCCTGTTCGTATCCTTCCTTCCGCCGCTTCGTATTCCATCCCTTATATCCCGCTCTCCTAGCTCCCGACCACCTCCCTAATCTGCAACCCCATCCTCCCGTGCCTCCCTTTCCCGTCCTCTGCCCTCCTCCCTGTCTCCTCTCATTACGGCACCTGACAGCCACGACAGCCGCCACAGCGACAGCAGCTCGACACCACAACTCCCCTCCATCCTCCTCTCATCGGCAGCCCCTGGCCAGTCACCACGATAGCAGTGGCCCGCAGCCCCGCCATCCCTCCTGGCTGCCCTGTGCTCCCGCTTAGTGTGCCCTGCCATGCGTCTGCAGCAACCAGTGCAGCAGCATCTCCTCGGCTGGTTGCCTGTTCACCAGTGCTGCACCTGGCGCTCCTCCACCCTACTCCTCGCCTGCAGCCACCTGCGGCAACCCCCCGACGCCCCCGGTGCTCCCCTTTGTCCGTCGTCTCCCCGCTCGCTCTTCTTTGCATGTACGTGGTTTGCGCGTGCTAAGTTGGTTGTTGAGTCTCTTTGTTTGGCGTGTTAGTTCGTTGTTCGTTGGTTGGTTCGTGGTGGTCGTGATTTCCGTTTGTTGGAGTTCGTTGCTCGGGAATCCGTTCCCGTTATTCTTGGTGTTCTTTGTTTCCGTCATCGTCTCTCAGACAAGTAACTTGTACTCAAATTCCTTTGTATTATACAAGTCAAAAATACTGCTTGTAGTGTAGTTGGGTTCTAGAGACAATTCGTGTGTGAAATCCCTTGTTGATATTGTCTCTATAGTATTTTGACCACTAGTTGACTCACGACACAAAATTTGACATGAAACAATCTAGGTTTTGCCCTTTTTTGATATGATGTATATGTGAAACAATTATGAGAACTCGTGTGCTTGTGAGACCCATGTGAGATACTTGTTGTGGACATGTTGTATACCTTATTTCATATTGTTTGGACACTTGGTAGACTCGATTTCATGTTTGGTTGTGTTTGGATCAAGTTTCGTTGAATCTATGTTGATTTTGGTTTTTGAGGAAATTCTTTGTTTTGCCGATATTCTGTCTTGATTAGTAATTTAGACCATATTAAGGTCAGAATCTTAATTTCAGTATAAAACATGAGTTTTAGAGGAATTCGTCTGCTTTCCAACCCCTCTGACCTTGCTCGATTTTGTTTTCGTATATGTGAGATATGACTGTTTTACTACAGAGGTGTAGATCTTTTCCAGATTTCGCTTCTTGGTAATTTTGATGACTAAATCATTTTGATACTTGTACTACTTATATTATTTTGATCCAAAATTTTGGTCAGTATTTCTTTATCTAATTAGGGTTTACTCAGAATTTTGGCAGATTTTATTAATGAGTTTTATATGCCGTTTTATGCTTGTTTATAAAAACTGTACTGGCTGTATTTTACTCGCTATTCTGTAAAGAATCGTATTTTCACCCCGATTCCTTTGACTGTATGAAAAATATTTGTGAAAAATGAAAGTTAGTCTATCTTGTCTATTTTCATCTCTCTTTGGCGGATTTGGATTTCGTTTCACGGTTTGCGAGATATTACATTTTTCGTACAGCTGTGTTGGGAATTCCAGATTTGCCAAACTATTGTTTCTTGATGCTTTCTTATTTTTTATGATTGATCTAATTTCACTGGAAAATTATGAAACATTATATTTTGGTACTAGACAGATAGGGGGATACCCCAAATTTTTCGTGGATTTATTTATTGAGTTTTGATGCTGTTTTCCTGACTGAGAATTTGATTTACTGATTTCTGGCTGAACCTAATTTCTTAATTCAAATCAGTTTTGAGTTATGCTTTTGTGAAATACTATATAACTTATTTATACTCGCTGGATTCGGTTGGGAGTCTATTTTCTAGATGTTTTGACGGATTCAGATTTGCATGTTTATAACACTGGGAATTTCAGTTTTGCTACAGTATGGTCTTGTTGTCCTGAACTTGAGATTTGATTATTTTATTCCTATATGAATTATCTTGCGCTCGTACGTGTTTATCTTGCAACTTGAACTTGCCACATGATCATGCCATATTATTCTTGATATGCTTGCTCTGCTCGTGACACACCTACATGCTTGTTTGACTTTAATAATAAATAATCAAGCCGGGGTTTAAGGGAAAGATCGAATAGTGGATAATTCAGAAACGTGTACTCGGAAGGGGTCCCGTGTTTTCCACTACTTGTTGCCATGTCTCATGATTACATGATTCATGCTTGATATTACTTATTGCCATGTTTCATGGTTTCATGATTCATGCTTGTTATTACTATATGATTATATATTGCCATGATTCGTGATGATTCATGCTTGTTACTACTTGTTGCCATATCTCATGACTACATGATTCATGCTTGATACTTGCTGCCACGTGTTCACGATTACATGACTCGTGCTTGATACTACTTGTTGCCACGTGATCATGACTACATGACTCGTGCTTGATACTTGCTACCACTTGTTCACGATTACGTGACTCGTGCTTGATACTTGTTACTTGACTTGGCCCTGAGTACACTTCCTTCTATGGTCCACTATGAAATCTAAAGTAAAACTGTTTGTTGTAGCAACCATGTAAGGTGGGCTGCATGAAGTGCTACCTAGATAGTAATCACTATAAGACCCGAACATGATACTTGAACATGATACATGCTTGCTTGATACTTGACTACATGATACTTAAAGACTTGAAACTTGACACTTGATACATGATTACATGATACCTGACACCTGATGCATGTTTACATAATACTTGATTACTTGACACTTGATTCATGCCATTTATACTTGTTTACTTTGCCATGTTAGTTGTTTATTTTGACATCATGCTTATACCATGTTGCTAGTTAGTTTTCCCATGTGCTTGTATCCTACATTATAAGTGACCCGTAACTTGCAATTGACGGGTACTTGTTTTCTCTTTTCCTCTTTTCTGTAATTATTAAATTACAGATTTTGGAGAACAGGTTCCAGATAGTATCGGTGACATGAGATATTAGTACTGGATTTGCTATTATTATTTCTTGTAGGTTACTTGAAAAATATTATATTCTTGTACTTAGATTATTTTGTATTTGGGCAATGTGACCCAGGATATTGACTTATTCAGACATGGATATATTTGAGATTAATATATTTTGGTTTCAAGTATTCTTGTTGGTATTTTGGTTCATATGTGCATGATTTGTTGACTTTTTGCTTCTGACTCTGATTATTTCGTTAGATGTTGTAAAGATTCTTGAACAGCTTATAGATGATGAAAACCATTCGCTGGGCTTTTGTCGCGTATCCGTATTCCGTATTCTTTTTGGGAAGCGGGGCGTGACAGTATTTTACAAATGGTCGTATTTTGTACAAACTTGTATTTCTACAACTTCATATGGTAAAATAAATATGTTTTCTTTGAAGTAACTGATGTTTTGTGGTATTCTGTGATTTCAAAATATGGTTTTCTGTTATTTAATGAATTTAATATTTTATTTGAATTCTAGAATTTTATGAACACATTAAATGAATTTGGTTTTTGTTTATTTAAGAAGTTTTCTTCATATAATCGTTTTAATGATGGATCTGTGAGTTTTATTGGAAGTTTTTGTGTTGATTTCGTTTTTGTGAATCTCTAGGAGTTGAGTGGGAGTCCTGTGAACCGCCAGATGAGATTTTGTGGATTTTGACCAGTTAGGCTCATTGGGGTTGTTTTGTGGAATTAAGTCCGACAGGGATACACTCACTCTAGAGATGAGGAATTTGTGTTTTAATAATAACCACTTACAGACAGGCACTAGTGGGGATGTGATGGAACTTGGAAAACGTAAGTATATGCTCTTGGTTTTGGTCCAACGGATGCATTCCAGAACTTGTGTGTTGTTCTGTCTCGAGAGGACATTTGTATGTTCGCGTGTTGAAGGTCTGTAGGCCTATTCACGGAGCATGCAGGATGCATTCATGTGTCGAGGATCGACGGGCCTATTCACAGGATGTACCTTGTGTATCTGCACGTCGAGGGCCTCGCAGGCCTATTCGTGGGGTACACGGCAGGGAGGTGATTCTCCGGTTTTTGAGCTATTCTTACATGATGCTTGCGTGTCGAGGGTTGTGATGCCTATTCACGGAGTATTCTGGATCTTGTTCCCATCACCATAGTAGGATTAGTTGCATAACGAGGGATTTAACCCTATAAAGTGGAGAACGATAAGGGCTTGCACTGGACCTATGTATTATGGGATGCATAGAATCCGACAAGTATGCATTAGAGAGTCAGCATATAGCATTGATATTTTATTGACTTAGTTTTATGCATGTTGTTTTCTGTTTTTCTACACTTGATACTTAGTCTAGTTTTACTTGATGTTTTCATGCTCTACTATTTACTATTTCATATTCCTTGATGTTTTCATGTTATATTTATTGTTATTTCTTATTTCATTTATTCTTTTTGTTAATACATGTTGTTTATGACTTTATCTTTTATGTTTTATTTATGTTGTTTTCTTTTGATGTCACTCACACTATTATGGCTGACCCCTGTAGTTTTGGGGGTTAGGGTTATCTCTAACCTCATGTTTTACAGGTAGGTGCTTATAGCTTAGGATTTGGATGCTTGTGATAAATTGATGTTATGGCTTATGTAAATTGTAAAAGAATGTGTTGTAAAAGAAAGAATTTGTAATTCAAGGTATTTGTTTTTCCACTGTGTTTTGTAAAAGAATTAATGTAATAAAAATTGAAAAAATATATCTGTGTTTTGGCTGTTTACTATTACAATTGAGGTTGATGCTTGGAATTGTGCTACGTATTTCTGAGATATCATATTAGAAATTCGGAGCGCTACAGCATCGAACTCAGCCTATACCAATTAAGCACATCTCTAACAAAGGGGTGAAGAGGTAAGTGAAGCCCTGCATAGAAGGCATCGCAAGGGAAGAAATAGTACTCCTCAAACACCGTGTAGCACGCCCTAACTCAGGACCCGGTAAGAGTAACCCGTACTCTGTAGGAATCTCAAAGGCCACTTTAATCACGACAAGCTCTTCCTGTGTAAGAATAGTGATGACATAATCAGCCTCAGTGGTGTGCACTTGGTATGGCTCGGCATACTCCATGCCATTCCTAAGGTATTCCCTAATTAGTTCAGGCTCTTGAAACAATGGTGTCTTAAGTGAGCACCCCCTATATCTCTCAGGCTCAACGACCGTCTCCGCAATAGTGGAACAACCGACTACATCCTTCCCCTTCTATTCTCTAGTGAAACAGCTAGACTCAACATCACCGTCTACCTTAAAACTAACCGCAACAGAAAAGGAATTGCTCAATGAAATGCTAGACATAACGGACAATGATCGCAAGGGAGTTACCTGATAAAAGTCACAAGAATACTGAGGCTACAACTGCTGCTGGCACTACAGTCAAAACACTAGGCAAACCACTAGCACCGCCCGGTAAACCACCACAACTTCTTGAGACAGAAGCATTCAAAATTTGTAGAGAGAAAGTGAAGGAAGTAAATGAGCAAATTAGGGGTGGAATTGGGTCTTCTTTATTGTCCCTCAGATCAAATTGCCATGTGGCGACATCTGAGTCATCCACAAGATTCGACGGTCGAAGCACTCTATACCCAAATAAATAGGAGCAATACCCAACAACAAAATGCTTGATCGACAAGACAAGCGAACGACATAATGCTTGGTTGACAAAAGAGTTATTCAGTGGAATAGGCCACTCAACAAACAACAAAACAAGCGAACGACACAACGCTTGGTTGACAAAAGAGCGATTCAATGGGATAGACCACTCAACAAACACTTGGTGAGCAAGAATTTGGGGAACCTCCACCAACTAGAATCTTGAATTCAATGGGGTAGACCAATCAACAAACACTTGGTGGGCACAAAATTCGACATCAACAAAAAGAAACCAAATACAACCAAGCTTCAAGATGATCAAGTCTAGCTCTATACAACTCAAGCTCCGCCAATCCCAACACTACAATAGTCCGAACTCTCCAAAAGCTCAATCTCGACCAAAACCCATCACCGACAAGAGCTCTACGCAAAGCTTCAAAGAAAGGAGATGAACAAATTCAGAACTTGGCACCTCTAAGCCAATTCATCTCATACCTCAACCAAACAAAGCTTCACGGAGACCTTGGAGTCGACCAAACAGCACCTAAGCCGCACAAGAGCTTCAACAACTGTAGCGCCCCGAATTTTCAATATGATATCTCAGAAATACGTGGCACAATTCCCAGCATCAACTTCAATTGCAATAGTAAAAATAGCCAAAAATACAGATAATTTTTATTTCAAACTTTATTCCATTAGTTCATTACAAAACACAGTGGAAAGACAAACACCTTGAATTACAATCTTTTATTTACAACACATCTCTTACAATTTTACATAAGCCATAACATCATTCTATCTCAAGCATCCAAATTCCAAGCTATAGGCACCTACCTGTAAAAGATGAGGCTAGAGATAACCCTAACCCCAAAACTACAGGGGTCAGCCATAACAGTGTGAGTGACATAAAAAGAAAACAACATAAATAAAACATAAGGCATAGAGTCATAAGCAACATGTATTAACATCAGAAATAAATGAATTAAGAAATAACAATAAGTAAAGCATGAAAACATCAAGGAATATAAGATAGTAAATAGTAGAGCAAGAAAACAACAAGTGAAACTGTAACCTCCATTCCCGATAATTAGTATTTTCTGCGTATTTTCTATAATTTGAACTTTTATAAATTAATTTTGTGTTAGATTCGATTTGGATCTTATATTGAAATCTTTTCTAATCGAAAACTATATTTATTTCGAATAATGGTATGTTTTAATTTCTATTTTTCCATCTTATTGATCGGCTATTATATTTAGTATTATTGTTATTTGGTTTATTTTAATGAATTTATATTTTATTATATAATCTTATTATTATCGTTATTGTTATTTTTATCCTTGTAATTATTATTATTGTTATTTTTGTTGTTATGTTATTGTTATTGTCATTGTTATTAGTATTATTATTTTGTTATTATTATTGTTATTAGTATTATTATTTTTATCGTTATCATTATTATTATTATTATTAGTTTTGTAAAGCCCGAACATACTTATCTATTTGTATTTTATTAATTGATTTAATGCATGTTTATGTGTACATTTCAAAAACCCTACTTTCTTACTTGATTATTATTTTAATTAAGAATTTGTTCTTGAAATTTTTTGTTCTTTTGATCGGGCCATTCTTGTTGATTCTATTATCTTTTATTTAATTATGGGTATTTCTATTTGAACCATATTGATTTTGATCTATCTCTTATTTAAACCCTAAACCCCAATTTCATGTGTTCTTGACCCAAAACCGCTCTTATTGGATCCTAAACCTCTAACCCAGTACCCTAATTGTACCCTATAAATGCAACCCTATTGCAAACCCTAATATTGCACAATTTTGAAGCCCTCGCCGCTTATTCTCTCTCCTCTCACCATTCTCTCTCTCTGCTGTGTTTTCCAGCCAAATTCCCCAACCCCTATTTCCCGTCGTCTTCCCCGGCCAGCTCCGGCCACCCCTGTGCTCCGGCGACCTCCCTCCCATCGCCACACCTCCCGGAGACCCTCTCCTAGCACCACCACATCGAAACCCCTCCGCCTTGTCCTCCTTCCTCCCCGTCAGCCAACATCTGCCCAAAACCAATTGCCCCATCTCCGTTCGTCTTCTCCGGCAACCTCCTCCTGAGCGCCACCTCCCACCGCCCTTGCCCAGCGACAGCACAGCAACCACCCAATACTCCCTCCTCCTCTGTTCTCAACGTCGACAGCACCCAAACCCTGAAATCCTTCTGCTGCTCCTTCCTGTTTTGATTGTCACCACCAGCGACACCGCCTACCCCACCGTCGCACCTCGTCGATGCCATCGACGTCCCCCCGCCGCTCAGCCCTGGCCTTCACCATTGCTGACATTGCTATTGCTTGTCTCTTTGCTGCTGTGTTGATTGTCTCTTTGGATTATTGCACATATATTGCACGTGCGATTGAGTGTTTGTGAATTTGTTGCTTCGGGATTCTTATTCCGTTATTCTTTGTATTCATTTTCACCGATTAACAGGCAAGTCACCGTCCTCTTGAATTGTTAATTGTATCAAATTCAAGTCTCATTGAAACTCTTGCAAGTAGATCTCTTTGTTATCGTATTATCCATTGTTTATCTCTTCGTTGGGACTATTGAGGGTTTACACAAGCTAACCCTAATATTCTTGACATCGTGCCACTTTGACTTTAAAGTTTGGATCTTTTATGAGTACATATAGAATTGACAATAGGGTTATTCATATAATTGACACACAAATAAACTATTGTAGAGACAATTGCTAGGTTGTATGTTGTTTGATTGACTGATGATTGATTGATGATAAATTGATGTATGAGCGTGTTCTAATTTTATTTATCATGTTTTGACACCCATCATGTTGATTATATAATTTATGGACTATAGAATTGACACCCATCATGTTTAATTAATTTATTTTAAATTAATTTATTTTCAAGAAAAATACCCTAAAAACTGTGTACGCTTGTTGACCTGAATATTGACCGCTATTTTCAAGCCAGTAAACGACCTTAAAATGAAATACTTTCTGAATATGAGTTGTAGCCTTATCTTTCTAGTTTCCAGAACATCTTGAATTTTTGAATTCTGAGTTTTGTAGCAAATGTTATGCCCGTTTTACTATAGCTGTATTTTTAAGTCCAGAATTTTAGATTTCACTTTTTAATAGATTAATTATTCCTATGTTGTACTATTGCATGAATTAATGAATGTATGTTGCAGTGCATGTTCCCAATGAGATATTATCACCATTCTAATTGTCTTATTTCATGTATCACCCTATTGTTTCCCGATTGATACTATTGCTCATTTCATGTCTTAGTTGCATATTGTATTATTGCATTGATAAATAATTAACAAGTCGAGGTTTAAGGGATTGACTAGAGTAGTTGATGATATGGGGACTGTACTCGGATGATGGCTAGTGATTATTACCGTTATTGGCATCGTGTAAGAAATTACACATGTTCAGTATTTTTACCGTTATCGGCATCGTGTAAGAAATTACACATGTCCAGTGTTTTTACCGTTATCGGCATCGTGTAAGAAATTACACATGTCCAGTGTTTTTACCGTTATCGGCATCGTGTAAGAAATTACACATGTCCAGTGTTATTACCGTTATCATCATCATACCCAGTACATGAACTATAAAATCTACCACTATAGTCTAAACGAAATCGATTGTATGCATCGAACCTGTGGTACGACACACATGAGATACAGTAGTACGTGCATTAGTTAAGAGTTAAAATGATTAATAGACATAAGGATTGACACGTCATCGATATTGCATATTGTTCATCATTGTTCATATTGGTAACCGATATTGTCTAAGTATTATTGATATTAACCGTTGATTACCGTTACCGAATATTGATTCACCGTTACATCGTTGCATTGATTACCATGTTGATGATTATTACTATCGTGCCATGTTATTGATTCTTATTGATCCATTGATTCATTGTTATACCGTTATTCCATTATTCCCTGCTTTCTCTACTTACTGTCCATGACTTGCTCTAAGGACAATTTTTCTACTCTTTTTAGATGAAGTGTTGACAGGTAATGAAGGAAAATTGCCTGCTGGAATTGGAGAACAAACATTCTGAAGAATACTGCTTTCTAATTGCTTATTGCTTTAATGAACTTATTGTATTGAGAATTGTTACCATTGTATTGAGATTTATTTTTGTTTTGGGCTTATGTCCCGAATTTTATTTTTTTTCCAGACGTTGGATTATTATTATTGTATTTGGATATTTTTATTACTTCATTCCAAGTATTTTTGTTCATGAGATTATTATTATTGCCTGCGCAATTGTTCTGTATTGATTATATTGTTGAGTTGATCGGATAAATAGCTTATGGGTGACGCTAGTCATTCGCTGGGCCAATGTCATATACTCGTATTCCGTATTTTTGGAAAGTGGGGTGTGGCAGAAACTAGACTAAGTGTCAAGTGTAGGAAAACAAAAAATAACATGCATAAACCAAGTCAAGAAAACATCAATGCTATATGCTGACTCTCTAATGCATACTTGTTAAATTCTATGCATCCCACAATACATAGGTCCGATGCAAGCCCTTATCGTTATCCACTTTATAGCATTTGATCCCTGTTATGCAACTAATCCTACTACAGTTATGGAAACAAGATCCAGATTACTCCGCGAATAGGCATCACAGCCCTCGACGCGCAAGCATCATGTAAGAATAGCTCAACAACTGGAGAATCACCTCCCAACCATGTACCCCACAAATAGGCTTGCAAGGCCCTCGACGTGCAGATACACCAGGTACATTCCGTGAATAGGCCTGCCGACCCTAAACACGCGAATGCAACCTGCATGCTCCGTGAATAGGCTTGCAGATCCTCGACACGCGAACATACAAATGTCCTCTCGAGACAGAACAACACACACTCCTGGAACGCATCCGTTGGACTAACAAGATCAGAGCTTATACTTACGTTTCCCAAGTTCCATCACATCTCCACTAGTGCCTGTCCTTAAGTTGATTATTATTAAAAACACAAATCCCCCTCTCTAGAGTTAGTGTATCCTGCCTGACTTAATTCCACAAAACAAACCCAAGACCCCGCAGGTCTAAATCCACAAATCTCATCTACTGGTTCACAGGACTCTCACTCAACTCCAAGATAAATCACAACTCATCCATCAAGACCAAAACTTTCAATAAAACTCACAAATCCATCGTCAAAATGATTATATGAAGAAACTTCTTAAATTAACAAAAATCCAAATTATATAAAATTCCAGAATCCAAATAAACATTTAATCTATTAAATAACTGAAAATCATATTTTTAAGTTGTAGAATATCACAAAATATCAATTCCTTTGAAAACATGTATAACTCAAATAAGGTCAAAAAAAAAACATTTAAAGCTCCAATATAAATCTCTGTAAAAAAAATTTAATCTATAGCAAAACATCTTTTAAAACAATATAATATTGAGGGAACAATCGTTCAAAAGAAGCATCAGAAACTCAAGAAAACATCAGTTAGAGCAGTAGCAGTCGACTTCATAGGGTGGTCGGTCGACTGTCCCGCATGAAATTCAAACTCAAGAAATCCATCAATCAGAGCAGTGACAGTCGACTGCATATTATAGCCAGTCGACTGTCTCGCATAAAATCCAAAGCTTTAAGAAAACATAAATCAGAGCAGTGGTAGTCGACTGTGAAAAGGGGTCAATCGACTGTCCCGCACGAAAATCCAAAACTCAAAGAAAATACTGCACACCTACAGACTGCAGTTTTGGGTTTGTGCATGTTTTAAACCGATACACGATTCCACTTTTTAAAATCACAAATTTGAAGAACTAATTTCTTGAGATGATTAATTGTAACTTGTATAACATATAAGATTTATTAAAACACATCAAAACATATCAAGATCTCGAAATATGAGTTTTCCACAAAAATCTTTCAAAACAACATCTTATATACATATAGGTTCAAGTACGAATTTTAGCATCAGTTTAGGCTTCAAAAATTCATCAATAAGAGTAGTAAGATGTTTAGAACTATCTCGGAACCAAAACAATTGAAATCCAATCAAAATTCCATCAAAACACATGAAAACCCAATTTCTTCGAAAACAATGAATAAGATATATGTACACATGTTTGTGCACTAAGAAAACTTCAAAACTCATCAATTAGAAATAGTGAAATTTTTAGATTTAATCTCAGTACTAAAACCAATCATATCCAATTGAAAACTTCTCAAACTTCACAAAATCACGAAATCCCCAAATTGGTCGTAATGAATAGATCCAATTCTAAACCCCCTTCTCAAAACTCCAAGACTTGATTCTTAGATTCAATTGTCATTAAACTCATCCACAATCATTCAAAATAATTTGTCCATGCATATGCGCAATTATAACAATTATTAATCAAGTTTCTACTCAACGAAAAATCCCCAGATTGAGCTCATGCATTTATACACAAGTAAAGGAATCTTTTTATCCATTTTATGCAATATCATCATACAACACTTCTCAAAAAGTCAAAACAGCAAGTATGTGAGGGAAAACAACCTACTCATGATTTCTATTAGGTTCTTAACAAATCTCAAGGAATCTATATGTAATTTAAATCATCAAAGCATAGGTTTCATGAAAAGATTCAATTTTTATTTTATCTACTCATCAAAAGTTATTATATCTTCATACAAATCCTAATATGTTTTCTAATAGACAAATCATCTCATACAACATGTATAGAACAAAAGAAAATAAAACATGTCACTCACCTCTTTGAAGATTCAACCGAAGAAAAATAAAGAATAAGAAAATCCTCCTTCGCAAGAGAACCAAGAATCATCGCTTGAAAACTCCAAAAAAATAGCAATAATAAAAATCCTTGTGTAGCACACTAAGAGACGGCTGCACCCACTCTTAAATAGGCCGGAAATATAAGTTTTAGGGTTTTGTAAATATATTTGCAAAATACCTCTTTTAAATATAACTTTCTATATATAAATCTTTATACTTGGAAATCAAATAAAAAAAACTTAATTGAGTTTTAAAAAACAAAAATAACCACCTTACAATCAGCCGGCACTGTTTGAAAAACCCAGAAAAACGAATTTGCACTTTTGCCCCTATAAGTGGCGATTTTGCGAAAAGACCGTATTTCATCAAAACTTGTAAAATAAACTAAATTTGTTAAAACAAAAAGTAAAATCTTTACCTCTTAATTGAATAGGCATCATACCCAGCCTAAAAATCCAAAAATTTGGAGTTTTCGCTCCAAGTGGTAATTTTTGCGCAAAAGTCCCTCTTTTTGTAATATTTGCAAATAGGTCTAATAATTATCAGAAAAATCCAAAAAAATCAAAAATAATATCTAATAATAAATAATGATTTTTTAAAAAATAAAATTTTGACTTTGAACATCCCAAGAAAACATTTGCACTTTTTTTGCACGTGTAAAAAGGTAATTTTCAGGAAAATATTTATTAAATCACAAAAATCATTTTAATTCATTTATAAATCTTAAAAACATTATTTTAAAAAATTTGGGGTATTACAACAACAAAGAAGGAATTAAAGGTAGCATACAGCCGATGTCGAAGTTTTGAAGGCAACACGCAAAGAAGGAATTGAAAGCAACACAAGTTTCAATCTTATATTGGAAGTGGATAGTTGAGTTATAACCCGACTTCCAAACCCGAGTTCAAAACCCAACTTCAAAGGGATAGAGAACTTCGGGTTGAAACCTGATATGGGTAAAAATAGAACCAGATCGGGATCGTCCAAATCGGGCAAGAATCTTAAAACTCTCATCGGTAAAATGGTAAATTTCACTAGAAACAGGTCCATAAAAGGGAGTTGGGCCTCTTTCAAGCCCAACAACCCAAAACAGGCTTGTCTAACTGGATTTTCATAACAGCCCAACTTAAATGAGTCCATGATTATTTAAATATGATTTAAACTCATAATTATCCATAAGAGATGGTTCAAAAACCGTATCTCTTAATATGAGAAGAGTTTTAACTCTATCTCCACAACCATTCTTATATCTTCATAAAGAAGAGATAACCAATTCAATCCAAAATACTGGGAAGTAGAGATAAATCACTATCTTGAAATTGACCCCTTAAGCGACTATAATACCCCATGACCTCCACATAAATTTGGTAATCAGTATTTTGCCACCAAAATCTCTTATATTCTTCTGAGTTCTGACTTGAGTGTCGGAGGGTCTGTCGCCGGGGTCAACCATGGTGTTTCAAACTTTTGTAGTTCAATTGGAGCGATCGTCACCACACATATCAGATCCAACAATTCAAATGAGTTAGAATCAGGAGTCAAGATCAGTTGGAAATAGTCAATATCGGGGAAGTCAAAAGGTCAGTTATTTTTATTGTTTCTAAAAGAATTCATATCATCTGTTTGCTCCTACACAGAACAAAGCAGCAATAATTAAGATCAGTTAGAAATAATCAATATCGGCGGAAGTCAAAAGGTTAGTTGTTTTTATTGTTTCTAAAAGAATTCACATCATTTGTTTTTTCCCACACAGAGACAAGCAATAGCAAAGCCCAACATGATTCCAACCCTGAATCCGATACTCCAACAACAAAAGACTTTAGGTTAATCAAGCATAAGCTCCAAGCACCACCCACATTGAAGGCAGTGATCACAACTCCAACCTCAAGCTTGACACAACCAAACCTGAGATCGATGACAACCTCGAAGCTGCACCCAAAAAACAAAGCTTCGATAAAACCCAATGCAGCGAAGAAGATGGGTCGCAAAAATCGACACTCAATCACCATCTATGCTCGACGGAGAGCTAGTTCGCCCAACATTCCAAGATGCAGAGGCCACAACTTGACCAAACGATCTTACCGAGCTCCATCATCCAGATCAGTGCTCACTGTAAACTTCGAAGACGACATGACCGTAGCTCGATGAAGGACATCATTGAAAAGAACCTCGCCAAGCTCGTAGCTCACCAAAACAATGCCTGCTGAGCTTATAGCTTGCCCGTAGAGCACCTCACTGAGCTCGTAGCTCACCAAAGAAGTGCCTGCCGAGCTCATAGCTCCCCTCGAGCAACCTTGTCGAGCTCATAAATAGTGCCCACCGAGCTCATAGCTCGCCCGAAGCGACTTCATCGTGCTTGTAGCTCACCAAAACAATGCTTGCTGAGCTCATAGCTCACCCGAAGTGACTTCACCGAGCTCTCGACGACGAGGAGTAGCTCACCCAATAGCTGAAACCCACCGAAGAGCAGCTCACCAAGCTTGAAGCTAGCCAAAATAGTGACCACCGAGCTCATAGCTTGCCCGAAGCAAGCTCGCGAGGCTGTAGATCACCCAAAAGGAGCTCGCTGAGCTCCATCACCCAAAACAAGTTCATCGAGACCCACCGATCATCGAAGTTTAGCTAGCCAAGCTTGGTCGCCTGCAAGATACGTCATGCCCCACTTCCAAAAAACACAGAATACAAGCACGTGACAAAGCCCAGCGAATGATTTTCATCATTCATGAGCTGTAGGATCGACTCAGCATCATAACAATAGTATAACAAAATGTACACGACCACGCATACATGAATAATTTATTAAGCAACAGAAAACAGTTGAAACAAATAATAATATCTCAAATAGTTTTTAACTCTGGATCAAAAGATAAAAACTCGGGAACATAAGTCCGTTAGAAGTTTTTAAGTAGCAAGAAATAAATAACTCAAGAAAACAAAATATCTAAGCAAGTCTTTGCTCCAAGCGAAGCCTAAAATGTCTGCTCACCAATTCCAGCAGGCAACACGCCTCCAAAGTCTGTTTATAAATATAAAAAGGAGAAAATAGAGAAAACAAGATAAACACCCTTAGTGCAAATTAGGGCCTGCAAATAGTAAAAATAAGTACAAGAAATATGGAACAAGATTTGGAATCAAAAATGTAATAGGGATGCAACAAGTAGTGGGGATTCAAGAAATTAGCTAGCAAGAAAGACAACTCGAGAGACAAGATTGGGTAACAAATACTAGTAGTGGAACAGGTGGCTAGTGAACATATAATGGTGTCATGCATCAAGTAAAAAGTATCACGTACAAGTGTCGAGTAACAAGTAACAAGTCTCATGTATCAAGTTGTCAAGTACAAGTAGCAAGTAGCAAGTGTCAAGTATTATGTTCAAGTATCAAGTCTCATATATCATGTCATCAAATATCAAGTAAGCATGTATCATGTTCATTTATCATGTGTCAAGTCTTGTAGTTATTACTATCTAGGTAGCACTTCATGCATCCATACTTTTACTACATGGTTGCTACATACAATCAGTTATGTTTAGGCCTAGTGGTGATTTTAAAGGGCGGTGTACTCAGGCATCAAGTATCAAGCAAGCACGGTTCATGAATACGAAAATAAAATAACAGGTTCACGAAACAAGTTTGTGAATACTAACAGGTTCAAGAACCACACAGTGGGTTCATGAATACAACAGGTTCATGAGCCAAGTAATGGCTTCATGAATACATCAAAGTGCAACAGGTTCATGAATCGAGTACTGGGAAACATGGGCCCCCTTCCGAGTACACTTACTTATATTGTCCACTATTATGGTCTTTCCCTTAAAACCCATCTTATTGTTTATTATTATAATTAAGCAAGCATGAAAGTGTGCGAAACATGTCAAGCAAACATAATCAATAACATGGCACAAGTCTAGGTTAGGTAGGATACATGTTCGAGGGTCAAAATAAATCAAAGTATCAAGAACAACGAAAATATCAAATCTGGACAGCATGAGGTTGCTGTACCAAAACTGCGATTCCCGTTGCTACACGATAGCAAATGTGAATCCATCAGAAGATCTAAAAACTAGACTCATTCCTGGTTCCAATGCATATAATTAAGGTACATAAAAGTTGTGGTAACATGTGTCAAAACAGCAAACTATACAGTATTTGTGTTCAGCCAGAATTTGTGAAACTGAGTTTATACATATGAATCAGGGTTGAAATATTATTAATTAATTCTGATAAAATTAGAGAATGTTCTCTAGAGTGTCCAATAATAACATGCAAAATTTCAAGTCAATTAATTACTGGTAGCATAGTTAAAATAATTGCAAACTAAAGAGGTGCAGCAGTTTTTGTGAATCTGCGACTTCCGACACAGCAGCAGTAAAACTGCAATATCTCCTAGACCGTAACTTGGAATTCAAATATTATGGATGTTATTGAAAACTAGAAACTTAGGGATACATTTCATAGTTAGGACTCAAGTTCAGATTTTGGTTTTATTGGGGTCGAAACAGCAAGGCAAGACAGAAACAGCAGCAAGTGTGAATTTCTTCTATATACAAGTTGCATGATAAATGACTATTATGAGTCTAGATTAGTGTGTGATACAAATACAGATGCATTGGGGATCAAATCAGTAAGTCATATGTATTTCTCAACTCTAAAGAATGTAAGATCAACACAATACATCATACAACACACGTCTGCAAGTGAAGGGGTTCATGTTCAAGTAATTAGGAGATAAAAGGGTTCAACTAGTTTTGTAAATATCAACGAAGAGTTGTGACTCTTATGATTATGGGATCGATGATGAATAATTCAATATCAACAAATGATGGAATAAGGAGGAGTCACAACTACTATCTATTTGTAGTATTTTCAATTAAACGCTTGTACTTGAACAATAATTTGTACTAGAAGAATACTTGCCTTTAGGACGATAATTAGATCCAATAATTTGAGAATAACGGGATCGAAATCCCGGCGACACGGCGACGAGCAACGATCACGACGATCACGATCGGGCACGGATCTCGTTGATCAAGATGGTGATCAAGATGAAGATCAAGCAAATTCGACGGCTAAGATCGAACATAAAATATATAAGAATTAGAAGAGTACCGAAAGAGTAAATATACTATGATTGATAATTTGATGAATGAGAACAAAAGGTAGATCAAATATTTAACTCACCAAGTAGAAGATGGACGGACGATCAAGGGCCGAGATCAAGTTGATCAACCAATCGATGGCCGAGATCGAAGATAGGGAAGATGATGATCGCATCTGGAAATCAAGATCTTGATAATGATCAAGATCACCAAGGTGATCGGACAGCTGGATGCACGATCTGATGATGATGAAGATGATCCGATGATGGCTGATGAGATCGGATGGCCCAGATCAAGAGATCAAGATGATCAGATAAATAGACGGTCCAGATCAGATTCATCAGATCATGATGATCAAGTCGATCAGATGGCTTTGGATCAACATGACCAAAACCTGATAAAAAAAAACCCATCAAAGCTTGGCTGCTTGTTGCGATGGCTGGCATGGTTGTCGATGGACGGTGCCCAGGGGCAGCGTCGGCGAGGCAGGCGGTGCGGTGGCAACGACGGAGGGGAGGTACACAGGATGGGTGCACTGTGGTTGCTGACTGCCAGCTACTATGGTCGAGGGTGGCACGCTGTAGTCAAACAGAGTGTAGGGCACGGGGCTGAGGCAGTGCTGCGAAGCCAGGGGCTGACATCGAGGCGGTGCTGAGAGCTGGTGCTGCGTCTGTTGCGGGGTTGCGGCAGTCAGCGGGCATCGCAGAGAAGCTGCACAAGACGTCGGGGATGAGGAGACACAGCGCAGGAAAGTTGCGCTGCGGTCGGGAGTCACCATGTCTGAAGGGCGTCGCTGCTTCGAGAGGGTGACAGCGCGATAAGGAGGAATTGTGGTGATGAGGGGCGCCGAGTTCTGCAGTCGAGGGGAGGAGACGAAGCGGCGCTGCAGTCGCGGCATCGCGACTGGCTGGAGGGCGGCACTGCGACTTCGCGACATCGCGGTATAGGGGAGGACGCCGAGGGGAGGCACTGCACTCGGGGTCGCTGCGGGGAGGTCGGCGTTGATGGAGGGACAGGAGGAAGGGAGGATGGTTTAGGAGATTGAAGGGAATTGAAGAGGTAGAAGATGGAGTATAGGCGGATAGGTAGAATTAGGTTAGAACAGTATTTTTTTAGGTTTAGGGTTAGGGTGTGTGGGGTTATATGGTTTATATAGTATAGGGCTTTGGGTATTTGGGTAGAAAACCTAATAGGAGAATGGGTTTTGGGTTTAGATGGTATAGGATCCAATAAAAGGATGGGTATTGGGTTTTGGGTATTTCCTTTGAAATCCAATAAGGGAAATAGGGTTTTAAATTAAAATAATAAATCAATAATAAATCAATAATACCAAGGTATACATAAATCCAATAGTATATAAAATCCAATAAGGAGATAAAATAACTAATACAAAGTAGGATTATATAACAAAAATATATTTGTTCTACAATATGAAAATTATTTGAATACTACAATACAATTATCAATAGAGATAGGATTTAAATTAAGAATCAAGGGTAAAAAATAAAAATAATAATAATAATCATAAACTTAAACATAATAATCAATAATAATAAGAAGATTTGTATTATAACAAAATATAATTGGGAACTAGTTATAAATAAAACTATTGATTAAAAATAGATTTCTAATATGAGATCCAAGAATACATTTTATCAAAAAGAGTTTGAAAGCGGAAAAATAATTTTAAAAAATTTTAAATATAGAAAATACACGGAAAAAGAAAATACGCCCAAAATACAAGAAATGGGAAACAGGGATTACAAGATAGCTCGACGAAGAAGGAGCTAGGTCACCCAAGATGAGCCCGTTGAGCTTGTAGCTCGTCCAACATCTAGGTTGCCCAAAAAATAATCAGAAAAGAAGAAGATGAATAGTAGCTCGACGAAGCGGTCGGGCAAGCTAAGGGGTTCATACAGCGGATGACAACCGTTGGATCCCCTCAGACACTCGAGCCTGGGCATGATAGACGCATAAGATGAAGCGATGCCACCATCACCCTTTCGCTCAGATCTCATCTGCTCGATCTCACTAAGCGGACGGGCCTGATCGTGATGGACGCTCTTGATGAAGCCATGTCGCCCCTCTTTACAGCCTCTTCATAATAGCCACCCGATTTCACTTAGCAAGATAGAAAAGCATGATCAATGCTCGAGATCGCTCCAAATTTCATGCCAGATCATATAAAATAACAAAAAATCCCCAAAAATAATTTATTATTTAAAAATCATTTATTATAAATCGGAATAATTAATCAAAAAATTAGAAAAAGCAACTATTAATTGAGGACAAAATATTTAAAATCCGAAAAGTTAAAGAAAAGTCCAGGGAAATATTCACCTCTTCCAGAAGATTCTGATTAGTTCCAGGTATCTCCAATCGTTCCTGAAAGCTAAAATCGTACTTCAAAATTCTGAAACATGGTGAATTACTTCCCGAAAGCCAAGAAAATTGCCTTTCGGAAGTGGAGGGCTTATGATAATGGTAAAACTGCAGCAAATCAGGGCCATGAAATTCCAGCACAGATCATAAAGCTTCTACAGGCAGATTAACTATAACGGGTCTCTTTAACAGGTCCGAGCCATCTTCAGGATCATCTACAGGACATGGTCGCTTTCAAGCTCATTAAAAGCGACTAGGCCCACTAGGAGAGACATCGAGCTCATGAGGGCTGTAAGTCAAATCTCTTATCCTCAAAACAGGAGAATAACTGATTCTATTTCTTGAAAGGGGGAGAATCTGACAGGAGATAAAAAATTCATATCAATCTCCTAATTGTTTCTCAGGCCTATGGATACCCTCCCCTCTCCTCAGTCGAAAGGTAATAAATCAATCAGCAATTTCTCTCTCAAACTCTCTTTCTCTCTTTGGTTCTGACTTGAGCTTCGGCAGGGTCTGTCGCCGGGGCCACCCCCGGTGTTTCAAGCCTTTTGTAGGTCCATCGACCGTTCCAGCAACCGCCAGATTTAGATCAAGGTGTTCAATCAACGATCCAGATCCAAACTCAAGAGCTCTTACAATTTTTTACGACGACGATCAAATGTTAGATTTTTAGTAGATTCCTTCAAAATATAAGCTCACTATCTGTTTTCTTCCACATCAAAATACATAGCAACAATTATCTACTCATTTTGAATAGACGTTAGTGTGGGTATGTGTTTAATTTACATGTGCACAAATTATTAGTGTCAGTGGTTCTTTAACAATGCAAAAGTACACATGTTTGCCAACTACTACATTCATGGCCAATTGATTTCATTGATGTCCCTTTTGTATTCATTCGATCTGAGGCCTAAAGCCCATGCAATTATATATATATATATATATATATATATATATATATATATATATATTAAAACGGCACAAAAGGAAATTTCCTCCTATGACTAGGGTTGGCATTCAGACAGGGCGGGCCAGTCTGAGCCCCAATCCGACGGGTCTGCCCTTGTAAGGGAAGGCCCAGGCCAGGTTGGGTGAAAACCCGGGCCATTCCGGGCCGAGTTAGAATTCCAAAACCTCGACTCGAACCAACTCGCGAACCCTTACGGGTCTAACCCGACTCGGGTCGGGCCGGTCCGGGTTGGCCAGGTAATTTTTAATTTTTTAAAACTTTTTTTAATGTTTTTTTTGGTTAAACACTTTAACTAAAAAAAGGGATAAATGTAGAACATGTTTAAGAATGAAACAAAATTACAGATATTATTTGTTTCAAATTGGAATAAGTTTTTACAATAATCAAATTACATATAAATACATATAATAAAAACTAACAAATCATACAAATTTATTGAATTACATGTTTAAGGAGATTATCTAGAGTTCGAGATAGCTTAAAGTTAGATTGAAGAGAGAGCATTGGATTACTGTCGTGCACCTCTACTTAACCTAAACCTAGGATCTCGTCGCCCTAAATTCCTTACCCAGCTTGTTGATCTTCAGGTGAGTTGCTTTCACTTGTTGAGGTGTCTACTGCTTTTTCTTCAGTCATATCTTCAGCTTTCATCGAATCTTCGGTGAACACGTGCATCTCCAATAAATCCGACGTCAAGCAATTCCTATAATCTGTTAAAACGCTGCCACTTGAAGAAAAAACACTTTCTAATGCAACTGTAGACATATGAGGGGATAGTAGATTTCTAGCCATATGTGAAAGAAATGGAAAAAGAGTTTCATGTTCTTTCCACCATTGTAACTGTCATGTCCTGCTTCCCAAAATACGGAATACGAGTACCTAACGTAGGCCCAGCAAATGATGTAAACACCATCCATAAGTTGTACCGGTCTAACTCAACAATATGAAATAACAATCACAACCACACAAGAAGATATAATCACATAAACAAGATCAACTTCAATAATAAATGAAATAATCCAAATAATAATATCCAACATTTGGGATAAAATCAAACTACAGGTCATAAAAACCCAAAGTATAATATCAAGACAATGTTCAAAAGAAATAAATCTAGCAATAAATTAAATTAAGCAGCGCAATCTTTGGTTCCATCTCCTAGAATCATTGCTCACCAATTCCTTCTGGTATTGTTCTTTCAATACTGTAAATTCTTGATATAAAAAAAGAGAAAATAATGTCCTTAGAGTAAGTCATGGACCACAAGTAGAGGGAAACATAGAATAATGGGAAGCATGTATATCAAAGAAAAGGGATATGATCAAAGTCAATAACAAAATCAAAGGTTGGCAATAATATCAAAGGTCTATATTTAACCATGCATTTAATTAATAGTTTCAATTCAAGTCCAATGTTGATGACAGTATACGGGATCAAGCATAAAATGTCAAATACGGGTTATTAATCATTTTATTAACCTATCCAGTACACGTGCTACTGCATCCCATTCCACAGGTTCGGCACAAGCATAGAGCGAACGCTTTAGACTGATGGTGAATTCATGGTTCGTGTACTCCGCCCAGTAATCAGTGTTTAATGTTCAATGACAGTAACTATCAAACAGTATTTTATGACCATCAGTCAGTACAAGTCAGGCAGTAGGGCCCGACCAAGTATAGTTTTCGATTGTTCACTACCAAAGTCATCCCATAATACCCCAGCTTGTTATCATTTTATTTCATCTTATGTGAGTATGCAAGAAAGTTTCAATGTTGTATTATGCTAGGTGTATCTAATTCTACTAGTTACAGACAAATCAAAAAGCAAATATATTAATTAAGCACAAATCACACAATCTGGACAGCATGACGTTGCTGTACCAAAACACAGATTACCGCAACTACAGAAAAGCAAATCTGGATCCGTCAAAAATTCTAGAAGCTAGACTCTCTGCCGGTTCCAGCAAATATATATACGACATATAAAATTTACAGAAACTAGGGTGAAAATCCTATTCTTTTCATATTTTATGTTCAGGAAGCAAGTTATAGATTGTGTTCACATATATGTTTTAGGTCAGAAAACTCATCAATTAAATCTACAAAAATTTAGGGTGGTTGTTACACATGTCTAGTTTCAGCCAAATTAATTTCATATTTTTATTTTAATGTTATCATGTTTCTTTTAATTATGAAACAGAAAGATATGCATGAATTTGTGAATCTGGAAATTCAGATCTAGCTGTACTAAAATACTGATATCTAACAGATTATACATCAGAATTCAAATCCGTCAAAAGTTCTGGAAAATAAATTCATGGGGTTATAATTCATGTTCAGAAAGTTATTTCAATTTACAACAGCAACATGGTCCAGAAAATTCTGATACAAAAAAAAACAAACAACAGTCCAGAAAATAGTTTGATATGAATAGGCAACAACTTTATCATACAACCATATAGTCATGCTAATTAATAATCAAAGTGCTATTAGATGTTTAACATGCGGATTTCTAGATTTATGATGCAATTTTACAGGCATGGTAATCAATTCATTAAATCAAATTCAGTCCAACATATTCAATTCATCAAACAATTCTATAACATGGAAACGTGCATATGAAACGTGCAAGAGGAACTAGGTTTTATATCAAAGATGTAGGCACGATGTTAAGCATATATTGGGTTAGCTCATGTAAACCCTCAATATACTTAACAGAATTCAATAACAATATGATAAAAAAGACTGAGATCTACTTGCGGAGATCAAAGAATCTTGAACAAAACAATAAACTATTTCAAGAAGAGACCTGCCTTTTAGATGTTAATTTCGAATATATAGAATAACGGGATGAGAATCCCGGGCAATAAACCACGAATACAGAAATACGTGCGAGCTACATGCAACTCTCATACACAGCAAACAGCCAATACAGCAACATAATTCCTTTCCTCCTTCACAAACAGCAAACACGGATCCAATTGTAACGCCCCGAATCCCAAATACACTGAATTCGAGATGTTCTACAGGATCTTTTCACTTTCTTTAGTACAATTTTACAGGAAAATTAAAACTTTTCATCATACATCAGAGATTACATCAAATTACATCTTTCTTTTGCACAGCGGAAGTAAAATACAACAATTGAATACAAGTACAACAGCTTGATATAATCTTTAAGCATCCAATCCTCTTTAATCTTTAGCATAACATTTACCTGCATATCAGACTGTGGGTACGTCAGTTTATTCAACCGACGAACATTATACACGGCCATCCTCTCTATGCCGGAAATAGTATAACTTAACTTTTCATATTTAGCAAACACAAACTTGTCACATTCAAACTAAAGGGACTACCCTATTGATGTCGTGTTGTGATTGTGCACTTAATCCTTAATGCATTTATTAATGTTACATGACACTAATGCACACTTGTTCGGATTCTATGCATCCCATACTACATAGGTCCGAGGGCAAGCCCTTATTCGTTCTTCATCTTTATAGGGTTCAATCCCCCGTTATGTCTTAGTCTACTACTGTAACTACGGTAGTGTCTTAGATGTCCTATGATCTATGAGCCCATGTCCAGGCAGCCTGGAGGGGAATCCCACGCACTGTCACGACGCATCGAGCAGGCAACCTATGGACAATTCAGCCTCCGCCATGGAACAATGGCACCACCCATAGCCACTCGAACATCCCACGAGCATCGCCACCGGGACGATAATTCTGGAGTAGCGCCCACGCCATGTTTTGACGCATCAAGCAGGCAGCCTGTGGATCGCTCTCACACCGCTATCCGATGGCCCCCATACCCATGTTTTTCTTCTACTTTCATCACGTCTCCACTATGTACTAATCCTTAGTTTTATAAAAATCATGAACAAAATAATCTCTAGAGTTAGCCTCTCCATCAACCGGACTTATTCATTTGTTTCATCATGACCAACCTTGGTCCAATTTCATCTCAATTCATTTTCTTTTTCAATGCCGGGGAGACTTAGCTACTCTAGTTCGAATTTCATTTCACAATCTTCAACTTGAGTACTTACAACTCATAAGATTCATATTCATAGCCAAATAAATTTCTTTTTCTTTTCATCAACATGATTTCTAATTCCATAATCATACATGAACTCATGCACTTCATAATTTCACATTTGAAATTCATATTACTAATAAACATTCATGCTTCATATTTTGCACAATATTCTCAAGTGAGAATTAATAATATCATGTCACACAACAAGGTTCTTTTTGCCAATTACTTTCTAATAAATCCATTTCAATTTATCTTTATAAACTATAATTTTCATAAGTGTATCTTAGAACCATAGCTCTAATTGTGCCTTTTGTTCACAAACCATATTGTATTTCTTTCAAATAATACCCAACTCAATCTTATAAAATTCCTTGCATTTTTATGAGAATTACCATATTTTTTTCACATTTTTTGGACATCACAAACTCACAAAAAAAAATATTTTTTATAAGTGCCGAAGGGAGGAATCGAACCCAGGCACAACGGGAAACAAGCCAAGAGCACCCGCCAACCGGCCAAACTGTGCTAGCGATATAAGTAGGGGTCAAATGGTATATATGGTGTACAGACCGATAGTTATAAGTTCTCAAAAATTTGTAGAAAAATGTTGTCATCGCTGGGGCTCGAACCGTTCGACCCAGAGAAGCAAACCACAGTCAGTGACCGCCTGAGCTAGTAGCTTGGGTTGTCACAATACCCAAATAAAACCCATATGTTTCATATTCGCACTGTTTAAAAGAACAACTCGATGTTCAAATTAACTAGTTCCATATTGCCTTTATAAAAACAAGTGGAAAATTCCAGATTAAATCTCCTTTACCTGATCTTCATAATAGCAAGTATAAAATAATTTTTGTACTAAAAACATAATTTTTTTCCACACAATTTAATAAATTGTTCATTTAGACTACCATATCTTTTATTTTCGACATTGAATAATCAATTAGTCTTCTAATCCCTTTTTATTCACAAATTTCTTATGATAATTCACTGCTATAATTTTTTTTATTCACAACACATACATTTTGGTTTTATCCATCCCCATATCAATATAAAGATTTATTTAGCATATGAATAGGCAAACTCAAAACTACTAATTTTTGAGTAGTTCTATTTTGGTGATAACAAAGTAATTTCATTAGTTCATCTATGTCACAACATATACTACTACTCATTAATTAACATAATTACAACTCAATCATTCAAGAAAACTCTCTATTCAAATTAAAGTGTGCCTTTATCTTAATCAATTTCATGCTTCAACCATACAATTTACAAGCGTTCTAATTAGAAATTTTCATGCATCATGCTAGCAACATTCCACCATCATTCATTCAAATTAATAATCATGGAGAATTCTACATACAATTTAATTTCATGCTAGAATTTCACACACAAGTTAATCACATCATTTCAATCCATTCATATACTAACTTTTCAATTTAAGTGTGTTCTTATTAGTATTTTTCATGCATAGTGTTGATAATTAAAACTAGCATAGATTCCTACATTAGAAATATGAAAGTTTTACCCACCTTGTATGGAGAGAAAACACAAAAAGCAACCAAGTCCTTGCAAATGAAAGCACCACCTCCTAGCGCGCCCAAGCTCCAAGCCTCCTAGCACAAACCGAATGCTTCCTAGTAGTAGCCGGCCTCTCCTTCTCCAAGCAATCCCACACAACTCTCTATTTTTTATAACTCACACTATTACTACAATAATACTATAGCTTGGAAATATAATTTGCATATCAAAATAGCCATGAGAGGGGGGGTATTTATACTAAAAGATAAGTGAAATGGAGGGCTAAGATTGCTTTGGTGGTTGTAGAATGAAGGGTCTAGATTAAGGTAGAAGTTATGAAAACTACCCACATCCACAAAACTATCTCCATGATCACCATGACAAAAATCAAATCTCCCTCCCAAAAAGAATGCATCCCGGCTATGAATAAAGTGTGCAATGCACGTGTACGTGTAGTGCACGTGCATGCAACTAGGCCAAATTTGTACCTTTTAGTTTTGTACAAAAATAAAATAATGATAATTTAGTCTTCTACATGACAAGTTTTAATTAAAAAATAGATTTATTCATGGGCTTTGTTTTTGGGCCAAAATAGTTTATCAAAATAAATAAAATAGAAATACATTTGGGCTTTAAGAAAAAGGCCTTTTTAATTAAATCAAAATAAGGCTTTAAAGAAAGGCTTTTTGTACAAAATAATTGGAGAACAAATATATATATATATTTATACACATCATAATAAAAATAATTCAACCCAAAATATTGCACGTGCACACTACGTGCAAAATAAATAATTTTTCATTAATTGAAAAATCAGGGTATTACAGCACTCCCTCCTTAGAATAGTTCCGTCCCCGGAACTACAATCAAGAGCGAGAAAAACAAAAATAAAAACATACAACACTCATACAAGAACAAAAGATACAAAAATACAATCAAGCAAAAAGCTCAGGATAGTCCTTCAACATCCTCTCCTCAGATTTCCAAGTAGCCTTTTCAACCAAGTGGTTTCTCCAGACTACCTTGACCATCGGTATCGTCTTATTCCTCAAGACTTTCTCTCGACGATCGACAGTCTCAACAGGAGACTCGATGTAATTCAGGTCTAAATGCAAACCTTCCGGCACTTCAGGCAAATGATGACTCAGGTCTGGAATATAACCTCTCAGCATAGACACATGAAAGACATTGTGCACCTGAGACAACTCTTCCGGTAATTCAAGCCGGTAAGCAATTTTCCCAATCCTTTTCAATATCTTATACGGGCATATAAACCTCGGGGCTAACTTCCCGCCTTTGCCAAAACGAACCACACCTTTACTGGGCGATACCTTCAGAAAGACGAAGTCACCAACCTCAAACTCAAGGTCCCTTCTCCGATTGTCTGCATAGCTTTTCTGCCTGCTCTGAGCTTCCACCAACCTTTTCCTGATCAGATCAATCTTCTCAGAAGTCAGCTGTACAAGCTCAGGACCAAACAACTGATGCTCCCCTACTTCATACCAACAAACAGGAGTCCTGCACTTCCTGCCATACAGTGCTTCGTACGGCGTCATCCCAATGCTAGCCTGAAAACTGTTGTTGTAGGCAAACTCCACCAAAGGTAAATGCCTTTCCCAACTGCCTCCGAAGTCTAGTATACAACACCGAAGCATATCCTCAAGAATACGATTGACTCTCTCGGTCTGCCCATCGGTTTGCGAATGAAAAGCAGTGCTGAAATCTGTCTTGGTACCTAAAGCTGTCTGAAAACTCCTCCAGAAATGCGAAGTAAACCGCACATCTCGATCAGACACAATGGTCGAAGGAACGCCATGAAGTCGGACAATCTCACCAACATACATCTCAGCCAACTTGTCCATCGAAGCAGTGAGTTTCATCGCCAAAAAGTGAGCGGACTTGGTAAGTCGATCGACTATAACCCAAATAGCATCATTGCCTTTAGAACTCTTAGGCAATCCCGTGATGAAATCCATACTGATGTTATCCCACTTCCATTCCGGAATAGGTAACGGCTGTAATAGACCTCCGGGTCTCTGATTTTCGGCTTTGACTTGCTGACAAACCTCACATTTCGCGACAAATTCAGCCACATCCCGCTTCAAACCTGACCACCAGAAATGCTGTTTAATGTCTTTGTACATCTTAGTACTCCCAGGATGTACAGACAGAAGAGTAGCATGCGCCTCCTGAAGAATACTCTCTTTCAGGTCCGCCTGATTTGGAACACACAGCCTCTCTCCGAACCACAGCACTCCATCCCTGATTTGAAATCCGGGCAACCTGCCAGCACTAACCTGCTCCTTCATCTCCAAGATATCAGCATCAACTTCCTGACTTGCAATGATCCTTGCATTCAAAGTAGGCTGAAGCCTCAACTGAGCCAAAGATGCTCCCAATCCTTGCAAGACAACCTCAATACCTGCTCGATCCAACTCCTCAATCAGATGCCTCTGAGTTGTAATCAAACTGGCCAAACTGCTCTTGCGACTAAGTGCATCAGCAACAACATTAGCCTTTCCAGGATGATACTTGATCTCAGGTCGCATATCCTCGAGCACTTCCAACCATCTCCGCTGCCTCAGATTGAGATCCCTCTGCTGATATATATACTTCAAGCTCTTGTGGTCCGTGTACATGTTCAACTTCTCACCGTACACGTAGTGCCTCCATTGCTTCAGAGCAAAAATAATCGCAGCCAACTCTAGATCATGAGTCGGGTAATTTTTCTCATGCGGTCGTAGTTGCCTAGACCCATAAGCGATTACTCTCCCCTCTTGCATTAAGACACACCCAAGCCCACGATGTGAAGCATCGCTATAAACGTCATACTCAACACCTGCTCTAGGCAAAGCCAATATAGGTGCAGTAGTCAGTCTATCTTTCAACTCCTGAAAACTCGCCTCATATTGCTCAGTCCACTTGAAGCTCACATTCTTCTTGGTCAGTCCAGTAAGCGGTACAGCTATCTGAGCATAACCTTGAATGAATCTCCTGTAGTATCCAGTCATCCCAAGAAAGCTTCTGACTTCCTTCACTGTAGTAGGCCTTGCCCAATCTCTCACTGCCTCTATCTTCTGAGGGTCAGTTGCCACTCCCTCCTTAGAAAGGATGTGACCTAGGAATGCCACTTCAGATTTCCAGAAATCACACTTGGATAACTTGGCATACAACTTCTGCTCTTTCAATTTCTGCAAAACTGCTGCCAGATGCTCGGTGTGCTCCTCCTCAGAATTGGAGTACACGAGAATATCGTCGATAAACACCACGACGAAAGAATCAATAAACGGCCTCAGAACTCTGTTCATCAAGTCCATGAAGATTGCGGGTGCATTTGTCACTCCGAATGGCATAACTAAGAATTCGTAATGCCCATGCCGAGTTTTAAATGTAGTTTTGTGCACATCTTCAGCTTTCACTCGAACTTGGTGGTAACCTGATCGAAGATCTATTTTGGAGAATACAGCTGCTCCTTGTAGACGATCGAACAAGTCACCAATTCGAGGAATCGGATACTTATTCTGAACAGTGACCTTATTCAGCTCCCGGTAATCGATACACATCCTCATCGATCCATCCTTCTTCTTTACCAAAAGCACTGCTGCTCCCAAGGTGACGCACTAGGTTGAATAAAGCCTTTTCCCAACAGTTCCTCAATCTGCCGTTTCACCTCATCCTGTTCCACTGGAGCCATCCTATACGGTGCCTTAGAAATGGGTGCACTTCCTGGTTGAACAGTGATGCTGAACTCTACATCACGATGCGGAGGTAACCCAGGAAAATCTTCCAAGAACACAGTCGGATAGTCCCGAACCACAGGAATCCCTTGCACTTCCACAGGAGTCTCTTCCTTGCGGATAGTTGCCACCAGCTTAGAACACTTCTTCTTCCCTTGGAAAGTGACTTCAGGTCCTCCTGGAGCCTTCACTGTCACCGTCTTGGTCTTACACTCGATGCTTGCACTGTACACCGACATCCAATCAATGCCAATGATAACATCGACTCCCAAGATAGTCAGCTCGATTAGACCAATGCCAAAGATTCTATCCCCAATCACAATCTCGCAATCAGCATAATACCGATCAGTGGTTAAAGTTTTCCCTGACGGAGTAGCTACTGCTAAGATCTTGCCTGAAAAAATCTTCGGCTCAACTCCCAACACTTTAGCAAATTTAGGAGACACAAAAGTATGAGAGGATCCAGTATCGAACAATACGATAGCTTTCATTCCATTAAGATATAGTTCGCCTGTTACATAATACACACCATTACATAACAGTCTCACTAAACACGGGAAAAGAAATGACAAAAACTCTAAACACCAGCCCTCGTACCAGAGATGACCTGATCTGCCTCCTCAGCATCAGCTTCTGTCAAGGCAAATACTCGCCCTGATTGGTACGGCCTCTTCCCAGCCTGCTGCGTTGGTGCATTGCTATTTCCACTATGTAGTTTGGGACATTGAGATCGGTAGTGTCCCGCTTCACCACAGTTGTAGCAAGTCACCGCAGGAGGTCTCGCCACATTGTTTCCAGGTCCTCCAGCTACACCAATAGCGTTCGCCCCTGTCGGTTTGAACCTCTGTGCAGATGGTTGCCCTCTGAAACTCCCAGAATGTGCAGGCCTCTTACCAGACTGCCAGTTGTTCTTCCGGTTCTGAACAACATGGAACTGCTCCATATCCGCCTCCGTCGCTGCCGCCCTCTTGACCAGCTTATCGAATCGCCTGATACCAAGAGGTATCATACGAGATCTCAAGCTAGGCCTCAGACCATGCTCGAACTTGCGAGCTTTCTTGGCCTCATCCATCACCAGTTCTGGAGCATACCTGGAGAGCTGAGTGAACTTGGTCTCATATGCTCTCACCGACATGCTGCCTTGCTGAAGCGACAGAAACTCCATCGCCTTCTTCTCCTGGACGTCGGAGGGGAAATAATGACTGTGGAATTCTTCCAGAAATTCCTCCCAGCCAAGCAACAAGCCTCCCATGGTCCTCTTCATGGATAGCCACCAAACCGCCGCATCCTTCTCCAGCTGCAAAGTCGCCAACTTGACCTTGCTACCCTCCGGTGTCTCCAACACCTCAAAGATTGTCTCCACTTGCCGTATCCAGTTGTCAGCCGCATCTGGGTCTGACTTTCCCTCGAATACAGGTGGTTTCATTCTCTTGAATGATTCCACTAGCTTAATCGCCTCGGGCACTGGATTCGCCGGCCCCCTACTTTGGTTCATGGCCACTGCATTAAGCGTCTGGTAGACCCTTGCAAGTTCAGTCTCTAGATCCAACCCTTCTCCATTCCTAGCTCCTCTTCTCGACATATTCTGATGCAAAAGATCCGTCAAATTCGAAGTATAAGACAAGAATTTAAACCAACTTGTATTTCATTGAATTCCAAAGTTTATACATTCGAATTTAAAAACATTTTTGACATCAGAATGGAAAAATAGCAGAAGCTAAGACAGTCTAACTCCTACGGGTTCTCTTCGCTGCTCGAAGTTCTTCCCGCAGTTCATCAACCACATCCTTCAGCACATCAGTTAGGTTCTTTTTTTTCTCAAGTTCCCAAATCCGATGGCTAAGAGCAGAATAGTCGGCCTTCCGCTTCTCTAGCTGAGCCTCCAACAATCCAACTCTCTCCTTCAGGGTTTCCACTTGCCTCTGAAGAGAAGTCACAAGACCACTTGGAACTGGTACTTCTTCTTCGTCAGAAGAAGAATCATCAGATGAATCCGGAGGTGGGGTGATCTCTCGGGATTCAGGCCATTCTTCATCGTCAGAATCTGCTTGCCCAGGATAGTACTCGTCCTCAGAATCTGCTTGTCCAGGATGGTACTCTTCCTCAATAATATGCCAGTCGTCGCCTCCAGCAGGGTCGAAGTGATCAGCCATCTTAGAAATAGAGAGGAAGAAGCATAAATCTTAGAGCAACACAAATGTAAGTCACTTACATTTAAATCTCTAGATTCAAACACACACTCTAATGTCCACTTCTAGGGTGTCGTTCCCTATAAATTTGTACAAGTGTGAAAGTGTAGAAAGCGTGGCTCTGATACCACTCTGTAACGCCCCGAATCCCAAATACACTGAATTCGAGATTTCTACAGGATCTTTTCACTTTCTTTAGTAAAATTTTACAGGGAAATTAAAACTTTTCATCATACATCATAGATTACATCAAATTACATCTTTCACAGCGGAAGTAAAATACAACAATTGAATACAAGTACAACAACTTGATATAATCTTTAAGCATCCAAACCTTTTTAATCTTTAGCATAACATTTACCTGCATATCAGACTGTGGGTACGTCAGTTTATTCAACCGACGAACATTATACACGGCCATCCTCTCTATGCCGGAAATAGTATAACTTAACTTTTCATATTTAGCAAACACAAACTTGTCACATTCAAACTAAAGGGACTACCCTATTGATGTCGTGTTGTGATTGTGCACTTAATCCTTAATGCATTTATTAATGTTACATGACACTAATGCACACTTGTTCGGATTCTATGCATCCCATACTACATAGGTCCGAGGGCAAGCCCTTATTCGTTCTTCATCTTTATAGGGTTCAATCCTCCGTTATGTCTTAGTCTACTACTGTAACTACGGTAGTGTCTTAGATGTCCTATGATCTATGAGCCCATGTCCAGGCAGCCTGGAGGGGAATCCCACGCACTGTCACGACGCATCGAGCAGGCAACCTATGGACAATTCAGCCTCCGCCATGGAACAATGGCACCACCCATAGCCACTCGAACATCCCACGAGCATCGCCACCGGGACGATAATTCTGGAGTAGCGCCCACGCCATGTTTTGACGCATCAAGCAGGCAGCCTGTGGATCGCTCTCACACCGCTATCCGATGGCCCCCATACCCATGTTTTTCTTCTACTTTCATCACGTCTCCACTATGTACTAATCCTTAGTTTTATAAAAATCATGAACAAAATAATCTCTAGAGTTAGCCTCTCCATCAACCGGACTTATTCATTTGTTTCATCATGACCAACCTTGGTCCAATTTCATCTCAATTCATTTTCTTTTTCAATGCCGGGGAGACTTAGCTACTCTAGTTCGAATTTCATTTCACAATCTTCAACTTGAGTACTTACAACTCATAAGATTCATATTCATAGCCAAATAAATTTCTTTTTCTTTTCATCAACATGATTTCTAATTCCATAATCATACATGAACTCATGCACTTCATAATTTCACATTTGAAATTCATATTACTAATAAACATTCATGCTTCATATTTTGCACAATATTCTCAAGTGAGAATTAATAATATCATGTCACACAACAAGGTTCTTTTTGCCAATTACTTTCTAATAAATCCATTTCAATTTATCTTTATAAACTATAATTTTCATAAGTGTATCTTAGAACCATAGCTCTAATTGTGCCTTTTGTTCACAAACCATATTGTATTTCTTTCAAATAATACCCAACTCAATCTTATAAAATTCCTTGCATTTTTATGAGAATTACCATATTTTTTTCACATTTTTTGGACATCACAAACTCACAAAAAAAAATATTTTTTATAAGTGCCAAAGGGAGGAATCGAACCCAGGCACAACGGGAAACAAGCCAAGAGCACCCGCCAACCGGCCAAACTGTGCTAGCGATATAAGTAGGGGTCAAATGGTATATATGGTGTACAGACCGATAGTTATAAGTTCTCAAAAATTTGTAGAAAAATGTTGTCATCGCTGGGGCTCGAACCGTTCGACCCAGAGAAGCAAACCACAGTCAGTGACCGCCTGAGCTAGTAGCTCGGGTTGTCACAATACCCAAATAAAACCCATATGTTTCATATTCGCACTGTTTAAAAGAACAACTCGATGTTCAAATTAACTAGTTCCATATTGCCTTTATTAAAACAACTGGAAAATTCCAGATTAAATCTCCTTTACCTGATCTTCATAACAGCAAGTATAAAATAATTTTTGTACTAAAAACATAATTTTTTTCCACACAATTTAATAAATTGTTCATTTAGACTACCATATCTTTTATTTTCGACATTGAATAATCAATTAGTCTTCTAATCCCTTTTTATTCACAAATTTCTTATGATAATTCACTGCTATAATTTTTTTTATTCACAACACATACATTTTGGTTTTATCCATCCCCATATCAATATAAAGATTTATTTAGCATATGAATAGGCAAACTCAAAACTACTAATTTTTGAGTAGTTCTATTTTGGTGATAACAAAGTAATTTCATTAGTTCATCTATGTCACAACATATACTACTACTCATTAATTAACATAATTACAACTCAATCATTCAAGAAAACTCTCTATTCAAATTAAAGTGTGCCTTTATCTTAATCAATTTCATGCTTCAACCATACAATTTACAAGCGTTCTAATTAGAAATTTTCATGCATCATGCTAGCAACATTCCACCATCATTCATTCAAATTAATAATCATGGAGAATTCTACATACAATTTAATTTCATGCTAGAATTTCACACACAAGTTAATCACATCATTTCAATCCATTCATATACTAACTTTTCAATTTAAGTGTGTTCTTATTAGTATTTTTCATGCATAGTGTTGATAATTAAAACTAGCATAGATTCCTACATTAGAAATATGAAAGTTTTACCCACCTTGTATGGAGAGAAAACACAAAAAGCAACCAAGTCCTTGCAAATGAAAGCACCACCTCCTAGCGCGCCCAAGCTCCAAGCCTCCTAGCACAAACCGAATGCTTCCTAGTAGTAGCCGGCCTCTCCTTCTCCAAGCAATCCCACACAACTCTCTATTTTTTATAACTCACACTATTACTACAATAATACTATAGCTTGGAAATATAATTTGCATATCAAAATAGCCATGAGAGGGGGGGTATTTATACTAAAAGATAAGTGAAATGGAGGGCTAAGATTGCTTTGGTGGTTGTAGAATGAAGGGTCTAGATTAAGGTAGAAGTTATGAAAACTACCCACATCCACAAAACTACCTCCATGATCACCATGACAAAAATCAAATCTCCCTCCAAAAAAGAATGCATCCCGGCCATGAATAAAGTGTGCAATGCACGTGTACGTGTAGTGCACGTGCATGCAACTAGGCCAAATTTGTACCTTTTAGTTTTGTACAAAAATAAAATAATGATAATTTAGTCTTCTACATGACAAGTTTTAATTAAAAAATAGATTTATTCATGGGCTTTGTTTTTGGGCCAAAATAGTTTATCAAAATAAATAAAATAGAAATACATTTGGGCTTTAAGAAAAAGGCCTTTTTAATTAAATCAAAATAAGGCTTTAAAGAAAGGCTTTTTGTACAAAATAATTGGAGAACAAATATATATATATATATTTATACACATCATAATAAAAATAATTCAACCCAAAATATTGCACGTGCACACTACGTGCAAAATAAATAATTTTTCATTAATTGAAAAATCAGGGTATTACACCAATCCCCTACACCAAACAGCAAATCCAGAAACTCCCCCTACTCTTCTCTTCTTCTTAACAGCGACAAAGAGAGAGATGGCGGGAGGGAAACAGTGACTGTGGTGCTCATGGTCGAGAAGCGACAACAGCGACGAGAGCAAGGGCGGCAACTGTGGGACACTGGCAGTCGGGAAGCGACGCAGCGGCGAGAGCGATGAGCTCGAGCGGTGCTCTGTTTCGCACCAAAAAAGAGGAGGACGGAATGACGGGGGTTCGGGTGTTCAACAACGACGATGACGGGTGAGGGGGTCTGCAGTGGTTGTGGGGACAACGGAGAGGGTGACGGCGGTGGTCGAAGAGGCTGTGGTGGCGATAGGAGGCGATGGCAATGATGGGTTTGGTTGGTGGGAAGACGATGGGATGAGGGGATGGTCGGGGATGGTGGTGATGACGAGGGGTCGACGCGGAGTGGTGGTGGTCGAGGTGGTGGTCGGAGGACGGGATGGCGAGGAGTCGAAGGTGTTGAGTTGGCTTGGAAACGAAACATAGAGAGAGAGAGAGAGTCGGAATGAGAGAGAAGGCGGCGGAAGAGAGATATATATATATAGGTTTAGAGTATTATATTAGGGTTTAAAGGGGTTATTTATATAGGAGATAGGATGTGGGGTTTTGGGTTGCGGGTTAATGGGTTTATGGTATGGGTTTAGGCTCCAAAAAGATAGAAATAAATATAAATCAATAAGATGAACATATAGCGGATCAATTCAAACTAAAAACAGGAAGAGAAAATTTTACAATGAGCCAAAAAAATAGCAGAATTCAAGCCAAGAAAAGCAAAAAATTATTATTAAAAGAAATTCAGATACAATAATCAAGAAAAAGAAAATAAAATACAATAAAATTCAAAGTAGAAAAATAGGGGTTACAAATCCTTCCCACCTTACGAGAAGAATTTCGTCATCAAAATTCATCAAGTGGCACATAGGGCGAACCTCGAAATAAAACAAAACAAAGCAAGGCAACTACTCTAACAAATGAGGAAACTTCTCCCGAATTTCCTCCTCCAACTCCCAAGTTGACTCACCTAGAGAGTGAGGATTCCAAGAAACTGGAAACAACTTGATGACTCTATTCTTCAACACCTTCTCTCGACGGTCTAAGATAGAGACTGGCTGAATTTCACAGGACAAATCCTGTAGAACCCCGTATTTTTAAATATTATTTTTATATTTGAAAATGAATTTAAATTTATTTTTGAGATTTAATGAATATTTTCAGAAAAATTTATCTTGTTACACGTGCAAAACACGTGCAGATACTTTTTGAGAAGTTTGAAAATTTAGTTTTCTTTATGAAAAATCATTATTTAATATTTGGGATTTATTTAGTATTTTTCCAGATTTTTCTGAAATTAATTGGAACTATTTGCAATTTTTGAGAAAAGAAGGACCTTTTTGCAAATTTGACATTTTTAGGGGTTAAAGTGCAAAATGTAATTTCTGGACATTTTGAACAGTATTGGTTGAGATTTAGAATTTATATTTTCCTTTAAATCCTAATTTAAATGAATTTTGGTCGAATTTCCAAGACTAGACCTATATATGTGAAGTTGTATTTTGGAAAGGATTATTTTGCAAAAGTGTGGGTGAAACCCTAAACCTAATTCCGGATATTTAAGAGGATTTTCTCCAGCCGTCATTACTGAAAAATACAGAATTTTAGAGATTTGTTTTGGTGGAGGAAGAAGAAGTTTTTGGATCTAGCAAAAAGGAAAGCTTTTCGTTGAATCTTCTCAAATCAAAGGTGAGTGACATTGTGTGTTTTGTTTTGTTTTGTTTTGTGAATGATATAAATTTGTCTTGTTGTTGATCTATGTATGCGGGTGGCAATGTGGTTTGATTTGATGTTGTGAATGATATAGATCTTGAAATTGTGGTATGATTCATGTGAATAATGATTGTTGTTTGTACCATGATGTGAAATCTACGAATGATTAGTAGATATTTGTTTATAAAATGATATTGCTAAAGGCATGATTAAGATTTGAGTATAGTTATGATCGGATGTGGAACATCTGGATCTTATATAATGTAGATCAAATTTTTATTGAGAGTTGTGAAAGAAATTTAGCATTGAGAAACCCTAATGAAAGAATTAGTAATCTAGATCATGAGAACTTGAGTATTGACATATTCGACGTTTTGAGTAATACATCCAAAATGGAGATTAGCTGAGATTTGTCATTTTGCCTGAGTACGAACTATTTTTTATATAAACAATGAATCTTTAGAAAAGCTCCAGTTTTGATTATTGTATTCAGACCTAAGTTATGAAAACTGTAGGCCGACAGCCGACTGGTCTAATTGTCAGTCGACTGGTACGACCCTACTGATGCATCATTAGCCTTTTGAAAATCCGATCTGGACAGCCGACTGAGACCTTTGTCAGTCGGCTGGTGTACTTAAAACTTACTTTGTAAAATTATGCCAGTTTCTTGTCAGGACAGTCGACCGAAGCCTTCTTAAGTCGACTCATATGACTTAGTTTATTTTTGTAAAATTTTGGATATTGTCCTCTGGACAGTCGACTTACCACAGTATGAGTCGACTGGTACTGATAGATTTTTGGTAACTTGAGTGTTCTTTTGAATGATTAATCTTCAGATATTTTGGCCTATATTTTGTCTTTAGTTAAGCATTTGATTTTAAGATATTCAGTTGAGCCACTTGTTTAGTGAAAATTTGATTTAGACATTTGAATTTGAGTCTCTACAGGTGCGTGACCCTAGTATACCGGTGTTGAGTTATTTTGTTGAGGCCCATTGAGGCATTTCAGTTATTCAGTTTTGATTTTAGGCCGGTAGGGTACACCACTCTAGGAGATTCGTTGAGTAATTAAATAACCCACAAATAATAAGGACAGACAGTAGTGGTGATATGATGAACGGGAACATGAGTTATGCACCTCAGTATGGCTTTAGATGTGGGATTTAATCTCCGGAATTATCCAAGTAACTTAATTGAGATGTGGGATTTATCTCCGAAATTATCTAGGTAAATTACCTGCGATGTGAGATATATCTCCGGAATTATCCAAGTGGTTTGCTTGCGATGTGGGATTGATCTGCGGAATTATCAATGTCGAGGCGAAGCACATGGGGTATTCATGTGATGATGTGTCAATGTCTAGATGTGGGATGATCTCCGAAATTATCCAGGTAAAATACTTGAGCTCTGGGATCTATCTCCGGAATTATCAGGCATGGGCTAATTCTCACAGTTTATCTTTATCTCGTAGTAGTCATTGTGATAGAATTAGTTGCATAGCGGGGGATTGAACCCTATGAAGTGAAGACGTTAAGGGCTTGCACCAAATCAATGTAGAATGGGATGCATAGACTTCGACAAGTACGCATTAGAGAGTCTGCATATAGAATTTGTGCTTTCTTGACTTAGTTTTATGCATGTGGTTTTCTGGTTTTCTACACTTGACACTTGGTTTAGTATCACTTGTTGTTACATTTTTTCTATCTCATATTTTATGTATTTTGGTTCACTATACGTTACTTATGAATCCATGCTTAAGTTTTATTTATGTTGTTTGATTTTATGTCACTCACACCAATATGGCTGACCCCTTTAGTTTTGGGGGTTAGGGATCATCTCTAGCCTCACATGTTGCAAGTTGTTGCTTAGAGTTGGAGGTTGGATGCTTGAGTTGGTTTTTGAGAAAAGTGATTTAATAAGAGTTTTGTGTAAAATTGTAAAAGCAGATTTGAGTTAGTTTTGTGTTGTAAATAAAAAGAAAATTTGGAGTTGAGATGTTTTAATTTCCGCTGTGCTATGTAAGTGATTGTTGTAATAAAAGTTAAAAAATTTAGTGGTGTTAGTTGTGTTTAATATTATATTGAAGTGGATCACTGGGATTGTGCCACGTATTTTCTAAGATATCTTATTAGAAATTCGGGGCGCTACAGAGGTTGGTTTCAGAGTCAGGTTCAATAGTAATACTAAATATGACATAAAAATAACCTAGGTGTGGACACTAGTGTGTGAGTACCTAGGTGTGGACATTAAAGAGTGAGTATCACATAGACCTGAAATATGATGTTTTTCCTTTGGGATTCAATTGAGATTTTGCCAAAGGATATTGATGTGAGTTTGAATTGTGTGTGTGATGCTCTAACTTTTCTCTCGTTTTGCAGTATTCAGAATGGTTGCACCTAGGCCCAGGAATGGTGGCAACAATGAGGATGGATCTGGTAGTTCTCGAGGAACGGGAATTGACCTTGATGCCGAATTCGCCAAGGTGTACCAGACTCTGAATGCGCTAATGGCATTTAATTTGGTGCAAACTCAGAATCAACAGCAGAATCAGCAGCAAAATCATGGAGCTGGACAGGGATTGGTGAACGCCGATCCTATCAAGCAGATCCAGTCCTTTAAGAGGATGAGGCTACCAGTTTTTGAGGGGCAATCTGATCCAACCGCAGCTGATGATTGGATTAAGAGGATGGAGATGATCTTCGAGGTATCGGAGACTCCGGCAGCCCGCAAGGTGAAGTTGGCTACGATGCAGCTGGAGAAGGACACTGGTGTCTGGTGGGAGTCACTGAAGAGGACTTTGGGAGATCAGCCGATGACTTGGGAAACTTTTCTGGAGGAGTTCAGGGATCGCTTCTTTCCCCTAGATGTTCAGGAGAAGAAGGTGACCGAGTTCTTGAACCTTCAGCAGGGCAGCATGACCGTGCAGGAGTATGAGACCAAGTTTGCTCAACTTTCGAGGTATGCACCAGAGTTGGTCGTTGATGAGGCAAAGAAGGCCAAGAAGTTTGAGCAGGGCTTGAGGCCAAGCTTGAGGTCGATGATGATCCCGTTGGGCATCAGACGGTTCGACAAGCTGGTCAGGAGAGCAACTATGACTGAGGAGGACATGGACCAGTTCCAGAAGAGGCAAGATACATGGAACTGGAACAAGAGGCCAGCATCAGGTTAGAGTGGGAAGGGATTCCCCGCGAAGCAGGCCAAGTTCAGTGATCCGGTGCAGAAGGCACCTGCAACTCAGGAAGTGACTTGTTATTACTGCAAGGAGGCAGGACATTACAGGTCAGCGTGTCCGAAGTTGGCGAAGCATATTTGTTCCCAGTGTGGGCAGGCAGGACATTCTAAGCCCTATTGTCCACAATTGAGGAAGGATGGTTCAGGTGGAAGCAAATTCCAGAGGCAAGGGCGAGTATTTGCATTAACCGAGGAGGACGCGGGTAACTCGGAAGATGTAATAAGGGAGTTGTTTTAATTAATGGAATAAAGGCAAGGGTTTTATTTGATACTGGTTCGTCGCATACTTTTGTATCGCCAAATTTGCAAGGATCTTAGGTGTGGAACCTAAGTTGTTTCCAGGTAGGGTTTTGTCGGTGGCAACGCCGTCAGGTGAAGAGTTGATTGCGGATCGATATTACGAGGGCTGTGATATCGAGATTGGTGGGAGGTTGTTCGGCATCAATTTGATCGAGCTGCAAGTTTTGGGAGTGGATGTCATCGTGGGCATTGATTGGATGGCAATATACGATGCCACAATTGAATGCAAGCAGAAGGAGGTGTTGGTGAAAGCACCAGGTGGACCCGCAGTGACATTCCAAGGGAAGAAGAAGATTCCGAAGGTGGCTGCAATGGTATCCAAGATGGTTATTTCAGATGAAGTCAAGGGCATTCCGGTTGTCAGAGATTTTCCTAAGGTGTTCTTGGATGATTTTCCAGGATTACCGCCACAGAGAGATGTGGAGTTTTGCATCAATGTTCAGCCGGGGAGTGCGTCGATTTCCAAGGCTCCGTACAGGATGGCACCTGTAGAGCAAGATGAAGTGAAGAAGCAGATTGAGGAGCTGTTGAGCAAAGGGCTTATAAGACCGAGTTCTTCTCCGTGGGGAGCGCCAGTACTGTTAGTTAAGAAGAAGGACAGGTCAATGAGGATGTGCATTGACTATCGAGAGTTGAATAGGGTGACTATTCAGAACAAGTATCCACTGCCGCGGATTGATGATTTGTTCGACAGGCTTCGAGGAGCAGCTGTGTTTTCGAAGATTGATTTGAGATCGGGGTATCATCAGGTTCGAGTCAAGGAGGAAGATGTGAGTAAGACAGCTTTCAGGACTCGTCATGGACTCTATGAGTTTTTGGTGATGCCATTCGGGTTGACGAATGCGCCAGCAGTTTTCATGGATATGATGAATCGGGTTTTGAGGCTATTTATTGACTCCTTCGTGGTGGTTTTCATCGACGATATCTTGGTGTATTCGAAGTCGGAGGAGGATCATTCTACGCACTTGACAGCGGTATTGCAGAAATTGCAGGAGCATAGCTTGTATGCCAAATTGTCGAAGTGTGAGTTTTGGAAGTCTGAGGTAGCTTTCCTTGGTCATATCCTTTCTAAGGAGGGAGTAGCTACGGATCCTCAGAAAGTTGAAGCAGTGAAGGATTGGCCCAGGCCAACGTCTGTGAAGGAAGTCAGAAGTTTCTTGGGATTAGCTGGTTACTTCAGGAGTTCACCCAGGGATATTCTCAGATTGCAGTTCCTTTGACAGGTTTGACCCGGAAGAATGTGGCATTTGTATGGACTGATAAGTGTGAGGAGAGTTTTCTTGAGTTAAAGGAAAGGTTGACTACTGCACCTATCTTAGCTTTGCCACAAGTTGGGAAGGATTATGATATCTACCGTGATGCGTCTCTCAGAGGTTTGGGTTGTGTCTTGATGCAAGAAGGCAGAGTTATTGCTTATGGTTCGAGGCAATTGCATCCGCATGAGAAGAATTATCCGATGCATGATTTGGAGCTAGCAGCTATCATTTATGCCTTGAAGCAGTGGAGGCATTATGTTTATGGCAAGAAGGTTAACATGTACACTGACCACAAGAGCCTGAAGTACATTTATCAGCAGAAGGATCTAAATCTTTGGCAGAGAAGGTGGTTGGAGTTATTGGAAGACATTCGTCCTGAGATCAAGTATCATCCGGGCAAGGCGAATGTGGTAGCTGATGGACTTAGCAGGAAGAGTAGTTTATCAAGTTTGATCACTACTCGAAGAGAGTTAGCCATAGAGATTGATCAGGCAGGTATCGAGGTGGTGTTGCAGGGTTTGGGGGCATCTTTAGCTCAGTTGAGGCTCCAACCGTCCATGAGAGAGAGGATTGTAGAAGGTCAGAAATCAGACTCAGAGATTCAGAGGATGTTGCAACAGGTTTCAGAGGGCAAGCTATCAGAGTTTCGTGTCCAAGATGGAATTCTTTGGTTGGGTGAGAGGTTGTGTGTTCCAGATAATGCAGATTTGAGACAGAGTATCTTGCAGGAAGCACACAGTACCTTGTTGTCAGTTCATCCTGGAGGCACGAAGATGTACAGGGACATCAAACAGCACTTTTGGTGGTCTGGTATGAAGCGGGATGTAGCAGATTTTGTGGCAAGATGTCTGACTTGTCAGCAGATCAAAGCAGAAAATCAGAGACCTGGAGGATTGTTACAGCCGTTGCCCATTCCGGAGTGGAAATGAGAGAATATCAGTATGGATTTCATCACGGGTTTGCCGAGGAGTTCCAAGGGCAATGACTCGATTTGGGTTGTTGTGGACCGTTTGACTAAGTCGGCTCACTTTCTAGCCATGAAGATTACTTGGTCATTGGAGAAATTGGCTGAGTTGTACATTGGTGAAATTGTGAGACTTCATGGAGTTTGTCGATTGTATCCGACAGAGATGCAAGGTTCACTTCAAGGTTTTGGAAGAGCCTACAAGCAGCTTTAGGCACCAGAACTGATTTCAGTACCGCTTTTCATCCACAGACTGATGGTCAGACTGAGAGGGTGAATCGAGTGTTGGAAGATATGTTGAGGGCTTGTGTTATGAATTTTGGTGGTAGTTGGGAGAGATACTTGGCATTGGTTGAGTTTGCTTATAACAACAGTTACCATGCGAGTATCGGGATGGCACCGTATGAGGCTCTGTACGGGCGGAGGTGCAGGACACCTGTTTGTTGGTACGAGGTTGGCGAGAGGCAGATGTGTGGTCCTGAGATCGTACAGCAGACATCGGAGTAGATTGAACTGATTCGCAAGAGGTTGGTCGAGGCTCAGAGTCGGCAGAAGAGTTATGCTGATACTCAACGAAGAGACTTGGAGTTTGAGGTTGGGGATGCAGTTTTTCTCAAGGTTTCTCTGACCAAGGGAGTGATCAGGTTTGGTAAGGGAGGCAAGTTGGCGCCAAGGTATATTGGGCCATACAGGATCGTGGAGCGGATTGGCAAGACAGCATATAGATTGAAGCTTCCAGAGGAGTTGGCACAGGTGCATGATATATTCCATGTATCATTGTTAAGGAAGTATGTGCCAGATCAGAATCATCAGTTGGTAGAGATTCCTGAAGGATTACAGGTGAACTTGAGTTACAAGGAACAGCCTGTTGAGATCGTTGACCGTAAAGAAAATTTTCTCAGGAGCAAGGTGATACCTATGGTCAAGGTGTTGTGGAGGAATCAGCAGTTCGAGGGGGCTACTTAGGAGCCTGAGGTTCACATGCAGAAGGACTTCCCTGAGCTTTTTGTATGAGTGTATTTCTATTATGTGATTGTAATTCTTTTGAATGATAGTACTTTGAGTTGAATTGTATTTCTTCTATTTTGATTAAGTTGTCATATGCAATTGTTTGAATTATGTTTCCATTTATGAGATGTTGATTTCTTTGGTGATATGTTGTTTGGACTCATTAGTAGTAGTTCTGAGGACAGAACTCTTCTAAGGAGGGAGTGATGTAGAACCCCGTATTTTCAAATATTATTTTTATATTTGAAAATGTATTTAAATTTATTTTTGAGATTTAATGAATATTTTCAGAAAAATTTATCTTGTTACACGTGCAAAACACGTGCAGATACTTTTTGAGAAGTTTGAAAATTTAGTTTTCTTTATGAAAAATCATTATTTAATATTTAGGATTTATTTAGTATTTTTCCAGATTTTTCTGAAATTAATTGGAACTATTTGCAATTTTTGAGAAAAGAAGGACCTTTTTGCAAATTTGACATTTTTAGGGGTTAAAGTGCAAAATGTAATTTCTGGACGTTTTGAACAGTATTGGTTGAGATTTAGAATTTATATTTTCCTTTAAATCCTAATTTAAATGAATTTTGGTCGAATTTCCAAGACTAGACCTATATATGTGAAGTTGTATTTTGGAAAGGATTATTTTGCAAAAGTGTGGGTGAAACCCTAAACCTAATTCCGGATATTTAAGAGGATTTTCTCCAGCCGTCATTACTGAAAAATACAGAATTTTAGAGATTTGTTTTGGTGGAGGAAGAAGAAGTTTTTGGATCTAGCAAAAAGGAAAGCTTTTCGTTGAATCTTCTCAAATCAAAGGTGAGTGACATTGTGTGTTTTGTTTTGTTTTGTGAATGATATAAATTTGTCTTGTTGTTGATCTATGTATTCGGGTGGCAATGTGGTTTGATTTGATGTTGTGAATGATATAGATCTTGAAATTGTGGTATGATTCATGTGAATAATGATTGTTGTTTGTACCATGATGTGAAATCTACGAATGATTAGTAGATATTTGTTTATAAAATGATATTGCTAAAGGCATGATTAAGATTTGAGTATAGTTATGATCGGATGTGGAACATCTGGATCTTATATAATGTAGATCAAATTTTTATTGAGAGTTGTGAAAGAAATTTAGCATTGAGAAACCCTAATGAAAGAATTAGTAATCTAGATCATGAGAACTTGAGTATTGACATATTCGACGTTTTGAGTAATACATCCAAAATGGAGATTAGCTGAGATTTGTCATTTTGCCTGAGTACGAACTATTTTTTATATAAACAATGAATCTTTAGAAAAGCTCCAGTTTTGATTATTGTATTCAGACCTAAGTTATGAAAACTGTAGGCCGACAGCCGACTGGTCTAATTGTCAGTCGACTGGTACGACCCTACTGATGCATCATTAGCCTTTTGAAAATCCGATCTGGACAGCCGACTGAGACCTTTGTCAGTCGGCTGGTGTACTTAAAACTTACTTTGTAAAATTATGCCAGTTTCTTGTCAGGACAGTCGACCGAAGCCTTCTTAAGTCGACTCATATGACTTAGTTTATTTTTGTAAAATTTTGGATATTGTCCTCTGGACAGTCGACTTACCACAGTATGAGTCGACTGGTACTGATAGATTTTTGGTAACTTGAGTGTTCTTTTGAATGATTAATCTTCAGATATTTTGGCCTATATTTTGTCTTCAGTTAAGCATTTGATTTTAAGATATTCAGTTGAGCCACTTGTATAGTGGAAATTTGATTTAGATATTTGAATTTGAGTCTCTACAGGTGCGTGACCCTAGTATACCGGTGTTGAGTTATTTTGTTGAGGCCCATTGAGGCATTTCAGTTATTCAGTTTTGATTTTAGGCCGGTAGGGTACACCACTCTAGGAGATTCGTTGAGTAATTAAATAACCCACAAATAATAAGGACAGGCACTAGTGGTGATATGATGAACGGGAACATGAGTTATGCACCTCAGTATGGCTTTAGATGTGGGATTTAATCTCCGGAATTATCCAAGTAACTTACTTGAGATGTGGGATTTATCTCCGGAATTATCCAGGTAAATTACCTGCGATGTGAGATATATCTCCGAAATTATCCAAGTGGTTTGCTTGCGATGTGGGATTGATCTCCGGAATTATCAAAGTCGAGGCGACGCACATGGGGTATTCATGTGATGATGTGTCAATGTCTAGATGTGGGATGATCTCCGGAATTATCCAGGTAAAATACCTGAGATGTGGGATCTATCTCCGGAATTATCAGGCATGGGCTAATTCTCACAGTTTATCTTTATCTCGTAGTAGTCATCATGATAGGATTAGTTGCATAGCGGGGGATTGAACCCTATGAAGTGAAGACGTTAAGGGCTTGCACCGAACCTATATAGAATGGGATGCATAGACTTCGACAAGTACGCATTAGAGAGTCCGCATATAGAATTTGTGCTTTCTTGACTTAGTTTTATGCATGTGGTTTTCCGGTTTTCTACACTTGACACTTGGTTTAGTATCACTTGTTGTTAAATTTTTGCTATCTCATATTTTATGTATTTTGGTTCACTATATGTTACTTATGAATCCATGCTTAAGTTTTATTTATGTTGTTTGATTTTATGTCACTCACACCAATATGGCTGACCCCTTTAGTTTTGGGGGTTAGGGATCATCTCTAGCCTCACATGTTGCAGATTGTTGCTTAGAGTTGGAGGTTGGATGCTTGAGTTGGTTTTTGAGAAAAGTGATTTAATAAGAGTTTTGTGTAAAATTGTAAAAGCAGATTTGAGTTAGTTTTGTGTTGTAAATAAAAAGAAAATTTGGAGTTGAGATGTTTTAATTTCCGCTGTGCTATGTAAGTGATTGTTGTAATAAAAGTTGAAAATTTTAGTGGTGTTGGTTGTGTTTAATATTATATTGAAGTGGATCGCTGGGATTGTGCCACGTATTTTCTAAGATATCTTATTAGAAATTCGGGGCGCTACAAATCCTTCCTTACAGACAAGTCTGAGTAGTCAGTTACATGACTATCATCCCTGATGTACTTCCTGATCTGAGAAACATGGAATACATCATAGACACCCGCTAAAGCCGGTGACAACGTGAGCTTGTAAGCAACCTTGCCCACACGTTCCACAATATCGAATGGTCCGATGAACCGGGGACTCAACTTGCCCCCCCACCTCCAAATTGGATAACACCTTTCCAAGGCGATACCTTGAGGAACACATGGTTGCCTGCCACAAACTCTAGAGGTCTACAACGACAGTCAGCCCACCTCCTCTGCCTATCCTGAGCGGCCTGCAAGTGCTTCTGGATCTGAGCCACAGCATCAACTGTCTTTGTAATCAACTCAGGACCCAAAAGCTTCCTCTCGCCGATATCATCCGAACAGACCGGCGATCTACACTTGTGCCCATACAAATCCTCAAATGGAGCAGCCTTGAGACTTGCCTGGTAACTGTTATTATAAGAGAACTTGGCTAAGTGAAGATGATATTCCCACGAACCTCCAAACTGAAGAACGCAGGATTTCAACATGTCTTCTAGGGTCTGAATCGTCCTTTCTGACTGCCCATCCGTCTGAGGATGGAACGATGTACTGTAGCTCAACTTAGTACCCAAGCTTTTCTGCAGACTCTCCCAAAACTGAGACCTGGATCTCGTATCTCTATCTGATACGATGCTTACAGGAACTCCATGCAGACGAACAACTCCTAAACATACTTCTCGGCTAAATTCTCTGTGAACTGACCCACACGGAAAGGAATGAAGTGAGCAAACTTCGTCAGCTGATCCACTGTCACCCAGATAGCATTATGACCCTTGGGACTCCTTGGCAAAGCTGTCACAAAATCCATCATGATATTCTCCCATTTCCACTCTAGGATTGGAAGAGGTTGCAAAAGTCCTGCGGTCCTCCGATGCTCTGCCTTCACTTGCTAACAGATCAGACACTGAGAGACATATCTAGCCACATCCCTCTTCATTCCATGCCACCAGAAATGTTTCTTCAAGTCTCTATACATCTTAGTACCACCTGGATGAATAGAATACAAGGACCGATGAGCTTCCTCAAGTAGCTTCTGCCTGACTTCTCCTCTAGGTACACACAACCTAGAGCCTAAACGAAGCGACCCATCAACATGAATGACCAAGCCGGATCTCAAACCGGCTTTTACCTCACTACGGAACTGCTGCAACTGTTAGTCACTCGCTTGGGCTTCCTTAATCTGCTCTACTAAAGAATACTGCAACTGCAACATCATAAACTGCTGAGCTGATCTAAGAAGTAACACATCCAACTCCAGCCTCCTCATATCCTCCACTATTTCCTTCTGCTTAGTGAGGAACATAGTGGTGGATCTCCTACTCAAAGCATCAGGCACCATGTTCACTCTGCTCGGGTGATACTGCAAATTGATGTCAAAGTCTGCCATCAATTCCAACCATCTTATTTGCCTCATGTTCAATTCCTTCTGCGTGAACACATACTTGAGGCTCTTGTGATATGTGAACATCTTCACTCTATCCCCAAGCAGATAATGCCTCCTCAACTTCAAGGCAAAAACCACGGCCATAAGCTCTAGATCATGCGTGGGATAGTTCTTCTCATGAGGTCGCAACTACCACGATGCATAGGCGAAAACCCTACCTCGCTGCATCAGCACTACTCCCATACCTCTACCCGATGCATCACAATGGATGACAAAACCACCCGAACTGTCAAGTATAGTCAGCACAGGCGCTGACATCAATCGACACTTCAACTCTGCAAAAGCTTCATCACAAGCTTCATCCCAATCAAACTTTTACTCCTTCTTCATCAAACTGGTCAGAGGCCCAGCAATCTTCGAGAAATCCTGAACGAACTTCCGATAATATCCGGCCAGACCAAGAAAGCTTCTCACCTCCGGAAAAGACTTCGGAATCGGCCAATCCTTGACCGCAAAAATCTTCGACGGATCCACAAAAACACCAGCACCAGAAATAATGTGGCCCAGAAAAGCAACCCGATCCGGCCAGAACTCACACTTATTGAGCTTTCCATACAGCTGGTTCTCCCTCAAGGTCTGCAGAACAACCTTCAAATGCTCAGCATGATCTTTCCTGTTTCGAGAGTACACCAATATGCCGTCAATGAATACCACGACAAACTAATCCAAGAACGGCGAGAACACCTTGTTCATCAGACTCATGAACACAGCCGGTGCATTAGTAACTCCGAAAGGCATCACTAAGAACTCATAATTCCCGTACCTCGTTCGGAAAGCCATTTTCGGAACATCTTCTGACTTCACTTTAACCACTTTAACTTGATGATACCCAGAATGAAGATCCAACTTCGAGAATACTAAAGCACCTCCCAGTTGGTCGAACATATAGTCAATCCTCAGCAGTGGGTACCGATTCTTCACAGTGATATTGTTCAACTCTCTGTAGTCAATGCAAAGCCTACGGCTACCCTACCATCCTTCTTGTTGATGAACAGAATTGGGGCTCCCCAAGGTGAAACACTAGGCCTGATAAAACCCTTATCAAGCAGCTCCTGAACTTGCACCTTCAGTTCTGCCAATTCAACTGGTTCCATACGATACGGACTCTTGGAAATGGGTGTCGTACCTGGCTGAACATCAATGTTGAACTCCACATCTCAGTCTGGCGGCAAACTGGGCACGGGAAAATCCTCAGGAAAGACATCAAGGAAATCCCGCACAACTAAGGGTGCAACAACCCCATCAGAGCCTAACGACACAAGTGAAACAGCCTTAGGGTCCATCAAGCTCTTGACATGCCCTGACGGTGTCACACTCGCATAGAACACAAACTCTGGTTGACCAGAAAGCCTGAAAGTCACCTTCTTCTCTCCGCAATCAATCACGGCACAGGAAACACCCAACCAATCCATGCCCAGAATGACATTGAAACCAGAATTGGGAATCACAATCAAATCAGCCAAGAAATCCACACTACTAATCAGCAACGGGCTCTGCTTGCATACCCTAGAACATACAATGACACCTCCACCTGTGGTGATGTCCCAAGTTGTGGGCATAGCATCGCTTGCCAAACTATGCTGATCAACAAAGTGGGAGGAAATGAAAGAGTGGGTAGCACCAAAGTCAAACAAAACATAAGCTGGAAGGGAGAAGACTAAAATAACACCTAGAAATGATCAAACAAAAAAAGATAAGATTCTAGCAGGATATATGCACAAATAATTGTACAAAAGAAGAAAATAACATGCAGAAAACTGAAATAAAGAAAAATGAATAGTACAATTACTGTGATATACCTGCAACCACTCCAATAGCTACCTCTGCCTCCTCAGCTGTCAGGTTATAAGCCTGATCATTACTCCCAGTCTGGCTTCCTCTAGGGACCACACGCCTTTGCTCAAAGGTTTGCCTTTGCGATGGAAGAGGCGGTCTACCCTGACCACGAGCCAGTGCTCCCTGCTGTACGGTACCTCCAGCCTAAACAGCTGCCCTACTCCTGGGGCAGTCTCGAATCATATGATCACTGCTTCCACATGCAAGTCATAGTCGATTAGCTACCCTGCAGTCCCGCTGTGAATGTCCAACCTTATGGTAGTAGCCACAAGTCTCGACAGTCCTCGACACAACAGGTGCGTATGGCTATGCCCTCGTGGGAGGAGGCAGAACTGGCCTCCGAATAGGTTCTCCGGTAGGCCGAATTGTAATAGGCTGCGGAACAGTCCGTTGGGGAACACCTGACCTGCTAAGGGTCTGCTCCTCGATCCGAGCAGCATCCAAAATGTCAGCATAGGCATAAAGCCGAAGAGCAACCAAGCGGTCCTGGAGGGGAAAAGTCAAGCCCAACTGGAATCTGTGAGCCCTATCCTCATCAGTGGCCACCAGGGCGGGAGCGAATCGACTGAGCCGAGTAAACTCTGCAGCATACTCGTCCACGGAATGGTTTTCCTAGTTAAGACAATGCTCAAATTAATATTGTCACGGGTGAAGTAGGCAACAACAATGACATTTAAGAACATTATCTAGCTGACCTGAGTTAGAAAAATGAATTTTCGTTCCATCTCTATCTTGGTAACACTGGGAAAGAACTTTGCCATGAAGCTCTCCAAGAAAGTAGCCCACTTGATGGGTCTCGCCATCTTTTCGGTTTCATCCTACCACCAGATGTGGGCGAGATCCAACAATTGGATGCTAACCACATCCACCCGATCAACATCAACAACACGGGCGGCGATCAACAGTTGCTCGGTCCGGATAAGCCATTGCTCGGTCTCCAGTGGCGACTTAGTGCCCGAAAACTTAACCGGGTGCAGCCTCATGAAATCTGCTACTGTACCGGGCCTTGATGGCAGTGGTCTAGGTGCAGGTCCAGCGGCAGCTCCATTGGCTGCCAAAGTGGCTCTCATCAATTCATTATGCTCTTGCTGGATAGCCATCATCTGCTGAATCATCTGAAGAATAGCAGTGTTTCCTGACTGCTCATCCCTCGGGCAGGAAGAAGAAGAATTTCCACGAGCCATAGCCTGAAACACGATCAAATATGGCCAGTACCCAGATTATATGTTGGTTATTATATATACATTCATGTGATCATCGTGGTTTGCACATCACTGAGTTAACCAGGCTAGAGTCAAACTTGACTAATATATCAATCAAAGTCAAACCTTCATAAAGTTAGTCATGTTTGACTGACATATTATCTAAACCCTGGCTATGATACCACTAAAAACCTGTCACGCCCTGCTTCCCAAAATACGGAATACGAGTACGTAATGCAGGCCCAGCGAATGATGTAAACACCATCCATAAGCTGTAACAGTCTAACTCAACAATATGAAATAACAATCACAACCACACAAGAAGATATAATCACATAAACAATATCAACTTCAATAATAAATGAAATATTCCAAATAATAATATCCAACATCTGGGACAAAAACAAACTCCGGGTCATAAAAGCCCAAAAACGAAGTATAATATCAAGACAATGTTCAAAAGATATAAATCTAGAAATAAAGTAAATTAAGCAGTGCAATCTTTGGTTCCATCTCCTAGAATCGTTGCTCACCAATTCCTTCTGGTATTGTTCCTTCAGTACCTGTAAATTTTTGATCTAAAAGAGAGAAAATAATGTGCGTAGAGCAAGTCATGGACATCAAGTAGAGAGTAACAGAGAATAATAGGAAGCATGTATATCAAAGAAAAGGGACGGGATCAAAGTCAATAACAAAATCAAAGGTTGACAATAATATCAAAGGTCTCTATTTAATCTTGCATTTAATTAATAGTTTCAATTCAAGTCCAATGTTGATGACAGTATACGAGATCAAGCATGAAATGTCAAATGCGGGTTATTAATCATTTTATTAGCCTATCTAGTGCACGTACTACTGCGTCTCATTCCACAGGTTCGGCGCAAGCACACAGCGAACACTTTAGACTGATGGTGAATTCACGGTTCGTGTACTCGGTCCAGTAATCGATGCTTAATATTCAATGACAGTAATTATCAAGCAGTATTTTATGGCCATCAGTCAGTATAAGTTAGGCAGTAGGGCTGACCAAGTATAGTTTCTGATTGTTCACTACCAAGTCATTCCATAATATCCTGGCTTGTTATCATTTTATTTCATCTTATGTGAGCATGCAAGAAAGTTTCTATGTTGCATCATGCTAGGTGTGTCTAATTCTACTCGTTACAGACAAATCAAGAAGCAAATATATTAATTAAGCACAAATTACACAATCTGGACAGCATGATGTTGCTGTACAAAAACACAGATTACCGCTACTACAGAAAAGCAAATCTGGATCCGTTAGAAATTCTAGAAGCTAGACTCTCTGCCGGTTCCAGCAAATATATATATGACATATAAAAGTTACAGAAACTAGGGTGAAAATCCTATTCTTTTCTTATTTTATGTTCAGGTAGCAAGTTATAGATTGTGTTCACATATATGTTTTAGGTCAGAAAACTCATCAATTAAATCTACAAAAATTCAGGGTCATTCCCATACATGTTTAGTTTCAGCCAAATTAATTTCATATTTTTATTGTACTGTTATCATGTTCCTTTTAATTATGAAACAGAAAGATATGCATGAATTTGTGAATCTGGAAATTCAGACCTAGCTGTACTAAAATACTGATATCTAACAGATTATACATCAGAATTCAAATCCATCATAAGTTCTGGAAAATAGATTTATGGAGTTATAATTCATGTTCAGAAAGTTATTTCAAATTACAACAGCAACATGGTAGAAAATCTAATACAAAAAAAAACAGCAGTCCAGAAAATAGTTTGATATGAATAGGCAACAACTTTATCATACAACCATATAGTTCATGCTAATTAATAATCAAAGTGCTATTAAATGTTTAACATACAGATTTCTAGATTTATGATGCAATTTTACAGGCATGGTAATCAATTCATTAAATCAAATTCAATCTAACATATTCACTTCATCAAACAATTCTATAACATGGATCTAGTTATTTTTCATGTAAACGTGCATATGCAATGTGAAAGAGGGACCAATGTTAAGCATATAAAGTCGATGAATCTATTGATCATTACAAAGCACAATTAGTTGCCAAAGGCTTCAATCAACAAGAAGGCATCCACTACGGCGAAACATTTAGCTCGGTTGTTAAGCCATGTACCATTCAGATTGTTTTGTCTCTCGCACGTATGCATAAATAGCAAATTCACCATCTAGATGTTCATAATGCTTTCTAACATGGCATTTTATGAGGAAGTATATATGAAGCAACCACCAGGTTTTTTCATAGGTATCCTAATTATTTTTGCCGACTTCATAAGTCACTCTATGGTCTCAAACAGGCCCCTCATGCATGGGATTCTCGCCTCAGTACCTATCTCATTAGACTTGGTTTCTCAATCTCTAAGGCAGATGCTTTTCATTCAACATAATTCAAGTGCTACTATTTGTATTCTTATTTATGTCGATTACATTATTGTTACCAGGTCGGACTCTAAGGTTCTTGATCAGTTGATTTTTCAACTTAATTATGCTTTTGCTATTAAGGACCTGGGGCATCCTGCACTACTTTTTGGGTATCGAGTTTATTTTCCATAATGATGGCTTATTTTTATCGCAACGCCAGTATAATGATCTCTTGCGGGGCACTTAGCTTGGTGAGATTAAGCCAATTCACACTCCTTTAGCGACTAACCATTAGTTAACAAAGGAAGGCAGCCATAAATTTCTAATCCGACACAATATCGCAGTATCGTTGGAGTTCTACAATATCTTACATTTACAAGGCCTGGCATTTCGGTAGCAATTAATAAAGTTTGTCAATTCATGCATGACCCTACAGAAGATCATTAGGATGCGGTTAAACGAATTTTACGCTATTTTAAAATTACAGTTGATTATAGTCTTGTACTTTGTCGTTCATCAGCATTGCAAATTCATGCCTACTCCGATGCGAATTAGGCAGGATGCCCGAGATGATAAACGTTCCACTAGTGTGTATTGTATATTTTTTGTTGGAAATTTAATATCATGGAGTGCTCGAAAGCAAAAAACTGTCTCTTATTCAAGCACTGAAGCTGAATACCATGGTTTAGCAATTGCTACAATTGAGGTAATCTGGATACAAACATTCTTAAATGAGTTTGGTGTTTCGTCTCCCCCTCCAATCTTATGGTGTGATAATTTGGGGGCTACCTATCTTACTGCAAATCCTGTGTTTCACGATCGCACAAAACATATTGAAATTGATTACCATTTTGTACGAGAATGGGTCACTCAAAAGATGCTCGATGTCAGGTTCATTTCCACCAATGGCTGATACCTTCACGAAGGGATTAGGCTCACCTTAATTTCGGTGTCTGCGAGACAAGTTAACCATTTGACCGCTCCTGCATAACTTGAAGGGGGTGTTGAGCTACGTCAAGATAACAGACCCAAGGCAGTTACTTGACTCATGCATATCTTTAAGAGTCCAAGATTTGATTGATTTTAATCTCATTGAAACATTTGTAACAACTTTGTAATAAATTGGTCTCTTTGAATATATCATTTGTAACAACTCTGTAACAAATTGATTACTATATAAACAAATCACTCATACAATATCAGTGAGTGTGATTTCACCAAAAGCCATTCTAGATCTTGACTGAAAGAATTGCAAACTTGTTGGGAAGGTGTTGACAATGACTACAACCAAACAGGAAGTGCTCGACTTGCAATGTAGTCAAACGATCAGCTGACAGATATTGGGCCGATTCTTGGGGATCTTTTTTAGCCCAGTTTCTTCTCTAAATTAGATTGTAAAGCTCCTATAATGTGAATTGCTCTTCAGCGGTATATCAGACTGTGCAGGATCAACACTACAACCTAGGATTTCTTTAGATACCTATATAATAATGTAATGACCTCCATTGAAAGGTGCGCCACTAGTACTTCATCTGAGAGTTTCCTCTATTGTACATAGTAGAGTATATTCTTGTGAGACCGGAGAGATAGATATGATCTTGGTAAGAGTATTGTAACTCTTGTATCTTCTCTAGTTGAATAATATCTTGGTTCTTTCTCCCCCGAATTAGATCCACCGAACCAGAACAAAACTGTGTGCTTGTTTGTTTGGTTTGGTTTACGTTGCTTGGTTGTTCATTGTGATCGGTTGTTGCCTCATGCTATATCCTTACAAATTTCATTTTGTTATGTGGTTTGCAACAAAGTGGTATCAGAGAAAATGTTTGGTGAGTTCCTTAACTACAAAATGCAGGGTCTTTCCTGTCACTTTTGAGCCAGCGCTTTTGGTGAAACGTCGAGATAGAAATTGTATATCCCGACATTTTTAAAGAAAACATCAAGGTATCTACTCTCTCCAAAAGCCCCCCAAATTTCCCAGTTTCTCCACTTTGCCTCTCTCTCAAAATCCCAAATTGAAACCTAGCCTCAAATCCCAGACACCAACACAACCCTTTGCCGTCGTCGTCTCCTCTCCTCTCCTTTCCTCGAATTTTTTGCCGTACTAGGCCACTTTTTGAAACTATTTGTGATTTTAGGCCACTGCCCAAACTATTAGCGTTCATAGGCTAGCTACTGTCACGTCAGCAGCGGCCGCTATTAGGAATAGCGGCCTCTTCATAGCCACCAACTCTGCACTCCCACACTTGGTAGATTACAGAGGGGGGTATTGTACTGAGTTAGTGTAACTGCGGTCGCTAGTGTCAGTAGCGGCCTTCGCTAACTGAGGTCGCTATTCCCAATTGCGACCTCAGATGGGCCTAATTGCTTTTAAGATTCAGTCGACCCCCACTATCTCTCTCTATCTCTTTTCGTTTTCTTCTTCTATCCCTCTTCCCCAACAACGGCCTCTCCATTTTTCTCCAAAAAACCCAATACCCTAACCCCTAATTTCTCCCCCCCAAATTCCATTGATCCAAGTTTGCTTCTTCTCCACCCAATCTCTCTCATCACACTTCATCTATACCCAATCACTCTCCTCACTATAGATTTTGGAAATCCCCAATTCATATCCAATCTCCAAACCCTAAAGAGGTATGCCTACTATTGTGATAGTTGATTTTTGGTTTACCACTTATTGTTAATAATGTGACCCAAACTGATTGTTTGTTTATTGATTGTTGAATGTATTAGAGTTACAACTAGACCCAAAAATATGACCCAAATTGATTGTTGAAGGGTTGATTGTTGGTGTTGGTTACAATTATGACTCAACCTATGATGTGACACTTCACAATTGAAATAAAGATGAATTGTGTGGAGATTGAAATAAAGATGAATTGTATGGAGATTGAAATAAAGATGAATTTTGATACTTATATAGTAACATGCACAATTGAAATAAAGATGAATTGGTTGGAGATGGCTTCTACTGGTTTTGTGAAAAACACTTCACAATTGTGTAAGGAGATGAAGTGTTAGGAGATATCTTGTGCATAGTCACATACTTATATAGATTTCTCTCCTCTCAAGATTACCGTCTTTGGTTCTTTATGTCTCTCAGTATGAAGATAGCTTGTGCATGTGACTATGTAAGGGTCATGAGCATAACAAGTGTGTTCACTTTGACTATGTTATTATGAATATAACACACACACACACACACACACACACACACACACACACATTTATATGAAATGGTTAATCTTTGTTAATATCTATTTAATTTTTTTGTTCACGATTGTATATTGAATGCAAATTTGTGTACTAATGTATAGGCATGGACTATAAAATTCCAATTTTGTTGTATTATAGGGAGAAAATAGTTGAAGACCCAAAAGTAGGATTTTGCTATAAAGGTGTACAACCGGAGATAGTTTGGGCCAATCGTAATATAAAAATGCAAGAATTAGTAGAAACGGTATACGAAGTAACTAAATGGGATAAAGGTGAATTGAGTGTTCAAATTAAAGCTAGGTATGCAGCTGGAAAAGGCAAAGGAGGCCCTTTTTTATGTCAGTACCTATAGTTGATGATGACTCACTTGTTTCTATGATAGCAAGGTCGCTTGATCCATACAGTAGTTGGTCTGTAATGGAATTATATATAGAGCAAACCAAGATTCACATACGTAGTCCACAAGTTGGACGTGTGTCAACTCCAATACCCGAAGTACAAACCTCTCAGATGATTCCCAATGATCCGATACAGTTGAGTGTCAGCTCTTCTCCTCCACATGGTGACATATTCACAACTCAAAGTACATTCAGTCCTGCAGAGGATGAAATCCCAAATCCTTCCATTTTCATATGCAATCTCGTCGAAAATGAAAATATTATTGAAACCTTTGAGCATATTTTAGTTAACAATGACTTAATAGAAGATGAAGAACATGAAGAAGAGGTGGAAGATGTAGTGGACGATAAAGATGAAGATGAAGAAAATGTGCACGTCAATGATGCGAATGCATACGTTAATGTCGCTAACGTCGTTCATGATTTGCAACAATTTGTGGAACGGGCCGTCCCAACGACCCAATTGGTTTCATCAACCGTTCATGATATTGGATCGGTGGACTTGGGTAACATTGCTAGAGTATACCACTTTCATGAAGAGTCTTCTAGCTCATCTGACCCACGTGACTTGTACATTGACCAGAAGTTCACAAGCAAAGATGCCGTGATACATGCCGTGAAAATTTTCTCCATCAAGGAACATCGAGAGTATGTCACAGTCAGGTCAAACAAAACCATATTTGATGTTAAATGTAAAATGGCACCAAGGGTTAGAACAATAGCAGAACAATTAGCAAATCTCGATGTGGTAGAGCCAGGTTGTACGTGGAGATTTCGTGCAATAATTCCAACTGGACAGAGTCACTTTGTTGTGACAAAATTGGGAGGTTCTCATACCTACATCAATCCAACATTGACACAGGATCACAAAAAAGTTGACTACAAATTAGTTTCAAATTTAATTTTGAATGTTGTGAGGGCATAAATAGAGATAACGCCAAAGGCGATCATTGAGATAGTGATGAAAGATGTCAATTATAAGATTTCTTACAACATGGCCTGGCGAGGGAAACAAAGAGCTATTGAGAGGCCCTATGGTGGGTTTGCAGAAACATATACAAAGTTGCCTTATCTCATATCAGCACTGCAAGCTTCAAATCCTGGTACATATGTTAAATGGGATAAAGTTCCGGACGGCCCAGGGGAGGAGACATTCAAGAGAGTATTCTGGAGTTTTGCAGCTTCGATCGAAGGACTTAAGTCTTGTAGACCAGTAATAAGTATTGATGGTACACATTTGTATTTTAAATATAAGGGATGTTTATTGATAGCAGTTGCCCCTGACGCTAGTGATCGGTTATTTCCATTTGCCTTTGCCATAGTTGATGCAGAAAGTATAGAAAGTTGGACTTGATTCATGAGTTGTATTCGATACTGTGTAACGGACCGTCAAGGGCTATGCGTAATCTCCGTTCATCACACCGGTATTCTCTCTTGCATGGATTTGCAAAATGGATCTTGGAATGAGCCACATGCCTATCACCATTATTGTATGCGGCATTTTGCTACCAATTTTTTTTCAAATTTTGGTAACAAGGAGTTGAGGAACAAGATGAAGGTAGTGTTATCTCAAAATCAGCAAAAAAATCTAGAAAAAGGAATGACAGAGATTGAGTCGGTCAAAGTCGAGGCAACAAATTGGCTCAAGGAGAAACCAATTGAGAAATGGGCACTAGCGGCAGATGGAGGACGTCGGTACGGCATCATGACTACGAATAGTAGTGAAGTATTTAATTCTGTGTTGAAGGGGGTATGTAGCTTGCCCGTTACCGCATGTAGAGATGATATTCTACCGTTTTAATAGTTACTTCACCGAACGTCGTCAAGCGGCACAAAAATTGATAAATGATGGGAACATATGGGCTCCACGTGTTCAAGATCTTCTTGATAAACGAAGAGAGAGAGCTAACTTGCACGAGGCTGTAATGTTTCACCATAGCCCCGGTGTATTTCAAGTTAAAACCGGTATTAGGTTTAAAAAAAAATGGCAAAGGGGTGGGAACCTGCATACTGTCGACTTAGGAGCCCGTACTTGTACCTGCCATAAATTCCAGCTTTACCATCTACCATGTTCTCATGCATTGGCAGCTTGTGCATCCAGGGCTTTGGATTACCATCCTTATGTTGACCCTTTCTATTCTACGGATTGCTTATTACGTACATGGCTGCCTACTTTCAATCCAATTCAAGATGAAACATACTGACCTGCTCAATGAGGACAAACGCTGAAAGCTGATGACACACTTAGAAGATGTCGAAAGGGTAGACCTAGATCTACGCGGATTCAGAATGACATGGATGTGAGAGACGGAGCAGCCACAAGGATAACTTGTTCCGAATGCAGTGAAATAGAACATAATAAATGTCGATGTCCGAAGAGGCAAACATCCGGTAGCACTAGTACGTCGCAGGTAGTATCGAATATTTGAGCTTACTTTTTTCACATTAAACATCATGCAATGGTTTTGAATTGTTAATTAATTGTACATTTAATTGAATCAGTCGTGTTACATTTCAGGACGAGAGATTGAATGCGACTAGTAGACGTGGAAGAGGAAGGGCTGCACGGGGTCGTGGTGCACATACTCCGAGGAGCACTGCAGATACGTCGTCCGTCGACTGATGACCGTAAATATAGACAATATTTTGGAGGAATTTTTTGAAGTAGGTGGTAAAAGACTTCATACTGGATATTTTGGTAGTAAAAATTTGATTTCATCATATTGTATAGATTTTGATGTAGTTTATGATGTATAGGTTGGAAGCTAAATTATAAGGGAATCATGTTGTATAGAAGACTTGTTGTTAGAATGTTGAAATATTTTATGAAGTATATCATGAATCATTTTGTTGAAATATTTCGATGTTGTTAGAATGAAGAAGTAGAATTTTGTTTGGAGTTGAAGGTTATCGCAAGTTTCAGTTGAAGGTTTTTGTGTATCCGTATTTTGAAGAATTTTTTGGTACGGATTTGGATTGGAACAATTGCACTTGCGAAGTGGTTATATGTGTTATTAATTTTTGGGCTTTCTAGAATGAAGAAGTGGAATATAAATGTGGAGTTGAAATTTATCGCAAGTTCCAGCTGAAATGTACAACTGAAGGTGTGCGAATGTAATTTTGGAATACAAAAATTGTATAGAGGGAAATGATTAATTTAAAATTTTTACTCTTGGGTGTTTATGCTAAGGCCGCGATTGCCAATCGCGACCACAACTTTTATAGGTCGCGATTGGCATTAGCGATTGTGCTGATTGCAAAATCTGCTTCTCCTCTGTGAATCTTGCTCAAAATGGGTTACAACTGTGGTCGCGATTGACATTAGCAGCCAGAGCTATAAGCCATTTTGAGTAGATTCACAGAGAAGAAGTTTTTTTTGGAATTCTCCTCTGTGAATCTTACTCAAAATGGCTTATAGCTGTGGTCACGATTGGCATTAGCGATTGTACTGATTGCAAAATCGGGTTACAAACTGTGGTAGCGATTGGCATTAGCGACCACAGCTATAAGCCATGTTGAGTTAGACAGAGAAGAAGTTGTTTTGGCTTACAGCTATGGCCGTTAGTGTCAATCGCGGCCATAGTAGTAAGACATTTTGAGTAAGACTCAGAAGTCCAAAAAAACTTCTTCTCTGTGAATCTAACTCAAAATGGCTTATAGCTGTGGCCACCAATGCCAATCACGGCCACAGTAGTAAGCCATTTTGAGTAAGATTCACAGAGGAGAAGTCAAAAAAAACTTCTTCTCTGTGAATCTAACTCAAAATGGGTTATAGCTGTGGCCACTAATGCCAATTGCGACCACTGTTGTAACCCATTTTTAGTTAGATTCACAGAGGAGAAGTCCAAAAAAACTTATTCTCTGTGAATCTAACTCAAAATGGGTTATAGCTGTGGCCGCTAATGCCAATTGCGACCACTGTTGTAACCCATTTTTAGTTAGATTCACAGAGGAGAAGTCCAAAAAAACTTATTCTCTGTGAATCTAACTCAAAATGGCTTATAGCTGTGGCCGCTAATACCAATCGCGAGCACAGTTGTAACCCATTTTGACTAAGATTCATAGAGGAGAAGCAGACTTCGCAATCAGCAGAATTGCTAATGCCAATCGCGACCTATGATAGTTGTGGTCGCGATTGGCAATCGCGGCCTTAGTATAAACATCCAAGAGTACAAATTTTAAATTAATCACTTCCCTCTATACAAATTTTGTACGCCAAAATTACTTTCACAGACCTTTCAGTTGTACATTTCAATTGAAACACTTTTTATACACTTCAGCTCCACATAAAATTCCACTTTAGGATTCTAACCAAGTCGAACTGCAACGTAAACATTAACATAAAAAATTTCAACATTAAACAACCAAAAATCAAGATTAGACAATCGAATGACCAAAATTAGCATAAAAGTGGTCCACAACTTATACATTAACACTTTAACAAGTGATGATAACAACATTAAGGCTCAAAGTTAGCATAAACGTGGTTCATAACTGAAACAAAAAAATACGTTAATATTAGATTGGAATCTCAATTAGGGCTTGAAAGCTACAACGGGGTATACTAATTGGGTTTCCTTCTTTTTCGCACGGTCCTTCGTGGACGACTCACTTGTGTAATTTAGGAAATTAATATCTCGTCTGGAATTTCTTCCTCAATTTCATCTGATACATGCTCAACAGGTTGTTGCACACGTTCTGCTTCTTGCTCATGAATAACTTGCTCTTGTTGTACTGTTTGTTGAGGTTCATCCGTTTGCTCTTCGACACGTTCTTCGGCACGTTTGCTTGCTCGTGTTGACTTCTTCTTCTTCCTTTGTTGACGGGTTGATGTTTGGGGAATGGGTGATGACAGCATTGCATCAAATCGGGCTACCTCACCAACCTCCTCGATAGCCGAACGACACGGGGCCAGAATCTCGCGTGCAAGATCCTTTGCGGCTTGAGCGACATTACTACCAAGCACTTGTGTGCATTTCTGTGCTACAACCCACACTTGGTCAATCTGCAAAACAAATACAAAATTGAATGAGAATCTAATATGGACTAATCAATTAAGCAAGAAACAAATATCAAAAATTAATAACAAAATAATTTGACAATCAAGAAAGAGACAAAGTATTTATCATACGATTTTTCGACTTGAAGATGCCTTCGGTTGGTACATGGCTTGCAAAGAGGAATAGGCGGGTGCGGGTTCGACCTCGGCACTCGGTATAGGAAGAAGGACACCGGTAGGTACTAATGTACGAGGCGCGACATACAGACGGGTGATTCGTTGATACCAAGATAGGTACACAGCTTGGAGTGATCCATTATATGGAGGAATGCCTGTTATAACGGTATCATTCCTCCACTCATTCCAAGCATTCACATGAGCTTGATGATGGAACGCCCAGTCATGGTTGGGGACACGACCAACCCCTTTCACCTTGTGCATGAGAGTATCATATGATCGTGGTGCAGGGATGTCTTGTTGAAGTTCAAATTGACGAAGCACTCGGTCGGGATAGTACATCTCGACGATACTAAAATTGACAAGTGGTGCTCTCGTCAACCATAGATGGCTACGTTCAGTACAGATGGGAGGTAACCTTTATATTCTATTGTTGGTGTACGGTTCCCAAACAACAAACTCCTCTCGCAACATATCTAGCTCATCTCTGTAGTAGGTTACCACCCCACGTAGGTTATCTCTCCACGTATGTCCCCCAGACCAATAAACTGCGATGGGAGCCAGCATGTAGGCATTTGCTGCATCCCTCATCCACCCCTCTGATTGCCGGGTGATGCGAGGTCTTCCTAAGTGCAAGTGTTCCCAACACCAGATCTGGAGTATCAACATTGGACCATTCATCTCTTTCGCCATCAATGCTCCATTACAAAGACTCCTGTATAAGGAGGCTAGCGCTGCACTACCCCAACTGTATTGCCGAACTCTTGTCAAATCACCGATAAGTGGCAAATACATTATAGGCACAACGTCTCCAGTGGAGTTGGGAAAGAGAACACCTTCGAAGACTGTCATCAGATAAGTCCGAGTGTAGCATTCGATTTCATATTCGTTGGAATTGTTGTGAAGGGAATTTTTAAATGTTTTCTTCAACCAACTTAATCGAATTGAAACTCCATCAAATGTACTATCATCCGGCATCCGACCTAGAAAGCCCGCCACAAGTTGTTCCTTATTGAAGGCCATGGTTACCGTGACCACGAATCCATCAACTGGTAGTCCTGAGATAACCGCGATATCCTGAAGCGTGACGGTCATCTCTCCAACACTAAGATGAAACGTATGTGTTTCCGGCCTCCATCGCTCGAGTAAGGCTGTTAGTAGTTTTCTATCGAGCTTGATTTTTTCTATCAAACCTAGCCCATAGAAACCGGCTTGAACAAGAAGTTGGTGTGTCAGTGGATGCATAGGTAAGGTCTCATGCATGCGGAAACTACATTCTCAAGATGTACCATCCCACACCCGTTGGGATCTATGTGTCCCGCTGCAACATCAATACTGCCGGGTCATGAGGGCCTGATCCTCCAAGTGCAGCATGAGACGAACTAGCTTGCCCAGACGGTGCAGACGTAGACGGGACACCGCCTTGGCCACTCTGAGGATAAAATATACTATGTTTAGTGAATACTCGATAGGATGACATATACTATTTAAACATTACAAATTAATAGTTCTTACCCTGGGCCTAGCATTCCTTGATCCCGCTCCCATCGTTCTTACCATATTTGCGTAGATTACCTATCAAAGTATAAGAAAGCAAGAAAGTCTGTTAAGATCGTTGTTGAGAGTGTTCATATGTCATCAAAGAAGTACATATTCAAGCAACACAAATAAATAAAAACAAGATACTCAAACAAGGATGATCATGGATGTTATCCTGAGATGAAACATAACTCAAAAATTGCTCATAGATGTTGATAATGTCACCACATTTGAAAGTAAACACTCAATCCTAAACATCTTAATAACTCATTTTCATACCAGTGTACATATATGATTGGATTGCAACCAATTAAGCATTTCATTTATGACAAAGTCTCATACTGCCTATTCAATTTATTCCATATCAGTCAGACTGGAGCTTTGCCTAATTGGTTTTGTTAGGTATCTTATCTATTATTTTTATTTTTCTTCTCTGCCAATATCGTTATTGATCACTTATACCATTGTCATATCACTTGTAATGCCTCAATAATGAGTAAGAAACTAGTGATTCCCACCTAAAAGAATGAAAACTGGAACTTATACTTGGAACTCATGAGAGGATGAAAAGTTTGAGATATTTATATTTATATTTTGTATAATTATATGTGTGAAAGATAACTAATATTGTGAAAGAGAGAGTTAAAAGTATATATGAATCCATTCATAAAGGTATAATGTTGTTGATTTTAAGGTAATTATTAGTGCATCGATCATTAGTGCGCTATATCTAGTAATCCAGTGTTTTTTTTTATGAGTAAAGGTAAAATGTATATGCATGGTGACTTAAGTTTAAGTAGATATACTAATATTAATGTACTGTAAACTACTCTGAAAGAATTCCAAGTAAATACATAACTAGAAATATTGACTTTCAACTTTTTACCACTAATTATTTGTTCTTAAGAAAAGAAACAATAACATCTCTTTCTGATCATATGGAAGAGATGTTATTTGTGCTTAATCATAGCTTTTTAAAGCTTTTTACGACTACATATCCTAACTTAGTATCCAACACTAAGTATTCCTCACTAAGTATCCAATTCCTCAAAAATTTCTCAATAAACAAACAATCAATTTGGGTCACATTATTAACAATAAGTGACAAAAATTGTAACCAACACCAACAATCAACCATCATAATACTATACTAGGCATGCCTCTTTAGGGTTTGAAGATTGGATATGATTTGGGGATTTCCAAAATCTTTAGTGAGGAGAGTGATTGGTTTTAGATGAAGTGTGAGGAGAGAGATCGGGTGGAGAAGAAGCAAACTTGGATTAATGGAATTTTGGGGGAGAAGTTAGGGGTTAGGGTTTTGAGTTTTTGGGAGAAAGTGAAGAGGCCACTATTGGGAAAGGGGAAGAAGAAGAAAACGAAAAGATATAGAGAGAGACAGTGGGGGTCGACTGAATCTTAAAAGCAATTGGGCCCATCTGAGGTCGCAATTGGGAATAGCGACCTCAGTTAGCGATAACCGCTTCTGACATTAGCGACCTCACTTACACAGACTCTATGCAATACCCCCTCTATAATCTACCAAGTGTGGGAGTACAAAGTTGGTGGCTATGTAGAGGTCGCTATTCCCAATAGCGGCCGCTGCTGACGTGGCAGTGGCTAGCCCACGAACGCTATTAGTTTGGGAACTGGCCTAAAATTGCAAATAGTTTCAAAAAGGCCTAGTACGGCAAAAAATTCCCTTTCCTCCTCTATTCCCGGACCTGACTTAACTGTTTTATAAAATAAAGTTGATGTTATGGAACTCATTAGATTGTTATAAAAGTATAATATGCTAGAAAGAACGAATGTAAAATTGTGTTGTTATTAATAAGAAACAACTTTGAAAGTTTGTTTTATTTTTTCTAAAATATGATCTATAAGGCAGTGAGTTACTGTTATAAATCTCAGTTTATATAAGTCTATTTCAACTAAATGAAAGGCTTGATCAAATTAGAGGAATCGAGTTTTTTTGTAAAAGATATGAAATAACAGAAAATAGAACAAAAGCTTATCAATAAACTCTGTGTCAACTGGCGCACTTGGCCTAGTGGTCGAAGGTTGTGTCGACTTGCTCTGTGGTCCTGGGTTCGAAACCCGTTGGGCCAAGTATATAAATTCTTTTTGTTTGTCGTTTTAAAATTCACCTGAAAGACTAGAGTGAACATTAGGGGCTTTTGTTAAAGCCTTTGAACAATAAGTCCAAATGGACTTACTGGTTGGTGCGCTCTGACTTGGACGCTGGCTCTGTTGGCTCGGGTTCGAAACCCAGGGTTAGCACATATTTTTTTTGAGGGTTTTTAATACATTTAGGGAGTCCTAATGCATTTGAAAAAAAAATTAAGGGAAAATCCTAGTGTTTATAAAATGTGATGGAGATATTATAGAAAATAATTTTTAAAGTTTTTCCTTGTACATTTGAGTAGTAAAAAAAAGAGATATTTGAGATAGAATGAAATTTGTTTTTAAGTTAACTATTTTTAAAAACATGATTTTTATCGTTAGAAGAAAAGTAAAGATTTTGATGAGAAAAATTAGTTCTCTTGTTGAGATTTTGCCATTTATGTTGAATGTGAAATTCTAAATTTCTATATGTACTCAAATTGATAATGAGTTTAAATTAGATGAATGCATGAGTAAAATCATTGATTGAAAAGAATTAAGAGTGGAAAAATAGACATTGAATAGTACAAAAAATGAGACATTGATTCGTAGAAAGATGAGACATTGATTAGTACTAAATTGAGACCTTGATTAAGTTGTGAAATAAGAATAATTAAGTCCTTTTGTGGAAAGTATACTAGTATTTGGTTATAGAAATATTTGATGGAATTGAGATGTGTTGCTAATGAGACTTAAAATGAATTTATGTTCTTAAAGAGGATTATTATTTTTGAAGGATTGTAATTAAAGAATTCATGAACAGAGTTAAATGAGACATTGATTAAGTTATGAATAAGTTAGAGATATGCATATAATGAGTTTAAGACATGTTTATTGGAGGGTATGTGTACCCATGGTTCCCCGTACATGAAAAGTTGTGATTTAGAGTAATGAGACCTCGAGTACCGGCACTATTGAATTGAAAAGAGTTGAGATTATGTTTTGAGATATGGTCGTGGAGCTATCTCGTAAATATTGATAAAGTCCGGCATGAGGTAAAACTAATTCTAAGTTTGATAAATTATTCATGTCTTGAACTTAGGAACTAGGCACTTAAGTGAAGTTGTAGTAAGACCTAGGCAAACGTAAGTGGGGCACTTTATATAGTCGGGCGGTGGGTTGGCTGCGGCGATTCATCGGGACTATAGACCCAATCGGCGGACTGAGGTTGCTCTGTGGGAGACGAGTTTTATTTTGAAATTCAGGATCTTGAGTAGTCGGGCGGATAGTTTGCCATACTCCCATGTATATACGTATACCAGGGCTAGAGGGTCATTTGCGGGATGGTTCGCACGATGTGAGATCTGTTATAACAGTCAGCGGTGGACTCTGGGGCTGGGATTCAAATTCGTGGAATGATATAAACCTTGTATTATTACTGGGTAGTTATCATGGTGAGGGATTGAGCCCTTTATTGTGGAGTACGTAGGCGCTTGACCTCGGACCTATGTAGTATGGGATGCATAGAATCTGAACAAGTGTGCATTAGTGTCATCGTAGTATACAATGTGTGCATTAGGCATTAAGGCATGGCATACACTTACATGTTTAGCGTAGTCACGATTTAACACTTTATTGTTCATTCAACTCTTGTGATTTGTTAAAGTAATGAGATCGTTATATGTACGGCATAAAGAGGATAGCCGAGTATAATATTTTCGTCAGTTGTAAGTGACTGATGTGCCCACAGCTCAATATGCAGGCAATGGACTATTCATGAAGGAGTAAAGATATTGTGATGCAATTGATGACTCATTTGATAAAGTTATATAAGTTGTATTTTTTTAGGTTGTAATCTTTTATTCTTCCGCTGTGTAAACAAAGTGTAATGTAACTCTGATGCACTATTGAAAAAGTTTTAAATTTTCTTGTAAAATTGTACGAAGTGAAGTAAAGATCCTGTGAAATCTCGAATTCGGCCTCATTTGGAATTCGGGGCGTTACATTGAGACCTAGCATCGAGGAAGAAGATCCCGAACCGATGGAGACGTAGCCCGTAGAACTCAGGGAGAATTGGATGAGGCCCCTGCTCGAGTTCCTCAAAGATGGGATCCTCCCTCCAGATCCTAAAGAGGCTCAAAAGATTAGAACCAGAGCTGAGCAGTACATGCTCATCGAGGGGGTCATGTACAAACGCTCTTACACTCAAGTGGACGGCAGACCCTACTTGAGATGCCTCTCCCCCAAGGAAGCCCAGTATGCTCTAAAGGAGGTCCATGAAGGGATGTGTGACGCTCACCTGGGAGCAAGGTCCCTCACCTGCAAAATCCTGAATTATGGATACTACTGGCCCATTCTTCTGAGCGATGCCGAACAACACGTTCGCCAATGCGGCCCCTGTGAAAAATTCTCAACAATCTGCCGCTTACCACAAGCCCAGCTCTCCTCTTTATCCAGTCCAACCCCTTTTGCAATGTGGGGTATGGACTTGCTCGGGCCTTTCCCTCCAGCGTCGAGCCAGCTGAAGTTCCTTGTCGTGGCAATCGACTACTTTTCTAAATGGATCGAAGCCAAGCCTCTAGCGACGATCACAGAGAATAGAGTTTAGCGTTTCTTTTGGAAAAACGTTGTCTGCAGATTCTGTGTGCCTCGAATCTTGGTAACGGACAATGGGACTCAATTTACGGGGGCTGCCTTTCGCACTTTTGTACAGACCTTGGTATCCAGCAACGATTCTTCTCGATCTCCCACCTACAGTCTAACGGTCAAGCAGAGAATGCTAATTGGCAGATTCTCTCCGGCGTGAAAAAGAGACTGGACTAGTCTGCTAAGGGTTTATGGGTCGAGCAGCTCCCCAATGTGCTCGGAGCTATTGCACTACTAAGAGGACCCCCACTGGAGAATCTCCCTTCAACATCACTTGCGGCTTCGAAGCCGTCATTTCGCTAGAAGTCGGTCTACCCTCCCCCCACTTGATTGCCTACAACGAAGAACAAAACACGAACGAGCTTCGTGGTAACATGGACCTCATCGATGAGATCTGCGAGAGGTCCGCCATCCGGCAAGAAATCTATTAACGTAGGATTGAGCAGTCCTACAACAAGAGAGTCCGCCCTACTAATCTCAAAGAAGGAGATCTGATGCTGAGAAAGCTATCATTTTCTTTTCCAAGCAAGAAAGGCAGCTAGCACCTAACTGGGAAGGACCGTATAGGGTCTCCAAAGTTGTCAGACCTGGCGCTTATCAACTTGAAGACCCGAGGGGCAAGAGAGTGCCGAGGACATGGAATGCGGAACACTTGTTGAAGTACCAAAAGGGTGTTGGAACACCTGCTCCAAGCAACTTCAACTCCTAGAGCATTCTTCAAGCATTTCTAAAGTTGTTTCTTTTTATCCAGTTAATTTTTTGAAGTGTAATAATGGCTTGCAACTCAGAAACAGACACTTAGTTGATTTTAATAAAAGCAATTTTCTTTCTCAGAAAACCCATTGTCTTGATGGTCTGGTTCTCTCACCCCGAAATGTACACCAAGTACAAAAAACTCTCTAAACGACAAGTTCAGGAGTCCAACACTTGGTTCGATGCCGCTTTAGCTTTTTGCGAATGAGCAAGTACAAAGTAGCTCACCACTTGAAATTTCTCCCACAACTGCTGAATCTCTCTAAACGACAAGTTCGAAGTCCAGCACTTGGTTCGATGCCGCTTTAGCTATTTGCGAATGAGCAAGTATAAAGTAGCTCACCATTCAAAATTGCTCCCACAACTGGTGAATCTCTCTAAACGAAAAGTTCGGAGTCCAACACTTGGTTCGATACTGCTTTAGCTACTTGCGAACGAGCAAGTACAAAGTAGCTCACCATTCGAAATTTCTCCCACAACTGTTGAATCTCTCTAAACGACAAGTTCAGAGTCTAACACTTGGTCCGATGCTGCTTTAGCTACTTGCGAACGAGCGAGTACAAAGTAGCTCACCATTCGGAATTACTCCCACAACTGTTGAAATTCTCTTGCGAAAGTTAGCAAAACAAAAATTCTTCAAAGAAGCTCATTACCAGATCGAAAAATGCGATATATTATTCCATCAAAATTGAAAATACAAGTCTTATTCAAGACCAGGAAGTCATACAGGACCTAAAGGTCATACAAGACAAAAAGATTACAAAATTGGAGATACAAGCCTTATTCTAGCCCTAACTTCTTCTAGGAAGGGGACGCTCCTATTGAGTGATACACGAGGGCGGCGAGTGCCGTGCTGATCTCGTCTCGTCTCCACGGAGGTCTCTAAGCCAGCGAGCCGAGTCGCGTTGTCGGCACCCAAGGGTCTAATGGTCACCTCGACAGATGCCCCACTTGACGAGCCGGCTACTCCACTTTGCGCATCACCTGGATTCCGCAAAATAGGATGTGAACGAAGTGGTAACTCGTGGATTGACCTTCCTTGAGCATACTCACCCCGAGGGCAGGAAGTGCTTCTGACGTTGCTCCCCTCAGAAAGTTATCGCAGACGAAGGTTCTCCACCTCTAGCTCGACGACACACTCTTTCAGAGAGTCATCCATCACTTTGATCTTTAAACGAGGTAATCGTCCCGAAATACTCCCTCGTGAGACCTCAGAGATAGCCCTTCGAAGATGTGCCGACTCCAGACTCTTCTCGAGCACCACGTTCTTCAATTCGTCTCTCTCGAATCTCACCTCGAATAAAGAGTGATGAAGAAATTTGAGTCTCAAGCCTTGGCTGATGGCCATTGAGGGGCAGAGTTCCTCACCTTCGGGTGCCACTTCGCGAGTTCTCTCCTCAAGGTGCCCCATCTCGATGTCTCGACAAGCCAGGGTCACTCTTAAATGACCCACCTCCCGCTCTGCTCTATAAAGCAACTCTCGAGACCGAGCTAGCCCCAACTTGATGACGCCTAGCTCAGAACGGAGACGTGGCACCTTGCTATCCTAGGAAGTCGACCAAAAGAAAGCGTAAATTACTAAGATTGAGAAGCCACATGATGGTGCTACTACGGAGCGATCCGAAAGCAAACAAGCCCACAACTATTTTGAAACTTCGCAACACCTGTTCAAAAAAAAAAAATCATTCAACTTCATCAAAAAAGTACAAGCGGTGGCCAGTCCGCTATAAGGCGTACAAAAGTGAAAAAAAAAGAAAGAGAGAACGAGTGCAGGTATAAAAAGTTAAGGAGCCACCTTGGGGGGCTGCTCTGCGATTGCCTCCGGCACCTCCACCAAAGCCGACTGAGGATTCACCACGACATCCTCTTCTTCTTCTTCTTCTTGCCCTCCTCCGGCACCTTCTGCTCCCTCGGCTACTTTGCCTTTGAGAAGGGTATACAAGCTATACCCTGAGTTGTCGAAGTCGGGGATACGAGCTTCCACGTGTTTGAGGGCTCTGGCGTAAGACTGTTCCATGTACGCATGCATATGCGCTTTCGCCTCGGCCCTGATCGCCTCCGCAGCCGCTGCTACTGCCGCCTCCCGTTCCCTCGCCGCATCCTCGACAGCCTTGGTCGGCCTTCTCCTTCTCTTAGTCGGCCTTCTCCTTCTTCTTATTCGCCCTAGGCTGCCTCCCGAGCCGTCTGCTCGTTCGCCCTTGCCAAGGAAGACTCGAGGAGGCTAATCTGAGCAGCCTGAGACTCCGACAGGCACTGCTCGGCCTCGTACATCTTCACGACCATGGACCTCTCCGACCGATCTTTGTCGGTCGTCGCTTTGAGCTCTTTCTGCTGCTCGGCGAATTGCTCTAAGAGGTGGCTAAAGTGGCACTAGATCTACGAAGAGAAACTACAAGTTTAGCGCAAGAAAAACTTAGATTTTTGGAGAACCCAAAAGGTTACTTACGGACATTGTCGCCCGAGCAATCTCAAGGGCATCATCACCCACTCTCCCCGCCTTCAGCATTGCTCGGTCCTTCAGGGTCGACAAGTGACGGATTGCCTGCATGCTCATGACGGAGTCCCGGAGGAAGTCGTCATGCTTCATCACTCGCCAATCGGGGACGAAGAGCCTCTTATGCTCCTCGGTGAGAATCGCCTCGGCCTTGGCTGTAAGGGGTGGCGCCTCAAGTGCTAGTGCAGCCCCAAGGGTGAAGTCCTTGGCGGAAGGGTCGGAAGGGGCAGACGGTATAAGAGTAGCGGAAGGGGTAGACGGAGTAGGAGAAGGAGATTCCAAGTCAACCACCGGGGATGCCACCGCCGATCCCTTCGCAGCTTGGCCAGACGATGGCCTCGCTGTGGTTCCCTTCCTCTTCTTGCCATCAGTACCAATCCCACCAACGCCCCCTCGATCAAACAATATCGCTCGAAAGTCCATACCGGGGACCTCTACAGAAACAAAAGCCAAAAAAAAGTTAGCACACGAAGAAAGTAGTATTGGAAATAAAAATAAAGACAAACATCCGAAGCATACTGGAGTCGATCGGACTGAGACTATAATACCCTAAACTTTCATTTTAATAGAAATGTTGATTTTCACGTGTTGTGCACGTGCAAATTTCGTATGTATATTTATTTATTTATTTTTATATATATATAACTTCTTTTGGTAATATGAACAATTATTTTCTTCCTTTCCTTTATTTTCCTAAAAGCCTATTTTGTAAAGCCTAAAACATTATTTTCTTATTTTGAGCCCACTTTAATAATTTATTATTTTATTATTTTGGTCCACAAGTCTAAGCCCACTATTCGTGAAGCCCACAAATTTAATTAATCATTTAAATTGACACAATTTATGAATAATTTATTAATTAAAATTGTACAAATTTCAAATATGGGGTACTAAGGGGCACGTGCATGCACGTAGTGTGCATTGCACAGCTATGGGAGGCCGGTTTGTGCATGGAGAAGATGGGGGGTGGGTGTGTGTGTGCATGAGTAGTTATTTGATTGTGGGTGGTTGCTACAACTTCCCCTCCTATCCTAGCCATCCATCTTTAACCATCTAAAGAAATCCTAGCCCTCCGATCCATCCTAGAACTAGTATAAATACGCCCACCTACATGTATTCTACACTAAGAAATTATTGAAAGAAATAATTTATATAGGAGAGAATTACATAAGAGAGTATATAGTTTGAGTGTTCTTTGGTGTGTCCCAACATTGGAGGCCGGCCCATCCCATCCACAAAAGAGCTCTCGGTTTTGGCAAGGGAGCAAGAAGGAGGACTTTTGCATCACAATCTAGGAGGAGAAGGTTACTCTCTCGCATTCTAAGAGACTCTAGGAGCTTTTAATTGGTTTTTCTCCAAAGAGATGGGTGTTTCTCATTGCTTCTACTATTAGAATGCATGCTAGGTATATTTTAAATGAAATTATGCGAATTAACTAGTAAGAGATTGGAACCATGTTTGTTTAATTAAAGTATTAAAGTAGAGTGGTAATATTAGAGATAAATTGATAGAATGATTACTAAGAGATAATTGTTAATTTTTGTAGTAGAATTTTCCATTTTATATGTGCCATATGAATGTTAGAATAAATGAAAAAGATTGTATTTGCAAACAAATGATTGAATGCATCATGTGTAAATTAGTTGATAAAGATAGAAGTTTTATTCATTAGAAAAGATGATTTTGTGTTCTAAAAACATAGTAGTTGTCAATAAGCAAGAGAACAATAATGAAGTGATTTTTGTGGGAACCTATCTTTAATTATGAAGAATTATGCTTTAGTTCTCAAATGTCGAAATTGTGAACATGGAATACAAAGTAGGGCTAAAATGCATGTTTTAAAGAGTTAAAAATACTGGTTGCTGTATATTTGGGTGTATTTTAATTCTGGAAAATTTTGTTTTCAAAAGAGGAGAAAAAGAGACAATTTTTGTTTTGAGACATCATAAATTATAGCTATGAACAGAGAGCAAAATCAAAACCCAATTAATTACTTTCAAAACGAAATGGCCACTTAGACCAACTGGTCAGGTAGAGCTTTCGGTCGCTACAATAGAGAGGAGGTCTCGGGTTCGATACTGAGGCTTTTCGTTTATTTTTTTGTTAAAAATCCGATTTCGCCGAGAGTCGATACTTTGGGATTATAACCCCTAGTTATATCGCCTTGGGGCTTTGGCGTGTTCGTCTTGTGCGGTGTCTGTTGGGTCGCTGGTTGTGGGTTTGAATCCGGTTGGGGGTTTGGATTTAAAAAATATTTTTTGGGGTTTTTTTAATATTAATTGAGTTTTAAAAATAGATTAAAAATTGGGAAAATTATGGAATTAATTACTGAAAATTATTCGGACCTTATGAGAAAAATTTGTATAACTTTTGATAAAGTGTAATTGGGAAATTGAGGCTTTTTGCAAGAAATGGCTTCTTTTTAAAATTAAAATTTGTCTTTTAAATAAAAGGAAAATAAATGAGATTTGTGAGTTATAAAGATGACAATTAGAAATGAGGAATTTTAGAAAGTTATGATTTTGTGCAATTAATTGGACTTATAACTTGTGCTTGTAGTAAGATTTTGAAATGAGAATAATAGATTTGTGAAATAAATGAATTACGAATTACTACTAGTTGAAATTTATTCTTACGCATAAATTGCACGTGAAGTTGACTTATTGATTGTGATGAGTTATGAAAGATGTGAATACATGAATACTATGCTTATGAAAACATGAATTGTGATTAATCATGAAAAGACCTTATGAGTATGAAAAGCTCGATGTTGTAATTATGAGTTGAAATTGAGAATTAGGGTATAGCCAAGCCTTATACCGGCAATAAAAGAAATGTGAAAATGATATTTGAAATGAGAAGACAAAGGTTTGGGTCATGTGAAATGAATGAATAAGACCGGTATAGTGGGAGTGCTACACTCTAAGGGTTTGATTTTTTTCATGATTCAATTAAACTAAGGATTAGATACATAGTGAAGATGTGATAAAAGTAAGAGAAAAATATTGAGTATGAGGGCCATTGGATTGGCGGCGTGAGAGTATTCACAGGATGTCCCATGATGCGTCATGATAGGGCGTGGATACTGCTCCAGAGTACCTTCCCGGTGGCGACGCTCGTGGGGTGTTTGACGACTGTGGATGGTGTCATGTCTATGGTAGGAGCTGAATTACCACAGGATACCTGCATGATGAGTCATGTGACAGTGCGTTGGGATTTCCTCCAGGGTGCCTAGACATGAGTCGTAGGTCAGAAAACAGCTAGGATAATTACCGTAATTACAGTAGTAGATTAAGTCATGACAAGGGATTGAACCCTACAAGATGAAAAACGATTAAGGGCTTGCCCTCGGACGTATGTAGTATGAACTGCATAGACTCTGAACAAGTGTGCATTAGTGTCATATAATACAAATAATTGCATTAAGGACTAAGTGCACATTCACATCACGACATCAATAGGATAGTCCCTTTAGCTTTGTTTGTGAATAAGTTTGTGGTTTGCTAAGTATTGAGAATTGTTATACTGTTTCCAGCATAGAGAGGATGGCCGTGTATAATATTTCGTCAGTTGAATGAACTGACGCACCCACAGTTTTACATACAGGGTAAAGATGCTTGACACAATTGAAGTATACATGCTGCTCAAGATTGATTTAAATGCTGTTTCATGATATTTATTGTAAAATTGCTTCCACTGTAAAAATGTAAAGGTGTAATGTAACTATAATGTAAGAAATGTTTTATTTTCTGGTAAAATTGTACAAAAGAAGTGTAAAGATCCTGTGGAACTTCAAATTCAGTTGTATTTTAGAATTCGGGGTGTTACAGAGACCCCTACCAAAAAAAACATCCTCGGTCATATCCTTCCAACTTAAGGTCGGACGACCGAGGAATTTCATCGCGACCGTATCTTCCTCCGGGGTCAACACAGGCTCGGACTTCGCCCACCTCGACGCATCCTCCCTCCATCTCGTGGGAAGTCCCACGATTGGCTACCTCAGATCAAAAAGTATTTCTCCTTCCAAAATTTGATTGAGCCCAAGTTCTCAATCAATTTAACACCCCGCCGCGGCGACAAGTAGTACCGGTACTCCATTTTTCTCATACAAATGATCCAATAGAGACTTCAGAGCACACTGAGCTGAGGCTCGGCTCCCACCGCTTGGCACTGAAGTATGAAGCTAAGGACATGCCGCCACATGTTCGGCATATATTGAACCGAACTCAGCCCATACCACCGCAACACCTCGGTTACAAAGGGCGGTAGGGGAAAACTAAGACTAGCGTTGAGCGCATCAAAAGGGAAGATGCATGTATCTAGCGAAGTTGCCGAACACGCTCGGAACCCTGGACCAGGAAGGAAGAGAGTAAAGTCCGGCAGTATCATGAAACTCCTTCTGATACGCAGAAGATCCTTCTCCATAAGAAACGAGGGGATGTCATTGACCTCGGAGCGTTCCCTCGGCTTGTTCTCTTCATACGAAGCCGACCTCCCATACACAACCTTGGCCAGAAGGTCGTCGGAGTGTTCTGTGACTCTGCCGAGGCTAGACAGAGTGAAGGCATCCTGCCCAGCTCTCCCGCTCTCTTCACCCCCTCCACTATCGTCTCCACTATCACTGACCCAGCTACCTCATTCCCCTTGTCCACCGCAGGGGGGACTACCAACGGCCGATCACTTTCTTGATCTGAGGTGATCTAGTGTAATACCCCAGAATTGTGGGGTTAATAAGAAGTTAGGAAAGAGCTAACCCTATTCAAATTATCCAATTTACAATCATTAACTTACTAGGTGATCTAGTGTAATACCCCAGAATAAGATAAATTATTTATTATTATATATATATTATTTTGAACTAAGTTGATACTTAAATTGAATTAGTGCATGATGTTTGGATTAAATAACCATGCATACTTTTGCATTAGGGTTAGGGTTAGGGTTTGTTGACCTAGGGTTCCAAGACCTAGGGTTAGTAACCCTACTTCTCATATGAGAATTGATGAGATCTTGAAGTAGATCTTGATGAGATCCTAGGGTTCAAATTGAGCCAAATTGTGTGGTGGATAAGAAGTTAGGAAAGAGCTAGGAAGTTTCCTCAACTCAATCCCTACCCTTTATTTACCACTCACTTCTAAAATCAATCACAACCCTTCACCTAAGCAAACACGGCCAACCCTTCTCTCTCTCCCTCCACTTTCTATAAAACTCAAAGTTCATCTTCTCATTCTCATTTTCTTCATCTTGTAGTTTCAAAGAAAAAAAAAGGTAGAAGAATAGAAGAGAAATAGTAGGATAGCCAAAAAAAGATGTTCTTTTGTTGTAGGGACACAAGGAATCTAGAGAAGCAAGCTTGGAGGAGGCAACTTGGAAGACTAGAGCAACTTCTCTTTGGAAGGGTAGGAGTTCTCAAAACTCATTTTAAAAATATTTTTCTTGTATGATCCTTTTGAGTAAAAGTAGAAAGATAGTAACTTTGACATGCATGCGTATTTGTAGAGTTTCATCTCTTGAGTTTGGTTTTTGAGCACAACTATTATACCTAAAAGCCATGAAAAGAACGTGTATGTGATGTGTAAGCTTAGGATTTTCTAGCTCACAAATGGCTTAGAGTTTTGAACTAAAATTTTAGGGCATGTTATGCTATGAATCTAGATTACACTTGATTTGTTTCATAATTTGGGGTCCATTTAGTAGCTCAAACACTCACTTCAATTTCGGACAGAGAGCAAGCTGAAAACTATTGTTTGTGTTAGAACTTAGTGTTTTTCCAAAAATCATAACTCATAAATGGTAGGCTATTTTAAGCTAAAATTTTTACTGGATACTCTTGTATGTGTCTACAACTATAGTTTCAAATTTTGCATTTTTCTGAGGCCGTTTGATACCTCAAAAATATTATGAGTTTGCAACTGGTCTGGAAATCAGAACTAAATCTGTCATGTTTTTATATTGAAGTTCATCAATTCATAACTACTTTTGGGTGCCTGATATTGTAATGAAATTTTACGGTAGTTTTTAGTATGAGTCTACATCATGATTCTAAAATTTTATAATTATTAGATAATATTTGATGGAGTTTTAAAAAATATATTGTGTAAAGGGGTAGAGACCCTATCTGAAAAACAGAAGAAATTTTATGCTAAGTTTGAAGGGTCATAACTCTCTGTGTATTATGAATCTAGATGCAATTTTTGGACACGATTGAAGGGTATATGTCTAGTTACAAAACTCAAATTTCATAAGCTTTAGACTTAGGTTTGATTTGTTATTGAATTTTAACTAGACTGTGTCCAGTTTCTAGCTCAGATTGCATGATCTGTGAATTTGTGCTTTTCTGGAGTAATGTGTTTGGAATATGCAAAAGTGATTAACTAGAGATTTGGAGTAGAGACTCTTAGCTTTCCAAAAAGTCTAGAATCATGTAATTCCAAGTTGTTTAGTAATAGATATGAATTTTTGAAGTACTGGACGGATCAAGTTTTCTTGGAAGTTGTCACTTTTTGCATGTTCGTGTTTTTCCTCAACTCCTAAGTTTTGGATTGAGAGTTAGTGGTATTTCTATACCCTAAATGCTTTTTTTTTGTGTCTTATGTTGTTAAGGCATGGTTGGAGACTTGAACATTGTTTGAGTCATTGATATTGTCTAGATAGTTACCCTATAGCTGTCAACCCCTAGGCTAGAATTGGAACTTCCGCCTCAATGTTTAAAATATCCAAACTCGTGCGCCGACAGAGTCATAGAGAATGATCGCGGGCCAAGGTGGTGAGCGAGAATCAAGGTAGGGGAAGTGGCGAGCAAGGGGATTGCGTCGCCGGAGCTGCGGGTTGATAGACAGGAACTAGGGTTTCTAGTTAGGGAATCCACATGAGACTAGGTATAACCTAGATTATTAATTAAGTCTAACCATACCTTCATAAAACATCCAGGTAGACTAAATATCAGTTAGCAAGACCGACGCCTACATATTGCATTAGTTTCCTAGTAAACTATTAGTCGGGTGTTGTACTCTCTTGTCATTAGGGATACGTGATGTGGTGTGTATCTCGTGCTGTTAATTCTTGAAGAACCGTGGTAAGAAAGAGAGGAAATTCCTTTTGGAGTTAGGGAGGTAGACCCTACACTACCGTCAAGTTCTATGTTGGTGGACACGAACGGATCATGGGGCTGCTGTCTTGTGAATCTTCAGCGCCATAGATATGCTGCAGTGTATCTTTAGTTCGTCACGGCTTTTGAGTAAGGTTCGGGCATCGGGCACTAGTGGAAAACAGGGACACCACTAAGTGACTGCAGTAACGGATTGGACAGATTAATCTGCAATCTCATCAACCACGATCTATCTATCAGGAACAGGACGAGCACAAGAGTTGGATGCATACAGGGATTCAAAACCCTGAACTTGGAGACAACGACTTGATTTGGAATGTATGCAGTATGTGATGCATACATTTCCAAAGTCTCGCTTACATTAGAATAAATGCATTTGACCTGTGCATTAGATTACTAGGGCATGTCATACACAGACACATTTAACCCAATTACACTTCCCTATCTTTTAGTCACTTTTTCTCGTGCATTAAATCTTGATTTGTCAAGTTTGGAGATCGCTGCTTTTATCAGCATTGCGTCAGTAGAAGTACTGAAGTACCCACTCTTTTAGGTGCTAGATTGCCGATCCGTGGAGCTCAAGCCATATGGTGCGTCCGAGTGATAGTATCAAGTGTTCATTATTTACATCTTTTGTTGTTGTTGTAAACTCTGATTTGTAATTTTTGGAACATTGTATATCGTAACACTTGAACTTGTAAACATCATGGAATAAAAATTTGTTTAAATTTTTCCTGTATTTTCCTGTAGTGTGACTGTTTGAAGGAAAGATTCTAGTTTGTGTCACGAATCGCCAGTATAGGGATTTGGGGCAGTACATCTTGTTCTACCCGACTAAACAATTTGCTAGGCGATCTAGCAACTAGTCTCTTACCTAACCCTAAGGTCACACCTTGATATTTTATAACCACTAGTTATGTTCTAGTTCATTCTAACTTACTCATTTGAACTTAACCCAACCACACTAGGGTCAAACTGGGCTCTCAAGCCGGGCCCACTGCATGGGCTTACGAAGATTGGCGAATCGACCACATCGATCGCCGCTGTCCGTCACGTTTGGAGTCGCACGCTACCTCGGCCCGAAGCAAGTCGCTGCTCCCGCTAATCATCGCGCTCCATGTCTTTCCGACAAGTGATAGCTCCTACGATACCGGATTCCCTCCTTAGACGGCGAGCACGTCAGCGCCCGAGTCGTCGCTCCAACACGTTCAGGGTCACGGGTTCCTATCTACCCGCCACAAATTTAATCCATACGGACCAAGTCCTAGGATCTCACAATTCTAATTTCATATACATAGTGTAAATCCCAAATTGAGGCATCTTGAATAGGGGAAAAATTCATCCCAATTCCAACAACAATCACACAATCCATCTATCTCAACTCTATTCTAGTCCATCACTAAGGACCTAGAAATAACCATGCCTTGACTAAGATTATCTAAATTGGTCTACTATCATTTCACATCAGTAATCAAACTTACTAAGGCTCATAAATAACACCTACAACCCTCAAATAGTCATACAAGGGTCCATCACCTCAATGTCACTTCAAACAGTAAGCTTGGGTTCGGGTCGTCAGAACCAGTGCACTAAATAAATCATATAAAATCAAATACATAACCAAATCATGACTTCTTGGACTCTCTGGAAAACCCTAAGTGTGTACCACAATTTCTTAGTTGAACACTTATGCTACTTCGGATGTTAACAAGCTCAAAAACTTAGTTCTTTAACATGCATCAAAACACTTCCAGAACAGAACACTTTGTGCACAATGCTAAAAAAATTTATCTTATATATATCAAATGTTACTGGATTGACATGAAATTTAAGAATCAAGTGCATAACATACATTCACAATACATAGCCAAAATGAAAGTCTTTTTATAAAGTATATCTTGAGTTATGCCTTTTTATTAATACTCAAGACAGAGCATTCAACAACAGCAATGCTATTTATCATTTCGACTAGCTGAGATTGCATGAATTAATTACCATATCTATAGAGGTCCAAATTGCATGAAATTTGAAACTTAGGCTCTAGGCAGATACTAGAACAACATAAATTAATTTGAAGTCATTCCCATAAGTACACAGTGAGTTCTAAGTATTTTAACTTACAACAGTAACATGCAACAAGATCTGTTCTGTTTTTGACCAACATGCAAGTTTGTACTTTTATAAATAAGCAGGAAACTTCAGAAAAATCTAGAAAAACTATTCAAGGTGTACGACACATATATGATCATCTCCAAAAAATTTCAAGTTAATCTAACCAGTAGTTTTCAAGTTATGAGCTACGAACTAACAGCAAAGATTTGAGTTTTCAACAGGATTTTCTGTTTTGGATTTCTTAACACAAACTGAGTTATTAATGTTCAATCTATAGCATGCATGTCATTTTCAGTCACTAAAATCATCATTAAACAAGGAAAGAACAACATAGAGATTGGAAACACCCACCTTGTAGTGTTTCTTATAGCTGAAATGGCTTGGTCTAGCTCCTCTTGAATCACCCCTCCAAGCTTGGCTCCTTCTTCTCCTCTTGGTCTCTTTCCCTAGCTCTCCCTCTCTCTTTTTCTTGAAAACTTCAGAATTAGAGTGATAATGAGAGTGTGAGAGAGTGCGAGGGGATATAAGAAGAGAGCAAAAAGGAGTGGTGGGTGGGTGCCCTAGGGTAGGCCGACAAGATTGGACAAGGGAGAGAGAGAAAAGCCAAGTTTCGAAGTGGTTGCTCTTGTGCTTAGATTTGATCCATGGTTTGATTTTGGACCATTGGATCATGGATGAGAGTCGATGGAGGGCTAGATATTTGTGCATGCAAGGGTATGTTAATTTGTATTTTTAATAAATATAACACAAGTACATTATCATGTACAAGTACAATTTACTCGTATACACATACTTATACATGTATAAAACTAATTGGAAATGAAATTCCAAAAATATAATTTTATTTATAATAAAAATTTAGTTTGTGTACAAATCATGTGTAAAAATTAGGGTTGTTACATGCAACCTAACCCAATAACTGTACTCCAACGATTTTAAATCCAATTTTATACGTTGTAAAAGTTTTAGGATAACTAGATAAAAGACATCAACCCAATGCTATTGTAAAAATGATATAAATTCCAAAACTACTCAAAAATAGATTTCTTAGTTTTATAGGAAACATAAATGAGACTAATACAACATTGTAGTGAAGATCATCTAAATTTATCCTCAATTACTTCGTCTAAATTCATTTGCAAAACAGTAGATTCAAAATCTGAAAACTGCAACTCATGCTACTTGTAAAAACCATAGAAAATTCTATACTTCATGAAACTTTGTATTCTTTAGATCAAATTAAAGGTATACAAGTCTACTATAAACTTTTAGTTATAAGTTTCTCCAAAATATTGTGTCTATAACCCTGAATTCTTCGAAATCTACAGTCGGATCGAAAAGTTATACTGTAGTTAAAGTACTGCCACTTGTTCAATCTTGTAAAATTCATTATAAATTCTATTCTTCATGAAAAATTGATTTCTTGGACTCTAAAGAAAATTTAACGAGTCTACTTCAACTTCTTAGTTGTGACCTTCCTCAATACTTTATCTAAGATGCTGAAAAGATCAAAATCCGAAATGTGTACAAATCTTCAGCAACTAGCCAACTGTCAACCAGTCCAAAGTTTGGATGTTATTAAAATAGTAAATGACATTCGAATATTATGAAATTTTAAAGAGATATTCTTGACATATATGAGATGCTCCGATAAAAAATTTATCCATTGATTTCATCCAGTTTAATAGATATGATTTTCTGAAGTGCAACTAGAACTTAAAACAGAAACTTACAAAAATGCCCCCAAATCAATCATATCATAATTTCATAAATTTAATCAACAACACATAATCTAAACATGAATACTCATTCTATATAGGCTATCATGCATCTAACAATTCACACATATATATTCTACAACTAGCATTCTACTAATAAAATTATATTAGATTGTTGGAGAAACACCCACCTCAAAAAGCTCCTAATAGTTGAACCCTTTTCCAATGGCTCCAAAAAACTCCACAAAGCACCCGGCATTCTCCTCCTAAGCAATCCCGAAAGCCAACAACAGCTTCACCACTGATTTTTTCTCTTTTTGTTTGATTTTGTTTTGTGTCCATTTAAGTTTGAGAAGGGGGGTGTTCATAGGATTAAATTAATGGTGTTGCCGCTGAAATCAGTATGAGGGAAAACAGATAGATTTGTGGATTCGAGGGAATGTTAATAGTCAAACCTGAACGATTTCACTAGATTTTGACCGAGATCCTTTCGCCGTTTACCTGCAAAAAGTGCGAGACACCAGGGTTGATTCCGGCAACGCACCCTCCGAAGCTCTTGTCAGTAATCTGAATGATTAAGAAAGAGCTTTAATTGGCAAAAGATTAATTACCTGGTAATAGTGGGGGAGAGGGTATTTATAGCCGCCTTAGGAATCCGTTTCAGGATAAGATCAAATCCCTACTTCCCGATGTAGATGGATAGAAGTGGTTAAGACCATTGTTTAAGGATAATCATAAATCTGAATCCTCTCCTTCTAGTCAGACTGGGTTTCATATAGGTTGGAATCCGTACCCAGTAAGACAGATCCGTTTATGGATTATTGGGTTTTTGAAGAAAAACCCAGTTCCCATTTCAGACCCCTTTGTAGGTGAAATTACCATTTACCCCTGAGCTTTAAGATTCGCGTCCGATTTGAACGGTTCCGATTTAACCCTATTTTTAGCCATATCACGAGCCCCCCACTCCCGAAGACTGGATTTGATCAGCCTTTGAGGAGTAGTTTTACCGATTTAATGGCTTGCGGGGTTGTATCAGAGTCCGAATGAAGGGTTTCGAATCTTATTCGAGGCATTATGATGTTTTTCTGAGTTGGTAGTGCACTCAAGATTGTTTTTGAGCTCTCCGGGATTTTTGGCAATTTTCCTCGATTTTTAAATTATTTTTCGGATCATTTATTCAATTTTGCGAAGCGGTGATTTATTTTTCGATGGCATTAATTAATTATTCTAAGCAATAATTATTTACCCAGGGGCTCAAAAATTATTTCCCAAATTTATAATTATTTTTATAGAATTTTTAATTAATTTTCCTGAATTTTTAACCATTTTTTCGCAATTTTTAAATAAACAATTCGAATTTAATAAAAAATAGATTTTTATTTCTATTTATGACATGGCGCGATCTGAGCTCTCCATCAACTTTGGGCGTGAATTTCGGGGAGATCTAATGGTTGTGGTTGCATAAAGCGGATTTTCCCCTTATTCAGGGGTCGGTGGCAAGTACCTTCGGCAATGTTGCCGACCCCCGCCCATCACCTCAAGGAGCTGATGCGTGTTAGGAAGAAGGCCGAATTCGAGGGAGGTTCGGGGTCCCTTGCCGAGGTCCAGAGATGCCTCGAGGTGGCGACACGTGTCAAAAGTGGTTCGGCGAGGTTTGCCGAAGTCCAAACTAGCCATTTTCCCATGTTTGAGCATCGGTGCCACGAACGCTCGGCGAAGCGTGCCGAAGTCCAAGTGAGAGTTTTTTCTCACGTTTGAGCATCGGTGCCACGAACGCTCGGCGAAACGTGCCGAAGTCCAGGTGAGAGTTTTTTCTCACGTTTGAGTGTCGGTGCCAAGAACGCTTGGCGAAGCTTGCCGAAGTCCAAGTGAGTTTTTTCTCACGTTTGATCGTCGATGCCAAGAACGCTCGGCGAAGCGTGCCGAAGCCCAAGTGAGAGTTTTTTCTCATGTTTAAGCATCGGTGCCAAGAATCATAAATCTGAATCCTCTCCTATCTAGTCAGACTAGGTTTCATATGGGTTGGAACCCGTACCCGGTAAGACAGATCGTTTATGGATTATTGGGTTTTTGAAGAAAAACCTAGTTTCCATTCCAGACCCGTTTATAGGTGAAATTACCATTTTACCCCTGAGCTTTAAGATTCGCGCCCGATTTGAATGGTTCCGATTTAACACTATTTTTAGCCATATCAAATGGATAGTTTAATTAACTAACCACACTCCTAATTACAATCTCCACTGATCCACTCACTCAAACCCACTCACCCTTTCTCCAATCACTCCGGCCAGCAAATCCAAGGAATGGGAAACACGTGCACGTGCGTGTTACGTGGGTGCACACAAATCATTAAGAGTTTTTTTATTTAAATTAAATGCATATATTATTATATGTAATATGTATTTAATAGAACTAGTTTATTTAATTATAATTAGAATTTTCATTCACAAATAAAAATAATCACACACACACTTAATAAATTTTATTTTGGAGGAGAATACAACCAACATGTGCGCTGCAAACACGTGTGTTGCACGTAAAAATGAATATTCAAATACGAAATAGATTTGATAAACAGAGAAATGTTTATAAATTATCGAAATCCAACATACTAAAAATACATTTTATTAATTTTATATATACAACAATGTAATCAACACGCACATAGAAAACACGTGCATTGCAAGTATAAAAAATATATTTGAGTCCAAATAGGAGAAAATGAAATTTCAATTTATAAAACGAATTCAAACAAATAAAAAAATTTGAAATACGTACAAAATTTATAATATTACACGTAAGAATATACATAATCGACACGTGTATTAAAAGCACGTGCAATGCACGTAAAAACATAAAGATTAAAATAAATATTTAAGTTTGCTTAGAATAGGATAAAAAATGATTTTTGAAATGACAGCAAAAATATGTAAATAATCGAAATACAAAATACGCAGGATATTCCTATTAAAATATGTTACGTATATTTCTCTTAACAGTACAAAATACATTGTGCGTAAAATCTGTGGGCAAAATTTTCATAAATTAATTTTGTGGGGTATTACAGTCTTCCCCCACAGAACATTTCTGTCCTCAGAACTTACTAGGGTAAAAGTTATATCTTATACACACCAAAGAAAAATCATTATTGTATACAGAAAAACTGCCAATACCAAGAAAAGAAATGTAGTATGTAATGTGGTAAACAGAGTAAACTTATATAAGGAAACTATGCATATCAAAGTTAATAAGAACGAAACAGGAAACAATGGAAAAATAGTAGAAAAGAAATGTGACCATGAAAGATAATATAGTTTGAAAGTAATTTTCATACAAAGATAATATTAGATAAAGTGTTAGATAATATAGTAAAAGGAAAATATTAATTAAGTCATTAATTGTGAGAGGATTTGGAAAACAAAGCAAATGGAAAGAATAAAGAGAAGCATAGTCAATAAATACTTTAATAAATTATTAATAGGCTTAGAAAGCAAAATTTAACAAAGATTAAAATCCCAAACTGAACTAGTATTATATATTACGAGATAAAAATTGAATTAGTAATTTAAGAGAATGTCGTTGGATAAAAATCTGAAAATATATGTGTTAAATTTGAGTTGAAAGAATAAACAATATAATATAAGTATAATAATGAAAATTATAATGATGTGTAAATCGTAAAACTTTCATTTGTAAAAGTTACATAATAATTATATATATAATGATTAGTATACATCAAATTATTCAAAAATTGTCAAATGTAACAGGAAATCCATATATAATATTTTATACGCAAATAAGCATAAAAACTGTATGACGAAACAGTAGTACTATAAATCATAAGCAATCGGAAAAACAAAAAGTAAAAGTAACAAGACATTTTTGAATTATTATATAATATTAATTTTATAGAAATAAAATGTAAATAGTATATAAAAGTATAAATAATAAAAGCCATATTACATGAGTAGCCGCCGAATATAAGATGAGTTAGCAATAAAATAAAAATAAGGCGAAGTGGTATAAAAATACTATAATGCTAACACATGTAAAGGTAAAGTATATATATACAAAATAATGATAAAAAGATAGCAAAACGGTTAATAGTGAGCAGTAATAATTTATGATGAAAAATAAAATAATGCATATACGATAGATATAGAAACAAGTATAAGTAATAAGGTAATTAATTAAATGTGTATATACATATAAGTGTATTATAAATAATAAAGTTGAAGTAGTATAGGCTAAGTTGTAAAACATTATAAAATGGTATAAACTAGTACAAAAAATGGAATAGTGGTAAGTAATATATATATATATATATATATATATATATATATATATATATATATATATAAAAGTGGAGGTTATTAAAGTAGAAAAATCAATTTTGTTGTGGGTTCGTCTCGTTGGTGTCCAACTGCAGGCATGACTCATTGACATCAAGTTGCAGATTTGTTTCCATGACATCCGGTTGCAGTTTGCCTTCTGGAAATTTAGTTACAGATTTGGCATCCCCGACATCCAGTTGCAGTTTGCCTCCTTTGATGTCGAGTTGTAGATTTGCCCTCTCGACATCAGGTTGCACCAAAATGGTGAATTGAATGATGTAATCTTCCATATATACTTGGATATTGGAGGTTTAATTTTAAGTATGATGTTATGTTTTTGAAATTTGTAATATAAAAATAGGAGTAAAAGTAGGGAATGAAGTAGGAAATTACAACGATAAAATATTAAAATAAAAGTATAGATTTTAAATATCGAACATATAAAATTAGTACTAATGAAAATAATTTATAACATTAAGACAAAATAGAATAAAATATATGCATGAGCTTAAATATAAATGCGAATGAGAACAATAATTATAGTGTAGTAAATTAGGATAATAAACATAAATAATTATATATATATAAAATATAGTAATGTAGTAATTGGATAAGTGTAAAATGATATGTATAGTAAGTATGTTGAAATACATGATATATATATATATATAGAAATCGGTGGAAAGTATATGTAGTATCCGAGAATGTAAAAATATAATTAGTGAGTGTACATAGTACGTTAGAGAAGTATAAAGCGACAAAATTTATAAGTAATAATTAGCAGTGAAAAGTAAATATAATAAAGTTATAAATAATAAGTAATAACAATAGTATTGAATATAAATTGTAAAAACAAAAATAGTAATAAAAGAAAATCTTAATGTGTAGAGTTATATTTATATAAGTAAAATATCACAATATTGTTAAAACATACAGAGAAAAAAAATCATAAAATCAAAGCATACGGTAATCATACAAAAATCAAAATTTTAAAACATAATAGAAGTAATAATAAAAGAAAATAATATTCGCAATAGTATTTTAATAAGTGGTAATTTGAAACTTAGTAAAATACATAAAAGTAATAACAAATGTAAACGAGTAAACACATAAACATATGAAGGACAGAATTTTGATACTGAAAAACAAGTAAGACAAAATTAAAAGATTAAGACTAAGGAATGTAGATAAAATAAATATCGAAGTGAATTAATAATAGAAGAAAATAATTCTTTGAAAAATATTAACCGTTAAAGATGAAAAGTACAACGAGGAAACTGTACGAAGAAGAAAAAAATTTAGTCTACGTATAAGGTATCATGAATGTAGGTTCAAACCAACCATACCACTCGTGATACCAAGAGAAAACATGCTCACATACAATATCACATCAATGTATGCGAGGAGAGTTTCATGAATGCAGGTTCAATAACTATAACATTCATGACTCCAAAGTCACACACACACTCTAATGTCTACCCTAATGTTGTTTTCCTTATAATTTTGTACTGCTTATTGAAGTTGGCTCCGATACCATTTGTAACGCTCCGAATTTCAAACACATGTAATTCGTAGCACAAACAGGATCTTTTACTTCAAATTCGTACAAAAATACAAGAAATAAAAAAACCCTTTCCATTTACAACATTGTTCTTTACAATAACACAGTAAAAATGAATAAGTACATTGTTTCCCAGAAGAGAATACAGAATACGAATACGTGACTAAGCCAAGCGAATGATTTTCATCATCCATAAGCTGTTCAAGAATCTTTATAACATTTCACAAGAATAATCAGAATCGGAAGCAAAAGAATCAACCAATCACGCACCTATGAACCAAAATACCAACAAGAATACTTGAAACCAAAATTTATTAATCTCAAATAAACATGAGCTAAATAAGTCAAATATCCTGGGTCACATTGCCCAAATACAAAATAAATCCAAGTATCAAAATACAATATTGTTCAAGCAAGCTACAAAAAATAACAATAACAAGATCCAGCACTAATACTTCATATCACCAATACCATCTGGAACCTGTTCTCCAAAATCTGCAATTTGACAATTGCAGGAAAGAGGAAAAGAGAAAAAAAGGTACCCGTCAATGCAAGTTACGGGCCGCTTGTAATGCAGGTTACAAGTACATGGGAAAAAACTAATTAATAAGATGAAATATGCATGATAACAAAATAAGACAATTAGCATGATAAGGTGAACAAGTACAAGTAGCATGCAACAAGTGTCAAGTAAACAAGTATCATGTAAACAAGCAAAAAGTGTCAAGTATCATGTAATCATGTAGCAAGTGTCAAGGATCAGGTCTCATGTATCATGTACTCAAGTATCAAGTCAGCATGTATAATGTATCAAGTATCATGTTCAAGTATTATGTATCAAGTCTTGTAGTTATTACTATCTAGGTAGCACTTTATGCATCCCGGTTTTTACTACATGGTTGCTACAAAAAACAGTTTCACTTTAGATTTCATAGTGGACCATAGAGGACAGTGTACTCAGGGACAAGTATCAAGTATCGAGCTCTAAGCTCCAAGTATCATGTATCATGTAATCACGTGTCAAGTTGTGCAAGTAGCAAGTAACGTGTCTTGCGTGCAAGTGTCAAATAATCACGTGTCAAGCATTATGTCTCAAGGATTCATGTAGGATCAGTGGATCCCCTTCCGAATACACGTTTCTAAATTATCCACTATTAGATCTTTCCCTTAAAATCCGTCTTGGTTATTTATTATTAATGTCAAACAAGCATGTAGATGTGTAAAACATATCAAGAATAACATGGCATGATCATGTAACAAGTTCAAGTTGCAAGATAAACAATCATCAAGAAACGAAATCTGAAAATGAAATACACCTCTGTAGTAAAACAATCATCTCTCACACATACGAAAACGAAATCGATCAAGGTCAGAAAGTTTGAAAAGAAGACGGATTTCTCTAAAAATCATGTTTAATACTGAAGTTAACATACTGACCTTAATATGGTCTAAAATAGCAATCAAAATTGATCATCGACAAAATACAGATTTTCCTTCAACAACAAAACCAAAATAAATCATACAAAACTTGTTCCAATCACAATCAAACATGATATAGAGTCTACTAAGTGTCCAAACATCATGAAATAGGGTATATGGCATGTCCACAACAAGTATATCATATGGATCCAAATAAACACACGATTTCTCATAATTATCTCACAAATATAATCACATCAAGAACGGTCAAAACCTAAGTTGTTTCATGTCAAATTTGTGTCGTGGGGCAACTATGGTCAAATAGCACTATAGAGACAATACCCATCAAAAATACATCACACACAATTTGTTTCTAGAACCCAACTACACTACAAGAGGAATTTATGACTTGTATCATACAAAGGAATTGAGTACAAGTTACTTGCCTTAACCGATGACGAAAACGACTCCATGAAAGAATAACGGGAACGGATTCCCGGCCAACGAACTCAACGATCACACGAACGAAAACCACGAACAAAATCAATAAATGGAGCACGAACCCAACAACGAGCACCACGAATAACGATGATCAACCAAAGATCCAGGTGCACAAAAACACACGTGCACTAAGAATCAATGCCCAAGAACTGAAGCAACGAACCATGGCAAGACACGCAAGAGCATGGGGAACGAGAACCCAAGACGACGACCACGGAAAGCGGCGGCATTGGTGGCTGCGGCTGGTCGCATTGCCGACCGCTAATGTTGCTGCTGCTGCCGAACAGAGACGGAGAGAGGGAAACAGGTTAGGGTGCAAGGTGTGGTCGGAGTGAGGATCGGGGATGAGGTCGACGAGCTAGGAGGGAGAAAGAGGGGGAGGGTGCACGGGGTGGAGACAGGTAGACGGGAGAGGTAGAGAGCGGCGGAAGGGAACATGGTAGGGGGCGGCTGAACAGGGAGATGCATGGGTTGAATATATATATGGGTTAATCTTTAGGGATGGGAGGTGGCGGAACGGGTATAGGGATGTAGCGGGTCGAGTTTATTAGGGAAGAGGGTATAGTGGGCTTATATGAATCTGGGGAAAATTTATCAGTGCATGGTTTTTAATAGGATGTGAAGTAGGGTGTAGTATAGGTTTAAGTAATGGTTAATGGGTATTAAGATAAAAGTTGTATAATAGGTTAAGAATAGGATTTAATTAAAAATCCACAAAAATAAAATAGGGCGACCAAACAATGAGACAGTCAAAAAAAATAATAATAAATAAATAAAAATAAACGAATGAAATAAAATAGGCACGACAAATAAAATAAAAGGGAACCAAAAATAATAGATCGATCAAATAGAGACGAAACAAATGAAACAATTGAAACAAGGAGGTCAAATAAGAAACAAAAATCAAGTAAATGAATATACTGAAAATAAATATCCAATATACGGTTCAAAAGAGATACAACGGAACCAAATACAAGGGAAAAGAAAAAAAAAATACATCCAAAAATTCACAAAGTGAAAAATAGGGGTTATAATCCTTTCCACCTAACAAGAAGAATTTTGTTCTCAAAATTCAACAAGAAGATACATTGGGTAACCCCAAAAAAATAAAAAAATAAAAAAATAAAAAAAAATAAAAAACAACAACAACAACAACAACAACCAAAAAGAAAAAAAAACTACTCAAACAAATGAGGAAACTTCTACTGAATCTCCTCCTCTAGCTCCCAAGTTGACTCACCGGGCAAGTGAGGATTCCAAGCAACACGAACCAACTTGATGACCTTGTTCTTAAGCACTTTCTCCCGCCGATCCACAATAGAAACTGGATGAATCTTACAAGTCAAATCCGGCCGAACGGTCAACTCAGAATAGTCGATCACGTGGCTCTCATCTCAGATATATCTCCTGAGTTGTGAGACATGGAAAACTTCGTGCACTCCTGATAACGTTGCCAGCAATGCAAGACGATGGGCCACCTTGTCTACTCGTTCTAAAGTCTCAAACGGTCCAATAAACCTCGGGCTAAGCTTGTCCCCACCACCGAACCGAATGACACCACGCAACGGCGAGACCTTTAAGAAAACATAGTCACCAACACCAAACTCCAAAGCTCTCCGATGGACATCAGCCCACCGCTTCTGCCTATCCTGAGCTGCCTGCAAATGCTTCCTGATCTGAACCACAGCATCAACTGTCTTGGTGATCAACTCTGGACCAAACAACTTTCTCTCACCAATGTCATCCCAGCACACTGGTGATCTGCACTTCCGCCCATAGAGTGCCTCGAACGGAGCAGCTTTAACACTGGCTTGAAAGCTGTTATTGTACGAGAACTCTACGAGATGCAAATGGTCCTCCCATGATCCACCAAACTGAAGCATACAGGACCTCAACATGTCCTCAAGAATCTGGATGGTCCTCTCTGACTATCCATCCGTCTGGGGATGAAAAGTTGTATAGTACTTTAATTTACTCCCCAAACTATTCTGAAGACTCTCCTAGAACTGAGATCTGAATCTCGTATCCCTGTCGGATACAATACTGATTGGAACCCCATGAAGTCTAACAATCTCTTGCATATACCTTTCAGCAAGGCTCTTAGTAGACTGCCCGACGTGAAAAGGAATGAAGTGAGCACTCTTCGTCAAACGACCGACAATCACCCAGATGACATTATGACCCTTAGAACTCCTTGGCAAAGCAGTCACAAAATCCATAGTGATATGTTCCTATTTCCATTCTTGGATAGGATGCGGTTGAAGAAGTCCAGCGGTTCTCTGATGCTCTGCCTTAACCTGCTGGCAGATCAAACACTGAGCAAAAAACCGAGCTACAGCTCCCTTCATACCATGCCACCAGAAATGAAGCTTCAAATCCCGATACATCTTAGTACCGCCGGGATGGATAGAATAAGATGACTGATGGGCTTCCTCAAGCAACCTCTGATGAACTACACCTTTCGGGACACATAACCTGGACCCAAAACGAAGCGATCCATTAGCATGAATAACCATGTCCGTCCTAGGACCCAGACTCAACCTCAGCTCGAAAACTCTGCAACTATGCATCACCAGCTTGTGCCTCTTTAATCTGGTCAACAAGAGGCGAGCACAAAATAACTCCGATCAGAACTCAGCAACAAAACCTCCAACTCCAACCTCCTTATCTGCTCAATCAGATCCCTCTGCTGAGTTAAGAACATAACTGCTGGTCTCCTGCTCAAAGCATCTGGCACCAAGTTTACTTTACCAGGATGGTATTGCAAACTGATGTCATAATCGGCAATAAGCTCCAACCAACGCTTTTGCCTCATGTTTAACTCCTTCTGGGTGAAGACGTACTTGAGACTTGTGTAGTCTATAAAGATCTCCACTCGGTCCCCAAGTAAATAATGTCTCTACAACTTCAAAGCATAAATCACTGCTGCTAACTCCAAGTCATGAGTCAGATAGTTCTTCTCATGCAGCCTCAACTGCCTCGATGCATATGCTACGACTCAGCCCTTCTGCATCAAAACTACTTCAAGACCCTTACCAGAAGCATCACAGTGAATTACAAATCTGCCTAAACCATCTGGAATAGTCAACACAGACACTGACGTCAACCTATTCTTCAACTCAACAAAAGACACACCACACTCATCAGACCAATAGAACTTCTGATCCTTCCCAGTCAACTCAACAAAAGACACACCACACTCATCAGACCAATAGAACTTCTGATCCTTCCCAGTCAACTTAGTAAACAGTCCTGTTATCTTCGAAAAATCTTGGATGAATTTCTGATAATAGCCAGCTAAACCGAGAAAACTCCTGACTTCAGAAACTGACTTGGGAACAGGCCAATCCTTCACAGCCTCAACCTTGGTAGGATCCACAGAAATACCATTGCCTAAGATAATGTACCCCAAGAATGAAATCCTGCCGAGCCAAAACTCGCACTTGCTGAGTTTCCCATATAGCTGATTCTCTCTCAAAATCTGCAGAACCACTCTAAGATGCTCAGCATGATCTTCCCGATTCCGAGAATACACCAAAATATCATCAATAAAGACCACCACAAATCTATCCAAAAACTGAGAGAAGACCCGGTTCATAAGACTCATAAATACAGCCAGCGCGTTCGTAACTCCGAACGGCATCACAAGATACTCTTAGTGGCCATATCTGGTCCTGAAGCAGTCTTCAGCACATCAGTCGCGTTCACTTTGACTTGATGATACCCAGAATGAATATCCAACTTTGAGAAAATAGCAGCCTCACTCAACTGGTCAAACAAATCATCGATCCTGGGTAACAAATATCGATTCTTCACAGTAACACTGTTCAGTTCTTGATAATCCACACACAGTCAAAGACTACTATCCTTCTTGTTGACAAAAAGGACTAGAGCACCCCATGGCGAAACACTAGGTCTGATGAAACCCAAATCAAGCAACTCTTGAATCTGCACCTTAAGCTCTGCTAACTCAACCGGTGCCATCCTGTAGGGACTCTTCGATATAGGCATCGTACCTGGCTAAACTTCAATACCGAACTCCACATCCCTATCAGGGGGTAAGTCAGGCAACTCTTCTGGAAAAAACATTCAGGAAATCCCGAACTACTTGAGGCACAGCCTCACAGCCAGAATGCAACTCCATCGCACAAATCTCTTGATCAACTGCAGCTCGGCCAAGGGAAGACTCCCCGGCATGGAACTCAAACTCTACGCAATCTGGAATCTGGAATACAACTTTCTTGGCACGGCAATCAATAACGGCATGGGTTTCACCCAACCAATCCATACCTAGAATTATGTCAAATCCTGAATTCCCAATTACAATCAGATTAGCTTTGAAATCAGTGCTACCAATAATCACGTGACATTTCCTACACTCCCGGGAACAAATGACAACTTCACCACCTATCACAATGTCCAAGCCTCTGACATGTTGCTGCCCTCCAACTGATGGCGAGCGACAAATCGAGAGGAGACAAAAGAATGGGTTGCCCCAGAATAAAAAAGAACATAAGCAGGGAAAGAGCAAACATGGATAACACCTAAGACAGAAATCAAAAGAGATAGAGAAAATAATGGTTGAACAGGGGTGAGGAAAAACAAAATGCAAAAAGAACAAACAAAAAGAAATAAAGTAAAGGAAAATGAAGAAACAAAAGAGAACAACAAACAACAAAAACAAAAGATACCTGCAACCATACCCTCAGATGACTCAGCATCTGCAATAGTCAGGTTGAAAGCCTGATCTCTCCTGGGAGCAGCGGTCCTCTGACCGACAATCTGGTGCTACGGAGGAAGCGGTAGTCTAACTGGACCACGAGCTGCGGTAACTGGCTGAACTGGATCCCTGGCTGTAGGAGCCAACTGCGGGCAATCCCGCACTAAATGGTCAGCAGCACCACATCCAAAACAGCGATGATTGGCACGTCGGCAATCCTTGTGCTCATGCCCTGGAAGACGACAAAATTCACAGAACCCAACTCTCGGAGGACCCGCAGAAGAGTAAGGAGCTGCCCTGGCCGAATGGACGGGGATAGGATCTCCGAACGGGCCTACTAGAAGGCCTAGAAAATGAGTGCGGAACAATCCACTGAGAAGGAGCCAATCCAGCACGAGCTTGTTCCTGAGCTCGAGCTGCCTCAAGAGCCTCAGTATAAGTATGCAAGTGAAGAGAGACAAGTTGCACATTGATGTCTCACTCAAGCCCCAAAATTGTAGCGCCCCGGATCCCCGTTACCGACATCCGTGACACTCACCAGAATCTTTGCCTTCAAATGCATCTCAACACAGTAATAACACGGAAATTTAAAAACTTTTTATTGCCAAATAAGTCATTACATCATTAATTACAACCGATGTCTTGTTCTTGACAAGAATACAAATTACATAAACTCAGTACATCTTATTACAAACATACATCACTCCTATCTGTAAAGTTAACAACTTTTCTCCGGACTGGCAGTCGATGGCTTACTGCCGAAGCTCCGCTGAACGGTCAATTTGCTTCCCTGGGACTTACTCCTCGACTTGAATCCTCTGCTGCACGACTCTGATATCTCTGGACCTGCTCAAAAGGTAGAATCGGTACCTAAAAGGTGGGGAACATCAGTACTTCGACTGACGCAATACTGATAATAACAGCGATCTTCCAAACTGGCAATCACAAACCATCTTGAATGGAAAAGGAAACGTGCATCCTAAATTATGTAGTGCTCGTGTATGCCATGATCTAACAACTAAATGCACCAATCACAAGCCTATTCTAAAGCACGAAAGACTTGGAATCTGGATTCGCATGCATCCTATACTACATGCGTTCTAGACCCAAGCATGGCCTAATCTAATGCACAACCAAGAATGCACACGATGCACCCACTCTAATGCAATTCAGTTGGGAACATATGCATCCCATACTACATACTTTTCCAAAATCAACTTCGATGGAAACATATGCATCCCATGCTACATACTTTCCTAGGAGTTGACCTCTCCTTATTGTAGGGTTCAATCCCTCGCCATGCATCCTACCCTTGTACCCATTCAGTTCCCAATAGATTGTCCGTCACCCAAGGAGGTTACAGTGGGTCGGTCTAGTTCCGCCCCTGCAGTGCCCAAGTAGTCACCGCTAGTTGGTACCCGCGTACGGACCTCCTCAGAAAGCCGCGTTGAATCTGGTCCCACGACCATTTGATTCCCAACGTCCCCTATGGACTTACGCATGCATGTTCATCCCAAGATCGAGTCATGAACTTATATATATACCAAAAACACAATTACCCGTGCATAGGGACGTGAGCACCTCGGGAGGTCAAATCCTCCTAGCCTCCCGTACCTTACTTCGGCAAAGCTTTGGGAATCAACAGATCGAGATACGAGCCGAGGACTCAATCCATGAGTGCCGAAAACGTATTCCTATGACTGGAAAGTACAACACCGACTATGGTTTACTAGGACTAATGCAATTTCCCAACCCCATAATAAACCATCCTAACCCCTGCCTTACTCTAATTACTTTGGGTAAGAATGAACTGCTTCCACACTTGCCTATCAACCTCTGGCCCCTTGCAATACCGGTCTGGTTTGCCACTTCCCTGGCTTGGAATTGTCCAGCATTATGGCCTACACTTGCCGCGACCCCGGCTATGAATGTATATTCGCCCTTGTGAACTTATCTCACTAGCACGCTCAGATGTCCTACGCTCGGCAGAAGCTTATAATATAGGGTTGATAGATGCAGGGTATCCCTTATCCTAGTGACCAACTCGAGTCACACATCCCACTCTAGGAGTCAACAACCTCAATAACAGACATCAACCATCACTAGACAAGAGTCATCAACTCTAGTAACACACAAGGGAAATGTCCTCACAACACTTAGTCAAAACTAAGACTAAGCAACCCACGGGTTTCTGCTCAAAACATAAAATGGTCATAGCTCTCTCGATACAACTCCGATTGGAGTGTACGAGCCTAATCGGGAAAGGTGAGATCCTAGGCTACAACTTTCTAGTTGATCAGGAACTTAAATTCAACCATCTAAGTCCTCAAAATAGCCTCTCAAGCTTCAGCCTGTATGCTTCCTGTGCACGGGCTGCACCTTACCAGTAGCACAAAACTCTACTCGTTCGTCAGAACGTCACAAACCCAATTTCTATAGAAGGGTGTGGGTGTCCTCAACAATTCTCTAGTTGGTCATGAGTTCAAATTATACCAATAAATCACCCTAACACACTCATCTCTCACTGATGCACCAATTCTCACAATGGGTCTCTCCAATTCAGAGCACTCAGATTCACTCTAGGTCTCTGTCCAGTCTCAAAAAAATCACAGTAAATCAACCCTTTACTGGAATTGCCTCAAATTGGTCTTGTTGAAAACATCTAGGTGTCTACTACAAATCTCTAATGAATCAGGTTCTCAAAATGTGCTCTTAATGAGTCTCAAATGCCCAATCTCTACAGGGCATCAAAGCTGTCTGAAACCAGCATAGTGCATACTCCTAAAATCATATTAAATTCCGTACTTGACCAAATGACACAAAATTTTTGGTGATAAAACTAGAGATCATACTAAACAATATGCAAAAGACCTCATGTCAAAAATCAAAATATACAGTGAGTTCTATCTATTTCAATTTAGCACAGAAACTATCAAGTTCTTTAGCCCAGCTTCAGCTACTGATTAAATCTCAATTTTTCTCAAGCCTCTAAACTCATCCAAATAATTTCCTGATTTTTTTATATAATCTAAATGCATGCAGGAACATAGGGTAAAAATCTCAGATCAATAGCATAACTCAATTAATAATGAAAATTCCTACAACATCAGCCATTCTGTTTATCATTTGCTAAATCTGCCTTACGACACAGTTGCATCTTATGATTTTATTATTAAAATATCAAATGAAATCAAAAAAATCTGAAATAAATCACCAACTATCTACACATGCATATGAACAAACCCTTAAAATTTCATGGTCTAATTCTTTATAGTTTGCTCTCGGGAAAATCCACAAAATGACATTCTGAATCAGTTTTTCTCGTTCAGTTCTGATTTCAACTTTCAACTCTTAGATGATCAACCTAGTACATCCTACCATACAAGCATGCAAGCAAAATCAATTAAAAGACAAGAAATGAAGGTTTAGAGAAACTCCCCACCCTTGGTTGTAGTAAAGGAATTGATCTTCTCAAGCTTCTTGCCTTGAAAAATCTCTTCTTGAGTCTTCTTCTTCACTTTCTCTTCTTTCTCTCCTATTTCTCTTGAGGGGTTTCTGAAATTTCCAGAGCAAAGATAGAGAATGGAGTGGAAAAATGAAGGAGAAGGGAGGGGGGTTATGGCCGGTTTTAGGCTAGGGGTAGGCTTAGGGTGTAGGTGGTTTTGGGTCCAAAACCATGGCTTATAGTCCATTGGTTTGTGGTTGTTGTGTTGGCTGCCCAAATTAGCTTAAATGGGTTCCAACGAGTGCGAGACGAGCGGTTTGACGAGTGCATGCAATATATATTCTCTGTAGTATCATACAGTGTTATATTTGCATGGGCGTCGTGCCGAAACTAGCGTTTATACTAGTATCGGTCCTCCTCGTTCTCGTGCATCTTTAGAATATAATTCTCCCATGAACCGTCCCATAAACCTAACCATACACCACGATAGCAAAATCGACCCATAATACTGCGATCAAGTGCACGCATACAGACAATATACATACATACCTATATATATTCAGGTAGCGTACAATACGGGGTGTTACAAAAATGAACCTACGAGCCCTATCCTCTTCGTTTGCAACAAGAACGGCTGCAAATCGACTAAGTCTCGTAAATTTAGCTGCATACTCGTCCACAGACCTGGAGCCCTATTTTAAGAAAGTCTTATGTTACAACATTGCATGAACAATATGTAACAAAATTTCATTACTAGAAATAACGACCAACCTATTTCAGGGCTAAGAATTGTTGCTCCATCACAACTCTGGTGCTGCTAGGAAAGAACTTCTCCAAGAAGCTCCTGGTGAAAGTGGCCCAAGTGATCGGTCGCTCGAGCCTTTCGGACTCGGACCTCCACCAGATATGAGCCAAGTCCACTAACTGGATGGCCTCAACATCCACACTATCTACATCTGCCACTCTAGCTGCAAAAAGAAGTTGCTCTATTCTAATCAACCACTGTTCAGCCTCCAAAGGCGTCTTAGTGCCTGAAAACCTGTCGGGATGCAGCCTCATAAAGTCTGTGACTGTTCCCGAATGGGGAGGAAGAGCTACCTGCATAGGCACAACGGGCGGAGGAACTCGAGCAGCCTCCAAAGCGGCCATCACTAAGTCACTGTGGTTTTGCTGCATGTTAATCAAGCGCTCAAGCACAGTGGTGACAGCATCAAGCCCAGACTGATCGTCCTGGGGACGAGGAGAAGAAGAAGAGTCTCTACGAGCCATAGTCTGCACAAAACCAAAAACAATTAGCATCCAGATCAAGGTTGATAATAATTCATTTATGCATGCATGGTTGGTGAAATGTTGAGCTGATCCTAGTTCGAGCCAAGCTTGTCTAATATATTAGGCAACTAATACATTAGCCAAACCTGGTGCTCTGATACCACTAAAAATATTGTCACGCCCTGTTTCCCAAAAGATAATACGGAATATGGATACGTGACTAAGTCCAGCGAAGGATTTTTATCATTCATAAGCTGTTCAAGAATCTTTACAACATTTTATAAGAATAATCAGAGTCAGAAGCAAAAGAATCAACCAATCATGCACATATGAACCAAAATAGCAACAAGAATACTTGAAACCAAAATGTATTAATCTCAAATAATCATGATCTGAATAAGTCAAATATCTGGGGTCACATTTGCCCAAATACAAAATAAATTCAAGTATCAAAATACAATATTGTTCAAGCAAGCTACAAAATAATAACAAGATCCAGCACTAATACTTCATATCACCAATACCTTCTGGAACCTGTTCTCCAAAATCTGCAATTTAACAAATGCAGGAAAGAGGAAAAGAGAAAACAAGGTACCCGTCAATGCAAGTTACGGGCCGCTTGTAATGCAGGATACAAGTACATGGGAAAAACTAATTAATAAGATGAAATATGCATGATAACAAAATAAGACAATTAGCATGATAAGGTGAACAAGTACAAGTAGCATGCAACAAGTGTCAAGTAAACAAGTATCATGTAAACAAGCAAAAAGTGTCAAGTATCATGTAATCATGTAGCAAGTGTCAAGGATCAAGTCTCATGTATCATGTACTCAAGTATCAAGTCAGCATGTATAATGTATCAAGTATCATGTTCAAGTATCATGTATCAAGTCTTGTAGTTATTACTATCTAGGTAGCACTTTATGCATCCCGGTTTTAACTACATGGTTGCTACAAAAAACAGTTTCATTTTAGATTTCATAGTGGACTATAGAGGACAGTGTACTCAGGGACAAGTATCAAGTATCGAGCTCCAAGCTCCAAGTATCATGTATCATGTATCATGTAATCACGTGTCAAGTTGTGCAAGTGGCAAGTAACGTGTCTTGCGTGCAAGTGTCAAATAATCACATGTCAAGAATTATGTCTCAAGGATTCACGTAGGATCAGGTGGATCCCCTTCCGAGTACACATTTTTGAATTATCCACTATTAGATCTTTTCCTTAAAAGTCGTCTTGTTTATTTATTATTAATGTCAAACAAGCATGTAGATGTGTAAAACATATCAAGAATAACATAGCATGATCATGTAACAAGTTCAAGTTGCAAGATAAACATGTACGGGTACAAGATAACTCATAAAAGAATAAAAAAACCAAATCTCTAGTTCAGGACAGCAAGACCATACTGCAGTAAAACAGTGATTTCCAGTGTTACAAACATGCAAATCTGAATCCGTCGAAAGGTCTAGAAAATTGACTCCCAACCGAATCCAGTGAGTATAAATAAGTCATATAGTATTTTATAAAAAAAAAACTCAAAACTGAATTGAATCCAGAAAATACGTTCAGCCAGAAATCAGTAAATCGAATTCAAAGTCATGAAAACAGCATCAAAACACCTCAAATAAATCCAGGAAAAATCTAGGGTATTCCTCTATATGTCTAGTACCAGAATATAAAGTTTCATAATTTTCCAGTAAGATTCGTTTAGCCACAAAAAAAACAGAAAATATCAAGAAACGATAGTTTGGCAAATCTGGAATTCCTAACACTGCTGTACGAAAACTGTAATATCTCGCAAACCGTGAAACGAAATCCAAATCCTCCAAAGGGAGAAGAAAATAGAAAAATAAGATAACTTTCATATTTCATAAACATTTTTCATACAGGCAAAGGAATTAGGGTGAAAATGCAAATCTTACAGAACAACGAACAAAATCCAGCAAGTATAGTTTTTATAAACAACCATGAAACGGAACATAAAACTCATCAATGAAATACACCATAATTTTGGGTAATCCCTAATTAAGTGTAGAAATAATGACAAAAAATTCAAATCAAAATAATATGTTTAACACTGGTATCAAAATAGGTTAGTCATCGTAATCATCAAGAAACGAAATCTGGAATTAAAATACACCTCTGTAGTAAAACTATCATATCTCACACATACAAAAACAAAATCGATCAAGGTCAGAGAGTTTGGAAAGAAGACGGATTTCTCTAAAAATCATGTTTAATACTGAAGTTAAGATACTGACTTTAATATGGTCTAAAATAGCAATCAAAACTGATCATCGACAAATTACAGATTTTCCTTCAACAACAAAACCAACATAAATCATACGAAACTTGTTCCAATCACAATCAAACATGGTATAGAGTCTACTAAGTGTCCAAATATCATGAAATAAGGTATATGGCATGTCCACAACAAGTATATCACATGGATTTAAATAAACACACAATTTCTCATAATTATCTCACAAATATAATAACATCAAGAACGGTCAAAACCTAAGTTGTTTTATGTCAAATTTGTGTCGTGAGGCAAATAAGGTCAAATAGCACTATAGAGACAGTACCCATAAAAAATACATCACACACGAGTTGTCCCTAGATCTCAACTACACTACAAGCGGAATTTATGACTTGTATCCTACAAAGGAATTGAGTACAAGTTACTTGCCTTAACCGATGATAAAAATGACTCCAAACAAGAATAACGGGAACATATTCCCGGCCAACAAACTCAACGATCACACGAACAAAAACCACAAACAAAATCAACCAACGAAGCACGAACCCAACAACGAACACCACGAACAACGACGATTGACCAAAGATCCAAGTGCACAAAAACACACATGCACCACGAATCAATGCCCAACAACTCAAGCAACGAACCACGGAAACACACGCAAGAGCACGGGGAACGAGAACCCGAGACGATGACCACGGAGAGCAGCAGGTGTTGGCGGTTGGCGGCTGGTCGCTTTGCCGGCCGCTAATGCTGCTGCTGCTGCCGAACAGAGACGGAGAGAGGGAGATGGGCTAGGGTGCAAGGTGTGGTCAGAGTGAGGGTCGGGGAAGAGGTCGACTAGCTAGGAGGGAGAGAGAGCGGGAGGGTGCATAGGGGTGGAGACAGGTAGATGGGAGAGGTAGAGAGCGGCGGAAGGGAACAGGCTAGGGGGCGGCTGAACAGGGAGATGCATGGGTTCAATATATATAGGGGTTAATCTTTAGGGTTAGGAGGTGGCAGAATGGGTATAGGGATGTAGCGGGTCGGGTTTATTAGGGAAGAGGGTATAGTGGGCTTATATAAATCTGGGGAAAATTTATTAGTGCATGGTTTTTAATAGGATGTGGAGTAGGGTGTAGTATAGGTTTAAGTAATGGTTAATGGGTATTAAGTTAAAAGTTGTATAATAGGTTTAGAATAGGATTTAATTAAAAATCCACAAAAATGAAATAGGGCGACCAAACAATGAGACGGTCACAAAAAAAAGAGCAAAGAATATAGGCACGACAAATAAAATAAAAGGGAACAAAAAATAATAGATCGATCAAATAGAGACGAAACGAATGAAACAATTGAAACAATGGGGTCAAATAAGAAACAAAAATCAAGTAAATGAATGTATTGAAAATAAATATCCAATATACGGTTCAAAAGAGATACAACGGAACCAAATACAAAGAAAAAAAAATACACTCAAAAATACACAAAGTGAAAAACAGGGGTTACAAGTACCTATCCTTAAGTTCAAACATAAATAATTGCCACCTAGAGAGCTAGCTTACCCTACCGGATTTAAATCAAACACTGAGAATGTTAGCCCACACTTGCTACTTCTCAAAGAGAAAGTTAATCCATACTGGCTACTTCTCAAATTTTCACATATCATAACCTGTCGGTACTGTGGGTCTCGCTCAGCCTCTAGATTCCAACAATCTCAACGTAGAGGTCATGTAGGTTTCATCTAACCACTTATAAAAATTTCCAATCATTAAACATCTGTTAACTTATTTTGTTCATTCTCTTTACTATTATCAATCATGAAGTAACCAACTTCTTATAGCAACATTCAATGACACTTGATGAGTTAAAACCCTTATAAACATCACATGTTTAATATCCCAAATTCATCCTTTAATTACCTCTTAATTCCTCATAAGATACATCTTACTAACATTCCAATTTTAAATCCAATTTTATATATTGTAAAAGTTTTAGGACAACTAGATAAAAGACATCAACCCAATGGTATTATAAAAATCATATAAATTCCAATACTACTCCAAAAATAGATTTCTTAGTTTTATAGAAAACATAAATGAGTTCAATACAACTTTGTAGTTAAGATCATCTAAATTCATCCTCAATTACTTTGTCTAAATTCATTTGCAAAACAATAGATTCAAAATCTGAAAACTGCAGCTCATGCTACTTGTAAAAATCATAGAAAATTTTGTACTTCATGAAACTTTGTGTTCTTTAGATCAAATTAAAGGTGTACAAGTATAATATAACTTCTAAGTTATAAGTTTCTCCAAAATATTGTTTCTATAACCCTAAATTTTTCGAAATCTACAGTCGGGTCGAAAAGTTATACTGCAGTTAAAGTACTGCCACTTGTTCAATCTTATAAAATTTATTATAAATTCTATTCTTCATGAAAAAATATTTTCTTGGACTCTAAAGAAAATTTAACGAGTCTACTTCAACTTCTTAGTTGTGACCTTCCTCAAAATACTTCATCTAAGATGCTGAAATGATAAAAAACTGAAATGTGTACAAATTTTCTGCAACTAGCCAACTGCCAACCAGTCCTAAGTTAGGATTTTATTAACATAGTAAACGAAATTCAAATATTATGAAATTTTAAAGAAATGTTCTTGACATATACGAGATGCTCCGATAAAAACTTTAGCTTTAGATTCCATTTAGTTTAATAGATATGATTTTTTAAAGTGCAACTAGAACTTAAAACAGAAACTTACGAAAATGCCCCCAAATCAATCATATCATAATTTCATACATTTAATCAACAACACATAATCTAAACATGAATACTCAATCTATATAGGCTGTCATGCATCTAACAATTCACACATATACATTCTACAATCTAGCATTCTATTAATAAAATTATATTCGAAAGTTGGAGAAACACCCACTTCAAAAAGCTCCTAATAATTGAACCCTTTGGCAATTGCTCCAAAAAACCACAAAGCACCCGGCCTTCTCCTCCTAAGCAATCCTGAAAGCCAACAGCAGCTTCTCCTCTAATTTTCTCTCTTTTTGTTTGATTTTATTTTGTGTTCATTTGAGTTATTGTTTTGTGTTCATTTGAGTTAGAATAGGGGGGATTTATACGGTTAAATTAATGGGTAGTTTAATTAACTAACCACACTCCTAATTACACTCTCCACTAATCCACTCACTCAAACCCACTCACCCTCTTTCCAATCATTCCCGGCCAGCAAATCCAAGGAGTGAGAAACACACGCACGTGCGTGTTACGTGTGTGCACACAAATCATTAAGAGTTTTTTAATTAATTAAATTAAATGTATATGCTATAATATGTAATATGTATTTAATAGAACTAGTTTAATTTAATTATAATTATATTTTTCATGCACAAATAAAAATAATCACACACACACTTCATAAATTTTATTTTGAAGGAGAATACAACCAACACGTGCGCTGCAAACATGTGCGTCGCACATAAAAAAAAAACCTTCGAATACAAATGGATTTGATTAACGGGTAAATATTTATAAATAACCGAAATACAACATACGAAAAATATATTTCATTAATTTTATATATACAACAATGTAATCAATACGCACATAGAAAACATGTGCATCGCACGTATAAAAAATATATTTTAGTCCAAATAGGAGAAAATGATATTTCAATTTATAAAACAAATTCGAACAAATTAAAAAATAAAATAATTGAAATACGTAGAAATTGTATAATATTACATGTAAGAATATACGTAATCGATACGTGCATTGAAAGCACTTGCAATGCACGTAAAAACACAAAGATTAAAATAAATATTTAAGTTGGCTCAGAATAGGATAAAAAATGAATTTTGAGAAGATAGAAAAATATGTAAATAATCGAAATACAAAATAAGCAGGATATTCCTATTAAAATATGTTACGGATATTTCTCGTAATAGTACAAAATACATGTGCGTAAAACCCGTGGAAAAAATTTTCATAACTCAATTTTGTGGGGTGTTACAATTGAAAGGAGTGAAGTTGGGTTAGATACCTCTCTTGTCGAAATCTGATAAAGTGCTGGATGAGGCATTGGTTGAGGAATTAGCGGAGGATTCGATGACTGAAGCGCTGCTATATTGGTGGCCATCACTTCCAGTTTACTTACTATGAATCCCAACTGAGCTTGCACTGCTGACATTTGGCTTTTCAACTCTATCACCTCAATATCTACCACTGTCGTGCTCCTTCATTTTGGTCATCACTGTCGCCGATAACCGGCTCTGATACCACGTTGTCAGGAGCTTCGTTCTTCGTTTGCCGTGATTTCGCCATTAACGTGAGCAATCAAGAACTAGGGTTTTGATTGGAAAAGAATTGGAAAAAAAATTAGATCAAATTTCCTTATTACCCCCCTTTTTCAGTTACAACCTTTATATAGATGATTATGTCCACTAACGGACAAATGTCAGTTCAACACGTGCAACAAACGTGCATTAACAAAGAAAAACAATTACACCTTGAAATAGTGTGCTTAGCACGTACAAAATAGATGCACATCTAACAACATACATTGCCCTATATCTCTGTATTAGCTATGAGTTCCAAAGCACTATGGTCATCCACGATTCTGGCTAACTGCCGGTGAAGACCCTGACAAAACCTCCATACATTTTGGTGATACCAAAAGATGTCTCCCCGCTTCCCAAATTATGAGAATACAAGCACGTAACAAAGGTCCAGCGAATTATGTGTACATCATCCATAACCTGTAATATATTAACTCAACAATATGGAATATGATCACAACTATGCGTGAATAAATAATCATATAAACAAGGAATAAAGTTCAATAATCCATGAAATAAATCTACAAAATAATATGTAACATTTGGGAGAAAGATAAACTTCGGGTCATGAAAACCCGGAATCCAAAGTACAGTAATAAGTAACAATGCGAAAAGGAAATAACATGAATGAAATAATTATATGAGCCTAATAGTTCATCTCCATTCTCTAGAAGATTTGCTCACCAAGTCCTTCAGTCAAATTTCTCGTGTACCAGCAAGCTCATCAACTAGAGATGGGGTGGGGGAGTGTTCGTTAGAGCAAGTTACGGACAACAGGTAGTAAAAGCAAAGAACAAGGAAACATGGTATATCAAGAAATAATGAACTAGATCAAAATCAAGATCAGTAACAAGGGATGATAATAAAAACCAAGGTCTAAAATTAACGATGCAATAATCAATGACTGTGATCAATAATCATGATCAAGAATGCAAGTGTCACTCTAAGTCTATTAGTCTTTTATTATCTTATCTAATGAACGTAATGCTATGTCTCCATACCACAGGTTCGGTGCATACAAACAGTGATCGTTTACACTATAGTGGTGAGCTCTACAGATCATGTACTCGGCACAATAATCAATATTCCACAATCAATAAACCACAATCAATAATCCACAATCCATAACAATAATTAATCGAACAATAAAGGACCCTTCCCCGAGTACAGTATCCGATTATTCACTACCAAGTCGACCCTTATTATCCTGGCTTGTTATTATTTTATTACACTCAAATGTCGATATGCAATGGGTACAAAAGTATCGAGGCGATGTCAATAAGGAGTGTCAAAACAATTTCATGTTCACTAGATGCAAAATCAAACATAGTTATACTTGAAACACAAAAACACGCATTCTGGATAGCAAGACGTTGTTGTACAAAAGTTAACTTTCCCGATGCTATAGAAAAGTAAACCAAGTTCCGTCAGGTTTCTGGAAACTAGACTCCCTATCGGTTCCAACGCATATTCACATGACATATTATAACTACAGTAGCTAGGTATAGAATTTCACTCTTTACTGGTTTCATGTTCAGGTAGCATGTTAGGAAAAAATTCTTGTATATAAAAGTTGATTGTAAATTCATTTTAAAATCTTATAAAAATCATAATTTGGTTCCTAACAGTGTTCAGTAACAACCCGATTAATCTCATATTATAATTCTTAATTTAATCTACTGTTTCAGTTAATTAAAAATGATAACGTATTTTCAGACTATATTCTAGATTTCAGATGTTACACCACGAGAATCTGAATATCTTATAATCAGTATGTCGGATTGCAAAATCGTCAGATGGTCTGGATTCCAGACATACAGGACTACAACTCTTATTTAATAAGTTCTAAATTATATTATCAACGGCTAGGTCAAAAGCCTGGTTCTTTGCTGAACTAGTGCTCTAGCAGCAACCTAGGGTCATGTTTCCATACATATAACGGGTCTGGAAAAACATCAATTAATATTATCAAAATTTCAAGTCTCCTAATCATGTCTATTTAACAACCTAGCAGTGCTAAAAATATGACAACTTGTAGTTTATAAATCGGAATTTAGATCCGTAAAAAGTTATGGTACATAGACTCAGTGGGCTACAAATGTCGTTTACAAAGTTCTACTAAATTATAACAGCAACTGAGCCAAAAACTCAACATAACATGGAATAAATAGAAGGCCAGCAAGTTGATAATTAAAAAATATAAAACAAACGAGATAAACAAGCATATAACTTTATGGAAATAATTAACAGGAAACTATACTCAATCATTATAGTAGAATTCTATTGTTAATAAGACAAGATTATTATTAACATAGCATGAACATCATATCCAATCGAAAAACATTCAAATCATCATTTTTATATATAACATGTATCTAGTTTATGTATTCATGTAGTGTATGCATATGACAATGGATAACAAGGCTTGGGTTTGAATCAAGGGAATGGAACAAAAAGAAAACTACAACTTGGTTTCGCAGATGAATTCGTAATAGTTTCTTGAGAGGTATCAGGCAAAATAAAATACGATAAATGGAATAGGAAACTACTTGCGGAGATCAAAAGAATTCATGAACAAGAATAATAAACTAGTTCAAGGAAAACTTTCCTTTATACGATGTTTGCACGTGCGGCGAGAACACACAAGTGACGGTGGCAACACAAGCAAGAATGACAACAATACACGACACGGTAGAGAGCAAGAGACTGCCAAGTTGTGGCGCTTGGTGGTGCTTGTGGTGGCAGCTAGGAAGTTGCGAGGTGGAAGAGGAGGAGCATCGACAGCAATGGCAACAGCAAGAGACAGCGACACAACAGCGAGGGACCTCGGGTTGACGATGAGGCTGTAATGAGGTGGAGGTCAACAATGGCTGGGGAAAGAGGTAGCAACAGCGAAGGTGCAGCAATGGTGGAGTGGAGGACGGTGGTGGCATTCAGTGGAGTAGGAGCGGCTCGAGCAATGGTGGATTTGGAGTTCGGTGGTGGAGCATGGCGGGACTGCGGGGCGAGGGCGACTGCAGGGGATACATGTGTAGCGCGAGAGAGAGGGCAAGGACGACAGCGGTGGAGGTAGGTGAGGGGATGCAGCCGCGGCATGAGATTGGGATGCAGGCATGAGGCATCGAGGTCGCGATGGGTGCTAGGGGTGATGCAGGTCAAGAATGTTGAAGGTAGTCAAAGAGGCAAGATGGTGTGGTGCTGGGGGCGTCAGGATGCTGGGCTTCGGAAGTAGAGAAAAGGAAGAAGAAGGATCAGGTGGGGGCGGTTGATGAGAGAAAAAAGATTAGGGTTAATTATTAGGGTTTTGGATTAATAGGGTATTATATAGGGGATTAAGCTAACGGGTTTTGGGTTTAGGATTCAATAAGAAAATAATTAAGAAATAATAGATTAATTAAAATAATCAACCTAAAAAAATTGAATAGGATGTACAAATTTTTCAGGGTTCAACAAAAGGACAACATGATTTGTGATCTCAGATGTTACGAGTGAAAAAAGGGAGAAGGAATTCCATTTATTCTGTTTAGAATGAGAACTGTTATTCCCGCTTGCTTTCTTCCGGGTTATTAAATAAATCGGAATACAAAAATTGAGAAGAGAAAAGAATTACAATAGAAATCTGAAAAATCAGAAACGGGGGTTACAATCCTACCCACCTTACAAGGAGAATTTCGTCCTCAAAATTCATTCAAGTGGGTCATAGGGTAACCCCGAGAAAAGCCTACTCGAAGAGATGAGGGAAGTTCCTCTGGATTTCATCCTCAAGTTCCCAAGTCGACTCACTGGGCAAGTAAGGATTCCATGAGACCCGAACAAGCTTGATGACTTTATTCTTCAGTACATTCTCACGTCTGTCCAAGATAGAAATTTGTTGGATCTCACAAGATAAATCTGGCCTCAAGGACAACTCTGAGTATTCAATCACATGACTGTCATTCCTGATATATTTCCTGTGCTGGGAGACATGAAATACATCATGGACTCCAGATAAAGTCGGTGGCAGTGCGAGCATGTAGGCCACCTTGCCCATTCGTTCTATAAATTGATTGGACCGATGAATCAAGGACTTAGCTTGCCCCCATCTCCAAAACGGATAACACCTCTCCATGGTGATACCTTGAGGAACACATGATCGCCTGCCCCAAACTCTAAAGGCCTCCGATGAAAATCAGCCCACTTCCTCTACCTGTCCTGAGCTACTTGTAAGTGCTTCCTAATTTGAGCCACTGCGTCGACTGTTTTTGTGATCGACTCAGACCCCAAAAGTTTTCTTTCACCAATGTCATCCCAACAGACTAGGCAATCTACACTTTTAACCATAGAGCGCGTCGTACGGAGCTGCCTTGAGACTCGCCTTGTAGCTATTGTTGTACGAGAACTCAACCAAGTGTAGATGATCCTCCCACGAACATCCAAACTAAAGCACACAAGACCTCAACATGTCCTCCAATGCCTAAATTGTCCTCTCAGACTACCCGTCTGTCTGTGGGTGAAATGCAGTGTTGTAGCTAAACTTACTCCCTAAGCTCCTCTGAAGACTCCCAAAACTGGGACCTGAATCTCGTATCTCTGACCAATATGATTGTAACCTCTGTTTTTCACTTTTGGTATTTTTGAGAATATTTTTTTTTTCTTTTGTGGTTTATTATATTCCATTGTATTTTTTCGGAACAATATATTTAATTATATTTATTTTATATTATTTTCTGGCATTTTGATCTCCGTGTGCTGTTTGTGCGCCGATCGTCCGTTTTCGCCATTTTGAGATATTTTTCTCATTTTCTTGGTCCCGTTCATGGTTAAATATTATTTTTGGGTCATGGTGGACTTTTAGAGGAGTTTTGGTCAATTTGAGATTTTTGGCCCTTAAGGAGATTTTTAGGAGCCATAGGGTTCATTGCATCTTGTATCCTCATTTGAAATCTACCTAATATCCATTACCCAATTGTATACCCATTTAATCCTACTGATATCCACTACCCATTAACCCACATTTGATCTCCTATATATACCCCTAAACACTAAATAATCCCTAACCCTAATATTATTTCTCTCTCCCTCTCCTACTTGCAACCGGCCTCCCCTACCCTAGTACCCCCCGACCTGCCTTCAAAAACCCCAGGCCGACACCTCCCCTCTCCTCTCTTGCCTTGGCCGATCACCAAAAACCCTTCCATCCATTATTCTATACTACTTCGCAGCATTAATACTTCGTCTCTCCTCCTTCTTGTGGTCGGCAAGCACCAAGGCTGCACCCAACCATCCCAAAACAGCACCTAATCATCTCCCCTCACTGTTTTGAGTTGTGGGCATCTCCCACTTTGGTTCGTGAGTTAAAGAGATCCATCGTTGGCGCATTTTGTTCGTGAGTTTCGTTCGAAATCGTGTTAGAAGGCGTCTTGCTCGTGGGTTTTCTTTGCTAGGCTTGGATTCGTCACTATCGTCGTCACAACAAGGCAAGTAACTTGTACTTAACTTCATTAGTATGATACAAGTAGAATGTTCACCTAATAGGGTAGTTGAGACTAGAGACGGCCAAAGATCATGTTTTTATTTGTGAGTTTCGTCTCTATTGTTCAAAACAGGCCATAGATGACTTAGGATATGGAGTTTGATAGGTTTATACCTTAGAATTCACCCAAACGCGATTTTGATCACTTATGCGACATATTGTATACCTGATGTATGTTTGAACACCCATATGAGAAATATTAGATTTTGACATGATATAAACCCTTAGATATGATATTTAGATGATGGGTAGGCTGCGTTTCGAATTTGGAAGAGTTTGGATGATTTTTGAGGAAGTTATGACGTTTTGAAGTTTGGTTGAGAAATCTGGGAAATTTGGGTTGTACTGGATTGATTGCTGTTTTTTCCTAGGTTAGAGCCCGAATCTCAACATGGCTATTTCAGAGTAAAGTGTAGAGGACTGAACCTATTATCTAACCCCACTGGTTTCGCCCCGTTTGGAGTTCGTATGAATTAAGTATGATTATTTTAGTGACTGTATATTGGTAGTTTCCAGTTTCAGTTCGGGGTAGAGTTTATCATCTATTTATTTTTAAGACCCAAGTTATACATGATATCATTCCACAATCTTTTTTTCAGTGTTTCACCCTGATGTTAGGTAGTTCCCAGATTTATGTTGTATTTTAAATATGAGTTTTGGGTGATGATTCGTATCCTTTTCTATGTATCACTTTTGCTGTAAACTGTGCGTTGCCATATGTTGAATGCTGTTTTCACCCTAGTTCTAATTACTGTATGAATATTTCATGTGAGATATGAAAGTTGGGTAATTGTATCTACTTTCACCTCTTTTCGACGGAAGTGGATTTCGATGCGCTGTTTGCAAGATAAGTTCGATCTTGCACAGCAGTGTTGAGAGATTTCAGATCCATCAAAACCAGGACTTGTGTTGTATTCCATTTTTGATATCATATCTATACTTTCTGGAAAATTATGAAAATTATTATTTTGAATCTATATATATAGGGGATTACCCCAGAAATTTTGTGGGTTTATTTGATGACTTTGCTTGCTGTTTTTATGTGTTGGAAGTCATTCCCCTGTTTTCTAGCTGTACAGGAAATCTGTGTTGAAATGACTTTTAAGCCGTGATGTTGTGAACTAGTGTATATCTTTATTATATTCCTTAGAAGCGTGTGGAAGTCTATTTTCCAGATCCTTCGACGGATCAAGATTTGCATGCCTGTAGCTCTGTAAATCACTGATTTAGTGCTGACTAGTCTTGCTGTCCTGATTATGAAACTTGTATATTTTGCTCGTATATGTGGATCTTTATTAACCATGCACGCTGATTTGATAACCTGAACTTATACCTGATCCTACCATGCTTATTTGACACTAGTTTACACGTATACATGCATGTTGGATATTAATAACTAAAAGTAATCAAGCCGGGGTATATGGGACAGATCTAGTAGTGGATAGTGCAGAAATATGTACTCGGAAGAACCTGGTTTGGTTGGAACATGTTTACATGACATGTGGTGTGTTTGGAGTTGGAGCTTGTTCACATGATATTTGGAGTGTTTGGAGTTGGAGCTTGTTTACATGATACATGGAGCTTGGAGCTCAATTACTTGCTTGTACCTGAGTATACTGCCCTGCATGGTCCCCTACGAAATCTAAAGCGAAACTGTTGTGCTGTAGCAACCATGTAGGATGGGTTGCATGTCGTGCTACCTAGATAGTAATCACACAAGACTTGAATTTAATACAAGAACATGATACATGACATGACACCCACTTGACTACATGATATATGAGACATGAATTACCTGAATATGATACATGATACATGACCACATGACACTTGAAACTAGACGCATGTTTATAGGATGCTTGATTTCTGTCGTGACACTTGACACTTTTACCATGCTAGTTTGATTAGGTTGACTTTATACCTATACCATGTACTAGTTAGTTATCCCAATGCATGTGCTTGTATCCTACTCTATTTTGTGACCCGGACTTGCCATTGACGGGTACTTGTGTTTTCTCTTTCCCCTCTCATGCATTGCAGATTATGGCGGACAGGTTCGCGATGATGCTGGAGATTTGCAGTAGTAGTTGCTTTTGGATAATTATTATCATTTCTGTTTCATGCTAGAACATTATATGTAATTGTGAGACTTGCATTACTTTCGTGCTTGAGACTTGATTATTATTTTGTACTTGGGCGATGTGACCCAAGAGAATTAATTATTTTCCAGACTCTGTTTATTTGAGAACATGGTATTTAATTTCAAGTAATTTATGTTGGTGAGTTTGATTCAACGTTGCATGTTGGTTCCATTTCTGCTTCCGACTCTGTTAACTCTGATATATATGTCTATATTGCCTGTGATGTGTTGCAAGGATTTCTCGAAACAGCTTAAGGATGATTATAATCATTCGCTGGGCTTTTGTTACGTACTCGTATTTCGTATTTTTGGGAAGCGGGGCGTGACAGGATTTTCTGTGGTATCAGAGCATCAGGTTTGACTAATGTATTAGGCAACTAATATATTAGACAAGCTTGGCTCGAACTGGGATCTGCACAACACTTCACCAACCATACATGCAAAATTGAACCATAATACCAACTCAGATTCTGGATGCTAACTGTTTTTGATTTGTGCAGACTATGGCTCGCAGAGGTTCTTCTTCCCAGCCATCGGTTGATCCGATTGAGGCTGTCACTGCTGTGCTTGAGCGGTTGATTAATCAACAGCAAAACCACAGCGACCTGGTGATGGCTGCACTTGAAGCTGCTCGGGTTCCGCTTCCTGTTGCGCCTGTGCAGGCGACTCTTCCGCCTCGCCCAGGGACAGTTACGGATTTTATGAGGCTGCATCCCGATCGTTTTTCCGGCAGCGAGACACCTTTGGAGGCTGAACAGTGGCTGATCCGGACCGAGCGTTTGTTGGCAGCAGCTCGTGTTGTTGAGGCTGATTGGGTGGACGTTGTTTCCATCCAGCTGGAGGATTTAACACATATTTGGTGGATGGCTAAGTCGGAGCGCCTGGAAAAGCCTATTGCTTGGGCTACCTTTACTCGGGGATTCTTGGAGAAATTCTTCCCCAGCAGTACTCGAGTTGAGATGGAACAGCAATTCTTAGCCCTGAAATAGGTTAAGTCCTTGTTCCATTTTTGGATTTGTTACAATATTGCATGAACAATTATGAATGTTGTAACATGGATTCTTGCGACAGGGCTCTAGGACAGTGGATGAGTACGCTGCTGAGTTTACCAGGCTTAGCCGCTTCGCTATCGTTCTTGTGGCAACCGAAGAGGATCGGGCTCGTAGGTTCACCAATGGGCTCGAACAGGATATCAAGAGGCAGCTGGTCTCTCTTCGTCTTCGTACCTATGCTGAGGCTCTTGAGGCAGCTCGAGCCCAGGAGCAGGCTCGCGGTGGTTCGTCTTCTGCTCCGCGGTCTGTTCCCGCTGCTGTTGCTAGGTCTTCTGGAGGGCCTATTCGGAGGTCTGTTCCTGCTCATTCAGTCAGGACAACTCCGTATCCTTCTGCTGGAGTTCCTAGGGGCCGTTTCTGTGACTTTTGCCAGATCCCGGGGCATGAGCGCAAGGAATGCAGGCGGGCCAATCGCCGTTGTTTTGCTTGTGATTCTCCTAATCACACTTTGCGGGATTGTCCACAGCAGAGGCCGCCAGTTCCCCCTCGTGGTCCAGTTAGGCCACCGCTACCTCCCCAGCGCCAGTTTGTCGGTCAGAGGACCGCTGTTCCAAGGAGAGGCCAAGCTTTCAACTTGACTGCTGCAGATGCTGAGACCGCCGAAGGAGTTGTAGCAGGTATATCTTGATATATGTTTTGTTGTTTTGTTGGGTATTCTTTTTGTATATTTCTTCTAGCCTTGTTTTGTTTCCTTGCTATCTTCTTGCTTTGTTGATTTGTCCCTTACCCTTGATGGTCTTTGCTTTCCCCTTGCCTTTGATTTCTTTAGGTATTATTCTTGTTTGCTCCTTCCCTGCCTATGTTCTCTTTGATTCTGGGGCAACCCATTCTTTTGTCTCCTCTCGATTTGTCACTCGCCATCAGTTAGAATGCAGAAACATGTCAGAGGCTTGGAACATCATGACAGGTGGTGGAGTAGTCAGTTGTTCCCGTGAGTGCAGGCAATGTCCCGTTGTTATTGGGGATGCATATTTCAAAGCCAACCTGATTGTAATTGGAAATTCAGGATTCGATGTTATTCTGGGTATGGATTGGTTGGGAGAAACTCATGCCTTTATTGATTGCCGTGCCAAGAAAGTTGTCTTCAGAATTCCAGATAGGGCAGTATTTGAGTTCCATGCTGGAGAGTCGTCTCTTGGTCGAGCAAAGGCTGCGGTTGAGAAGGCAGACTGTGCAATGGAATTGCATTCAGGCTGTGAGGCTGCGCCTCTCGTAGTGCAGGATTTCTTGGATGTTTTTCCCAATGAATTACCTGGCTTACCCCCTGATAGGGAAGTAGAATTTGGTATTGATGTTCAGCCTGGAACAGAACCGATATCGAAGGCTCCCTACAGGATGGCACCAGTTGAGCTGGCAGAGCTTAAGGTGCAGATTCAGGAGTTGCTTGATTTGAGTTTCATCAGACCTAGTGTTTCGCCATGGGGTGCTCCGGTCCTTTTTGTTGATAAGAAGGATGGTAGTCGTCGGATGTGCATGGATTACCGAGAGCTGAACAGAGTTACGGTGAAGAATCGGTATCCGTTGCCCAGGATTGATGATTTGTTTGATCAGCTGAATGGGGCTTCTGTTTTCTCGAAGTTGGATCTTCGTTCTGGATATCACCAAGTTAAGGTGAAGGCTGCAGACATACCGAAGACTGCTTTCAGGACTAGATACGGGCACTATGAGTATCTCGTGATGCCGTTCGGAGTTACTAACGCGCCGGCTGTGTTCATGAGCCTTATGAACCGGGTGTTCTCGCAGTATTTGGATAAGTTCGTGGTGGTCTTTATCGATGATATTTTGGTGTATTCTAAGAATCGGGAAGATCATGCTGAGCATCTTAGAGTGGTTCTGCAGACTATGAGAAAGCATAAGCTCTATGGGAAGCTGAGCAAGTGTGAGTTTTGGCTCGACAGAATTTCTTTCTTGGGGCATATTGTTTCTGGCGATGGTATTTCTGTGGATCCTGCCAAGATTGAGGCTGTGAAGGATTGGCCTATTCCCAAGTCAGTTTCAGAAGTCAGGAGTTTTCTGGGTTTGGCTGGCTATTATCGGAAGTTCGTTCAGGATTTTTCGAAGATAGCAGGACCTTTGACTAAATTGACTGGGAAGGATCAGAAATTTTGTTGGTCGGATGAGTGCAATGTGGCTTTCGTTGAATTGAAGGATAGATTGACGTCAGCGCCTATGTTGACTATTCCAGATGGTTCAGGCAGATTTGTGGTTCACGGTGATGCTTCTGGTAAGGGTCATGGAGCAGTTCTTATGCAGAAGGGCCGCGTTGTTGCGTATGCATTGAGGCAGTTGAGGCCGCATGTGAAGAACTATCCTACTCATGACTTGGAGTTAGCGGCAGTGATTTTTGCTTTGAAGCTGTGAGACATTATTTGCTTGGAGACCGAGTGGAGATCTTTACAGACCACAAAAGTCTCAAGTACGTCTTCACCCAGAAGGAGTTAAACATGAGGCAAAGGCGTTGGTTGGAACTTATGGCCGAGTATGACATCAGTTTGCAATACCATCCTGGTAAAGTAAACTTGGTGCCTGATGCTTTGAGCAGGAAACCAGCAGTTTCATTTCTTACTCAGCAGAGAGATCTCATTGAGCAGATGAGGAGGTTAGAGCTTGAGATAGTGTTGCCGAGTTCTGGTCGGAGTTGTTTGGCGCTCCAGTTGCAGTCGTCTCTTGTCGAGCAGATTAAGGAGGCGCAGGGTAGTGATGCGCAGTTGCAGAAGTTTCGGGCTGAGGTTGAGTCTGGGTCCAGGACGGACATGGTTATTCATGCAGATGGCTCCCTTCGTTTTGGTTCCCGGTTATGTGTCCCGGAGGGTGAAGTTCGTCAGAGTTTACTTGAAGAAGCTCACCAGTCTTCGTCTTCTATCCTTCCTGGCGGTACAAAGATGTATCGGGATTTGATGCTTCATTTCTGGTGGCAAGGTATGAAGAGGGCTGTGGCTCAGTATGTTGCTCAGTGTTTAGTCTGCCAGCAGGTTTAGGCAGAGCATCAGAGGATCGCTGGACTTCTTCAACCGCTTCCTATTCCAGAGTGAAAGTGGGAACACATCACCATGGATTTTGTGACCGCTTTGCCAAGGAGTCCGAAGGGTCATAATGCTATTTGGGTGATTGTGGACCGTTTGATGAAGAGTGCTCACTTCATTCCTTTTCGTGTCGGTCAATGTACTGAGAGCCTTGCTGAGAGGTGTATGCAAGAGATTGTTAGGCTCCATGGGGTCCCAGTTAGCATTGTATCCGACAGGGATATGAGATTCAGATCTCAGTTTTGGGAGAGTCTTCAGAGATGTTTGGGGAGCAAATTAAAGTACAGTACAGCTTTTCATCTCCAGACTGATGGACAGTCAGAGCAGACTATTCAGATTCTCGAGGACATGTTGAGGTCCTGCATGCTTCGGTTTGGTGGGTCTTGGGAGGATCACTTGCATCTTGTGGAGTTCTCGTACAATAACAGCTTTCAGGCGAGTATTAAAGCTGCTCCGTTCGAGGCACTCTATGGGCGGAAGTGTAGATCGCCAGTTTGTTGGGATGATGTTGGCGAGAGGCAGTTGTTGGGTCCAGAGTTGATCACCAAGACAGTGGAGGCAGTGGTTCAGATCAGGAAGCACTTGCAGGTAGCTCAGGACAGGCAGAGGCGGTGGGCTGATGTTCATCGTAGGGCATTGGAGTTCACAGTTGGTGACTATGTTTTTCTCAAAGTATCGCCGTGGCGCGGTGTCATTCGGTTCGGTGGCGGGGGCAAGCTTAGCCCGAGATTTATTGGACCGTTTGAGATCTTGGAGCGAGTAGGCAAGGTGGCCTATCGTCTCGCATTGCCGCCAGCTTTATCGGGAGTGCACGATGTTTTCCATGTCTCACAACTCAGGAGGTATATCCGAGATGAGAGCCACGTGATCGACTATTCAGAGTTGACCGTACGGCCGGATTTGACTTGTGAGATTCCGCCTGTTGCTATTGTGGATCGGCGGGAGAAAGTGCTTAAGAACAAGGTCATTAAGCTGGTCCGTGTCGCTTGGAATCCTCACTCGCCTGGTGAGTCGACATGGGAGTTGGAGGAGAAAATTCAGCAGAAGTTTCCTCACTTGTTTGAGTAGTTGGTTGTTTTGTTTTTGTTGTTTTAATTTTTCTTGGGGTTATCCTATGTACCTTTCTTTTTAATTTCGAGGACAAAATTTTCTTGTAGGGGGGTAGGATTGTAACCTCTGTTTTTCACTTTTGGTATTTTTGAGAATATTTTTTTTCCTTTTGTGGATTATTATATTCCATTGTATTTTTTCGGAACAATATATTTAATTATTTTTATTTTATATTATTTTTCTGGCATTTTGATCTCCGTGTGCTGTTTGTGCGCCGATCGTCCGTTTTCGCCATTTTGAGATATTTTTCTCATTTTCTTGGTCCCGTTCATGTTTAAATATTATTTTTGGGTTATGGTGGACTTTTAGAGGAGTTTTGGTCAATTTGAGATTTTTGGCCCTTAAGGAGATTTTTAGGAGCCATAGGGTTCATTGCATCTTGTATCCCCATTTGAAATCTACCCAATATCCATTACCCAATTGTACACCCATTTAATCCTACTGATATCCACTACCCATTAACCCACATTTGATCTCCTATATATACCCCTAAACACTAAATAATCCCTAACCCTAATATTATTTCTCTCTCCCTCTCCTACTTGCAACCGGCCTCCCCTACCCTAGTACCCCCCGACCTGCCTTCAAAAACCCCAGGCCGACACCTCCCCTCTCCTCTCTTGCCTTGGCCGATCACCAAAAACCCTTCCATCCATTATTCTATACTACTTCGCACCATTAATACTTCGTCTCTCCTCCTTCTTGTGGCCGGCAAGCACCAAGGCTGCACCCAACCAACCCAAAACAGCACCTAATCATCTCCCCTCGCTGTTTTGAGTTGTGGGCATCTCCCACTTTGGTTCGTGAGTTAAAGAGATCCATCGTTGGCGCGTTTTGTTCGTGAGTTTCATTCAAAATCGTGTTAGAAGGCGTCTTGCTCATGGGTTTTCTTTGCTAGGCTTGGATTCGTCGCTATCGTCGTCACAACAAGGCAAGTAACTTGTACTTAACTTCATTAGTATGATACAATTAGAAAGTTCACCTAATAGGGTAGTTGAGACTAGAGACGGCCAAAGATCATGTTTTTATTTGTGGGTTTTGTCTCTATTGTTCAAAACAGGACATAGATGACTTAGGACATGGAGTTTGATAGGTTTATACCTTAGAATTCACCCAAACGCGATTTTGATCACTTATGCGACATATTGTATACCCGATGTATGTTTGAACACCCATATGAGAAATATTAGATTTTGACATGATAGAAACCCTTAGATATGATATTTAGGTGATGGGTAGGCTGCGTTTCGAATTTGGAAGAGTTTGGATGATTTTTGAGGAAGTTATGACATTTTGAAGTTTGGTTGAGAAATCTGGAAATTTGGGTTGTACTGGATTGATTGCTGTTTTTGCCTAGGTTAGAGTCCGAATCTCAACATGGATATTTCAGAGTAAATTGTAGAGGACAGAACCTATTATCTAACCCCACTGGTTTCGCCCCGTTTGGAGTTCTTATGAATTAACTATGATTATTTTAGTGACTGTATATTGGTAGTTTCCAGTTTCAGTTCGGGGTAGAGTTTATCATCTATTTATTTTTAAGACCCAAGTTATACATGATATCATGCCACAATATTTTGTTCAGTGTTTCACCCTGATGTTAGGTAGTTCCCAGATTTATGTTGTATTTTAAATATGAGTTTTGGGTGATGATTCGTATCCTTTTCTATGTATCACTTTTGCTGTAAACTGTGCGTTGCCATATGTTGAATGCTGTTTTCACCCTAGTTCTAATTACTGTATGAATATTTCATGTGAGATATGAAAGTTGGTTAATTTTATCTACTTTCACCTCTTTTCGACGGAAGTGGATTTCGATGCGCTGTTTGCAAGATAAGTTCGATCTTGCACAGCAGCGTTGAGAGATTTCAGATCCATCAAAACCAGGACTTGTGTTGTATTCCATTTTTGATATCATATCTATACTTTCTGGAAAATTATGAAAATGATTATTTTGAATCTATATATATAGGGGATTACCCCAGAAATTTTGTGGGTTTATTTGATGACTCTGCTTGCTGTTTTTATGTGTTGGAAGTCATTTCCCTGTTTTCTGGCTGTACAGGAAATCTGTGTTGAAATGACTTTTAAGCTGTGATGTTGTGAACTAGTGTATATCTTTATTATATTCCTTAGAACCGTGTGGAAGTCTATTTTCCAGATCCTTTGACGGATCAAGATTTGCATGCCTGTAGCTCTGTAAATCACTGATTTAGTGCTGACTAGTCTTGCAGTCCTGATTATGAAACTTGTATATTTTGCTCGTATATGTGGACCTTTATTAACCATGCACGCTGATTTGATAACCTGAACTTATACCTGATCCTACCATGCTTATTTGACACTAGTTTACACGTATACATGTGTTACCGCTGATTCTGGTGTGGGGGTAAACAGATGAGATTTGTGAGTTCGAGAAAAATCTGAACAGCGGATCTAAGTCTTCT